>ML682035.1:13374970-13996567 GCA_007922195.1 Podocnemis expansa
GGCGCGGGGGGGGCGGGGCTGCACAGCGAGCAACCGGAGTTGCTCAGCTGCCCTCTCCCCTTAGAGGGAACATTGGTCTACACTTACAATTTAATTTGAATTAATAAAGATTAATTCAAATTAAATTAATGAATGGTTACACTGGCTTTCATTAATTCAAACTAAGGAATTCCTTAGTCCAAATTTATGAAAGCTTACTTTGAAGTTATAAAACCTTGCTTAACTTTGAAGTAACTGTTAATTCAAACTTATTAGTTCAAATTAACCTAGTGTAACTAGTACAGTGTAACTGTATTAATTTGAACCATTAGTTCAAATGCTTTTTGACCTTCTTCTTCCCAGGGTACCTTCCTCTTTCTATATATTGGGTGGGGGAATGGCCCTTCTTTGGGGCCATCTTGCCACACCTCCCATGGTGCCCTTCTCCTCATTTGAGCTAACAAGTCCTGTCCGTCGACATGCTAGTTCAATTTGGTTTTCCTAGTGGGGCCATGTTAGTTTGAATCAACTTAATTCAAACTAATCATTATTAGTTCAAATTAATTGGTTCAAATTAAGTTAATTTGATCTAACCTTCTAAGCATAGACATAGCCTTAGGGATTCTAAGCCACCAGTTCTGGGGTAAAACGAGCAGGCCACAGCTGCAGATATGCCAGTGATATGATAAGTAAAGTTCTTCTGTCTAGCTAATTGTTAGAGTGTATAGTGTTACTGGTGAGAAAAAGGTAGAACGAGGGGTATAAATTGGAGACCAAGAGGATTCGTTTGTTCCCCAAGCTGTTAGGAGCTGGAAGTATTAGATATGCTTTGCCTTGGAAAGCTGAAACGTGGCTCACATAATTGACCATCACCATAGTTAATCCGTCTCCCCAGGAGGTTTAAATCAACAGAATTCTTCTGTCACCCCAGCACTGTCTACACTGGGGTTAGATTGGCTGAATTATGTCACATGGGGTGTGGATTTTTTCACACTCCTGAATGAGGTACCTGGATTGATCTAACTTTTTGAGTAGCTCTGGTTTAACCGTTTGCACATGTCAAAACGCAGATCTGTGCTGAGACTTTTCTCTGAATACAATTTTCAGGTTTTAGCCAAGGAAGCGGTCTACATGGCTTGCTGGGGATCCTGTTTTTTGGGAAATAAGATCGTGATATATGTAGAAATATTGTGATTTCAAAGCAGCTGATTCTTCAGAACTGTTAAGAGCTAGTCAGATGTGAAAAGATGATTATCAGTTACTCTGGATTGGATCCAAGGATGTCTAGGATGTGAAAGGCCCATTTAGACAAAGCACTTAATGAGCATCACAGATAAAGATTAGAAAAGTAGAATAAATATGGTGTATGCAAACATACTATATATGACTGGATTTCTTTCTACAGCTCTCTCATATTTTTGTATGTGAAATATTAGTACAAATTTTCACAGAAATTAGAAACATCAATAAGACTGTAACATTATTAATATGTAGCTAAATGAAGAAATAAAAGTTTGTGCATCATGGCTTTTTATTACTCTAGACCAGAATAAATCATAAATTAGTTAAGTCTAGTTCAAAAATCACAAGGACAAAATAAAGTTCCATTCTTTAAGGGAGACTTTCACGGCTTGCAGGGCTGAAATTGAACCTCCAACAGAAACTGCACTTAAATAAAAAGTGCCCTTTTGATTTTAAAATATTTGTGTCACCCTCCAGTCCTGGAATACTGATACAAATCTTTGCTTGGTGGATCTTTCAAAGTTTGTTTGCGGCTGCAGATGTAGTTAATGCTGGTGCCTCTGATCCACCTGCTTCTTTCATCATCATGTTAAGGAAAGCTGGTGAACTATAAAACAAAATATACTTTTGCAGAGCGGGGTCCCTTGTTAGTTTCCATCCTCTGCCTTTCTGAAGCAGGGAGAACTCAAGTGCAGCACACCATGTTCACGTGTAAGATGCATGCCCATCTATGATGCACAACAATATTGATTCATCAAGGTTCTGTTTCTAATACTCATGATGGTATCCCCTTTCCATAGATTTTGCTTTTGCTGTGCCATCTTTGATCAGGACCCTAATGAACCTCTTGGCAAACTCCCAGCACATAAAAGCATTAACAATTACAGCATAAAAACAGAAGTGTTTTGGGGCTGGCAGCTCGATTATGTAGCTCATTATGAGAAGAACATTTTCTGCTTTTACATATGCAGCATGTTTTCCCTTTCTTAAAGCTGTCACGAAGTCCTAGTCCATAAATGTGTGGAGAACATGAGGATTAAAATCAAATGTGCGTTCCATTGTTTAAAATGTCAGTGAGCATGAGTTCTTTTTAGCACAATTGCATAAAGAGCATGTCAGATAGAAAGGGCAGTAAGCAGTAATAGCAACTTATCTTTAGGCCTGGAAAACCAAACAAAAGAACATTTGCCCTTGCAAATGTTACAAACTCACTACACCTAGGAAAGCAGATGAATATTTGCATATGTTGCCATATTCATAGTTTTGCTGGAAAACTGACATGAGTATAATTTCTAAACAGCATGTTCACCTACAGACTAATGTCATTGCAAAGGTCATCATCCAACAACAAAGATAAAATAAAGGTTTTGGAGGCAACCAACACATCAGTCTTGCTCAGGCCAGTGGCTAAAACAAGGGCAGAAGCAAATGTTTCGGTCCTGTTAGACACAGAATATGATGATGAAAGTCTTAAGAGTCCGCACAACAACAATAGCTATAGTAGAAATACACAAAGATCGCTTGTTCCCTTTTGCTAGGTTTGTTTGCAGGCCTCTCTGAATTTCAGATATTTGAACTGACTGGATTAGCAGTGGGTATTTTGAAACTCCAAGCAGGACACTTCCAGCAGGAAATCATACAGTATAGCTGCTAGCCCCACCTCTGTAACAATCCTTAGAGCTATTTCCAAGACAATAGTATTTCTGAGGAATGTAAGGTAGACTATTGATTGGCTTGCATTTCAACTTCATTCTGAGATGTCATTTTCCAGATAGCACTTTCTGTTTGGCCATAAGATACACGGGATTCATTAGTTCATCCTGGGATATGTTTTTGTATACTTCAGCAACTGCCTTTTTGACATTATTCTCCTACTTCCTTCTAAATGTATTTCTTCCATGGACAGGTGAAGAATACGAGTAGAAGGATAAAATAAGAGTACCAATTATTGCACAGTTTAGCAAAGCTCTTGGTGTCACCCCTAAGTATTTGAGAATACTACTCAATTCAATTCTTTTTCCTTCAAGACAATTTCTAATAAGCTAAACAATTTATGCTAAATCGCATAAATCGAGAACCTGGGATAACATTGCCACATCTGCCTCAAATATCACATTAGATGCTATGACTCTGATTCAGATTTAGTTTTAAATTTGCTGAATTCTGCTCTACAGGACACAGCTGTCTTCACATGAGTCACGTTACCCCATTTTCCAGTGTGTACAAGATAAAATACCCTTTCCCTATCTCAAGGGAATCTTAAAACCCATTGGATTGAAACTGAAGAAAATCAAACAGCTACCACATAATGCAAGAAGTAGTTTTGTTTGATTAACCCATTGAAATAAAGGCATATAGTGAAGCCAGGCTATTAAAACAAACAAAGACACTTAATCCACCAGGGCAATCATGCAGAATGTCAATGATGATTCATACTTAAAATACTAACCCTGTTCCAATGCCTATTAGATCTCTGTTGACTTCAATGTGCATTGGCTCAGAACCTTAAAGAGGGAAAGAAGGGGCTTGATCTAGTCAATTGTAATTAACTTTCCATCACCTTTGTAAAGTGGTAATCATTTTAGTTTATATGTTTTTAATCATTTTCCTTAGCACCCAATAGTTTCAACATCTGGCCCTGTGCATGGCTTGCCACCATTTTGTGGGACTGGGTTATTGCACTGTCTTCTTCTTGTCCGTTGTCCTCCAGAACATGCAGACCAGCTGGACCAGCAACCCCAGTTTCCATCAGTTGCATCATCTAGAGAAAACCATGAAGAAAGAACAGAGTGTCACAAAAGAGGTTTCTTTTTTAAAGGATCAAAGGGGTAGCCGTGCTAGTCTAGTTTAGTAAAACAAACAAGGAGTTCTGTGGCACTTAAAGACTATCAAATTTATTTAGTGCATGAGCTTCTGTGGGAGAAAATCCCACTTTCTCAGATGCTTTGAAGATGAGAGAAATTGCAGAATGGGGGGAAATAAATTGAATTCATTTGCAGATTTGGTTGCATTGCTTCAGGTTTTAATTGGGACATTGTTTTTTTCTCCCATTACAACAGGTGATTTGACCTCATCTTCCTCGGTACGCTGCTTCCCAGTGTTTGAATCTGAACAACTATTTTGATTTGCTGTCACAGTGTAACCTGTTCCCATGACTTACACTTCCCTACATTTATTAAGTGCCACAGAACTCCTTGCTTGTCTGTTTGTTTTTAAAGGAGGTTCTCTGAGCTCAAACACATCATACCTATATGCAAACAAAATGCCCCTTCACCCACATTACTGACAATATCTTGGATCATTAAAACTGGATTACTGTCTAAAGATGCTAAGTTCCTATACATTATTTATAGCCTTTATTTCAACCACTGCATTTCACTCAACTGAGACAATGAAAAGGCAAAACGTGTCCACAAGTCAGAGGAAGATGTTAGAAGGTTTATGTTTAAGGAGCAGGTGGCCTCACAGGCTTCTAGCAGTTATTTTTCCTGCTAGACCCTTTTCTTCTTGACCCTGGAAATGTAAGTGACCTAAATTAAACCTCTTTAGAGTCAGCAAGCCAAATTCAAGACAGGCAAAGATATATGTTGATAAGTGGGTTTGAACGTATGGAGATTTTGCGGTTATAATATGTGCAGTGAGCAAACCAAAACAATGTGCAGGTGACAATTAAAGACTCATAGGACTCATTGAAAGCAAGAAGTCTTGTGGCACTTAAAGACTAACAGATTTATTTATCACATGAGCTTTTGTAGGAGAAAATCCCACTTCATCAGATGTTTTGAAGAGGGGGAACTTAAAGAATTGGATGAGAATAAATGCAGGGGAATGTAAAACATGGGATCAGGTCATACTGCAACAGCAAATCAGAGCATTTGTAAGGATTCAAACTCTAGGAAACAGCACAGAGGGAGGGTGAAGTCAAATTACCTGTTATAATGTGAGAAGAATCCATAGTCACAGTTCAGACCTGCTTTCACACAATCCAATCTGCATATGATTTGAATTTCGACTGTTTCTCTTTGAAGTCTTGATGTCCCATTCATTTTCATGAGGACTAACATTAACAAATCATCAGTGGAGTGATTAGGAAGATGGAGGCACTCAGCAACTGGGTTTTTTTTTGTGTGTGTTGTGATTTCTGATGTCAGTTTTGTGTGCATGTATTCTTCTGCGTAGGGACTGTCCTGTTTGTCCAGTGAATAACATGAGGGGGCATTTCTGACACATGATGGCATAAATCACATTAGTGGATGAGCAGTTGAAGGACCTTTAGATGGAGTAGCTGGCTTGATTAGGTCTTGTGATGGTGTCTTTAGTGCAGATAAGTGGACAAAGTTGGCAGCGTGGTTTGTTGCAGGGATGCGTGCCTACTTTAGTGTTTCTGTTGTTAGGTCTGTAGTTGCTGGTGAGTATCTGTTTAAGGTTTGGGGGTTGTCACACAACCTTCACCTGCTCATCCACTAATGTGATTTATGCCATCATGTGCCAGAAATGCCTCCATGCCTTATACATTGGACAAACAGGACAGTCCCTACGCAGAAGAATATATGCACACAGAACTGACATCAGAAATCACAACACAAAAAAAAAAAACAGTTGCTGAGCACCCCCATCTTCCTAATCACTCCATTGATGATTTGTTAACGATGGTCCTCAAGAAAATCAATGGGACATCAAGACTTCAAAGAGAAACAGTCAAAATTCAAATCATATGCAGATTAGATTGTGCGAAAGCAAGGCTGAATTGTGACTATGGATTCTTTTCACATTGTAACAGGTAATTTGACTTCACCCTCCCTCTGTGTGCTGTTTCCTGGAGTTTGAATCCTTACAAATGCTCTGATTTGCTGTTGCAGTATGACCTGGTCCCATGTTTTACATTCCCCTGCATTTATTCTCATCCAATTCTTTAAGTTCCCCCTCTTCAAAGCGTCTGATGAAGTGGGATTTTCTCTCACAGAAGCTCATGTGATAAATAAATCTGTTAGTCTTTAAGTGCCACAAGACTCCTTGCTTTTTTTGCTTTACTAGACTAGCACAGCTGCCCCTTTGCGACTTTAGGACTCATTGAGAATCACCTATGAACTTGACCATGTGCCCTACGAAATTTTAGATGAAAACGTATTTCAGATTGGCTTAGCTAAGATACAGTCATGTAGACTGAATACCAGAGAACAGCTCTAAATGAAGGACAGTGATAAATGGCAATGTTGCAATGTTGCCGGGGAGAGGAGGAGGTTACTGGAGCTTTTGAGGGACTGGTGTAAACGAAGACTAGGCTTGTTTAACATCTAAATTAATGAGCTCAAGGAAACAAACAGCAAACAATTACACTTGCAGATGGTACTAGCTGGGAGGAGTTATGAACATCAGTCAGGAGAGAGGTAAAACAGAAGGACTGAGGGACATTAGCACCAGGGGCGGAAGTCAAGAAATTGAGATTTAACTGGGCAAGACTGAGATGTGCTCTAGTATAGACAGGAAAAAGAATCTGAGACATTCAGTGCATAGAAGGGAGACACCTGAGAAGCAGAATTACTGGAGGAGACCTAGTGCTCATAACGAACTTCAAATCACCCATGAGTTTATAATGAGTTATTAGCACATCAGAATAATAATGAACAATAATAAGGCTTTAGGCCTTGTCTGCACTAGCACTTACATTGGCAAAAGTTCTGTCATGTACAGATATGAAAAAAATATACCCCTGAGTGACATGCATTTTTCCAGAATAAGTGCTAATATGAACAGCTCTGTGTCAGCAGGAATGGTTTCTGCCAACATAGCTATCGCCACTCATTTAGGTGGTTTTACTACGGTGTCAAGAAAGCTTGCTCTCTTCAACATAACACGGCCACACAAGCACTTTTATGATGGCACAGCTTTAGCAATACAGCTGTACTGCTGCAAGTTTTAAGTGTTGACCAGTTCTTAGTATGAAATGACATATTTCTGGACACCACAGAAAATTTCTCATTGCAAAAGTTGATTTTCCCCTCTTTCACCCTCCCCACTGTCTGTCTGAATCAAAACAACTTGTTTGGCTTGCGGAAATAATCTGATCTTGTGACTTACCCTTCTCTGCATTTATGTATTCCCTTCCATGCTGTGTGTTTGCCATTTCAAGTGTTTGATGAAATGGGATTCTACCCATGAAAGCTCATGTGATAAATAAATTTGTTAGTCTTTAAAAGTGCCACAGGACTCTTTGTTTGTTTTGCTGAACTAAAGAGCCATTCTTTGCGGGGGGCGAGAAGGGCAATCGCCCTAGGCCCCCTGGTTCCATGGGCCCCGTGCTGTCCTGCTGTGAGCAGGGCAGTGTGGGGCCTGCACCACTGACACCCACAGCCATGCTGCCCCTCATCCTGCTGCCTTCGGCGTGGAGCCAAAGGCAGGGGTGGGGGGGGTGGGAATGTAACCCAGACTCAACTCTGGGCTGGCTTGGCCTACCCCCAAGATGGGGAAAAGCTGGCTCAGTGGTGGAGCAGACCAGCCCAGAAGCTGGCCTCCACTCTCCTGCTCCTCCCTTGGACCAGCTGTTCTGCCCTATGGGCAGGGACGGTCAGCATAGAGGTGGGGTGAGAAAGTGGAACCCAACCCATGGGCTGGCCCACTCCACCCATGGTGGCAGATGGCTGTCTCAGAAGAGGTGCAGGAGCATGGCGTTTGGCTTCTGGGCCAGCCTGACCTGTCCCGGGCCTTGCACGCCGCTAGAGACATGGCTGCCCCTTGCAGTTTCCCACTGTAGGGACTTATGAGGAAATGCTTATAGGGAAGGTTTTATAAGGAAAGATTAAATTCTGTCTATCTTATATATAAATATATATCTCAGGACATTAAATCTTGCTCCTGGATTATTTAAGTCAATATGAGTTTTGAGACCCTAAATTCTATTCCCAGTTCTGCCACACCACACACTCACTGTCTAGCCTTGGATTTAACCTGCCTCTGCTCACCTGTCGTTGAAACAGATCTAGCTATAGTTCAACAAAGAAAAGGGCAGAGTTCTGCACTTAACCCAAACAAACCCATGCACTGCTACAGACTGAGGACTGACTGGATAGGCGGCCACTCTGCAGGAATAAAGACCCAGGGGTTATAGCAGACTTGAAGCTGGATATGAGTCATCAGCGTGTCCTTGTTGCCAAGAAGGCCAAAGGCATATTGAGCTGTATTAGTAGGAGCACTGCCAGCAAATCAAGGGATGGGATTATTCCCCTCTATTTGACACCGATGAGGATCTATTTGGAATATGGTGTCATTTTGCCCTACCCCCCCACTTTAGTGTAAGGCAGGCTTAGAAGCTGTACCTAACAGCTTCTGAGGGCGCTTCTAATATGCTTGGGTTTTGTATTAGCACGAACACAAAAGGGTACAATTAGCTGATTAGCATACTAGGTGCAGGGCATAGTGGGTAATGGTATTTGGAGTTAGTCTGCTCACAAATCTATCAATATCTGTAATTCTACTAAGGGGAAATATGAAATACTGTCCTTGTGTGAACTGCTACTCTCTGTTTGTTTTAAATCTGTCTGGGTTAGTTAAGGGGTAAAAACTATCCTTAGTTAAAAAGAGGCTTGTTGGAAAGGTGACTGCATGTTTCAGCCTGAAAGAAGTTAAAACAGAAGTGGTGGGTTTGTATTGTTTCAGTGCTTGAGGCAGTTTGCCTCCCCCTCAGTTGATTCTCCTGTTCCTTGTTATGGAAGTAGCTATTAGCAGCTTCTTAAAGACTAAGAGAGCTGAAGTCACTAAACTCACTACAGGGAGAAAGTCCTTCTCTCTCTGAGCTGAAGAGGAACAGCAATGGGGTGACCAGCTGGTGGACGATGAGAGCAACCAGCAGCGAGCTGGGTGGTGTGAGTGACCGGAGCTGGTGGACAGTGGGTGGAGCCAAGAAACGGTTCTAGAGGATGGAGTAAGTGACCAGTAGATGGTATCAGCAGACAGCTGGCATGAAAGACAGTCCCTACGTACCCTAGGGTTGGTTGGGAGCCTAGTTAGCACTGATTCTCCAGATCGGTGCCAGTTTTGCCATTAAGTTTGTATGTTCTGTTATGTGGTGTGGGTTGTTGGGAAAGTCGCTCTATGCTGATTTTTCTAGATTAGTGCTGGTCTCTGTATTTGGCCTTTTGTATTCTGTTTTACTACTATTAAAAGTTCTGTTTCCTACACTCAGTTTCATGCTTGTGAGTGGGGAAGCCTTGTCCCTTTGGGGTGCCCAGGGAACAGTGCAGGATTCCCAGAAATCTGGGTGGGGCTCAAGCCAGTTGGTGGTGTTGTGTCATTGGGAAACCCCTAAATATAGAACCCGGCCCTTGTCCTGCCAGCCTGCCCTGGCAGAAGGGTTACAATAGAAAGAATGTGGACAAACCAGAGGGAGTCCAGTGGAGGGCAAAAAAAAAAATGATTAGGGGCTAGAGCACATGACTTATAAGGAGAGGCTAAGGGAACTAGGCTTGTTTGGTCTGCAGAAAAGAAGAATGAGGGTATATTTTATAGCATCCCTTAGTTACCTGAAAGGGGGATCCAGCGACAATGGAGCTAGGCTGGTCTCAGTGGTAGTAGGTTACAGAACCAGGAGCAATGGTCTCACATTGCAGTGAAGGAGCTCTAGGTTGGATATTAGGAAAAACATCTTCACTAAGGGAGGTGATGGACTCTCCATCCTTAGAAGCTTTTAAGGTGCGGCTTGACAAAGCCCTGGTTGGGATGGTTTAGTTGGGGCTGGTCCTGTTTTGAGCATGGGGGTTGACTGGACGGCATCCTGAGGCTCCTTCCTCCCCTGATACTCTATGATTTTATGACTCTATGATAGTAAATATTTATATAATATATATATATATAGGGTAAGTAACGGATGGAGTTACAGACATGATACAGTTTAATGATTACTACAGCTAAATCCATTTCACAGATGGGTAATAAGCAGATGCAAACAGGTTAAATCCAAGGCTAGGCAGAATAGGTATGACAGAACTACAGTCAGTGGCAAAATTCATCTTAAATGATACAAGTCCTATGATCCAGGTTCCCAGTCCCACGCTTTAACCACTAGGCCACATATTTCTCAATGATCATATAAAAGGACCTAAATAACTTACTCACATGACATGATCTTATTAGTGACCATTCCATTTCAATTGTACTTTTAGGATTGTTTTCTTTACCTTGGGATCAACTTTTCTTTAATCATCTGTCTAATCTCTTACCTTTTCGTTCTGTGATCTCACAGGCAGTACCATGGTATCCTATAGGACATATACATTCACAGCGAGTTTCTAGACAGATGACAGTGAAAGCTGGATTATTGTAATTCACTATTATACTGAACACTTACCTACAGACTCCAGTTTCTATAGATGGACACTGTCTTTTCCTAACAAATAGAATATTAGGTCTGGAAGGGACTCATGAGGTCATCTAGTCAAGTGGTTTTCAAAGTTAGGGTCAGAACCCAGTACTGGGTCGCAGACTCTCACGTACTGAGTTACTGTGCCCCCTACTGCCAACAGACGGGAATGCGTTGCTCAATGTTGTAACTGTTGGGTTGTGGGCGTGAATGATTTTTTTCAGCTGGGTCCCAAGCGAAAAAGGTTGAAAACCACTGATCTAGTCCAACCCCCTGATAAAAGCAGGACTGCTCTCACTAAATCATCCCACCCAGGGCCTGTCTAATCGGTCCTTAAAAGTTTCCAAAGATGGAGATTCTACCACCTCCCTAGGTAACCCATTTGGGTGCAACCCCTAGCAGAATGGGGCCAGATCCCAGAATTCAATGTCTTGGCACTAATGCCAGTGGTCATTTAAAAGCATCTTTCATGGCAAATCATCCTAAATAGAATGTTAATGAGGCTCTAGGCCTAATATGTTATTTAAACAAGTGTAATCACCAGAAAAATCAGTTAAGTGCCATAATCAGACTGGCTGGTACCTGAATCAATAATTTCTGCATTAGATCCATTTAGATGATAACCAGATTCTCATCAGGACAATTGCAAATGCAAATTTGAATTAGGTACTTGAAAAATATCTTCTTTTGTTAGTGGAACCCATGCACCATACATCTCCATTTAGAAAATGTGTTTTTTATTCAATTTAATTACTTTCCCCCAGCATTTTTAAATCATTGCCAGCTTCAAAATGAGGGCAGTTTCTATTAAAAATAGAGGCAAGGAAAGGATACAACACTGAACAACTCTGATGATGATGATGGTGATGATAACAGTACTTAGCACTTATATGGTGCTTTTCATCTTCACAACACTTTTACAGCACTAATTAATGCTAAGACATTAGGAGGATGGTAACGATCTTGTAAGCCAAGAAGGAGACTTAAAGACATCAACTTTTCTTTTAATGAATAATTGAGGTGGGAACTGTTTCTTAAATGTAACGGATAAAGATGCTTGCTCAAATGGTGTTAATGTGCGGCTGCTTCTACTAAACAATGGAGATTTATGAATGAAATTATTCTTTTTAATGTATTTTCTTTATAATATTAAACAGAATTAATAGGATGAACAGATTACCAGCCAGTTAAGCCTTCGACCTACAACTCCTCTGTTCATTTATACTACAGAAGTGTTAGATGCAAAATTCTACCTTTCAGAAAGGCAATTCCATTGCCATGGCATGGAGAACAACGGCAGGAACTGGTCTCCATCTGAAACTCCTCAAGGGCACGCTTCAGATTTTCCCTCAGTGTATTTGCATTTGCAAATTCCGTTGCTGTCACCAGTTCATACAGGGGTGCTGTCTAAGTAGGAAAAGAAATTGGGGAGGGGGTATAGAAGAGAAGAAACAACTACTGTAGTCATTCCAAAACATCGAGATGTTTTCACAAGGTCAGTCCTGCAGCGCAAGCTATAATGGGACTGCAGCTCTTTGTCTTACGAGATTTGTGCTCTATGGAGATGTCATGAAAAACTATCTAAAATAGGACTGTCTTAGCCATCAATGGAATACACTACATAGTCTCTCTGCCAGCTCCCACTTTCCAGTTAACTTGCATTTAGGGCTGTTGAAAAAAGACAACAGCAATTTCACAAACAGTGTTTCATTCCTCCCTCTCCCCACCCCATAATTCAAAATTTTGACCAGTTATAGAGTTATCTGGAAATTGGGTGGAAATCTCACAAAAGTTTTATCCTCTTCTTTTTTCTGATTTTGAAATTTCATGAAAATTCATTAAAAATGGAAATGTTTTGGCTGACCCTACTTACATCAATTCCTCTCTTGTCCTCCCTTGAGGTCTCTTCCTGAAAACCCACCCAGGAAGCATTTCTTTGACAGCACAATGATGACGTTCATGTGTGGTCCTTGTCGGTATTGTTTTGTAGTTGCAACACAGTCATTTGTGCATTTACAGCCTGATGACTCTATGATGCCAACAGAAATGCTCCTGTTGTCTTCCAGTGCAGGTGGGTTGGAGTTTTAGGGGACCTCTGTACTTCACACTTCTTTCAGCAGCATGCTGTGTACATACTCCAGGAACCCTGCAAAATAGCTCCTGGCTGCTGGAGCCCCTGAGAAAAGGCTCTGGGAGGTGGAGGAAGTGGGCAAAGATTAACATCCCATCCCCTCAGCCAGAGTCTTTTCCACTTCAGGCTCCAGGAATGAGGGGCTGCTGAGGCCTTTCCCTGCTGCCTCACTTCTGTCAAGGCCTTCAAATGACAGATGGAGCTACACACCACTGTGTGGACACAGAGTACTTTTCTCTGCACTGAGATATATGCTACACGCCAGCACGAGTGCTGCATAGTGTTGTAGTTTGGGCAAGAATCAAGGTATTTGTCAGAACAAATGACCTGTTATATAGTATCGCTGTATTCCCAGGAGCCCTGCACAGCCACCACAGCAATGGGAGAAAGAGCTGGACTTGCCTCTGCTTTGTGCATCCTCAACTGAATAGCTAGTTACGTCCCTGCTGCAGGGCCAAATCTTGTCACCTCTGTGCACTCCAATGACTATAATGGAAGTGCACAGGTGTAAGGGCACAGACTGAACATCATGGGATTGCTGCGGGCACAATTTGGTACAGGGCAGAACCAGGTGTAAGAGAGAGTAGGATTTGCCTCACACATTCGTCATTCCTGATGACAACACACTAGCAAGAAAGAATCAAGTCTGAGGATTCCTAGACAGAGTTTGTACAGATGGAAGATACAATAAAAGAATCAGTTCCTCAGTTTGTGATCGGTGAGGATCCAGCTCAAATTCCTTATTATAAATTGAGCAAATTTGCTATGCAGGCCCCCAGGACACAACAAACAGGAAGTCCCACAATACCATGTTTACAGGGTCACAGCATTCAGAAGATAAGCACATTTTAAGGAAAAAGATACTTTTGTTACTGCCACTGTGTCTTCATTTCTCAGCAAGGATCTGTGATCCAGCTTTGCTTTTTGAATTCATACCATACAAATAAGGAAATGCCTTGAGAATGACCTGCCAAGTGCTTTTAGTAGATGATTTATGAACTGATTTGCTTTATTTTTTCCTGCCCAAAGACTTTTAGGACTGGTGGTTAGTCACTCGCTCCTGATGCTTTTGATCTTCATAGCCTCGAGAATTTTAGCAGAAAAATAAAAGATTATATATGCCAAATCCAAATCATATCAATTTGTGGTATTTACTGGTTGATCTGATCATTGATGTCAGGTTAGACTTAGAGTTAAAAAAAAACTTAGCCTTTGTTTGTGTTCAGCATTTTTTTTAAATGGGATATAAAATTTAATTTCCACAAGTATAGACACTAAGATCTCTGAGACTCAATGCAACTATGAAAGAATGCTTATGATACCTGAAATGGTTAATATTACATCCTCCCTTAAGCCTGAAGTGCATTCTACTGAACAAAGAAATGCAATGTATTTTCAAAGCAGAAGATCAAAAGAGTAGAGTGGGTTGTTGATGAGCTGAAAATATTGACATTATGTGAAATTTTCTACAAAATGCAGAGAGGGGTGGAAAACATAATAATCAGTGTCAAGTCAGCAAAATACAGAATGTTTTATGAGGTCCTGAAAAAATAAGCATGCTTCTGAGCAACATACTAAAAAACAGAAAGGGCTGATCCAAAGAGTGTTGAAGCCAACAGTTTTTTTGTTGGCTATGGAGCTTTGGATTAGTCCTTGAATGCAGAGACTGCCAAAATATTAAACTTATTTCCACTTGAGATAAAATAAATGCTAGAGATGAGCCCTCCCGAAAGGATTTTATCTGAATCCAGATTTCAAATAAACACCCCAAAGGTCCAGTGGATTTGACTCAAGGCTTTTAGGTTCAGACTTGAGTAGATTGGAAAATGGCTATTTTTTCCATGCAAATCTTCATTAAAAAGTTTCACAGAAAATGTAGAATTTTCAGTGAGAAATTGACAAGTTTTAGCCATATCCCGACATTCTGATACAGTATGGCTGCCATAGTGCCTCATAGGACTAACAGTTCATTCTCCTTCATGGGCAGGTTCTCTTACTGGGCTATGTCTAACTCGACGCACCATGATCTGCCTTCTTGCTGAGGCATCAGTGTATCATGGGGTGTTCCTAGGTACCGTGCATCATGGGAGACAAAGTCCATTCAGGAGAACCAGGCTTACAGAGTAGCATCTTTCAAACCAGGGGTCCTGACCCAAAAAGCTGTTGCAATAATATTGTTTGCGGGATCATTAGAGAAACAGCTGCTGGCACGGTGCTCGGCTCTGAAGGTGGTACAGAAATAAGAGTGCAGTGTGTGGGGAGGTCATCACAGCCTGAAATATTTTCATAGGGGATCCTAGCAAAAATGTCTGAGAACCCTCTGCTATAGAGAAATGAGTGGCACCTGAGCAAATCCACACCACACTGGTATAGGGAAAGGTGAAGGGAAAAGGGGATATTCCAAATGAACATTTTTAATTTTTCAGGAAACATTTTAAAATTTGAGTATTCATTTTTGACAAAAAATATTTTTTCTGTGAAATGAAGACACTAAAAAAAATATTTCACTAAAACCCAATTTTCCACTGAAACACAGTTTTCAACAAAAACCAGCCCTGGAACAGGGCCATATCTGATATGGACATTCCTGCACCTTTGCAATAGTCACTCAAACTTTACATGAATTAATTGTGACATTCAAGATGATGAGGTTGTATTGACATTTTTTCCTCTTGTTATTTTTCACTTCCATGATCTTCTACACATACAAGCCCTGATCAAGTAGGAAGTGGGAAAGCCTGATAAAAATCTATTCTCCTGAGATCCCAGCTTAGTTTTATAGATTTATGAGCTTTAGATAGTCTTAACAAACAGCCAGACTTCTTGGTGCACCTGTTTGCTTTTCTGAACCAATTGCTACTATACAGAGCCTGGTAAAAATGAAAGGCAAGTGTAACCCACAAAAAAAGGAGGATCATTTTATTACATGTTGACATAAAATGCCATTAGGTATATTTCTAATACAGCGTCTCCTAGATTCTTCAAACTTCCATTATTCAAAATGGCTTGTTACCCAAAGAGGTCTATTAGTTACTCTGAAAATCTCCCTGATTATTCAAAACTTCAGTTAGCTGACCGCACTCCAGGTCCCACAGGGCATTCGGCTAATTGAGGCTCTATGGTGCAGGGGTCAAAGATGTGGCCCACAGGCTATTTGGGGGAGCGGGCCCAGCCAGCATTGGCAGTGGGCCCATTTGACCCTGGGGCCAGCCAGAAGCCATGCTCTGTGCAGAGTTTTTACTCCGCCACCTGGTCAATCTCAGGGGGCGAAGTGGGCCAGCCATGGTGCATGGCTGCTGTGCTATGCAGCTGGCCAGCCAGCCTCCAGTATGGTCCTGCAAGGTGCCCTGGGCGTGAGTAAAGTGGCTTATTGGGGGGACTGGGGGAGCAAGGGGTAAGTAGAGAAGGAGGTTGGGGGGCCTGGGTGCTAGAGCAGAAAGTGTGAGGGCTTGAGGGCAAGCGTGGGAAGTGCAGGTCTTGGGGGAGCAGGGCTTAGTAGAGCAGGAGGTAGGGGGAGCAGTCCACCACACTGAGTTGCTGATAAAAATGGTCGCCATGGCTAAATGACTGAAATCCCTGCTTCATGGTATATTATTTTACAGTACCTTAAGCTTTATGATTTCAGGGTTGTATTGCACCGCATCTCCCCACTCCTGCATTAGCTGAGGAGTTGGCAGATCTTTGTAGGCAAGCGTCGTGATATGCTCACTCCCTCCTCCGCGAACGAGGGCTATGAAGTCTTCCACATATTTTTTCTGACTGATGCTGTCTGAAAACATGGGTAAAGTGAGAAGCTCAGCCTTGCTATTTCTTTGTGAGTCACAAATAAAACAAAAACGTAGCAGTGAATCAGTCTGTCAGTGACATGTCCATGCCAAAAAGAAAATGGGAAAGCAACCTTGGTCTCATTATTGCTATACAGCCAAGGATCCCATGCTCTCCATCTAGTGCTGTTCCCTCTGACTTCAAAAGGAGAATGCAGTGACTTCCAAGGAAGTGGAGATGAGTGAGGACTTCAAGATTTGGCACATTCATTTTCTTTTGACATTATTGTAAATGTAAAAAAAAAAAACAAAACCCAAAACAAAATCCCCAAACAATAAATAGATATATTCTTAGATTTTAAAGGAAGAAGGGACCACTGGACAAAGAATAATACATCAACCACACTTTATGGAGGCTATCCCCGAACAGCACCAGAAACTACAACAAATGCAGGTTATAGCACCTCCTTGGAAGGGCTCAATCCTGCTTCTGTTAAAGTCAATTAAAGTAAAATCAGTTAAAGTCAAATTCACATTCAGTGGCGCAAAGTCAAGCTCCATAACACATGAAGGCCATTTTCTAGGTGCAGGTATACTGAAACTGAGCAAACACAGCCCTGACCCAAAGGAAGAAAACACAAATCACAAGAATATTTGATGTTTACCTCCAATTTCATTTAAAATGGCATTACAGCCTTCAACTGACATTCTCAAACTTAAATAAATGCCGCAGATATTTCCACCAACTTTGAATCCAGCCTGTGCACAGGATCTGACGTCACTTAAAGAATAACCTTAAAAAAAAACATAGTAAAACATCACTGTAAGAAGGCAAGATGGCCACCTCTAGAAGAGGCAAGATGACTGCCCCCAAAAGAAGCAAAATGGCCACCCTCAGAGGAGACAAATGGCCACCGTGTAGATGTCCATCAAGGCGGAAGGCAAGGGGCAGGACAGGAAGTATGAAAGACAGGCCAGGGAGCTCAGTCCAGCCCTGGCCACCAAAGAGGAAGGACGGCTCCCTCCTTGCTCCTCAGCCCCGGCTCTACCCACAGGCTTGCATCCCAATACCAGGATGGCTGGATTGGGCCTCCCATGGCTGGTGCCCCATGGGAGGAGCCTGCTTTGTTTGGGGAGGACAGGTGGTGGGGACAGCTGGAACCCAAGAACCCCCATGGTTTCCCTGAAGGCTCAGACTGCGGGGAACGGGTCCCACTGGCTTCAGGGGAGGACCTGGATGAACTGCCACTCGCTCCACCAGAAGCCGACCTCTCTGTGGGACAGGACCTGGAGGAACTGCCCCTTACACGAGACTGCATGGAGCTGCCAGAGTTACCCTCAGAGAAGATGGAGGTCACCCCAGAGCTTCCTGACCTACCACCACCGAACCCAATGGAGGGCTTCTGCTCCATGCCTCTCAGCGACTACCCAGAGGATGCTGACGAAGGAGCGGAACAGATACTAATGGGAGAGGGGGAAGGCAGTAGCTCAGGGGAGCTGCCCCACATAGGCATCAGCGCGTTGTGGCCAGATGCCTGCTGACCCCTCCTTTTCTCCCCTTCCCTTAGACGGCAACACCATCTGATTCCTAGCATTATTTAACCCTTCTCATCTAAAGACTTATTGTGTGTTCTGATTAAAGGGACCGGGACTATTATTGAACTGCCCAACTCTGGGCTATAGACTGTGGGTTTACCCCTCTGAGGGGCTAAAATAGACTGTTCTTCCCCCTTTCCTTGCTTGGACTTCTGGACAACTTTAGTCTCCCCAACCTGCCCACCAGAGTGCTCACTCCAGGTGGGTCGAGCAAAGGACTCGCTTACAATCACATATTTATAAAAAGAACACACTGTTTCCAGCACCTTCCCCCTCCTCCCAGCCCCAAGAAATTTTTAGAGGAGCAAAGCAGCAAGTAACCCTGCCCCCCAGATATATACCCTCCTCCTCAGGGCAGCTGGGGGTTGGCACCATCTGGTGGGAGCAGGGGACTCCTCCTGCCCTGCCTGGTGCGACATGTGAGGCCTTGGGGGGCACAAATGTAGGCTTGGCTCATGGTACACCCCTGTTGAAACACTATATTGCACTGGACACACATACCTTCCTTTTGGAGTGCTTCTCCTTTCATAACTAAAATATATTCGTAGATGCCTCCGAGAGTCGCTTCTGTGATGTAATGTGTCCCATAATCTCTGTAGAGTTCTCGGTATTCACCATAGCTGTACTCTAAAGGCAACTGATGGAGTCTCTGCAGGAACTCGTAATGGAGCATCAGACCCCGAGACTTCAGTTTATAACGGGCAACATCCAGCTCAGAACGGGCATGAATAAACTTGCTGGACTACATGAAATGTACACACACACAACAGCACCCACATGAGATGTAGGACATGGTTCTCTCTCTGAAGCATGTTAGCTTGGTGAGCGTTATATAAACCATATATACATTATATGAATGGTTCTCAGTGTGAACTAAACAGCTCACACAAATTTAAATACTTGAGATCACTGGTTCTCAAACTGGAGGTGGTTATGTGGGGGTCACGTGCCGTGAGCCTTGACTGTGGCCAGGCGACCGCCCCTCAATGTTCCTCCATGCTCCCCAGGGACTGTGGTGTGCAGGGTGAGGAGCAACACCCAGGCTCCCTGCATCCATGTTACTTTCCCCTCCAGGGCTGTGCTGCTCTCTGCCCTCCTCTTATGTAGCCCGGGTCGCTGAGTGACCTGGATTCAGAGAGCCCTGTTACTCAAGGGCTCCTTGCTCTCCTGCTCAGGGTGTGTGGAGAAGCAGTGTTCAAGGGGAGTTAGAGCAGCAATACCAGGCACTCTCAGCGTTTAGGTCAGTTTCCCCAGGTGGGCACAGGAAGGGGGGTGCAGGGGATAGGGGTGAGGGGGCACAGTGCAGGGGAAGGAGGAGTGGGGAACCCATGGGGACCAGGGAGTTGCACTCAGAAGCTTGCTGTGTACAAAGGGGCACCAATACCAAAAATCTGAGAACCACTGCTCTACATAAATCTTAAATTGTGAAATGGAAAATTATGAAAACTCTAACAAAAAGGGTGAAGTTCAACCAAAAAATTGCTCCTATTCACACAAAGGAAACAGAGAGGTTCCCACAACAAAATTATTGTCCAACCCAAGTTATACCCTTCCTGTTCACTCCCCTTTCAGAATAAAAGCCTGGGAAGTAAAATGGGCTTTCCTTTGTATCCTAAAAGCCTTTGAGCTCAAGTTTGTTTGGGCCATCAAGGAAAGCGGTTTCGAGAGCTGAGTGTCTTTCAGTTTAAGAAGCCTGACAACCTGGATAATCAAATTGAGGCCCATTATTGGGCCCCAAGCTGACTCAATGTTATGTCATGGAAGAAATCAGATTATAAGGTAATAGTGGCCTCTTCTGTACTCAAAAATCAATGACTGTGTAAGAGTTACCATGGATCTGCCTCTTCTCTCTGTAACGGATGTCTATTGTAAGAGCTGCTCAGGTTCTTAGTGAGCATCCCTCGTGCCATCTTTTCCTTTCCCCGACTACAGGAAGCTCTCTTTGCGATCTGTACCATGCACAGTTCGGGCAAACGCTAGCTACACAGAAAACAGGCCATGGCTCTGCACCTAAATGCACAGTGTGCTGAAGGCATGGGCATGTAATGGCGGTGCAGCCAAACAGCCAACATGAAGTAGGCCCAGTTTCCAAAAGTGGAAGGTTAGGAAGAAAGCAAATAGTGATGCATGCTGCCATAGAAAGCATGTCATGGAATGGCATTAGAAGAATATAAATTGAAGCTTCTCCAGGGATCTTGGAGTGTAGACCAAGACACAGAAGTGAGTGAGTACAGGAGTGAAAAACATATGCTTCAAAGTGAACATGCCACCACTATTTTGTGCCATATACCTTGAATTCTGGGGGTATCTCATATCTCGCAACGTGAAACGGCATGAGCTATTCCACAATTAAACCAGTGACAACCGACTAGCAGTTCTCATTTTCCATGACTACCATGGCCACAGTACAATTGAATCACTAGATTTCTTCGTTTGCATTGTCATTCGCTGTGGTGATAGCACCACTCTTGTTTAACCCACCTGACATTAGCATGACTTTTTTTTTTTACGTGTGCTGACATACTGCTGTGATTCCAAGGTCAGAACAATTCTTTTGCACAGACTCTTCTATGCATTCAGAAACACACAAATCCTGATGCCTGAAAATCCCACTCATTACAAAGAAAGGAAATGTCTTTTATGCCAGAACTCACTTGCTAATTCAGCGGAACCCATCCAGCTGGTCAGAAGGAATTTCAAAGTTCTAGGACTCAATATGTAAATAACCTGACCTGTGTGAAATCCCTTGACTCAGTGGTTCCCAACCTGGGAAACATGTTGCAGGGGGTCTGCAGAACCTCTCCCTACTGGGGCCAGAATCCAGCTGCAGTCCCGATGCTCCCCGCCAGGGCTGCCTCTCCCCGCCCGTGGCTGGATCCCGGCAGGGAGATGGGACCGCGGCAGCTACCTGGGAGGGCAAGGGCAGGAGGCCGTAGCTGCCACGGCTTGGCTCCTCAGTGGTGTGGGCCATGGTGGTGGCGATGCCACTCATGGGCCGGATTACATAATCAGCTGTGGGGCTGCAAAGACATTTTTTGTGTTAAAAAGGGGTCCCCAGCCTGAAGAAGGTCGGGAACCACTGCCCTGATCATTCACTTTCTGAGTCACATGTATTTCCCACCCATGTTTCAGGACACTTCAATTTTCATACACTACAATTTTTTGTTTACTGTTGTGCTTGACATATCAAGCATGCCATTTTCGTTTCAGGTCTCCTGATCTGAGGTGGGTGCTCTGGTGCATTAAACTCCTTGGCTGGGTAACACTGGTAATTTACAGTTGCTATGTCCGGTGGCTAATATGAGCGGTGTGTCACAACGCTTTTAATGTAAACTATAATATGTGCTCTATCCCTTCTGCTCATACAGTGGGCCTCTAGCAATCCTTCATACATGACAGAACTTCTGTGTCAACAGGTGTGCACCTCCCTTTATGGATCTTTTGTGATCAGAAGGCCTATTTGGCTCTGGTTTTTTTCACTTTTTTACAATGACCTATATTGGGCAGACCCTGGTCTAAACTGGCGTAGTTCTACTGGGTGCCTTGGTGCTATACCAAATTCCAAAAGCTGAAAATCTAGTCCTATATTTTTTTGATCCATGTATACATATACATAAATTTAAACTTCATATTTCAGGTGTAAACTACTAAACTGAGCACAGTTTCAGATGAAAGTCACTTACAGTTGATGAAAACTTTTTTGTCCTTTGAAGGAACCTCTTGAACCGTTGGTCATTGTAACTGAAACCCAATTCAAACACTCCTGGTATGTGTATTCCAATACCAAAGCTAGACTGCGAAACTTTTCCTCTAAAGATAGTTTCTTCAAAACTTGAATAAGATTCATATTCACTCAATGTAAATTCATATTTGCCTTTGGTCTAAATAAAAGCAAAACCAACACACTTTATTTCTGGCATACTGATTTCATACCTGAAGCAGAGGGAAGATGTAGTAAGTTTCTTGCAACCAAAGTACTTTTGAATTAACACTTGTATTATGAAGACAGAAAGCCTGGTAATTGCTCTGCGTCATTATTACTATTACAGTTACTACAGTAACACTTGATGTACAGCACAGGTTAATTAAACACAGAAGAGAGCTTTCCTTTGTATTGCAATTGCCTGCATCTTATTAGTCACTTTTATGTCAAATGTGTGAAATCTTAAGCATGAAAGTCCACAAAAGTTTAAGCAAGTTTAAAATATTGAAAGGAACAAAGTTTGCTAAATAGGCATTACATATCAAATCACGCCATTAACTTCAATGGGCTTTTAATTGGGCCCACTAACTTTGATGCCCATTAAAGGTGAACACAAGTATGGAAATTACTTGAGTGCCTGCTCTTTCACAGTACGTGCTGAGTATTTTCAAACAATAATAATAATTTACACTTCTGCAGCTTCCTGTAGACAAATGACTCACCACTGGCATGCCTCTGGTGGCTAAGTATAGCATAGCATAGCAGGCTCTTCTGCTTTAATGCTCTGGCGGACGGTTGTGCCTGCCCCAGGGTGGTTGGCTTCTCTTTGCAGGTCAGCCAGGTCACATATGGCCCATCCGCTTTGGGGTAAAACAGGAATCCAACAACTAATAGTCCAATATCTGGTTGAACCTTCGATTTGAATCTCGACTCATCAGCTCTTGTCCTTGGTATGAGGGGGGTTTCAACAGTTCCTACACCTTGCAGGCAGGGCTCTGCTTCACTTTCCATGGTGGGTTGGGTAAGGGAATCCAATGACTTGCACTCCTCTGGGTTCCAGTCCAGGGACCATTGAGTAGGAAGCCAGGGCCTCACTACACTGACCTCTGGCTGCCTCACTGGACCACTTTCTACCTTGGCCACTGTATAGCCTATGCTGCAGCCTCTTTCCTGGCTCCAAGAGTATCAGGACTGCTCTCTCTAGCCCTTTTCCATAGGCTTGCTGAAGAGCATCTTAGCAACTGGTTCTTGTGCAGAAGAGTCTTCTCAGCCCCCCTGCTAGGTCAGTCTTTGACTCAGCAGGAGTCTTCCTGGTCTCTGCTGATGCCTGTACCAGCATGCCAAATCCTGGGTGGACTCATCAAGCTCAATTCCCAGGCTTTTCTCACTGAGTGAGAGCCAGAGATCTATTTTACTTCCTGGTCTACCCTTAATGGAGCCAGGTTCAGCCCTTTGAGCTGCTCCCTGCAGCTTTGACAGCTACTGCAGGTGGAGCAAGGCAAGGCTGACTGCACCCTCAGAGTCTCATAAATCCATTCAGGCTGTGTATGGGATTGCTACCTCCCAGCACACCTTTTTCCTGTGGGGGATCTCGAAGTGCTCCACAAATGTTCCAAGAAAACAACCCTCACAATGCCCACTGGATGTAATTATTTTTACACTGCTTTTATGGAGCCAGAGAGAGTAAGGCCATGATCCAACACTACTGATGTCAATGGGAGTTTCACGATTGACATCAATGTGCACAGGATCAAGCCCTACAAGAACTTGCCCAAATTTACAGTGGAAATCTTCAGCAGAGCCAGTATTAGATCCAAAGAACTCTGATTTCCAATCTTCTGCTGGGACTATGAGACCATCCTTCCCATGAATGTGGAACTCCTCCTAAATAAAGGCCTGTGCTGCATGCAACAATTAACAATAGAAAAAGTGCCCCAAATTCAATGTTACACTAAGCACAAATATTTCAGTTTCATTATGGACACTGGAATGCAGTCTGTGGGAGATGTATGTCCCTGTATGTACCTCTGAAAATGTCCCCAAAAGCTTGTTTGTTGATGTGTGTTCCCTGTGTTGGTTGCAGCAGAACAAAATATGGCAAGATTTTTCACAGATATAAAAGAACACATGGATGGAAGATTTAAAACCTTTGCTCAGTTATTTGGTGCCTGGAAGATAGTCTCTGAAAAATGATAGTGTTTTCAAAGGAGGTTAACATTTAGCCCTAAACCACTTGACCCTGACTCTTGATATTCATTAAAATGTCATGTATTAAATGAAGTCATGTCAACACAATGCAATGAAAACTATTGAAAATTTAATTAAAGGTTGTTTGAAGAAACAATAATCTGATTCTTACCTCTAGGGAGTAGCTTTCTACATTGTATGGTTTTCTAAACCTGTTATCCATAATGTAATGCGGAGCACAGCCACCAGCATAGTACCTGTGATCAAGAACCAAGCCTTCCAGATCGTTTGTGAAAATATTTAACCTGTGTAGAAGGTATAACAGTGAAACAATAAAGTTTAGAATTTAATTAGCTTCACACAATACAATCTGACTAAGAAAAGCAAGGATTTTTTTTCCCTTTTGTGTATGCTCATTTTGGGATTCGATCATCAGAACTTTCCATCTTCTATCCTCTACTCAAGGTTGGCCAGCAGAACCTTTCCATCCAGAGTTATATAATTTCAATGTTCTAAAGCACTGCTGAAAAAAATATTAACTCCATAAGTAGAATTACATTCGGTCAGCTAGGAATGATGTTATGCCGTCATGCCTTCGGTGCTACCAACATTTGTATACTTTACCCAGTCAACAAAAGTTCATGAATTTAAAATTGTGCTGGTAAATAAGGATTTATAGTAGGTCATTCAAAGAATGGCAGAAGTGACAAGGACTGGCAAAATATTCAGTAACCCTGGATCAGTTAAATCCATCTGTAAACAGTAAAAATGTAGTCTGGCAAACTTTTATTTAGAGAGAATGGCTTTTTTCTGGTGGTGGGACCCTGAAGTGAACAAGAGCTTTATGTTCATCACTATTACAAAACAGTGAATCCTAGTGCAATCTCATCTACATGGCGCACAGTTTCAAGTATTACTTTAATCTGAATGAGATCATGTTTAAATAGCAATTAGCATCACTGGAAGAAAAAGTCACCGAAGAAAAAATACAGGTGACAGCCAGAACCTACAAGTGTCACTTTAAGTTCCAAGTCTTTGCTAGCCCACCCACTCCTTCATTTGGAGTCAAAGAGTTGTATAATAAGGTCTCTGGAAACTGTTAAAATTAGCTTCAATCTTAGAACAAAGCAAAGATCAGGGACGTACTTTAAAATGATATTACTGAGCAATTGCAGCTTCAAAGAGATGAGAGGCATGTTTCTATAACTGTTCAAATTATTTTTAATTTGTACTAAAGTTAACGGTATGAAGCATCAGTAATAACATACACAGCAGTCACATCTTCAGAGAATTGCAGAAGAATTATCATTGCCCATTGAACGTGATTTTTACAGTAGGAAGCCAGTTTTTTCTGCATAGTGCATATGAAGTGAGATTAGGGGACTGTTTTCCTAGGGCTGGACCCTGTAGGGCAGCAGTTACCATACTACGTGAGTTAGAGCATCATTTCAGATCAGGATCTGGATTTCAAACACCCCAAGATTTGGGGTCATTTAGTTTTGGATGAAATTTTGTCTCTATTGAAGTTGATGGCAAAATTTCTATTGACTTAAATGGGGCCAAGTTTACACCCCTAGGAGATTTAGTTCAATCCATTCCAAATATGGAGGCTGACTATAACATATAGATCTGAATCCAGATTTAGATTTTAAGTAACGCAAAGCCCCAGTATATTCATGTGATCCTAAAAGCCCTTCAGTGCCACTGATAAAATGTTCACTGTCCTGTTACAGCAGCACCCATCAGGCCGGACAAGCTCACAACACCTAACTGATTGCTGGTATAGTCGTATCTATAAAGAATGTTGTGTAGAACGGCAAACGAAAGCTTACATTATACTGGTCATCGGAAACATTGCAGAACTCACATACAGACATTAGTCAAGAAGTTGTTTGTATGTACTCAAAAGATATCTGAACTATATAAGCCGACAGGTTAGATAAAAAGTTTTCCCAGACAAAAGAATGTTTATTTACCTGCCTGCTTAGGTCTCCGATGTCTAGGACGCATTGTGCAAGTCAATACAAAGCAAGCATCATTTGCAAATTAAGACAACAGGAAAAGCGCGCTAACAGGAGGATGAGAAAGACAGTATGTCGGCACAGCAAAGAACAAAAAGAAGGGGAGAACAACTTTGTTTGGAGTTTCATACGGCAGGGATACATTTCAAAGGTTTTCTGTACCCTAAGGAAGAATAAAAGACCTAAGGAACCGCTTAGCATAGAGGAACAATTTGGGAAAAATCTGAATCCTTATTTGACTGAAAATCAGTAACTTATGCAAAAGGACTGAAGGTGAAAAAAACGCTTTTGCCAAAGAATCGTATCTGTCTTAAGGTATGCTTGATTTTTTAACAGCATGTTGTACTTTTATTTGTAACCAATTCTGTTTCCACAATCCTTCCACAGTATCACTTAAAACTCTATCTTTCAAAGGGGGAGCTGTATTAGTCTAGTTCAGCAAAACAAACAAGGAGTCTGGTGGTACTTTTAAAGACTAACAAATCTATCTATCTATCTGTTAATAAAAATTTCTCATAGTTTTATCAGAAGCTGAAGTAAGTGCTGTAATATTAAACTAAATGTGAATGCTGAGTTAAATCAAACAAGTTGCCATGTCCATTGTCTCTCTGGAGATTTCAAATTTGGAAATCTCTGTCAGCGTCTAGTGAGGGGCTGAATACTCCAGGGCAGGGGTGTTCAACCTTTTCGGGAGGGAAGGGCCACACTGCAGATCTTTTCTTACTTGGAATGGGGCAGTGAGCAAATTTTGGATAGCTAAGGCATTGTACCAACTGATCTTACTATTAATAAAATTTAAATAGTCAAAAAATAAACACCAGTTTACAAACTCCATTTGGTTCTGTAAAAGTGGAAGTGTTCATTTCATAACTAAACACATTCTCAGATAACATCGATCCTTCCCACAGCAGCCTTTATACAAGTATCACTTTCACAAATGTACACAACAAATTTTCACTTGTTAATTAAACCACATTTTGTGAAAACTTGAAAAAAACTTACTTTTTTTTTTCCAGATATGTCAGTTTGTTCAGGTGGCATGGCGAGCGAGGGTGGGGGGCATGTAGGGTAGCAGGGGAAAGCATGGGGAACATGAGGAGCAGGCAGGGCAGGGTTGGTAAGGGAGGATGGGGTGAGATGGCCGGGGAGGGGGGGAGCTTGGCGGGGCAGGGAAGCAGGCCAGAGCAGGAGAGGGGAGAGATGCTAGAGACGGGTGTTGTGGCAAGGGAACATTGCAGGCAAGGGAGGACAAGGGTGACCATGTGAAGTGGCAGGAGGAAGCATGGGGGGAGCGGAGAGCAGATTAGGGGTGACAAGGGAGGGCAAGGATGGTCATGTGGGATGGCAAGGGATGGACGGTAGGCAAGGCAGGGTTGGGAGGGAAGCTGTGCAACCAGGTGGTGGGACACCCACTACTCCCACCCAACCCTCCCATGAACCCCTCACTGCCTTCCTGACCCCTTCCTCCTGCCCCACACCACTCAGGCGCCCCAACCCCTTCCCTACCCAGTGTAGCATGGGCTCCCCTTCCTTGTTGGCTACCCGACCCCTTCCCTGGCACTGGGCTATGTGGGCTCCCGTACCAGTTCCCCTTCCCTAGCTCCGTCAGCCCCCAGACCCCTTCCCTGGCCCCTGCTCTGGGGGTTTTCTGACCCCTTCCCCTGCAGACTCCCTTTACCTGGCTCATGCTGTGCCAGGCTGCTATGTGGGCTTGCTGGCCCCTTTCCCCATGAACTCTGGTCCTCTGGTCCCCTCCTCTCCTTCCCTTTCCGCATGTGGGCTCTGCTCTTCCCTCTCCACTTCCCTTCCCTGTTTTTCCCCATGTGCCGTCCCCTCCTTCCCTTAACCTACATGGGCTCCTCTTTTAACCCCCTGATATGTCAGAGACTCCTCAATCCCTTCCTTGGACCCCATCCTACCTGAAAGGGGCTGAATTGAGCCCTGAATTCAGGTCTCCAGCCAGGCTACTCCCCTCACCCCTTGTGGATTTGCATAAGGTGGTAGATTTAAAAGGGCCCCGACCGGCCCCAGCTCCCAGGCTCCCGTGGCAGTACTCCAAGAGCCAGAGGAAAGCCCTTTGTGGGCCAGAGTCCGGCGCACAGGCTGCAGGTGGACAAGTCTGCTCCAAGGGAATGGTTTTCCAGGGGATCGGGAACTTGCATGCACCAAGTGTTACATGCAAGGCAAAGTAAGGGCTGGCAGAGTCCTGAGAGTTTGTCTGGCGTGGCTAACAGACTGTGGTGACAGGGAGCTCTCACCCAATTTAGCATCAGCAAAAAACGGACTTGTTAAGGCAGAGAAGTAATGTGGTCGCACACAGTTCTGAGTGCCTGCCCAGAGAAAGAATGACAATTTGGACACAGGATGTTGATTCAGGACACTCTATAACATAATCATGATTTGGTTTTATTTTCACAAATCAGCATCCCTACCCAGTGTTTCATTTCAGAGCCAGATTTTTAAATGGGCCTCATCCCAGCCTCCTGAAGGCTAAGCAAAATTTTTCACACATGCTGAGTAGTTATCAGAGTTACTCCCGCGTAACTCGAGTAACTCCTTTGACTTCAGTTCAAACAATGAGCAAAACAATCTAAGATTTTGCAGGTGTCCAAATGGTTAAAACAACAATTATCTGTAGATGTTTTAGAAAGTTCATAGCTTACTCCCCCACCCCCAACTTGGGTACAACTGGTAATTACAACAGAAAATAAGTGAACAAACTAGCTAAGAAATCAGCTAACTGTGCCATGTAGAGCATTACAACCATGCAATTCATTCATTGCACATACTTTTGTCAGTGATTGTTATTTCACTGAGGTTCTGATGCCTCAGGTGTGAATATGAATCCTTCTGGTGAGCTTTGGATCAAGATCCAAGACCTGTCATTTATTACAATATTAGCAAGCCAGGCCATGTCTACGCTGGAGGCTTAAGTTAACTATAGCTATCCCACGGCCACATTTCAAGTTTATTAAGTTGACTTAAGCACTTGCTTAAGTTGACTTAATAACTCCTGTCCTTGAAGTCGAATTAAGGGTTAAGTTGACTTTATAAAGTCGACTTAACAGAATGTGGCTGCCTAAATTGACTTTATAATGTTGACTTAAGCCATTTAAAGATGACTTTAAGTGGGTCCCCTGGCTTACGTTGACTTTATAAAGTCAATTTAAATAAATCAGAACTCTCTCAGTCTACTTAATAAAGTCAACCTTAAGTCAACCTTATTAACTTCATTTTAAAAAGCCCTGTAGTATAGACATAGCCTCAGAGCCTTATTCTTTACTGAGAACAGCAAATTCATTGCCACTAGATCAATCTTTCCAGTTGACTGATAGGGTCTGTGAAGACCAGCTCAGCTGACCAGGAAGTTGATCACTGAAAACCACCCTAGTATGTAAAATGGGGCTAAGTTGAAGGGAGGGCATTTATCTTCAATTCAGTACACTGAAGACACTGCCATATAGTAAGCAGGAGTAGGCAGTAAAGGGAGATACAGAAGATTACAGGTCATGAAGTCATTTAAATTAAGCTTACTCTGTTTTACGCAATGTACACCTACTTACCCTCTTGCCAGATTCTCTATTGCCCAGTATTGCTCCATCTTCTCATTGCATTTTCTATCTACTTTTTTGCAGTTTTTTTCATCTGACTGATCTCCACAGTCATCATCTCCATTGCAAAGCAACCTCCGTGTAATGCATCTTCCTAAAATGCAACATTGAAATTGCTTACTTAAAAAGTCCATTATCATGTTTATTATTAAAAACTATACAGCCGCAGCCCTCACCCCATAAAGTTTGAAAACTGATTAAGAGATAACAAAATTTTTCCTCCTTCCACCTGGAAAATTTCTACTTTTCATTTAAAAAGGTCTGGAAAATGCTAAAAACTAAAATGTATGGATGAAAGTTGGAAAAAAAAAAACATCGTGTCTGGTTATCTAATGGAAAAATCAGATGCTTAGGAAAGAAATTTTCTGCAAAAATGTTTGTTTAGTCAAAAATCCATTTTCTGTTGTAAAATACTTTCTGGGAATTTTTTTCATCAACTCTAATAATAAATAATTATAATTAGTTTCTTCTGTGCTTGATTGATTATAAGAATAAATAACTTGAAATTCCAATGAACACATCTGAGATATTTTAAATGACAGAATTAATTATTATGAGAGAGGCGCAAACTGGAAAGAACTTCAAAACAAATTCTTAGTAAGAGAAATGATAGAGATGAACTCTACTTGTCTATCATGTCTTTTATTATGCCAGTCAACTCTGATTAGAATTTCTCTACAGAAACACCTAAAGAAGTCTGTGAAACAACGTAGAGACAGAACAGTTCTGTTTTCTCCCGCTGTGTTGTCCATCTTTACAGCTAAGATGTTAATGAACTATATTAAGATAATACCTTGATCTTGTATACTGCTTTTTCTCAATAGACTTCTAAACATTTCTCAGTCTTCAGCGTATTTATTCTTATAACACCATTGTGGGCTATGGAAGTGCCATTATTCCTATTAAACAGAGGGGGAACTGAGGCACAGAGAGGCTACACACTTTTTTAATCCAGTCAAAATATTTTTGATTTTTCATTTCACCAAAAAAAAAAAAAAGAATAATTGTCTTTTTAGGTCAGCAGAACTGAAAACGCAGTCAGCCAGCTCTTGTTACATTATTTCTATAATCCCTTTAGAGGACTCGGCCTGTTCTTCCAATGTAACTGTGACAGGAGAATTAATGAATGTTGCAGAACTGTAGGATGTCAAGAAAACTATCATCATAAAAACAAACTATACAATGCATTTAAGGCAACTTTTATTATTGAGATTATTTATTAATTTCCTTTTTTCCCAAACCACTGGATTTTAAAGAGATGCTCAACACTGGCAGACTGGAACAGGGCCTACATTACAGATAAAATCACACTCATTTGCACATGTGATGTGTTGATATACTTTGGGCCACATGCTAGAATATCTTCACTCAGAGAAACCCCTGTAGAAGCATAAAGTTCCTGTGAATTTTGTCATCAACTGCAGAAATGTTCCTTGACTCAAGTAATTACCTGTAACTGCACACACAAAGCCTTCACATCTAACTTTATTTCTGCAAGGACTGTTTGTAACACAATCTTCTGCTTCTTTGTCAATGTAGTCGCACTGGTCACCATTGAACTGAGATGGCCGCTCCACACGGGCAAACCTGTACTATAATGACAGAAAAGATTTACTCACATGTCTAGAATCCATTAATTTTATGGTTCCTAAATTAAAAGACAAACTTCTTGCACTGGGACATTTCTGGACTAGAAGTAACACAAAGGGCAGATCTACACTGCTCACCATTTTTGGTGACAGTCGATGGGAGATACGCAAGTTATTTAAAATAACTTGTACATCTCCCTTCGACTCCGTTGTTCCTGGTACGTCCACTGTGCTGAGTTGAAGAGAGGGCCTTTTGGCAGTGCTCTTCCAGTTGCTGGGATGGTCTTCGGCAACAGACTTCCCAATTGACTGAGTAGGTCTTCACAGCCCTGATCAGTTGATTGGGAAGGTCCATCTGACAGCGGTGAATTTGCTGCCATCAGTGAAGACTAGCCCTTAATTAAAATGGGACATGTAGTAGAATTTTGATTTTCTTGCGCTGGGCCTTTTTTTATTTTAATGGGAATAGTTTTCATTTTACTAAACAAGATTTTCCAGCACTCAGGGCTAGTTTACACTACAGAGCTTTATCAACAAAAGTCAGCTTTTGGTGACAAAACAGTGGGGGCGTACATACTACAGTGTTCCTCATGCTGACCAAGCTCCCCTGCACTGGAGAGAAAATAAAGTCACTTCGATGAGAGGTATAGAGCTTTCTGCAGCAAAGGTAGAATGACAAAGTGCCCGTATAGATGCTGCATGCCATAACTGTGCTACAGGAGCTACTACCCAATGCTCATCTTGACTGTTTTGCTCGCTGGTTTGAACTCTGCTGCGCCACCCCACATTCCAGCAACACAGGCATGCACCCCTCCACTTTAAAAGCCCCAGGATGTTTTACCTATTACTTACTAGGCCCCACATACCAATATAGCTATTTTCCCGACAACACCCATGAGGTAGTTTTCTGTTCAGGGCCGGATTAAGGGGTCCTGGGCCCCCTCCCTGGCCTGGGGCCCCAACCCCTCCCACCATGGTGGCCTGAAGGTGGGATGATGCTGATGGGACCCTTGGGCGAGATGCTTTTCTCTGCCAGCCCTCATCTAACTGGTCTCCCTTCTGGGGCGTAGCTGGCTGGTGCATAGCGTGGGCTCTGGTGCAGCCCTCCAGGGACACAAGCCCTGGAAGACCGTGCCAGAGACTGCACCGTGCACCAGTCACCCCTGGAGCAGAGCGAACAAGCACTGGCCCACCCCAGGATGAGAGTGGCATGGAGCCCAACCTCTGGCCCCAAGGGCCCACCCCCCAAATTGCTGGTAGAGTCCCCCTCAGAGCCATGCAGGCCCCGCTGATGTTGTGCTGGGTGGCAGGGACTGGATCACACAGGGATTGTAAGGGCTCGAGCCTAAGGGGGCTCCCCTTTAGGTCAGGGCCTGGGGATTCAGACTTTATCTGGCCCTGCCTCTGTTCCATCCAGTGGATTATCCTTCGACTCTTTCCCCTTTTCCTAACCAGCCCTTAGTTATGATCAGTCCTTGCTCTTTATACAAGTGCTGTAACAGCATCAGTTCTTTGACTTCAAATACAGTGAGTACAGATTGAAGCGGATAGCCATTCTAAGAATGGTTGTAATACCTTTCCAAAAAGAAGTCCTCCCAATCTTGCATTATTTAAAATAATGGCATTTTTGCCACTGACTTCAGCAGGAATGGGATCTTAGTGTGAAGATGTTCCATATGTAAAAACCTTCAGAGACAAGTAATGAAAAGGGTCCCAGACCCATGAGGTGTTGGGCGCTCTCAACTTTCACTGACATCTAGAGTTACCGAGAGTAACTTGCAGGAGCCCTGCAGATGTTGGTGCTATGTGTGAACATTCCCCCTCAAGGGCTCTGATCACCAGCTATGTCTTATCCAAGAGTGGGAAATTAACAGTCTGATCCAATGCTCCCTCACTTGCTAGAGCAAGTTTCCATAGACACCAATAGCAGCTATGTTTATGTAAAGAACTGAAGAATTTGTGAAACAGAATTTCAAAGCAAAGGGTTGCACACCCCACATCTTCCAATAAAAAGAAGAGTTATTTGCTGAGCACTCTGACGTGAAATTCATCCCTGTGCAGGGAAGCGCAGCACAAGACTAAACACTCACTGAAGCCTTAGGGGGTCTCTTGTGACGCTTCAGTGGTATGAAGGTCTTGTGCTGGACTTCTTGCATGGGGTGAATTTCATAACAAAATGTATCACCTGCAGGCGATGTGAGAGGCATTGGACCAAGAAGAATTACTCCATCACTGGATATTTGCAGAGGCAATGTCATGAAAGGCTCTCTTGCCTTTTAGTCTCATATTTCTCATGCTTCACATTTAGGCAATAGATACTCACTCTTTTTTTTTGACAGGGGTCACAGGTGCTCCACGAAGACCAGCTAGAAAGTACACAATCAATTGGCTGTGGAGGACTGTTTACTGATCGGCGCCATCTGACTTTTTCCAGGCTCTTGTTGACGCCATGATGAAGAAAATGTTCCTTTTCACCACTAAATGTTCACAATGAATAAGAATTTCAGTGCAGAGGATTACAAAGCTAGGAGAGTAGAACAGGGGATCTGTGTGTGCATGTGCATGCCTCTCTACACACTAAAAATTCCCTTTGTTGTGCCTCACTGTTTCCTGCAAAATACAGAGTTGGAGACAGATCTCACACTGTCTGCCACTGTGTGGCTCCTAATTTACACTTCTGTGACTGAGAGCAGAATCAGGACCATAATTTTTTATTTGAGAGTCAAAGGCGAAGGTATTAGCCACCCATAAAACATCAGCACACAAACCTACTGCTATGTTCTAGTCAAGTTCTCAAATTGTGCCCATCATCATGGTTTCAAACAAAGTCATTAATGATACACCCACAACATGGCAAAAATCGTGCAGCTGGACCTTAACTGTAAGCACAGTGGACTCTCCTAAAGAATCAGCAAGATTGTTTGTCTAAAGTTTGGATAAAATTCCACAGGAAAATGCACAGGGTGCATAAAGCAAGGGAGTTGCCTATTGCTTATGGGCCTTAGAGCAGCTTTTTACTGGTCTTACCTACTATAGAGAATGTGGGAAATGTTGGTATTATTTTTGGCTAAAGTATGTGTGCCTCAGTTTCCCCACTCACTTTTGTATTGTTACCTATCAAGTGTGAATGGGTTAATTTCTTTCCTGGATGAGAAGAAATGCAGTGACTGAGGGGATGCAAACAGGCTAGTTAGTGGCCCTATGAGTATGTTAACTTATGAATGGAGTTACCATAAAGATACAATAGAAGACCAATGGCCAACACGGCTGGTAGGCTGAAGGGATGGGGAGAGTGAACCCTGAATATCTGGACATGACAGAGAAGTTGGGCTGTCAGCATGTACACGCAGGTAGGCTTTGCTTTTCCATTCTACCCTAAGGACAGGAATGATTGCATTCCAGCTGTGTAATAGAAGACGTTTTGTTAAGAAACATTTGTTGCATAGCTCTCAAGAGGGTAAATCTCCAACAGGACCAAGCTCTTTAAGACCTATTGAAGGAGCCTGGGTGAGAAACAAATTGCCAAAGTCCTAGAATCCAGTCTCGGAGTAGGGAAGCTGTGGGGCTCTCCCTCGTAAACTGGAGGCTCAGAGCCTAGCTTGAAGAAAGGTATAGTCCCAAAGAGCCTGTGTTAAGATGAGAGCCTTGGCATGGCCTGTGGATCATGACATCTACTAATAGCAAACCAAATTCCCTGTCTTTAGATCAGTAATTAAAAAGTTTCAAGGGTATCTGCACATTTAATCTCACCAGCGACTTTAATTACAAAACAGAAGAAATTAGTTCATTTTATCAGTGGTCAATAAAAGTCTCTCAACCGAGTTAAGATGGAAACAGTAATGACAAATATTTGTAGCTGTTGATGGCGATTTGTTAAACATGTCTATCATTTCTCTTAGAGAGGAGCTGAGACAAAATCTGCTTATAGTGAGACTGCTGTGAATCCATACAAGTTCCACTGACTTCACTATACCGGATTAACACTGGTGTACCCAAGAGGAGAATTTTACCCATATTATATGGATTGTTTTAAACTATGAGGAATGACTTTTAATTAATACCTATAATCTCTAGGGTACACTTTGCTTTCTCTACTAAGGACTAAAAGAATGTGCATTTTTTTAAAGAAGGACTTGGAGCTCAATCTTTGTCTTGAAGGCCTAGCCCATATTTGGGGTTTACTGACAGTGACCCCACCCTCTCACATACAGAATGGTACCAGGAGGTCCCCAAGAGCACCCAGATTCTGCCTCCTCTCCTGGGGTTTTCTTCTTCACTGATCACTGTGGTGTCTAAGGGCAGCTGACATGTTCCAAGCCCACGATAGCTAATCTCAACCATTGCAAAACCATGAAAAACATGAACTCAGAAAAACATGAGGATTGGCTTAAAAGTCATGACATTGAAAAATATTTAAACGTTGGTTATTTTTAATTTACCTTCTGGCTTGAGTTTTAAGGATTTGTGCTGTCATGCTTCTCGACAACTGTGAGGACTAGAAACTTACCATTTTTTAAAAAAGAAAGCTGAGATTCTCATTTAATCCAATGATTCTGAAAGCTGAGGCTTCAAGAAAAACAACCGAGACTGTTGGCTCATTTCAGTTTTTTGACTGGTTTGGAGGGAAAGGTGATGTAATGGGGCTATTAGCTTTCACTTATCAAGTCCAATCACCTGATTTACCTATGTCATGTGACACTGACTACTAGGCTTACCAAGTATCTGGTTTTTGACCAGATAAAAAATACGGTATTCAATACTTATGATTCAATTTTCAAACTCTTGACAGTCCTCCAAGCTCATCTTGGAACCCTGAAGAATCCTATACGCCTATTCCCTGATCCACACCTTTGATCTAGTCGTGCGCCACCTACCTTTCCAAAACCTCTACTCTGCTACAGTGTTTTCTGGAGAACTTACTAATGCCAGAAGGGTTTTGGAGCCTGTCATCAGATGCCTCCTTATCATAACCCACAATCAATAAGCAAATTGCCCCATCAGTGCCCCCAGTCTCCACCAGTAAGAGGAATACAAAATATTTAAGCTGTGGGCATAGAGGTTCATCTGCAGAAGATGATTCTTGTTAATACTGTGCATTCAATATTACATGTAAAAAAGGAAGCAAGAAAACTGACCAGCCCACTGTGTAGACCAAGTGTTAGGTTTTGTTTATATGAAATGAGGACTGAGATATCAGACTTAAGAACCTTATAGCTGGATAAAGAAAAAAATACCTGTTATATGATCTAGTCCTTCCCCCAGCAAGTACAGATTACAGTCAGATCGTAGAAGAGCTACCAAATATAAGCCTAAATTCATTTTCTTTTGACCCCCAAATCAAGTTTAAATCCAATAACCCTCATAACGCAGTGGTGAGGCACACTCACACAAGATAACTTTGTATTACAAACATATTTTTACTTCACTACAATATGATTATGTCATTTTGACATATAAATTTATCAGACTGGATTACTTTCTCCAAGCCAGTCACTTCACAATATGATCATTTTAAAACAGTGCCTTTTCTTTCTTGACTAGAAACTGAGAAATAGCTTCAAATGACATTCCTGATTCACAATAAAAGGAAAAGCAGATGGCCAGTGTTACATTTCATTATCTATCATGTCATAGTGCACACAGTTATTTAAGAACATTAACTTACCTAAAGTTAGGCACAGTTAGGAATCCTAATACTGCACAAAACAGGAACGTTTTCACTAGGTACAGGAGTAGTATTGTATGTGATATATTCATGACTCCTATCAGCAACCACCACAACTCCAGTTCAGCTTTCTGTGGGATATGAAAGTAGTTCAAGTAGCAAAGGGTAAATTAGTAGATCTTTTGTTTACCATGAAGGAAAACTATGACCCACCTCCTGACACATTCACATAGGAAACTTAATAATTGCTACCGCACAGTTTTCTACAGGAAGTTCTGAAAACTCTTTTGGAAGATTTCAGAGAAAATAAAAATCAGCTTAGGAGCAATTTACATTTTCTCTTCATATGTTATGTTTCTTTAAGCCACTGTGAAAAAGTAAATATTTAACCAATCAAAACAGGCATTTAAATCTTGGGTCCGAAAACAGTCAGTGGGTAGGGAGTGACAAGTGAGCTAAAAATGCAGTAACTGGGAGATGGGAAGATTGGAAAAATACTTAAAATAAAAATCCCCAGACTATCTGCTGGTTATACCAAAGGAATGAAAGAAACAAAGCACAGGTTTCTACTTATTTCTGCAGTGAAATTTTCCATGCCATTGCCAACAGACTAGCTCCTGAGAGGTGCTGAATACTTCACTAGAAGTTACAAGAGTTTGGCCCTAATTGAGGTTTGGGCCCAGGCCACTTGCTGACGGAGGACTTCAGCTTCTGAACCAATTATCAAGCCTTCATAAAAGATAGCCTCTAGTTCTATGGAGATCAGATTAGATAACCATTGTGGTCCATTCTAACCTTAAAATGTATGAATCATTCTGTATTAAAAGTCAGGCTACATTGGACTTGCCTTTTTCCTCGTGATTTCTAGGGTTTAACAATGACTAGGCAAGAGGTGACCTGGGGATGGTGTTTATGATGTGTAATCGGTTCCGTTTTACTTGTAGCAAGCTCTTCCTCCTTTCTTTCCCCCCTTAAGTCAAACATGAGCTCTCTGGGGCAAGGCTGATCTTATTTATGTGTTTGATAGCACTGCTGGCTCTTTTTATTTCTGTTTGGTGGCCATCTGGGTGGAATTTAAAGATTCTCTGAGATTCTGACAAAATATGGGGATGGCCCCATGATCCTGGTGCACTTTCCTTCTCTTCATCAAAAACCTGCCACTGCTGAAGGGATGGCTCGAGCTAGATGCTGCTGAACTCCACCTAAGTGGTACTGAGCACCCTCAATTCTCACTGATTTCAAACGTGGGTTTGGGGTATTCAACGCTTTTGCATATTTGGATTCAATGACTTCCTGTGAACTACACCTATGTGCAAAAATGCTGTTGCAGTGGCCTACCCACTCATTTTAGTACTAGTCTGGGAGCACAGTGTTGTAAAATCTCAGTCTCTTCACAAATTAGCAATAGAAAAGTAAGGGAGGTGTCATTTGAGAAGTAAAAATCTACAGAATCATGACTCCATTACATCTTTGGGGTGGCAAAGGAGAACTGTTGCTTCACCAGCTCCCAGCTCTCCAGTTAGTGGAAATTTTGACAATATGCCACTGGAAATTGAGAGTTTGGGTATCGTCTGAAGTCCTGTTCTCCCATGGACAAAATGTTACCAAAGACGACCCTCCTAGAACAATTACATAGAGATAGATTTGAAAAAGAGTTGAAAAAAATCAACTTTTGAAATGATGCTTTATCAAAGAGATGCATTGCTTAATAAAAATGATGCTGATCTTTGAGAACCCTAAAAAAGTCAGCCTTAGCATGCATCATCAGTCAGTCTTAGCATGTCGTCATCAGTGTCATTTCCTTCTAGGGCACCACTGCTGGACACCTTGTCAAACTGATCCTCCTCCATACTGGATTTGCAGATCTCTGCACAAGGAAGGTTACCAGTCAAACATTTGCCAGGTGATGAGCATCTGGTCTTTCCACATGAGCATTTGATTAGTTGACAGACTCATTCAGGAACTCATGACATATCATATGTAAATGATGTGATCAGTCCATCTTCCGGACGCATTCATACCCAACCAGAGAGGGTACATTTTGATGCACTCTGTCATCCCAGAGCCATTCTCTATTGCTTGGTAATTTACTCTTGCTTGTTTAAATGTGTTTCTTATTGGTGGCAATTTTTCTCTGTTTTTCTGCTTCTTTGAAAATATCCATCAATGTAGTTCTGCAGGTCCTAACACTGCTAGACTTGACACATGAACACCTGCAATACATTTATGATCACATTACTGACTGTCTCTGTCATTCCAAGCATCGTCAGAGCAAGAAGTCTCCAAGTCTGTATCAAATGTGTTCCAGTAAGATAATTTGGTCACTTGAGCCAACCTTCCAGTAGGGTCACATCCTGAAAGAATGTGGAAGCCTAGCAATATGGCGGCTTGTAATGGTCTGAGTGATAGAAACGCATCTATGAGGAACATACAGTGATTTTGCTCTCCAGCAGCAGTCACAAAAATGGACTCTTGCAGAAGTCATGGGTAATGTCTCACAGAGATAATTCTCTTGTGAGCTCCACTGAAGAAACTCCACTGAAGAAATAAGGCAGCAGCTTCATTATACCATGCGACACTACAATTCCTGAAGAAATTCTTTAGATGAAAGAGTGTTTTCCCTCAAAGTATGTAAGTATGAGACGATAGCCTCTTCATTGTGACAGCAGAGATGTTCACGGAGTCAACAATTTTGCAATGGACCAGTGAAATGACTGAGAGCTTTTCCTTTCTGGTAATATTTTTAACTGAGTGCTCAGCATACATGTCAAACATGACGTGGACTTTGCTGTAGGCCCAGTATTTTCTCTGGAGTTTCATGTAAGGATAAGATTTTGTCAAGGAGATCACAGATTATGTGATTTTCAGATATATCCATGGCTTTTTCTTTCACTTCAGTCCTGAGTCCTGGGGTAGTGGGAACAGAGTTGTCAAGTTGCTGGATAGGGCCTGGAAGCTATGAGCCACCACTGATGGCTGAGGCCCTGGAACTCTTAGTCTTACTCAAGATGAAGTCAGCTCATGTCTAGTGTCATGACGCATTTTGATTCTTTTCTACAGATGCATTTGTTTATTCATTTCAGCTGCATAAAGAATGTTAACTGAGTCTAGCTATAAATGAGGCTAACAAATATGATTGGCAGGATGTCAAGTCGTTCACTTTGGCATCTCATGTAGTGCTCAGTGAACAGCTGACCATATTGAAATGTACTTTTCTCCTGGAAAGGCAAAGGCAGAAATGAGCATGGAATGCACTGAGCAGCAACTGATAGGCTGTGGGTGCAAGGCCTATTGGTAGAATTGCTAAACCAGCAACCAATCAGGTGCTGTGGCTATTTTGTCAGTTCCAAGGCAGTGTAACTAGGCTCTCTGATTGGTCAGCTGCAAAGTTAGCCAAGGAGGCCAGCAGTTAGTCCTAACTGGTCCAGCCCCTGTAAGTCCTCTTCAGTCCTGTTCAAAGCACATATTTCTTTGCATCAGCCATTGCCCACCACTTTCCCATCCATTAGAGCCTCTCGCAAAGCAGTTTATGAACTCCAGCTGAGTTGCACAATTTTCAGTAGCAATACCATATTTGTTTTTGTTATTTTTACCTTTAGTCACAACACATTAGATACGTTGTCAATGTAGCACTCAATATGATATGCAATGTCATAAGTATGGATGAATTTGGGGTCAATAAATGCACTTCCGAAGCAACATTCTTGCTAAGAATGACAGCTTCATACAGTTTCTCACATTCTTACATGTTGAAACTGTGCTTAATGGAAGCATGCAGGCTTACCACAGAAGAAGCAAGTGTTCTCCTTAAAAAATGTGCCATGGGACCTAGCAGTAAGCTAGTCTTGACCAAATCTGACACTTGTCCCATCATCAGCTTGCTCCTGATACCTGATTTACATTCTCTCGCATCTTGCCAAACTCAGCATACAGCACACAAGGCGTCACCAAACATTATGTTTAACCAGACCCATCATGATGGCATTCACCAAACTTTCAGCTACTAGTCCTCTCCCTATTGATGTGTAAAAATGATTCAAAGCAAAGTAAAAACCAAGAATTTTGTGATAAATTATTCTAGGATTTCAAAAGTTATGTTACATAATCATAATGTATGTTATGTAACTTTGTGTTTGACATTTTCGAATAGATTCCAGTAATTTGTGACTGGATGTTGACATCTTAGCCAGTGCCTCACTGGCATTCTTCTGACATAACAAAGAAAACAGATAATCAATACCACTGAAGTGCTGCTTTGTTTTTTGGGGGGTGGGGGAGGGAGACAATGCTGGCAAATCAAGTAGAAGCACTCCCCCATTTATAGTATTCTGTAATAACAAAATAGTAAACAGGTATTGCGTTCTGACCACTGGCTGATATAACAGTGGTGTCAGTCAAAAGCCTGTTGTGAGGGCTGCATATCTGAGAAGCTGCGTTGAAGTATAATTTAAAACATTGATTTTTAAACATTTTCTCAAACATATAGCAACATAATTGTTCCAAGTATTTCATATTTGGAACCAATGTGTTTGTGGGTGAAAGACTTTTGAAAGATACTCAACGTAACCCATTTCTGATGGCACCACATTATCAAAATTTCTACCAACTGGAGCACATGCAACAAGGATCTGGGGATGTCAGTGAGTTAATAAGTCCTCCCTTGCTAGACTAGAAAGTGAAACCACTGAAATTATGATTCTATAAATTATTACGAATCATATGACTCCTCTTTTATCTTTCTATCACCTTGCCCACAGAACTGTAAACGCTCTGGCACAAACTACAGTTAATAGTAAAGGTCTTAAAGTCAACTTTGTTAAGTCAACTTAGAGCCTCTACACTGAAAACTCGTGTAGACTTCCCACTTTCACACTGGCAGCTGCTAGGTTGACTTAATGCTTAAATTGACATTATTAAGTCAATTTAAGGACTGCTCCCTGTCTATATTGGATTAAGTTGACTTAATAAATTCAACTTAAGCATTAAGTCAGCCTTAAGAGGAGGAGTTATTAAGTTGACTTAAGGAAGCGCTTAAGTCAACTTAATAGATTCCCAATGTGGACGGAACTTTCCTTAGGTCGACTGAAGGAAGGTTAAGCTGACCTAGGGCCCTAGTGTAGACCTACCCATGATTAGGGTGCTGGATGGGGATGCAGGAAATCTGGGTTCAATGCCTCACTCTGCCATAAACTTCTTGGGAGACCTGAGATAACACACCGAGGGCTAGATTTTCATGAGCTCTAGTTTAGGGATCTATGTTAATGGATAGATTTAGAGTAGCTCCCATTTTAGTGCCTAAAATCTGTGTCTCACTCTGTATAGGTACACATAAAGTGCACACAGGGCCGAAGGGGGACCCTGATCTTGATTTGGTCTTCTAAGCGTTATTGTAATGCAAAGACTAAATAGTAAAGTGCTTTGACTTTTATGTGAATGAAAGGTGTCCTATAAAAATTAAGCATATCATTTCAAAAAGGAACTATAGTTAAAACTAAAACACAGCCTCAACTTAGTTGACTGGTCAAGCATTATTTCTATTCTTTTGATTCTACAGTTACCTATAATTATAGACTCTAAGGTCAGAAAGGACTAGTATGACCATCTAGTCTGACCTGTTGCACAATGCAGGCCACAGAACCTCACCCACCCACTCCAGCGATAAGCCTCTAACCTATGACTGAGTTATTAAAGTCCTCAAATCGTGATTTAAAGACTTTAAGATACAGAGAATTTGACAACAGGTGAGCCATTCCCCATGCTGCAGAGGAGGTGAAAAACCCCTAGAGCCCTCGCCAATCTGTCTGGGGGAAATTTCTTCCTGACCCCAAATGTGGCAACCAGTTAAACCCTGAGCATGTGGGGCAAGTCTCACCAGCCAGTCACCCAAGCAAGAATTCTTTGTAATAACTCAGAACCCAGGCCATTTACTCTCCCTTCTTAGGCCATGGGCACATCCACCACCAGTAGTCAAAGATCAGTCAATTTCCAAAGTAGACCCTCCCACCATACTATACTATCCAGCTACATATTTGAATCTATCTGCTGCATCTTCAGAGCAAAGCTACTTAATGTTAATGATTTAACACAGAACAAGTGAAATATCAAATGATTCTTTATGAGAGAAACTCAGGAAACTCTGTGGTTCCATCAGCCTGCTTCTAACCTAATGTCGCTGAGTATGGAGATAATGATTAACTGTCCTTTCATCTATATACATATGGAAGACAAACACTTAGGAAAGATGGTTTAGGTTGGGCAAAGTTTTATATGTTTCAAATTTGTTGCTACAGTACAAAATAAAGTTGTGTTTTGCAGATGCAGCTGACTCAACCTTTGACACAATTGATTTAGTTGTTAATCATTTGTGAACAGATAAACTGCATTTACAGGAAAGACTTTTCAGTACAGGGAGCTTGTCTGGGAACACAATATACAATTTGGCACTAACGCTAGAGTGCCAAGATTAGACCCAGGGTATGCACAGTGTGTATTTTACAACCAACAACTGAATGCAGAGTTAAAATGCCAGAATGATGAAAAGTTCTGAAACTGGCTTCCTCATATACATTAGCATAATATTAATTTGCATTCTGCTGCTTCTCAAAACACTCATCTCTTCAGACCTGCATGTTAACTACATCTGAGTTAGTTCCAGAGGGGAAAAAAATACAAGGAGTCCTGTGGCACTTAATGACTAACAGATTTATTTTTAGCATGAGCTTTCGTGGGAGAAAATCCCACTTTGTCAGATGCTTTGAAGCTGGAAGCCATGTTAGTTTATTTCAGCAAAATAAACAAGGAGTCCTGTGATGTTTTTATAAACTAACAAATTTATTTATCGCATGAACTTCTGTGGGAGAGAATCCCACTTTGTCAGACACTTGAAGCTTCAAGCATCTGACGAAGTGGGATTTTCTCCTGTGAAAGCTCATGTGATATCTGAGTTACTGGACTGACAGAAGAGGGTGTTGATATTAATCAGAAACACACAGATACACCCAGGTATTGGAATTATCCATATGACAGGGTATTCTCCAAGGTAGATTTCAAAGCAAATCAGGCATATACAATAAATTACCATCAATTTCAATTAGAGAAGGGCCTAACATGCAAAATTCAGAGCTGGATACTGAATTTCAATTATCTGCATCCCCATTTCTTGCAGGGTATGGCTAGATGTGGAAATACCACCTTCTAGCCTTTTCCCTGCTTCTCTTTTCCTATTTTTGCTGTTTTGTTAGACAACAGGTAACTGTCTACCTGTGTTTTATGTTGTTCATCCTTTAAATTCTGACATAGCTGTAAATTAATGCAGTGCAGGTCTTAACCACGGTGTCAGGATACGTTACCGTGTCACCACACAACGGTGTGTCACAGGGAGCCGGGGTTATGACTGGATTCAGCCTGTGGAGGTGGTCTAATGTGTCGTGTAGGGTCACGCCGTGCCACCATGTCGCAACCTGCAAAAGGCTGAGAACCACTGAATTAATGGCTGTGGATTTTGTTGCAGCTACAAACAGAAACCTGACCAATTAAATTCACCATTACCTTTATTAACCTCAGAGTCTGACATTTCATGATGCTTGAAACCAATTCTCTGAGTTTGTAGAATTAATAAAATTAGTGAGTTTACCATCCCCACCCCTCTGTAATTTGAATCTATATTTTTTATCCACAGATAGGTGAAGCCATTTTTTAAACTTCTATGTTTTTCCATCTGAAAACAAAAACCAGTAATATTTGATGTTAATGAGAGATCTTTGTCACTGATTTCAGTGGGTGCAGGGTTGAGTCATGAGATAACTTTAAACCCATGATGATCAAATAGGTCTGAAATTAGATGAAACTTGTCTCTATTTTCAATCCAACACTCATGTTCTCCAGCACTGTTTATTGTACTCTGCAGCATCAGTCACAAGCCTTGGTTATTTACAGCATAGAAAATAGTATGATGAACATAGGGACCTAAATACTTGAAAATAATGGGTACAACTACCTATATACACACACACACACACACACCCTTTTGGCTTTCTTTACAATCAGGAACTCATTTAAAAATCTTCTTCTGTGCACATGAAGGCTAGAAACTTACTTTTTAAAAATGAAAGCCGAGATTCTTGCAATCTTATGACTTGAGGAACTTGGGCTTTAAGAAAACTACCAAATTTAATCATGTCACCTATAACTGCCCATGGAATAAAGCTTTGACACTGAATTTATTTTCACAGAATAAAAAAATTCCCAAAGTTGCTCAGTTTGCTAGGTCTTGGTTCATCTAAAATTATAAAATATCAGGAAGCCATGGTGTTCCTAGAACACTGGGTTTGGGATTATTTTTTTAGCAGGCCCAAAAACATACCAAGGAAGTGGGCATTTTCTTGCCATCTTAAGGGGCTGCCACTTAGCTCTACTTTTTCCTTACCTTTACTTTTATGGATGTCTCTGAGTCAGAATGAACACCGATTTCTTACTTCCTAAACTTGGTATTGTTTCCTTTAGATTGGCTGTGATTTCCTTGCCTTGTTAGTAAGGGGTGCTCTGACAAGTACAAATGGTGCAAAGGAGGCTATGAAATAGGATTGAAAAGAGCAAATAATATCAGATCTTTGAAGTTTTTTTTAAATTCTTCTCTTGCTAAAAACCACTTAAACAGAGCATTTCGAGACTATTATTCTTTTTGAGAGTTCTCCGGCCGCGATAACAGATATTAGGCATGACAGATGAACCACAAGGAAAACACTTCCATTGAGATAAGGCTATTTAGAGCTGTAAAAACTAATAGCTGGACAGTCATTTCACTAATGGACCTGAAATTCCCTGTCTCCAGTTGGATAATTTCAGAGAGAGAGAGAGAGGTTCTGTTACTGGTAATCAGGGAATCGTATCAGGATATCTCTCCATATTTCTCGTTGTCAGATTGCTACTCGCTGAGACGTATAATTTAGTTTCCACACGCCTAACAACAGCCACAAGAAGGAAAAATTACCCCTTTTTCTTCCAAGCCAATCCTTTTTATTTAGCCTATGTTACTTATGAAAATTTTCCCTCCTTTTTCAGTCCTTTATACACAGCCTGATTCTGCAAACCCTTGATCACATGACTAAGTCCTACTTGAATGAGGTCTACTCTTAGGAGGCAGAAAATTGGTACTAGTGGTATTGGAAAGCAGTAGCAAACAGCCCCAGTTCTTCAATGAGTGTCATACAGAGCCTCACTGATTTCAACGGGTTTCTACGAGGGCATCATCTCCATAATGAGCTGAATCAAAGGTCCACTAAGCAAAGCTTAGTTCAAACTAGTTAGTTTGACTAGTTAGTTCAAACTAACTGCTTAGTTTGAACTTATTTGCATATTTAGTTCAAACTAGCCCAGTACAGACATGCTAGTTTGAACTAAATAAGTTTGAACTAGTGGTTAGTTCGAACTAACCACATTTTTTTTTTAGTTCAAACTAACTTTGAGTTCAAATTAGCGGTGCTTTTTTAGAATCATAGAATCCTAGGGTTGGAAGGGACCTCATAGGTCATCTAGTCCAACCTCCTGCCAGAGGCAGGACCACTCCCACTAAACCATCCCAGTCATGGTTTTGTCCAGCCAGGCCTTAAACACCTCTAAAGATGGAGACTCCACCACCTCCCTCGGCAGCTCATTCCAAAGCTTCACCACTCTCCTAGTAAAAATTTTTTTTTCTAATATCCAGCCTCGACCTCCCTAACCGCAACCTGAGACCATTGCTCCTCGTTCTGTCCTCTGTTATTACCGAGAACAGTCGAGCTCCATCTTCCTTAGAGCATCCCTTCAAGTAGTTGAAGGTTGCTATCAAATCCCCCCCTCAATCTTCTCTTCTGCAGACTAAATAAGCCTAATGCTTTCAGTCTTTCCTCATAGGGCTTGTACTCCAGCCCTTTAATCATTTTGGTTGCCCTCCTCTGAACTCTCTCTAGCATGTCCCTGTCCTTTTTATAGTGGGGAGCCCAAAACTGAACACAGTATTCTAGATGTGGCCTCACCAGTGCAGAATAGAGGGGAATGATCACATCCCTTGATCTGCTGCTAACACTTCTTTTGATGCAGCCCAGGATGCCATTGGCCTTTTTGGCAGCAAGAGCACACTGCTGACTCATATCTAGCTTCCCATCCACCATGACCCCCGGGTCCTTTTCTATAGCACTGCTACTTAGCTGAATGTTCCCCAGCCTGTAGCAGTGCATGGGGTTTTTTCGTCCCACGTGCAGGATTTTACACTTGTCCTTATTGAAGCTAATAAGATTTCTATTGGCCCACTGTTCCAATTTATCTAGGTCTCCCTGAATCCTGTCCTTGCCCTCCAACGTGTCTGCTGTTCCCCCCAGCTTGGTGTCATCCGCAAACTTACTGAGAATGCAGTCTATTCCATCATCCAGATCATTGATGAAAATGTTGAACAGAACCGGCCCCAGGACTGACCCCTGGGGCTGCCAGCTAGACATGGAACCATTGATTCCTACATGCTGAAACCGTTGATCTAGCCAGTTTTCTATCCACCTTATAGTCCACCTATCCAACCCATACTTCCTTAATCTGCCAACGAGAATGCTGTGGGAAACTATCAAAAGCCTTGCTAAAATCAAGGTATATCACATCAACAGTTCTTCCTGCATCCAGAAAACCAGTCATCTGATCATAGAAGGAGATGAGATTGGTCAGGCATGATTTACCCTTGGTAAATCCATGCTGACTGTTCCTGATCACTTTATTTCCCTCTAAGTGTTTGAGGATGGCTTCTTTGAGAATCTGCTCCATAATTTTTCCAGGGATTGAGGTGAGGCTGACTGGTCTATAATTCCCCGGATCCTCCTTCTTCCCTTTCTTGAAAATAGACACTACATTTGCTTTTTTCCAATCCTCTGGCACCTCCCCCTTTCTCCATGAGTTTTGAAAGATAACGGCCAGTGGTGCTGCTATCTCATTGGCCAATTCCCTTAGCACCCTTGGATGCAGTTTGTCCGGCCCCATGGACTTGTGCACATCCAGCTTCTTTAAGCAGTCCCTAACCTGACCTTCCGTCACCAAGGGCCTCTCTTCTTCTCTCCCATCTGCCACACCCATGGTAGTGGGCTGGGAGCTGACCCTGCCTGTGAAAACTGAAGCAAAAAATGCATTGAGCACTTCAGCTTTTTCCTCATCCTGTGTCACAAGGATGCCTGCCCTATTCAGCAAGGGGCCTACACCATCCCTGATCCTCTTCTTGTTATTAACATACTTGTAGAACCCCTTCTTGTTATCCTTTACATCCCTCGCTAGCTGCAACTCCATTTGTCCTTTGGCCTTTTTGATTTTATCCCTGCAGTCCCTAGCAATATCTTTATATGCCTCCTTGGCCATCTGACCAAGCTTCTACTTCCTGTAAGCTTCCTTTTTATGTTTAAGCTCAGAGCAGAGTTCTCAGCTAAGCCATTCTGGCTGCCTCACATGTTTGTTCTTTCTCCTAATTGGAATGGCAACTTCCTGTGCCCTTAGCAGGGTTTCTTTAAAATATAACCAACTCTCTTGGACTCCTTTCCCCTTCAGATTAGCATCCCAAGGGATCCTGCCCATCAGTTCCTTGAGTGAGCCAAAATCTGCTTTTTTGAAGTCCAGGGGTTTTGTTTTGCTTCTTTCCTTCCTTCCTCTAATCAGGATCCTGAACTCAACCATGTCATGGTCACTACTGCCTAGCTTGCCATTTACCTCTACGTCCCTGATCAATTCTTCCCTGTTTGTGAGCAGCAGGTCGAGCGGTGCAAGGCCCCTAGTTGGTTCTTCTAGCATTTGTACTAGAAAGTTGTCCCCAACATTCTCTAAAAATCTCCTGGATTGCCCATGCACTGCTGTATTGGCCTCCCAGCAGATGTCAGGGTAATTGAAGTCCCCCATCAGCACCAGGGCCTGTGATCTAGAAGCTTCCGCTAGTTGTCCATAGAACACCTCATCCACCTCCTGCTTCTGGTCTGGTGGTCTATAGCAGACACCCAACACAACATCCCCCTTGTTGCTTTCCCCTCTCAATGTAACCCACAGACTTTCTACTGGCACGCTTCCACTTCCATAATGGAGCTCTGAGCAGTCATAGAGCTCTTTTACATATAGTGCTACTCCTCCCCCTCTTCTTCCCTGCCTGTCCTTCCTGAACAGTTTATACCCATCCATGGCAGAGCTCCAGTCATGCAGACTATCCCACCACGTCTCTGTTATTCCTATATCATAGTTCCTTGTCTGCGCTAGTATTACCAATTCTTCTTGCTTATTTCCCAGGCTCCTCGCATTAGTGTACAGGCACCTAAATACCCGGTCGATTGCCCTACTTTGTCATGTTCATTTCCAATTCTATTACATAAACCTCCTTGCATTTTTTCTTGGAGTTCTCCTCCCCCACTCTCCTCACATATTGGGGCTTCAGTAGAGCACTTAAGACAATTATGATTCCCCCCCCCCATGTTCCAACTACCTTCTCTTTTATTGCTGGTACTACAGTCCCAGCACCCCCCAAGTGCCATCCCTTCCCCCAGATCACCCACATTGTTACTCACCTGTGGGCTTTGGTCTCCTTCCCCCGTTGAACCTAGTTTCAAGCCATCCTCATGAGGTCAGCCAGCTAGACATGGAACTCTAAAGCTAGTTCAAAATGAAAAAAAGCGCGGTTAATTTGAACTAAGAAGTTAGTTTGAACTACAAAAATGCAGTTAGTTGGAGCTAACTTTCAACTACTTACTTTGGATTAAACAAGTTCAGCTAAGGTTTTAGGTGTAGACATAGCCATAGTGTGCAGAAGAGGTAGTGTAATTAGGCCAGTAGGTTCAGTACAAATACTTGTGAAATACACTCTGAGTGAAAAGGCTCACTAAAGACTCAGGCTCAAAGATTTGTTCCAGAGATTTCTTCCAAACATTGCATTTGCTGGTAGCCAAGGGGACTTTTATTCTGTTCATTTACCCTGACATGCTTAGCCCATTGGTGAAAAGAGAGCGTCACACAACTTGGATTCAAATATGCTCCACAGATACAGGACAACTGGTTCTTTCTGATGATGTTCTTCTAATTGTTAATGTCATTTCCTAGAAAAGTAATAAATATGAAACTGAATACTTTTTAAAGGATGTAAGCTGTGCAAAAAAAGACACGGTTAAGGAAGAGGACTTGCATGAGAAGTGATGTTATACCACAGGACACAGAAGCAATTACCTTTAGCAACTGTTATCATATTACAGTGGTGAAGATTTTCATTTCATGAAATCACCATGCATGTTAGAATGCAGTGAAGGTAAAATCATTCTGTCTCATGAATCCAATCGATCTTATGAATCACTTTATGAAAATATCTTGACATGGAAAGAGAAAACTTCCAGATTTGAGCCTGTTATGTGACTGAAATTACTGTCTCTCACGCCGCCTGCCAGTGACACACTAAGCGTTGCATGGCTCATACCTTTGACACCTGTCAAACAAATGCAACATCCTTATCATTTTAGATATTCTGTCCAAAGGTACATCTTGGGATACACTCAACATTCTATTAATGAGCCACCACGCTCAGATTATAACGTTAGCATTAGACACTGAATGACTACAATGAGAATCACATTTGTGCATTACGTTCCAAAGCGGTAGCTGTGTTAGTCTGGGTCAGCGAAAGAAACAATGTGTCCACTTCATCAGATGCTTTAAAGATGGATTTTCTCCTGTGAAAGTTCATGCGATAAACAAATTTGTTAGTCTTTAAAAGTGCCACAGGACTCCCTTGTTACATTCATGTATGATCTTTCTGGTAAGTTCATTATACAGAGTCCAGCTCCTCCAGCTTTGTAAAGGGCTTAGAAATCCTTAGACTTTAAGGTGCTAGAAAAGAGCAGAAAATTATACTATTTCTTACTACATTAACATAACATTACTTAGTTGTATATCAGTTCTTCCTTTGACATTCTGGCTGTGTTCAATTACTTCTAACAAGGTGCACAGTATTTTCTTTCCTAATGAACTCTGCTTCATGTCTTTAAACGGTTACATTTTGCAGATTAGCACTCCAGTCTCTTACTTCACCATTAAACTGTTACTGCTCTATTGCTACTACAGAGTATCTGTCCATTTCTGCTTTGTACTATAGGGCCACCCATCATTCCACAGTAGAGTTTGATAATTAGAAATGTCCTTATCTTCCTTCATTAAGGGTCTGCATCTTGTACAAAACTATGGCAATAAGATGTGATTTTATCTCTGAGCAGATTACTCCTCTCTTGAGGAGTCTATGTTGACTGCCAGGAATCCAGCAAATCATTTATTAGAAATTTCCTAATTATACATGCAAAGCCTAGAAAGTCTTGCTCATACTTATCTCTGTGACATAACTTCTCTCTTCCAGTCTTGAACAAATTCTTCATTCCATCTCTGAGGGTTTGTTTCTTGTATTGTACAGCTGGTTTGAATTATTTCATTTTGGATTCTGTCTCCAGTGGTTTCTTTTGCATGTTCTAATTGGAAATTCCCTCTCTACATATAAACTTTAGACTTCTGGAGTCTTTGAAAGAATTATTTTAAGGCTTTATTGGTTTCTTCATTTTATAATTTGGTACCATTGAGATAGTGCCTAGAGTTTCTGATCAGGATAGGGACTCCATTGTGCTGCACTGTGTGCAACAGATATAATGAAAGGCATCCCTTGTCCCAAACAATTTACAATCTAAGCAAAGAAGGAAGCTTATCACATTATTTGATCTGTGAAGACTGAATTTGGCACATATGTTATGCAGATGCTCTGACTTTGATCCAGATGATCCATTCTGCCCTCAAAAATCTGCAAAGTCATATGTTGAAAGTGCAAAAAACGACAAAATTCTGCTTTCAGCTCTGCAAAACAGAAGCAAATGGGATTTCATGAGTGTCAGTTAGAAAAGAATTTAGTCCCTAATGCAAAAAGTTAGGAACTGTCACATCAAATTAAGCCAATATGTGTCATTATTACTGCACTTAAACCTGTCAGCCCTAAATTTTACTGCATTTCTCATGTGTTCATTAAAAAAAAAAACAAAAAAACAACTCCTTCCATGGAGTTTATTAAAATACACCTAATATTTAAATACATTGACTGTTATAATTAGATTAGCTTTTGCATACATTTATTATAGGAATGTGAACTTGGCTTTGGAAAGGATTAAACTTTTACCAACTAGCACACATCCATGTAAGCAATTAACGGCTCAGTATATAAACCATAGGGGCTGGTCTCAACCACTGTGTCAGGACACACTACTGTGTCTCCAAACAGCAGTAAGTGTGTCATGGAGAGCCAGGCAGACAGCTGGATATGGCCTGGGGAGGGTGGGCTGGTGTGTCCTGTAGGGTTGCAAGACACCCATCAAGTGTGTTGAGACCTACAAAAGGCAGAGAACCACTGAACTATAGGAATATGGCACAATTCTTTTTTTCTGTTTTTTGGAGGAGAGGCGGTACCATCAAAACAAGAATATATTTTTTTTTACCTATTAAATTTCTCTGTGACATCTTTTGTATTTGGCCATAATAACTGGACAAACAGTTATTCTTCATATGTAGCCCCCAACTTACCTTCAACTGTGGTGCTCAGCAGCTAAGAAAAAAATGCCAGTTTTGTTGCACTGGCAGAATAGGGATTTGGTGCCTCACTCCACCAAAGCACCTGGACACATACATAGTTTTAAGCATGTGAAAAGTTCCATTGAAGTAAATAGGGCTACTCAAGTGCCTAAAATTATATACATACTTGAGTGTTTTGCAGGACTACAGTCCACATGACCATCTTGGGGCACTTCCTTTAAAAAACAGTGGCCACAAAGTCAAACTTTTTCTTTCATCATTGTGCTTTTGCCCAGCCTCAGCATTATCATGGTTACAAATATATGTGATTTATCTAAACAGTGACATGGGCGACATGATGATTTACAATGTCTCTTGTCATGAACCAGCTCTAGCGTGAGATGGTCTCATACCCCATGGTTTTCCTCTTATGAGCATATATTTGATTAGCTGTGAAATATGGGTCAATATTTTCAAAAATGATTAAGAATTTGGGGAACCTACTCTAAGACAATAAAAAGGGGCTAATTTTTAGAAGGCAGGTCTTCAGCCCTTCTGGGTGTAAGGTCTGCTTAAGGTGGCTCAAGTTGGGCATCCCAAAAAAATCCCTAGTCACTTTAGATAACCCTATCCATGGCAAATTGTACTCAAAAGAAATTCTGGCACCCTTCTGTGAGCAGCAAAGCTTTCTGCAGTGGGCAGAAACTATAGAACAAATTAACTTGAATAACACTGACTTTTTTTAAACATTTTTATTTGTAACAGTATTACATGGTGTGTTACAGAAATTAATGGAAAATTTCTAAAAAATTTGTTGGTGTTTTGTTGAATGCATTACACATAAAGTTAAAAATAATGTGTTCGTATATGTTAACAAATCGGCATCATCTGAGGTAAAGTTAAAGTAGGTCTAGAAACGTACTGCAACAGTCATTTTATCTTTCTCATCTTTATTAAAAAAATATGTGTCAGAATGCAGAAATAAAACTGAAAATGAAAACCACAGAGTAAACATTTTTGCAAAGAAGGTGCCCAGTACATTATTTAGAGAATAGATTTCATCAGACACTTGGATGATTACGATCTATCAAAATATTTTTCATGACATGTAAAGATCAAGAAACTTGAGGATGAGAACATGATGTTGCTTGGGATTCCCTGGTTTTAAAATTTAAAGTGACAAATTTAGTGCTAGTGAAGGATGAGGGTTTAAATAATTGCACAAACTGGATCTGTTATTTATCTACAATATTGGTACAGTGTGGACACCCTACATTTCTCTGCAAACCAGCATCTCACTTATTACAAGGAAGGACTGTCTGATAATGACATGGTAACTATACATGTATTTTTTTAAAATTCTGGTTAAAAATAAAAAATGGCCAATGACAATATGCAGTATGGTCTCTCATAAAACTGATCTTATAATTCCAACCTCATTCAATTTCTACCTATTTTTCTGATCTGAGCCCTACATATAATATCAATGAATTCAGAGACGACTGTTTTTCCTTCTCTCTAAACATTTTATTGTATAACTACAATAAAATGTACTGATTATGCAATGCTTTCAATGTTTATGAAGAGTCAAAATTACTGTCTTTGTGGTTCAATACTGCAAGACAAAACCTAAAAAAGTCATACTGAGGAAGAAAATAGCACCACTTATTGAGATCAAAATTATGAAAATATCCTTAAAAAGAAATGCCCTGCTGAAATATATTATTCCTTATTTTAATCCCCAAAAACACATTCCATCTGGTTTAGATTTAACTCTTCCCTTTATAAAATGGTTTGCATTTTTCTTCTGATGTGAAAATATGACTTTGTTACAAGTTTTTCTAAATGCCTAAGGAATATGCACCAAACAATGACAGATTGGAGGGTAAGATCTCTTCACTGTACCGTCATTAGGTTTACCCATATCTAACACGTCATTCACATATCTTCTGTAACTCGCAGTTCTCTAGTTTACCTAATTCAAAATTAGAGACTGGAATTATGTTGTGAGATTTGGTTGTACGTATCAACAATTACCAGTTCATCTTTCAGTTTTCTTTGTTTACACTAAATTTGCTGTTTTCTAAACCCTTTTTAGCTTATATAGAAATGAAAGAAAGTAAGAGATTTACAACTCCAGGCCTATTTAAATCAATGACAGAAATAGAAATCCTAATGCTTCAAGTTAAAAACAAAATCTGCACAATAACCCTAAAAACAGATTAATCGCTTGATTTCTTTAATTTTTTTTTATTTTTTTTTTTTTAGTGTTAAACCACTAAATTCAATATACTGTAACTGCATAGGAACATCAGGAAAACACATTTGACCTGTATAACAATTCTCTGTAGGGCAAAAATATATAGATTCTTTATGAAAATCATGTGCTAACATATGAACCCAAACACTGCACTTTCGTTTCATAAATGTAAAAAAAGGAGTTTTTTTTAATTCTTCTGTTCTGTGTATAAACAGTTTCATTTCTTCCATTTAGAGATTTTGGAATCAAAGAGATATCTATGAAATGTGATTTTTTTTCTTTAATGTGGAGTATGTCTACTTGTGTGGAAAAAGTTAGATCATAAAATCTTGTGTCCCCATCAATTTTACTAGTTGTTGACAAACTAACTGTTGTTGGCAGATACACTTGAGCCCCTGCCTATTATCATAAATGTGAAAAAACGTGTGATGTAAGAACCACAAACTGGATTTGCCACACCTCCCAAGCACTGCAATATGCTACCTTCTCTACAGTGTAATGGCATTATTAAAAGACTTCTCTAACATTTATATTTACAAAAAAACTGGCAATTTTCATTTGAACTCCTTAAAGCCATTTCCCCTTAAACATTTAAAGAGTTTAACGGTAAGATTTTTTTCAAGTTATAAAATAAAATCCAATTTGAATTTTCTGATGTACAAAAAGTGATAAAGATGAACAATTTGATCACAGAACCAGTTTGTTATTCCAAAATTCATGCCATCATCGTCCCATTTATAAAGTCTGTTCCATCTAAAATCCATAACCAGAAATTGTACCAGGATTATTTGGCAAATTATTTTTTCTTCAAAAATGGCACACAGAGAAGAAAACACTTGTCTGCATAGCATTACAGCAGCAAGATAGCGAAGAAATAAAAAATATTCCTTTACTGTACTTAGTTTTAAGAGTTTCTTAGGAAATAACGTATTTTTCATCTCTTTCATCAACAGGATTTGATGTCCTTTTTCACCCACAGAATGAGTATTTAAACAGAAAAGCAGCATTTCTTCCTCATGATGCACTATAACTTAAGGGTCCATTTGGCAATGTTTTTCAACCAGGATGGATAATCAGCACAGTTTTATTCTGCAGTTTCAAGTTACCAATCATTTCCATAGGAGGCATTTTGCTGTTAACTTCTGTTACCCATACAAAAGAACAGAGTAAAAAACAAAAATACAAAAGAACAACACAGCCTGCATTTTTTTTTCAAATGCGAGGATGGAGGTGGGGGGGGGGCAAGGGCATATAACGTCAAGAGTAGCCTGATATAAACGGCAATGAGAAATATGCCACCATGACATTAAAGGTGCAGACTTGTGCCTGAAAGGCTGTTGAATGATGATGTCATTGCTACATATGGATCCTGCTTTTTGCTTAAAAGAAAAACAATGGCTAATACATATTAAATTTCAAATGCCCTTTGTTGAGGTGTGATGTAAAGAAGATGACCAACACTGAAATGAAGAATAAGGAGTAAGATCTTGTACTGTGGGTGCTCAGAACTCTGACTCATTGCATGATAAGCAGGGCTCATTGCATGTTTGTGCTGCCATAGAAATTTGCCATTGGTTGCCAAAAAAGGTCAAGTACATTTGGTAGGGCAATCCTCTATCCTTTGCTGGACAAGATCACTCGAATACAAGCCTAAGAGCCAAAAAGCCTGTCAGGTTGTAGATTTTCACTTGAGTCTTGAAGCACCACAAGCCTGTAATAATGCTATTTCTTAGGTCTGTTGATCTGGGCGTAGAGAAGTTCTGTTTCCTGAGGACAATAAAAATAAAAATCAGCAGATATGTCTCAAGACATTTTTAGAACATCTGCTTGTAAACTGCAATATGCTGAGCCTTAAAACCCAAAGGTAACAGCTAACGAAACATTTGCATTCCTTGATATTTTGAATGATTATAGCTTCCAAAAAGAATTTTTACAAAAGTAATTCAACATTACATCAGAGATGTTTCAAATATATACCACGCCACAATTAAACTTTATTGTAGACGCTCCAGGAGCTACTGGGAGGGGTGGGTTGGTGTGTGTGTGTGAGAGAGGGAGAAAGAGAAGACATTAAGTGATAACTACGTATCAAGATATTTTGAAGAGTATGGGCCATATCCTCAGCTGTTGTAAATCACGATAGTTCCACTCACATCAAGCTGAGGATCTGGCCCCAATGTTACAGCACAAAACATAGCTGGATATTTTTATATAGTCTATGTAGAACAAATATTTGCTGACAGATGAATTGCTATTGTAAGATGAACTCATGACATTGCAATTAGATTTAAGATTAATAATCTTTACATTTCCACTACATGTTATAACTTCTCCATATGGAAAACCATGGAAGTTAATTTCACAGGCGTTGATTATAAGCATAAGTATATTACCACTGGAAAAAAGCATGCTGTTTTGCTAAACAAATACTTTACAATGAATTTCATAAATACAGAAAACTGCCGTGTCTTTGGAGTGATAGTCACGTATTTGACAACGTGTGTTTTCTAGGTACTATATTCATTCTGGCTGCAAGATACAGGAAGACTCCCCTCTATTTCATTTTCAGAAACTAATTTATTAATCTGAGAATGACACCTAAAAAGGGAGCAAGACTGGCAGAAAGGCTAATTAATGCCACATTGCATTAACTTTCCACACTATGATAAAAATTCAGATACTGTGGTATGCAGTTAAATTTAGCCATGTTAAAATCAAATTCACATTAGAGAGAGGACAGCAAAAGCTAACATTAAATAAATAAGTTATAGGGACAGGGAAACTAAACAACTGGCCATAGGGAATAAGAAAGATTCTGTGATGAGTCAATGGCTGCTCATTAGTTTCTAGCCATTACAGTTGCCAAGGTAACCTGAAGAAGGCAAACCAATATAGGCCTGCCCTCCTGAACATGCAAAAATATTGCTTCAACTATCAACAGCTTAGATCCTGGCCAAGCTGCTAGTCTATGTGCTGTAAAGTTTCTCTGGAGTTAAGAGAAGGAACCCTCCATTTCCAGGTAAATTTGCAACAGTGGAGCTTTCTCATTGATCCTAGTTCAGTCTCAGCACGGTAGTGGTCTTTGTGTTGACTATGCCTGTACTGCAGGAAATGTGTATTGGTGGAACCACTAGTCTCATTTTCAGTCACTGCAGTGTCCCTATTTGTAGTGATCCCATAAACACCTGGACTCCATGGCTTACGGGGATTTTACTTTCCTTCCTGGCATAAACTCACAAAATTCTGTCCAACTGTTGAATCCTCCATGGCTGTAAAGCAGTGGGATATGGTTTTCCCATAAAGTGTGAACTGTTTCCATACATCTCTGTGAAAGCTCATCTTCATGTCTCTCTTTGTTTTACTCATCAAAATAGCTGTGCGTCTGAACCTTGCAAAAGTTTGGGATGTTTCTGTCCTACTTATGCCAGTCCCTAAGCATAACTATGGCAACTGGCAGACAGTAGGAAAAATCTTTTCCAAATGATCTGGTTCAGGATTGAAGAATTTATTTACAGATAGAAGCACACATGTTGTGACCCTGAAAAGTAAATGTAACCAGAAGAGATGACCAGAAATATGCCTCCTATGCTCTGTTCTGAGGAACACCCCATCTGTGCCGAATTTCCATGCTCTGTAGATGTAGAATGGACAGAATGATCATCATGGCTAGTTCAGAGAAAATCAATACTAATTAACATGAGAAATCTGACATACAATTGGCCACACTCTGGTTCTGAGGTAAGACAAAAAGTGAAGATTAATCCAGACTGAGAATTCCAGTTATTAAAAGCTATAATTTATTTTTTGCAAATGTCATGTGCACTTGTTTAAGCTGTCCTCACATATCTCTAATTTACATAGATGCACTTAGGTAGCAGATGCCCCATGGCCTCAATGACCTTGGAATCATAAAAGAGATTTACATGTATGTCAGGATGAATTCTTCTTCAATAATTTCTCCAGTATATTTAAGCACGAAGAGGCGTCAACATTAGACATGCCTAACTTATTATTTTCATCCAGTATTAACCCTGAACACACATTTAATGTTGCCCACATAATAAGGTCATTCTGGCTTCATTTACATTTTTCTTTTGTAATCCCAGAGCCCTGACAGATAAAGGATGGGGTTAGGCACTTATGTCTCTTCTTTAATAGCTTCCAAAGGGGTAGCTGTGCTAGTCTAGTTCAGCAAAACAAACTGCCAAGGGACTCTTCACTTGTTTTTCTTTAACAGGGTTTCCCCTTTCAGATACTAAAGCAAGAGACTAATTGTTAAGGTTTCATGTGATCTTCTCAACAAGAAGTTCTGTTTTCGTTAGAGACAGACAATGATCTTCTAATGTTAGTCTGACAACATTCAAAGAGTGGATGTTGATCATACCCCACCAACAAAGAATTAATAACAATGCTTTGGAGAGGAGCAAAGGACACCACAAAAGGACAGAAAGGTCCTGAAAAAGGAAAGAGTACATTCTAAAGAGCATGTTCCTCCCATCCTCTCATGATCATAAATAAGTAGCTTCTTCTCATAAATACCACACTTGTAGGGCTCTGTGGGTCTCATGCCAGAGGAATAAGGGAATAAAAAATGAATCAAGCAGTCTTTTACGGAGCAAACTCCTCTCAAAACTCAGAGGAAGGATCACTTAAAGGCAACAGAATTTAATGATTCTCATAACAGCATTAACCTCTCTCTAAGCCTTTTACTTTTCTTCCAAGGTGGATGGTAGGACACTGATAAAAGCTGAAGGAGCAAATGGGAGAGTGACTCCTGAGTGAGGCCTCCTGTCAGGAAAAATAAGACCTTGAAAGTAGCATATAGGTTTGAGAGTTCATGTAGATGTCTTGAACGTCACAGAGTTTTCACCCTCTGTGAGGCAGGATGGTGAGACCCAATGGCAATATAAGAAAAATGCTACATGTTGAGGCAGTTCTACTAATGGGGAGAAATCAAGGTTCTGTGCACTGAACAGAAATGGAGACCTTTTTTAAAATTGCTAAGTACTACTTGAAGCATTCCATTGAAATTAAGATGTGTAGTTTCTTGCACATGCTTCAAATAATGACTCTCTCCATCCATGTTTGCAATTGTTGATCAAATTAGTGTTTGACTCAACCCTACTCAGATGCCAACGTATGGCTATTTATTGTAGACAGTGTATGTTAAACACAGATGATATATCTGCTGTGTTGTATAAATGTTCAATGAAAAAGGATATGGACTCATGCATGGGTCAATTATTTGAAGTGGGAATCTAACCCACTAGGAACAGGGTCCAAAATGTTTAAAGGTAGGTGTCTAAAATTAGACATCTAAACCAATATTTGGGAAAGCCAGATAGTATTCTGTATTTAGAGATGATTTCTGAACTATGAATATTCAGTACCTCTGAAAACTGGCCATTTATTTAGGAGCATAACTTCAGTATTCCAAGTTTGAAAAAGTTGGCCTACTTCCCCTTGACTGAATGAACACAGTATTTTTTACAATAAACAACTACATGTGATTTGTTGACGCAATACCTCATATTTCTATATTTCTTTTTAAGGTTTTATTTTGGTAATAATAATAATATCAGAAACAAACAAATGCATTTGGGTGACTGTTCACAGCTCTGGCGTAGAACTGTATAGCTAAATGGATGTACAAGTTATTAACAACTCTATTTCTAATGCATTACTAATACATCCTCCCCAAACAAATCAGGTTCAAAAAGTGTCATTATCAGGGTGGGCTCATGATGTGCAAGCACGCACAAAAGCCTTGTGGGTGTTCATTGTCAACTTTCTGCAATCCTTGGATGAACATTTCAACAGAGATTATATATGTAGAATGTTGCGTAAATTATGCATTCTAAAGTTGCTGTCCTCTCAGATTTCTTTAACCTCTCTCTTGTAATGCAGATTTTCAGCACAGGGTTTTCCTTCTGGCTAATAAGCACACTCTCATTTCACAAAGCTTATCTGCTGAGACTATGCTTTCTAATCAACCAGCCAGAAGGAAAACCCAGAGTTAAGAATCTGCAGAACAGAAGAGGAGGAAGGTTGAGAGACTCTGGGTGAACTGTACCTCTGGAATGTAATACATCATTTATATAGCATGCTCTGTGGGCCGGGGCAGATTACCACACAGGCCTACATGTCCCATGCCCAGGGGCCACCACAAAGCAGAGGCCCTCCACCCTGCTAGCACTGACTGGGGCTGGGGAGGAGTGGGGCAGGCCAGCCCAGAGGCTGGGCTCTGCATTCTTCCCTCGCCCCTGGACTGCCTGGTCTACCCCAGGGGGCAGGACGAGCCAACGTGACTTCTTGCTCCTCTCCAGGGGCGGGCTGGCATGCAGTACTATCTCAGGGCCCCACCTGATGTATGTATGTATGACCTGATCCCATGTCTTACACTCCCCTGCATTTATTTTCATCCCATTCTGTAAGTTCCTCCTCTTCAAAGCATCTGTCGAAGTGGGATTTTCTCCCACAAGAGCTCATGCAATAAATAAATCTGTTAGTCTTTAAGTGCCACAAGACTCCTGGTGTTTTTTTAGGTTTTTTTGCTTTACGAGACTAACATCGCTGCCCCTTTGGGACAGGGCCTCACCACAAGCTGAACCATGTGCACCAGTCAGCCTGCCAACCCCTGGGAGTGACCAGTTGGGCTGGGGCCAGCCTCTGGCCCGAGAGCCCACACCCCAGTGCTGGCCCACCTACGGAGCCTTAGGCTGGCAAGGGAGCCAGGGCCCCAAGTGGTGGCGGGAGGCTGTGGCCTCTAATCCGCCCTGTTTATGTGTGTAAACCCAGACTCAATAAATCAGGCTTTAAGGCAGTGGATTTCAAATCACAGACTGGGACCCAGTACTGGGTCACAGACCTCAGGCACAGGGATGCGGCACTCCCTCTTGCTGCTGCCAAAAGACTGGAATCCATTGCTGAAATATGTAATCATCAGGTCATGGGCATCAATGATTTTTTTCAACTAGGCCCTGAGAAAAATGAAAACCACTGCTCTAAGGGACCTGATAGCAGTCAAAAAGGATACATCCTGGTGGCACTAGAAGGCCTTGTCCTACTCTCCCACTGATGCATTAAGTATTTTGAAAAATAACCTGAATTATGTATAGATTTTAGTAGCTGTGTGAATAACCCAATCAGGTCTGTAGTGAATATTATCTGATACTCAGTGTTTTGGATGATGCAGCGACTACATCAGACTGGAAACATTTTCCAATGTCCAACGTCTAACTAACTATTTGAATTTTAAAAGGTAATTTATTTAGTTTCTTAGTACATAATATTGTGAAGGAAGTCCAGAAGGACAATCCTTCATTCTTGGCTCGGTGTAATTAAGGCTTGATATCTATGACTGCACTGCTACCATTTTTTTTCCTATTCAGGTTCTTTGGAGAATGTCATGGAGAAGGGGTGACTGGTACTGCAAAGACCACGGTGGGAGTTTTCATGATTTCCTTTCAGTGGGTGTTGCAGAGTCTAAGGGCAACTGCACAAAGGGAGTCTAGTCTGTTCTGGGGTTCCTAATACAAAGGCAGAAGCTTGAAGTTGATGGAAAGCCTGGGCAGGTTGCACAGCACCAGTGTCATATGCTCCCTATCGCTCCTGGTACTTAGCAAGGATCAAGATCTGCAGATTTTCTGTTCTCTCCTATTAGACCAGGCAGAGTGGTTCATCATAGTTCATTTTAGAACAGATAAACTCAGTAAGTACTCTGCCTAGGAAGATGTACAGTGTTTCCTTACTATCAGAGATGGAAGTCAGCAGACAAACTGGTTGACTACTGACACGTCAGGGATGACAACAGCATTATAAGTTTGACTTATTTTGAGGTCTTACAATTCTCTGCACACACTTCAGAGAGCAGTTGCATAAGTTTTAGTGGAAGGATGATCTGCTCTAGCCACAAATATTTTCATGGTTTGCCAAGAATCACATCTCAACCAACTAGTTCACATATGGAACTCTGGGTAACAAATCATCAGATCTGTATTTGTTCCATTACTTTAAATAGCTTGTGCTGAAATAACTAATGCCAAAAACCATCTTACACCCTTTCAAACCTTGCTCATTCTCATACCTTACTCTACTGCAAGAATTAGTTCCTATAGGTCACTGAGGACTGCATTATTTTTGTGTTATTAGGATCTTAGGGAACAGGAATCAGCTTCAAATGACCTAGAAGAATTACTTACACGGTCAATATGTAAAATTGTTCAGATGGCAATCATGGATGACCTATACCTCTTCATCCCTTCTCATAAAAGCCCAGTGCTCTTCCTTCCATCAATTTTCACCACTGAAAAGTTGCTTGATAGTGGCCCAGTATGTTCATAAAGATTAGAGTCAATGCTGAGGTAGGCTTAGCAGAGGAACTTGAAATTTATTCAGGACCAGCAATTTCCACATTAACAAGAGCTGCAAGTACTCAACACATATCAGGATCAGGGCCCTTACTTTTTATTTGTGGTGACGCTATCCATAGGGACTAAGGCAGAAAAACTCAACATCCCTTTCCTATTGTAAATACTTCTTTGACTAGGTTCCTGAGGAAAAAGGTATGTGGCTTATTTTACAGAATCTTAGGTAAACAAATATTTTCTTTTTTCTCCCATTCCATCATGGAGATCTAGAAAGAGCAATAGGATTAGGCCACCTAAACACAAATTAAAACCCATCTGATAAAATCACTCTTGCTATTCACTGTTTTCTTCCTCCTTTCTGTACAATCCCTGCACATACTCGCTTTTCTCTCAACCAGAAAGAAAATAACTGGATAGAGTTCCTGTTAGGAACAGCTCTGCAAATACTGAAGCTTTCTCTAAGCTGCAACGTGAGGCCTGTCTGCTCTTGGTCTTACAGTGGGGCAAAGATTTAACTTATCAATAAATGCCAGATTTACCTAAGCACTCAACAGCCGTTACTAAAGGGGTTAGTTGTGATAATGGCTTACCCTATGATAAGACATTTGAAAGATTCAGTTTAAGACTGCAAAAGGATGAGAGGAGAAATATAGACGTGGAGATAGCAATTGATAGATGCCAGCTTATTCCAAATGAGAACTCTGAAGACTGTAAGGAACTGAGAAACCAAACTGCTAACACAGGAAATAAATCAGATTAAAAAATATCAGCTAGCCAACTCCTCTGTACCTGAGTACACTGAGATAGGAGATATTTAATGTGCACAGCTGATTATGAAGATGCTGGGAACAGCTAACCTTGAAATCCCTTGTTAATATTTCATAGAATGTCATGTTCTTGGAAAAGACAACGTTGGTGAGGTAATGTTTTTATTGGACAAACCTGTGCTGGTGAAAAAGAAGTTTTTGACCTGCACAGAGCTCTCCTGGTCTGAAAAAGAGCTCTCTGTGCTGCTCAGTAGCTTGTCTCTTTCACCAAAATAAGTTAGCTCAGTAACAGACGTTATCTCACCCATATCGTCTCTCTAATATCCTGGGATTAACACACCTAAAAAACACTTCAAACAAAATGTTATTTGGAAGAACATTCTCCTCACTTGTATATTATCCAATTCCTGCAATGAAGAACTAAGGTCTGAAATGTTAATATGATCTCATCTCTTTTAATGTACAGATACAGCTTCTATACAGAATGTAATCATATTTCTTTTTTTTGTGCTAGATTATGTTTCTCATTACAATGAAGCTAAGAAATGCTTGGCATGATTTACAGTTTTATGTCTTGAACTGAAAATTCTCCATGGAGTCTCTCTTGAATTTAGACCTTCCACCCATCCCATTATAATGTTTCTGAGTAAGAGGAACTTATTTTAGCAAGATCCAAAGGGGGAGCCGTTTTAGTCTAGTTCAGTAAAACAAACAAACAAGGAGTCCTCTGGCACTTAAAGACTAACAAATTTATTTTTTGCATGTGTTTTCATGGGAGATAATCCCATTTTGTCAGGGGGTCAAAATGTCTGATGAAATGGGATCTTCTTCCACAAAAATGTGTGCAAAAAATAAATTTGTTAGTCTTTAAGTGCCAGAGGACTTCTCGTTTGTTTGTTTTACTCTAGCAAGTGGATTTCTTCTAGACTGCTGTTGAATGATACTGCATTGAGGTGCAATGGTATTTAGAGCACAAGCTCATTGGGGCAGGGACTGTGTTTTTATTCTGTTTGCACATGGTCTAACACAAGAGACCCCTAGTGTACGAACCCATTACTGCAATGCAAACAATTCATTTCAAAGGAATTTTGTATTTCCCAGAGGTATATGATGTACTGATGGTGAACGTTAACTTGAACAGGTTGAACTGTGAAACATGTACTCTTGGCAAGGCCTAAAATGAACAACACTGAAATAAACCAGAAGTTATTATAATAATTTGTATTATTGTAGTGCCTCAGAACGCCACTCCCCTTCATTGTGCCTGGCACTGTTCAAAGAGAACAAAAAGATGTCTCTGACATGAGGTGTTTACAAGTGAATACAATATGTAACAATAGACTTACATGGCCACCACAAGCAACCTGCAGTAGTGTGGATAGGTAAAACTTGTAGGTATCATTGGTTTACAGAACACATGAGCCATCTTTTCTAATTAGAAAAAGAAATTTGTCATTATTTTCAAAGAGTTCTGTAAATTATCTTGGCCCTGATAATGAATAATAATGATCAATAAATGTGCTTTGCAGAAAGACTGTAATATGGGATAAAGCACCAAATTTTCAACCTCAAATTAAGGTTCAATTTGGGAGAATCCTGGAATTCACAAAACTGGCATACTTGGCTTTATGTCAGGCTTTAGTGGTACCCCTGACTCCCCAGTGCAGGGGCTGACTGAGACAGAAGGGAGCAGGAAAAGAAGAAGCTGAATTACTATGAGGTCAAATAATTCCTGTGGACGTTGAATGATCCTTAGGAAACAGCTGCAGCACATGTAAATTAGCCCTCTGGGTGCCCTAACTTGCCTTGGGGAAGACTGCACTTCAACACACTTGGTTCCTGGATGCAGGGAAGCCTTAAAACAGCTTAGATTAGAACCACGTTTGCTTTCGCTCACCCTCATCCTTGTGCCTCTGAGGAATGGTGTGATACATTTTGTTCTGTATTATGAATTGTTATTAGATTATCTATGTGCCCACACAATGTACCAAAGTAATGTTACATTCTTTTACCAGATTTAATGTATTAAGCAAGCTGGATCCTAAAGCAACTATTCATTTTGAGAAGAGACAAATTATGCTTAAGATACATTGCTTATGTCAATACGTCAAGATACATAAATACATAGCTGTTGAGAGTAGTAGAGAGTCTAGACAAAAATGAAAATTATCCTAGTGGTGTTAACAATTTGTTTCAGCAGCGGAGTGCTGAACAATACTAAGTCACATATCTGAGTGTTCCAAAAAGATGAATGACAAAAGAGCTCAGCTAATGAAATAAATTCTTCAAATAGTCATTAAAACATATTTGGATGGAATGACAGTGCTCAACACTCAAAATCATTGTAGCTTCACTGTCTCTTTGCAAAACATATATAATGGACTGAAAGTATCTTTGAGCACTGCATAGAGCTTGCACTAAAAGCTACATTTCCAATATGCTCTGTAAGGAAAACGTAGCAAACATCATCTTTCCTATATAAATGGATTTAAACCTGTTTTATATGTAATAGTCAATTAAAATATCATTATGTCTCAGATGTATAAATATGAACTTACTATCACTTCCTGATGGTTTTAGGTTGGAGATAAACAAACAAAAATTTCAACTTCAGTATTACATTTTTACTATAAGTATAAAAAGAAATGGAGTACTGCAAAAGTTCTACCACACTGATTGCGAGGGATATCTTTACATCTTTATTTATTTGTTTGCTTATTTATTTTACTTCTTTCCAATGAGCAAGACATTCTATTCCACTTTACATCTGGGCACATACCAGTGTCATTTTAATCTAAGATAAATTTCTGCACAATATATTAAGGTTTACTGGTATTAGATGAAACTTCTGTATGTACTCCCTAAAATTCTGACATCACTTAAGAACAAGTTAGCATTCACAGAATATTTCTTTAAACCAATGCTGTTCAGACTGCATGATTTAGGAGCTAAATTAGCAATCATTGCCCAAAGAGTCACAGCCGTGTGAACTCCTTGTTTCATTTTCCATAGTACTGTTCATATTTAAACAGTATGACCAGGGAAATATTGACTTTATATATTTTCTTCTCACAGCAAAGAAGTTAATAACTTAGTGCAATTTGATAACTTAATTGGTTAATGACACAGTAAAAGCATCCTGATTGGGTAATAATTAAATCACACAGTGTTTTAATTTCATTGGCTGCAAAGAACCATTGGAGATGCATTAAAGAGCCCCTTACCACTCACAAGCCTCTGTCTGAGTATCACTGGTTTAAACCATGTAAACAGCTGCAAAACACAAACTGCAAATGGCAAAAACCATGCAAATCATGGAGGATGAGGAATAAATTGGGGTGGAAGTGGAAAGGAAAAGTGAAAGATGTAGTAAAAGAAAATTAAATGATGCATCCATAGGAGCGATGATAAGCATTGGTAAAAGAATAACACTTCAAGATAAAGAGAGAAAAAAAGGACAGATACCTACCCCAACCTGCGCTATCTAGCTACCGACCTGTGGATTTATAGTATCACCAGCAGGCTCACCAAATTGATCACTTGTGGAAGAGGCCTGAGATCCATCAGGCTAGAATACAAGAACATAACACCTTTTTTCTCAACAACAGAAAGTGAAAAGGCAATAAGAGGTTATTTTCATGCTAGGGATGGACACATTCTATTTCATGAAGCTATGATAAGCATTAAAACACAAAGGGTGAAATCCTACTATTAATATGCTATCAAAATTTTCATTAACCTCAAATGGGTATTGCATACATAAAGGTGCTGATTTAATGCCTGCTGAAGCTGACAAAAGAGCTGTCATTGACTTCAACTGGCATTGGATCAGAAGACCCAAAATGACTCCAGGACCAGTCCCTGAAAACAGATCTTGGACTAAATCAGGGCTCAATAAATCACAAGTGCCAGATCGCCGTGGCGCCCAGAAATCTGACCATAATATGTAGGTGTTCTGTGGTACTTAGAAGTGGAATGCCCCCTGCACCTAAAAAAATAGTACCAGTACTGACACTTTGAGCGCAGCTGCTCCCCCATCCCAGCACCAAAAGCATCACGGGTGGCAGCTTTTTCCGGCAATGGACTAAATTCACAAGCAAATCTATGTGAATCAAAAAGAGTCTAATCTTGTGCGGTTTATACTCTTTTGTCCTCACTGCATGAAAGTTGCAATCTAGGCTTCCTCTAGACTTTCTGCAACTTAGACTCAAACCCACTTACCATATACAGTCTCCATTTAGCCAACCTCTGCCTTTAGGCCGTTCAGCGTCACTACTTATAATGGAATTTTGAATGGAGAATAATCACAAGCTAAAGGCCCACTGGGGAGGTAAGTAATGAGCAACTAGCAGAACATGTAAGAATGTGTAAGTCAGTTTGGGCCATCCTGTTTTAACATACATACTCTCACACCTTCTTCTGCTTCCTCAGTATGTATGTTTCATCAGCTTGGACCACCTTGCACATCCATAAGTTGTGTAAGTAGGTTTATGGATGTTTGAAAGTAACTAATTTACACCATCATACATGTCACCTCCTGAGTTTAGCCCCTGTAATATTAACACATGCTATTGTAAATATCACGCTAATGTTCTACAGCTATCGAAACCATCCTTGCAAACCAAAGCTCTTCACAACTTCCTTTAAAAAATCCACCAATACCTTGAAATATTTCTTTGACATTTTCAGATCACTTCCAGTTACTCCCTTGCATTTTCTAGCTAGAAAACTCTAATCTGTATTAGAAGTCATGCTACTCACTGCCTCTTGCTCTTCACTTTTGCTTGGGCTTTCAAACCCCTCTTCAAAGAGGTCATCTGCAGTAGGGTCACTGGTATGAGACACTGATGATTTTGATGGCGAACTTTGTCTAGGAGCAGGGGTTGGAGCTAAAAAAAGGATAATGACAGTAACAATAGGAAATAAATTCACAAATTTGTTCAGACAGATTATTGATATGTCCATGCTTAAAACCTCCAGTTATATTATTCCTAAATTGACTGTTTTGCAAGAAGCTGTATTCTGTATTATTAAGCAACTAAAATCATACAGTTCACAGTCTGAAAACTACAACAAAAATGTCACCAACTCCATATTTTTATTCCATGCTTCAAATTCCTCTAAGACGTAAGAAAACTCCACAATCAATGCTTAAATTCCATGATTTGAAACAGACAATTTAATTTAATTTAAAGCCTCTTTCCTCCTTTCATAAATGTCTTTCATAGCTGGGATGTTTCGGGGGCGGGGAGGCGTTCAGACTTGATTTTTCTCCGGCTCCCTCTGAAGCCAATAGGAGTGCTGTTTGGTCAGTGGTGAGTGCTTCTGAAAATATTTGACATATTAGTGCAGTTTGGTTCAAGCTACCTCCTAAGGAATTCAATAGAGAGACTTCTGCTGACTTCCCTGGGAATTGGATCTATACCTGTTAGCACTGGTATAGTTGAATTGCCTTCTAAAGTGAAATTCACTCTAATACGGAGGGGCAGAAGAAGCCTACTCACCATTTAATTTCTACTAAAGTCTTCCCAAAATATGCCTTGAATTGGACTTAAACGGCCCCTGAATAAGGATGAATTTCATCCCCTACTGACTAAATATTTTCTTATCCATTGTTTTAATATTTTCCAAACCAGTTTAAATGTGCTTAGTTTAAGCATATTTTTAAGAGAAGCTGTATTACTCTCTTATTAAAAATTAAATGTCAAGCATGCAACCTTTGACATTGTTGATTTCAATCATCTCTGAAATTTGTAACCTCAATCATTTTTCCCTAGCTCCAGGACACAACTGACAAGCTTATTATGCATAAAGATGATAAGCTCATGTATGTGTTCCAACACAGTACACCAGAGAAAAGGGAAGAGCTTTGACGATACAGTCACACTTGAAGATGAGATTCTGGCTAGAAGGATGTGGGTACTTACGTGAATTTGTAGATGGTGTTGTAGAAGTCACAGGAGTCAAATTCAATTGAGAGATGTCAAAGTCATCACAATCATCTGCATCCTGTGCCACTCCGACTTTGTTAAAATAACTTGAGAAGGCCTCTGAGGTACAACTGAGGGAAGGCTGGTCTGGTTTTCGCGATGGCACTGGCGGAGGCTGAGCCATCTGGAAATCTTTGAACATTTCTTTTCCCATCTTCTGTCTGGACCTGTCTGCTTGTGGACTTGATCTGGTGGAATCGCTTGTGGGTGGAACTGTAGCTATGGGAGCAAGGGTACCTTGAAACATGGCTGCTTGTAAAGGCATAACAGTTTGTGTTGGCATGAAGGCAGTTGGCTGGAACTGACCAGGTACGGATGGCCATGGCTGCTGGGTAGGAGAAAAAATACCAGGTTGGCCCCATGCTATTGGCTGTCCTCCTTGCATCACCTGAGCAACTGGAGGCTGAGCACTCATGGCCAATTGTTGTTGAACGAGGGGTTGCTGTCCCCAGAAGGAGGGCAGGACAGCTCCCATTGCAACATAACCTTAAAGGAGAATGACAACAGGATTATTTTAGCATATAAATAAGAACAGCAAGAGGATGTGGTACAGTAATCATTATTAATAAAAAATACACAGACTGCATGAGGAGTCATATGAATTTTTACCAATTTATTTTGCTTTCTTAAATGTGTCCTATGTTCTTGGCATGTGTGCAAATAGTTCAGTAAATAAAATATAACTAGATTGACTTTAATAATAACCCCCTCAATAAAATCATATCTACCTTTTCCTCAAAACACAGGAACTCTCCCTCATTCCTATAAACTAAAGAGGAAAAGTAGCATGACCGAGTGTTGTTTTGCCTTGAAAATCATCTAACCTGGGTTTTTGTAGACCAAAGAGTAAAGTCAGTTCCAGAGCAGAAGAAACCTCACAAAAAATGCCATCCTTATGTAACCCCCATGTGAGATGCACAGAGAACATAAGCCTGTTACAACATCAACTAATGAACGCTGGCTTGTTAGCACAAGCTGTTACAGCTCATACTCCTTCAATCCCAAGTATATTGGTCAAGATAGGAGCCGTGGAGTTTACAGTTACAGTTCCATTCAAGCCAGATGATTGTTAGCTGAGGGACCTGCTATAATTGCAACTGCTATTGTATTCTCAAGAGAGGTTCTCTCTCAGGGGGCATGACTGAAACTACTAAGGATTTAACAGACAGAAAGACAACATCTTAAACTGCACCCAAAAATTAACACAATGCAGATTATGAAGGACATGCAGTCCTTGTGAGAAGCAACACTAAGCCAAGGCCTGGCTAAATCTCAAATAGTTCATGTGTTTTGAAGGATCTTCATGCTTGGTCCTAAATAGAACACTTTGCAATAACACATTCCAAAGGGTAAAAAAATATAGAGGCGACGGCTATCAAAGATAAAGTCATAATTTAGCCAAATGCAGAAGAAACAAACATGCTTGGCTACTTCAACACCCAGAAGCAGCTAAGCATGCATGGTACACATTTTTTTAAAAAATACTTGAAAATTTAGAGATCTGCGGTACTGTGTAATACATGCCAAAAATTAGCTTAGGGCAATAGCTTATAATGAAAGCCCTCTAGCTAGGGAAAGAGAGGAAGATTAAAAACTAGAGTCATTAAAATATTCTAATTTTGATTTGAACCTCCTCCTTGTCAAACTAATGGACAACTTGGCTGCATCTGGACCATATGATCAGATTCAGTTTTTCATTTATAATTAAAAAGAAAAAAAAAGATGAACCCAAGAGAGTTTTCAATTTTTTTTTTTAAACAAACGATGAGAGTCCAGTGGCACCTTAACAACTCTCATTGTTTTTGCTGTAAACAGACCACTACCCCTCTGGAACTTGTCGCTATTTAAAATAAAAGGATTTCTAATACTCTACCCTAAATATCTCTACCAGAGAAGAAACTAGGCAACAAACTTGTGTTTTACTAATACAAAATGATGTTATATTAATATGAGATCCAAGTGTTAAACAACTTTAATTTATTGTTAATATTTTATAGTGTGAGAGCTCTCTTTCTTCTTCTTTTCACTGATAAAGCAGTAGAAAAAACCCTTTTCTTGACCTATAAGTTTTCCTTACCCTGCTTTTATCTTTTACTTTTGGTTTATTTCTGGCTATATTGTAATGCAAATTGTAAAGAAGACAGACAGCAAAACTAAAATCATAAGCAAGAGACCTTAGAATCACTTAGCAAAAAATAACAATAACATAGCTAAATATCAATTTCAATAAACAGTTATGATGAGGAATGTAAAGTAGGACCCTCCATAACTTTGTCACTTTCTGACTCCATAATCCCCAAACTCTACATTTTAGCTACCACCTTTCTGTCAGACCGACAATGCAGAATACTAATATGAAAGCGCATCAGTGTTCCATTGCCATTTGACAAACAGGATCAAAGTGCTTATCTGCTTTTATTCCACGTATCAAATATATTACTTTGAAGTGTCAACATAATAAAGGAAAATTGGTACAGTAAAAGACTTCTACTGTGTTACATTTCAAGACAGATTCTGCTACATTACAATAGTGAAGGTGTTAACCACCCAGAAAACCACCATTGAATGATTCAGTGCATGCCTTTTATTCCTTTCCAGATGGGGCTAAATAAGCTATTTTTGCAACACACTCAGCCCGGAGAACAAGAGCAGGTGTCAAACCCACATCTCCTGCATGTCAGGGCAAACTACTACATGCACTCTAAATTCAAAAATGGTCACAAATTCATTGTGTTTCTTGCTCTGCCATCACTTCCCGTACATAATTCAGAACATTCAATTATTACCAGAAATTCAAAGCTAAATAACTTTCCCTCTCCTATTATAATAGCTTGTAAGTAAATCATATACTTGAACTTCCAGAGACTTTTTTTTTCCAGTCTCAAGCCTCTTTTTTTTTGCAAAGATATTTATAAAATCAATATACTTAAGCTTCCACTTGGTGCCAAGTTGGATTTCCTTTTTCCCTAACTATGTTACTGTGAACTGTTCAGAATTCTATAAAATGGTCTTACTTTCACATTTCTATATTGGAAAACTTATTTATCCCTTATGTTTTGGGTGTGAGGCATAAAACAGAGCAGACACCTGACTTCCACAATTTAGTTGAGCTACTATTTTCAAAATGATCAACCACAAAATTAGACTCTAAATAATCCTATCAGGTTCTTACCTGAGGGTACAGCAGCTGTGCTGAAAGGTACAGAACCAAACATGTCTGTACTAGCAGGAAGTGACTGGCATGAAGATGGGATAAAGGCATCACCTGGAGTTGCAGGAGTCTACAAAATGAGACAGGAATAAAACACAATGCTGACATATCAGCTACTGTTTCTGACATCAGGCATGGGCACACACTGCGGTGCTATATCTCCTCTACGTCCAAAAAAATAGACAGGCAAATGTAAAGAAGCAGTAGGAAAAAAGATCACCAGTATCAGAAAACTATAGGAAAGCAGATCAAAAATACAGAAGCTTTTGACCATGGAGAGAAAGAACAATATAATGTGCACAAACCTATATTATGTGCAAATTTCTGACAGCACCTATTTCCTAAGAAATAAAGGTCTGTGATTCTGAGGCTTACTCGTTTAACTGAGGACTGATATAACAACAGACACAAACAATAGCACAGGTTGGATTTTTAAAACAGAACAAAATTACTGCTTTACTATATATTGCTCTAGTTCTTCAACAGGCTGAAAGCCAAAGCTCTGCATGTTAACATTCATTGGTAAAACTAAGGCTTAGGAGATGTGAGAGATGAATTCTATTCCTAGCTGTGCTATGGGATTCCTTTCTTACCTTAACCTCTCAGTGTCTCAGTAAGGAATAGGATTATGGAGACCCTGACGACTTATTGTAGGGCAGGGGTGGACAAAACTGGCTCTCAGCTAGGTGCCAGCAATTTTACTTTCGGTCGTCAGAGGGCACTCCTCCATTACATTTCTGCAGTGGCACTAGGCAACCAGCTACTAAAACTGGTTGCCATGGATACCAGAAATATTGATTGTAGGGTCCCAGGGCTGGAATCCAATGTAGAAGGCAGGTCAGGGTACAGGGGCCAGCAATGCAAAAGATAAGAAGATCCATTTTAAAAAATTCCTTCAATGACCAAGTGTTTTGAGAACTGAAATGGGTGTAGCCTCTTGGTGTGGGGAGCTGGGCCAGGGCTGGGCCTGCCATAGGGTCCCCTGGCAGAGGGGAGCCCAGAGTCTGAAGTGGGCAGCCAAAGAGCTGCTTGTGGCCCCAATCACAGGTTCGAGACTCCTGCCCTACCAGTCACCGGCAAAATAGCACCATTAAGTGCCAGTAAAAGAAAAGACAGTGCATCCTGAAAGACACTTAGGCATGTTATTTCCCTGTTGAAAGAAAACCACAGTGACTGACCTAACCAGAGGACTAACCCATGAAGTGGGAGTCACGAGAGAACAGGACAGAAAGTGGTGAGTGTGAGCTTACTTCCTTGTTCACCTTTTGCTTTTCTGCTTCACCTCATTCGCTTCAAAAAATTAACCTTTTTTGCTTCACCTTTTGCTTTAGCACCTTATGTTTGCTTCCTGGTTCACTTTTATAACACTGTTGTTTAAAAAACGCTTTAAAATCTTAGCACCGGAGTGCATCATAGGCACCATCCTGCATGTCTACACATGGCATTATGGCCACAGTACACCTGCTTTCTAACTGACACGGTACAAAAAGTCAGGGCAAGTGTCCTGCGTACTTACTGGGGGAGAGGTTACATCGGGAGGAGTGGACATGTCTCCAAAAAGCTCTAGTTGGGTAACAGCCTGCAAAGAGAACAACAGATCTGTGCTTATCCATTGAGCCCATAAACGAGTAATGAATTCATAGTGATAAAGCTGAAATCAAACTATGTATACATTGTTTGTGCCCTCCCATGGGGACAGAATAGACCATAGGGCTGGCTCACAAACCAAGAGGAGGCTTAAACAGCCCGGAGCTGCCCTGGAAAACTCTTTTATGGAGGATCCACCAGCGATGAGGAAAAGTCACACAGAAAGAATCCAAAATGGGGCTAGATTATCTTTCTGCTCTTAGCTTCACTGGGCATGGGGATGTGTGCATGCTCCATTACCACCCACTCCTTCCTCCATGCTCCAGTCTCTGATCTCTCATACGCTGGGGTGCAACTTCACTGGAGTCCAGGGGGGGTGGATGGGATGTTGCTATGGAAGTTGCTGAGACCCCCCCTTTCCCTTTGGGTGACTGGGACCTGCACTGGCACCAGGGAGTAAGGGGAGACATGATTAGGCATTACACCAGGGTGGCACTAGGTTAGCTTCATGCTAGAAAGGCAGGAACCAGGGAGTCCTTTATGGGGTTGGTCTTGAAATGTGTCAAGCAAAGAGCTCTCATTCAGGTGGACCAGAAGGGGGGAAACACTTCCAAAACATGCAACAGTCTCCATGTCCGCATGAGCTAAGTATCAGCCAAAGCTTAGATTCAGCACCCACATAAATTAATTTAGACAGAGTCACTAGAGTCATGGAACCCTAACAACTTCTGAAGCAGCTTTGGTTTAGTCAAGTCAAAATACAGAAGCTAAAATATTGTGAAACAGACTCATAGTGATCAGGTATTTACAGCTGCCACATAATTGTAATGATTCCCCCTGCACCAAACACCTAGGAGAGCACAATTTATTTAAGGTAAGTATTTTGCTCAAAAAAAGAACTGCTTACAGATATTTAACCATTGATAAGTGGAATTGGTTGCTGGAGTATTACATACCAAAATTATCTGTATATTTAATTTTTAAAAGGATTTATCAAATATCCTGTCATGTTGCACAAATTCAGATTACTACTGTAACTGTGCAGTGTGTATTGCATCTTTATGAAACCATCTGGGAAAACAAAGTGACATCATAAATTGATGAGCATTCACAGTAGTGAGATTCATACACAATAACAGAGCTGGTGGAAATTTTTTGGTTGAACTCCTCTTTTTCTCTTAGAGAAACAGCTTCTGCTGGAAATAAAAATTCTTCCAGGTTTATGATTAAAAACCTGAACCTAACAAAAAAGCAGTACTTAATTTTTTTTCATTGTAAAACTGGAGAATTCCCTTGAAAATGACCCAAGCAAAGGGAGGTGGGGAAAAAGGAAGAGCAAATTTTTGATACTTTCAAATTTTTTTCCATGGGAAAAAAACTCACCATTTTCTGATTAGCTTTACCAATTAATTACTGGTCAAGCCTCTAGAATTAAACTTTTGCTTCCCACAAACATCATTATTCAGATCAGGGATAGCCCCTTTCACTCAACCTCTGAAAAAATATGAGGGAGAAATCTTTATTGTTTCATTTTAAATTAATCTCTAGCATCACTTTGGAGGATACTGGGTAGAACCCAAAGCTCAAAGTAGCTACCATTTTTGATAATTTATGAGAGTCCATTTCAGAACAGTAGTTTTTCCAAAGCTTGATCCTACATGCATCCTTTATTTAAACAAATAGCCTCACTGACTTTATGGGAGTTTACAATATAGATTACTCAACAGGCAAAGGTTACAGTGTTTGGGAAAATCAAAAAGAAGAAGAAAAAAAAACATTTTGGAGTTCCAAAATGGTTCTGAGGTTGAGGTTTCACAACATTTCTACACCTTTCCATCCAAATCTCCAGATACAAATTTGAGCGGGAATAATAGATCTAATAATAAAACCTATGAGTTTCATAACCATGCCCAAGTGCTCCCCATAACTTCACCAGAGCAGACATTGGGGGACTCAGCTAATGACACTGCAAATCTGTTCTCTTAGGATCAGGAACCAGTGAAGCAAGAAACCAAGCGAGTGGAACAGCTCATAGCTTCACATGGAGGCATTTAAGGTCCACCCCTTCCTTTTCGCAACAAAGGAGACACAACATGCCAAGGTCAGAAGTGAAATCAGTGAGGTTTTCCTCTCTTCCTCAATCTTCTGTCACCCATAAACATGAAATATTAACCTTCTAATTTTACTGGGGTTAAAGATGCATTTTAACTGCACTTCTTACAATTGCTCCTCCACCCCACAACTTTAGGTGGAAGCACAAGCTCTGGGGACAGCTTTGCAGCCCTCCAATTCAACACAGGAGTTGATGATTGGTTTGGAATTCGGCTGAGTCCTAAATCATACAGGGCCAATGGGAGCAGCAGATGCGCAGCACTTAGGATAATTAGGTCACATTGTGTTTTCTGAATCATCTTACATGAAACAGAAGAGGGTCAATGTTAAAGGTTGTCCACAGATAATCAGCTCTCAGCTTTCTGCCATGAAAATCTTTTAAGGAGAAAAGCTACTTGTTCAAAATGCAATAGTTTGAGTGATTTTCATTTTTTTTCCTTATATATACTTTGGTTAAAAAAGAGGCAATGTGCTACAATAAATTAGATAATCTCTACCATGAATTTGTCAAGCTGTATTAATGGCAGTCAACCAAGCAATGAATTATTTCCTATCTCCTCACGTTCTATATAGTGTTAAATAGATCACTTTGTTTTAGTGGTATGCCAATACATTTCCCACTTAAAGGTCTATATTTCCTTTCAAGAGTATGAGTGTAATTCAGATCACCTTAACGTGAATGGGCCTCCCCCAGGTACATGGGGAGAAGATTAGACTCTTCATTTTTTTTAAGGCTGCATTTATTTTCTGGAGTACTAATAGATCAACTATAGAAGTAGCCTTTTTGAGAGATTAAAAAGTCACTTTGGTACTGTATGCAAAGTGATCTAGCTATTTAATCTTAACAATGTCTAGAAAAGCCTGAATAAGAATACTCCTTAATTAATCATTTCAGATGACACTTGGTGCCAACCAGGAGTCACCAATAGCTGCAGCAGATACAACAATGGCTAAGAGCTACTTTCTTCTGAGAACTTGAAATTGCTTGTTCAAGGTTGTCCTAAAACTTCTGTCTCTGCATCAAGATTCAGTGTCTGCCTGTATGATCCTCAGCTGCCTCTTGTCTGGCTTTCTGTGAGCACTCTAAGAAATGGTACCTGTGTTGTCACAGATGAGACCACATGAGTTTTCCCTGCCTACAGAGAAGGACCCTCCAAAGCTTTCTTCTCCCACCATAAAGAAAAGAAAGAGAGAAGCAGAGCTGCCGGAGATATCAGGTAGTTGGACTGTGCCCTGCACTGCCCAGGTTATCAGATTTGGAGGAGTCGTCTATGTAGGGGGGCAAGGGGCTGAAGTATTCATATTAATTTAGCCTAACATAGAATAAGCATAACTGAGAATTTAACACAATGGATCTTTTCGAATTCAAGATTCCAGCATTTAATTCAACAGTGGCAAGCCACACAACTTCTCTGTGACTGTCACACTCTAAAATAGAGATAATGACACTTTTCTAAGAGCGTTAAGGTGTGTGCACCTGTGGAAATTCATCTCTGGTAAAACTCTAATGAACTCATGAGAGGCGCTTTGATACCACAGTGATGGGGGCTTTAAAAATGATAGCTGGCTAGATCAATACAGAGTGGAATTAATGTTGCCTTTACTGTTTTTTCTAATAAGCCTTTCTTCATGGTAACCAACAGAAAAAGAACAATATATTGACAGAAGAATTTATTCTTCCATGACAACAACTCTGTTTACAACAGAAGCTAAAGAGCTGTGTTAGCAAATGTAATGTGTAATTTGGTGTGAAAAAACTTCATAGGATATTCACTAGAGAGGCTTATACAGCAAACTTTGAATCTGGATTCTCAATCCCTCCAAGTCTGGAATTTTCTGGATCAGGACTTCTAGTTTCGGACCCTCGCTAGGGCTTACTGGTGTAAATGAGTGAAGCTCCTTTCACATAAATGGAATTTTGCAGCTGGCAGAAATTTTGGCCCCTAATCTTTACCCTTCATTGGTTTTAGATTGTTTCAGTTTCAGGATCACTACATAGATGAATTTTCCCAGCATAGTTTCTTTTTTTATTATTTGAATTTGGCATTAGTCACATTCCGGTGCAGCTAAACCGAAAATGAACATTTTCAAATGGCATTAGTCCTAATGGTATTTCATCTACATTTCCCTACAACATTTTTAGTGTCATAACCTTACCTGAGTGACTGTAACAAGATTTTCCTCAAAGTCCAGCAATAAGTTTCCATTCTGTAGCTGTAAAGCATGATTTATGACAATGAAATGAATGATTTATGAAAATGGCATGAATCTCTGTGCCTGAAAATGATAACCTCCATAATTATTGACTCTACTACTGAAATGAAAACACTTTCAGTCTTGTAGCAGGCTGCAGTACTTACCTCAGAGATAACAAATCCCATGTTAAAAATGGAAAGATTGTTTTTAACGCTGCTGGCATACAGTGCAAGCACAGTAGATGCTTGTTTGCAGCAACACCTTGTAAGAGCAACTGCTGCTTACAAGCAACATTTCTATTTAATTAGGTAAAACTTTGATTTTGAAAAGTGTATTTCTAAATTAATAAATGCATATCTAACATAAATACCCTTTGCAGAACCTGAAACAGAACACTTTTTAAAATTCTGGTTAAAATGAATCCAAAATGAATCTGAATCCATAGGGATGTGAGAATATATAATGGAATATACTAAAAATCCCATTGTCAGGTATATAAACAACACCTTATCACCTGACTTAAGCATCATCAGAGGACTAAATTTCAGGGTCGTTTAAAAGTATGAGGGGGCAAACCAGAACAATTTTTCCAACATAAGCAGAACTACAATAGCACATGGATTAAAATTTAATCTGTGATGTGTAATGGTGTATACTGGTCATTTAAGAGTATGGGGAGGAGAGGGATGGCAGAATATGCCATTCCAGGGAGCTGGAATAATAAAGGAAATAGCTTGGAAGCTGAAGAGAGGAAAACAGTCCTCAGGAATTAGGAGTTGGAAGTAGGAAAAACTCCAGAACACTGTTCCTTCAAGGGCCTAGGACCAGAAGACCTGTCATGTAGCATGGGACAGACCTTCCTTTTCAGGAAAAGCTCTACTTAGAAGAGTTGTGTGCAAACTGCCTTCTCCTCTGTAACAGTGCAGATACTGAAACCAAAAGGGAGTTAAACTCCAGAGAGAGACAGTCATGAGAAGCAACTCTGTGAAGAGCAGGCTGTGACTCAGTGGTTGGCAGAAAATCCGGAGATAAGAGTAAAACTTTAGGCTGCTGTGATGGACTTTATTGGTGGGGCATCTGGGAGTGTCCCTGGCCATTAAACCAGCCCCAGGTGGAAGGCAGCAGAACTTCTAAGAGGCTGTGGGGAGTCTTTAAAGGACTGACGATGGTGCACAGAGGGAGGCTGCTACAAAGGGAATTTGGGTCATGTGCAACAGCTAAGGAAGTGGCAGTCCTGTTACGCTGATGACAAAGCCACCAGCTAACCACTACTGCCATCTTACAAGTGTAAATTTAAAAATAACCTGAAGGGGTGGTTCCCTTATTTCTCTGGCAATAAAATGCTGGCAAAAAGCAACTCCAGGGGAAAAACATGAGACATGTATGGGGGGCCCAATACTGTAGCGTCTGGAAGTGAGGAATTCCCACTGAATACAGGGGAAGCATGAAACTATAAATCCTGAAAGCATTTTTTTTAGATGCAAATGGAAGGATTTGGGCCTTGAATAGGAACCTCAGGCTTTAGTCAACAGATTATTTTTCTTGATTTTGAACATCACTTCACCTAGCCTCTCTCCTGATTCTTTACCGGTCATACCGCCATGCTAATCCCGAGTCAGACTCTACCCTCAGCCACAGGCCTGAAGCTACTACTGCACTGATTGTTCTGTGAGAGAGTCTGAAACGTAACCATGTGCAGCATTTAACAGACCGTTTGTAATATCCTGTCTGTGCCACAGTGGGACGTCCCGGAAAACATTTGCCCATTGTGTCAGTGCACATCCCCACGTGCCCAGCTGTCATGTGGAACTGGGGCTCATCCTTCTTCAGTTCACATTCTGCATCGCTCACTGCTGAGGACACAGTTCCAAAAGAGGAAATATTAGTGTCTATCAGAGCATGGAATAGTCTTCAGTAGCAATTTCTCTGGGGTTGCATTGATGTAACTGTGGACAGTGGAAATAATATCAATCCTCATCTCTTAGTGGTATTAAATCTTACAATGAAAGCTGTGTCTTTCCATGTAGACATATGCTGTAAGTCTTTGAAAATTAAATATTTAAATCTGACTTCATAAAGCAGGTTTTTAACCACTCCAGCTGGCAATGACATTTCATCTGAAATTTTTCACAATGCAGCAGAGACGAATGGGTTGAAGGTGTGTTATTCAGGAGTTGGAAAATATTTGAAGAAAGTCTAGAGAATTATACAAGCTGTAGTTTTCAAATCAAATCAAATCATAGGGCTGGAAGGGACCTCATGAGATCATCGAGTCCAACCCCCTAGGAATTGAACCCAGGACCTTCTGCATTCTTATACCTGACAGAAGAAAGTCACTCATGGCATGACTTCTACACCTTATCTGTTGATTCCAAACCGGGCTGGAAAAGAATGTTGTTATGTTTGTTGAATTATTGCAGAGATAGATTTACAGCAGAAGAACTCTGAGGCAGAGGCTACTATATTCATAGGTCCAAAAGGCACCTTGTGCATCTTGAGATATGAACAATGGCTACATAATCAACTCTTGTTAATCAGTATTGCTCCACTGAATTCAATGGACATATGCTAATTTACTACATCTGAGGACCTAACTATGAATGAGATGAATGATGACTCAGGAAACATGGTACAGAAACTTCAGATGATGAAAGGACAGGCAATGCACAAAAAGAATGAAAAGTGCATTGGCAAACTCATCTTACTCTCTAAAGTAGAACTCAGAGGGTTAAAATGACAGAAGAAAATATTGCAGTAGGTACAGTTATTAACCAGTAAGAAAATTAACTAATTTTTTATTTATTTCTCCCTTCCTCTTATCTGGCTCTTGAGAATAATGTCATGAGGACTCCAAAGAGCGGGATGTCAGTCAGTTAATGCAAGCTGAAAAGGTCTAGAATGTGTTCTTGGTATGAAGACAGAAGCTTTACACAGCTACTTCTTTGCAAGGGTGAATCTTGTACCTGAAGGCATTTGTCTGTACAAGCTGTGAAACAGAACAGACCCCATGGTTTGGAATAAATAATTTAAAGTAGCTCTTAAAGTGAATTGATGTTTCTTCACTGGGTTTCAACTAATTTTGTATAGTGTTCAAGAGACTGAACTGAGTGATGCAAGAAAACCAGCAGGCCACAAGAAGAAAAGTAAAATAACGCATGGATGCCAAGAAGGCAATACTTGGAGGACCACTTCTTTGTAAGGCAGAATAAAATTCTCAGTGCACAAGTTAAAAAGATGCTCTGCCTGAAAATGCCCTGGCAATGATATGAACTATTCATAATTTAGCTAGTCAATGAAGCTCATAGATTAGTTTTCTGAGTTTGTACCTTTATGAAGTATTTATATTTTGTTAAACATATTTCAAGTTTAACTTTCAGACTTTTCAACATATTATATACACAGATGTTCTCATAAAACGATGATTTACTGTAGAAACTACTACCAGCTCTTGAATCAAGATAAATTCTTAAGTGCTCTCACTATGTGCTTTAAAGATGGGCATGAGGCACAATGCTTGAGACAGGTTCTAAACTTTCACAAAGTTTAAGGGTTTGCACATCTGGGAGTTTATTTATAATAACCCATTATAAAAATACAAGCCATGCCTAAAGTTGGGTCTGAAGTTCTCAAAAGTTCAGGAATGTTTGGATCTGCAATTTTGGTCCAGGCCTGTCCCTGATGAATTCATACGTAGGTAAAGATTTCCATATCTTGAAGAATGCTCCAAGTCCCAGATCCTTCTCTTTGTTACAATGGAATATCTCCACATAGCATACCGTTGTTAGTCTGGATTTACGCAAGGGTAACAGGGTAAAATCTGACCTATTTTGTGGTGCAGACTGCAGCTGTTAACCTTAACTGAACAGATTACTAAGAGCACTTACAACCAGATGTTCAGCTGGCAGAGGCTGGCTTAGCTCCACTGACTGTGAGTTTCATCAATTTAAACCACATGAGAAATCTACTCTAGAGAACTTCTCTAGTTTCTGGATCACTTACAGGTTAGGTTCAAGGGCAGGTGCTTGTCTTTAGTTGACCTGGTTTCTGATAGCTTGCTTCTCTCCTTAAACCCTTTCTGCTATCATCTCTTGTTTTTGGTGCCATGGGACAAAACTTCCTTTAAGGTCCAAAGAAAGATTCTCCCATTTGAGGGGTCTTTGCTTTTTGGACATCTTTCACAGGGGCAATAGCCCCCAACTTGAGCTTGGCAAGGTTCAACAGATGAGATATGATGTATTCTGGTAAGCCAGCCATGCCTTGATTTTCTCAGTCCTTCAGAGTGTCTACACTGCAGCTGCATAGATGTACTTGATCTAGTTTTGATCAAGCTAGTACAGCAGTTCCAAACCTTTCCGGATCAAAGGCCACAGATACCATTTTAAAAGCAACAGGAGTCCTGTGGCACCTTATAGACAAACAGATTTCTTTGGGCATAAGCTTTTGTGGGCTCCAACCCACTTCATTAGATGCATGATGTGGCTGAGGAAGTGGGTTGGGACCCACAAAAGCTTATGCTCAAAGAAATCTGTCAGTCTGGAAGGTCCCACAGGACTCTGTTTTTGCTGTACACAGACTAACATGGCTATCTGGAAAGATACCATTTTACAGCCCTGATAGACCACCACTCTCTGCCAGTGGGCTCTCCCCGAGAAACAGTCTGCCTCGTTACTGATCTCCTGGCTCCCTAGCCGCACTAGGAAAACCACGCAAATCCTATAGCCATGTGCACTTAACCTGGTCACTAGGTGGGGGTATGGAAGATCAGTGCTCCCCTCCCTCTGGCTCCAACAGGGGCTCCAGCACCTAAGGATGTAGGTAGAACACTTTGCTGTGCTCCCTGCTAAAGCCAGGGCAGGGGAGCAATGATTCCTTATCCCCTTGGCTGCTGCAAAGAGCCTGTACAGGTCTTTTAGCTTCAGAGAAATGTGCTCCATCTGAATCCTTAGGCAGTGGCTCCCTTGTGAAGCTGGCAGGAGGGGAGCTGCAGGCCACTTTTGGCCTCTGAGACACTTTGGGTGCCCATGCCACAAGCTGGAAACTACTGAGCTAGCATATTAACATAGCAGTGTAACCATGTCAGGGCAGGTGATGGCATAGGCTCACCATCTGAGTGCAGATCCACCCAAGACACTGTGTCCATGTGCTTCTCCGCCACTCCTCCCTGCCCGTGAGCTTGCAGTTACAGCTACAGCTACAGCGTACATGTATTCTCAAGCAGCCTCTCTGTTCCTGCCACCCTCTAGCAGTTCATTGGGGACTTGTGTATGTAAATCGTGGTTACAAATGTTCTTTTCAGTAAATGCTATAGCATTAATGAGGTATGGGGTAAGTTTAAGAGTAATTGACACAGTGGGTAGGTTATTTAAGAAGGCCTTTGAGTATAATTATTCTCTCACTTGTTAATATTTCATACCAAGTCGGATTCCTGAGATAATCAAAATAGGTTTATTGATTTCTTTAGGCTTATTTTATTCTATTTTATTCCCTCTGTGCTTTAGGTTTTTATCTTTGATGGAAATGTGATTTAGAAGATTCATTCTAGGTATTTACACCTGATAGAGTCTAGTCATCAAGCATCTAAACTGGTGACTGTTATATACAATATCTAAAAACTTCTTCATTCTAAGTTTCACTCTTCAGTCTTTAAAAAGTCCCTTTAAGCTATCCTAAACAGAGATCTTCCTGAATAGCACTAGCTTGAGCCAATTATTTTATTTACCTGTTCAAAAATACAAATGGAACTAAGAAGATGTGTGTTAAAATAACCCTGGCTATTTTGCATCGTTACCCTTCTCCAATTTTCTTTTTAGACTATATAAGGTGTTTGAGACAGATATTTTCCTGGGTTTCTATAGTGTCCACTACAATGGATGGTCCAGTTCTGTCATCTGAACACTACTGTAATTATTGGTAAAAACCTCATTTGAATTTGGGCCTTAGATCTGAACATCTTTTACCATATTCAGAATGGGCTAAATAGCCTCTCAAATCTTAACATCACTGTGCTTGGGAATGGTTTATGAATTTGGAGAATGTATCAAAAATAAAGCATGTTAAACTGAAGAAATCGGGTATTAAAGAAAGCCTGTTAAGATGGGTCAACCCCGTAGTCATCAGATTATTTATTTTAGCTTAAGCAAAATGAAAAACACACAAATAGGATGGATCAATGGACCTTAATACTGAGAGTTTTAAACTACTGAAATCAGTCCCTCCTCTTTGTACTATGAGAATAACCTATTTTTCACTTAGAATGAGTAGTTACATCACAGATATTTAAAGAAAAGCCACCTCTGCAAGCTCAGAAATGCCACTTAAGCAGTTGAACTAAATGTCACCACATTATTCATGGCTTTAAGAGTTGACGCAACCTTCTTGCCACTGAAATGCATATTTAATATGTACTAACAGGGCTTGTGATTCACACTGCAGAAAAATGGATGCCCTTTTCTTTAAGTACTGCACCAGCAATACCCGGGAGAGTTCACTTGCACCAAACAGAGCCATTGAAATAGAGAATTTAAAATACAATATTTCTTGCCACTTAATGTAGAACACTCACCTTTCGTTTGTAGATTTAGATACTGTTGCTACACAGGTGTTCCAGAGTGTGTATGTGCATACAGGATAGACAGAGTTTAAATACAAACAAAGGAATGAGGTCAAATATTTTGGTATATACTGTACAGGCTCTGGCCAGCACCAGACTTCAATTCAGCATTGGGAGGGGAGGAGGAGGGCACTTACTGGAGCAGATTCTGGTTGTCTGGGTCTCAAGACTAATCTCAGCCTCAGCTCTGGTGCCATTTAGGGTTATAGCCCCCTAAATAGTCTATGCTGATGGAGCAGAGCTCTGCCATCTTCCTTCCCCCTAAGCTAGGAATGGGAAACAGGTTAATGGCCCCATGGCAGTGTTTCCTGATGCCAGGGGAATTCTTGGCTGGATTATAGCATGTTTATGAAACCTGAATGGCATAAAGGGGCCACAGTTTCAGCTGATGTGATTTTTACTGTGAGTGTCATGATATTAGACGGCTTTCTTAGGGTCTTGGCTGCTAGAACAATGGCATAGCCTGGGGGGGACGGGACAGTGAGGGGACAAGACCCCAGATACTGGATTGCAGGAGCTGCTGGGCCAGCTCCGCACCAGGGCGGATTAGAGGGGCCCTGGCCTGGGCTGCCCAGTTTTGGGGGATCACTGGGTGCCCCCATCCTCGCAGCACACAAGCCAGACTAGTAGCAGGTGGCCATGGCTCTTGGCACAGGTGAGGGGAGTTCAGTGCTGGAGGGGCTGGGACCAGAGGATGTCCTCCCTCCGCTGCAGGGCAGCATTTTTCAGCCACCACCCTACCCCGGCTGGCTGCTGGACCATCCTAAGGGGGGGTGGGCTGGTGCTGTGGGTGCAGATGTGACTGGAGACAATAATCAAAAGCCTCTGCTGGATTTAAAACAAAGCCCTGAAGAACAGAGACTAAAATGGTTTGTGATTTAAGGGAATCAATGGTCACCCAGACCTTATACAGGTTTCAAGATAACTGTGTAGGAAGTTTAGATCTACCAGGATCCCCCTGTGGATAGACACCTGGTAAGTTAGATCGATTTATAGTCTGTTTTAAGATCTCTTCCTCTGAAAAGAGGTAGTTGTGAATAAACAGCAGTTTACTTAAAGAAGGCTGTCAGGTCACTGCTAGTGCTGAACCCAGCTCAAACGTGCTGAGATAATCATGGTCAGTGCTAAGTAACTACAGCCAAAGGTCAGTTTGCAAATGGGAGACTTGCATGATTCCACGTGAAATGAGGTGATAGCTCAAGGCACAACTAGAAGGAATCAGAGGTATAGTTGACCCAATAACCATGATGGCCAGTTGGAGATTCCCTCCTTGAGGGCCATCTCCATAGAGTTTACACCATCCCTCCCCCTGCACCCAGAATAAGAGGCTTTTTGAGGGTTGCAGGGGCACGTGGGGAGCATTCTTCATCCGGGAAATCCCCCCGCAATGGCTCCTCTAAACTGCTCTAATTTAAGCCAACAAGCTCAATCAGCCTCCAGGATTGGAGAAGTAAAAAAATGGAATAATTTTGCCCCACAGCTTCCCATTATGTGCTGATCCAAGGTCAGCTGCACCCATAAGAATGGCTGTCTCCAGTAACGCAAAGTCACTGATGCTTTTGGAGCAGCAGGAGAAGGTTACTCTTTGACAATGTTCTTTTTTATATTATTTCTTAACTGCAAATGTTTACACTGAAATGTCTCTTTCAAACATTAATTGTGCATGCCAATGCAAACCTCACAGAAAATGATACAGCTTACAGGGTACTGCACAAAGTAAGAAAATATAAAAGACAAAGGATATTGATGCCGGGCAAGCATATTTCTGTAATTTTATGTTTTTTTGTTTGTTTGCTTTTTGGGTATTGGAGCTTTTTTGGGGGCTAATGCAGTGAAAATTCCACTGCATTTTCAAAATGCAGAAACTGGATGGATGTTTGTGAATGTCTTAAAAATTATTTTAATGTACAGTCTTACAGTGCATCATCATCATTTAATCCTGGAATGTCTTTACAACACAGGCAGCAGCAGCAGGAGGTCACCATTCACTCCTGTCCATGGCAAATTTCCCCATTAAGCCCAACCTGGTCATACGATGTCCTGTCACATGGGCATTGATTGGCCTCAAGGTCAAACTAATCTTGGTTGTGTTTGTATTATTTTCTTTGGTATCCTATCATCTTTTAACGTGCCCCCATCATTGTAATCTTCCTGATTGTAGCCAATTCTCTACCCTGATTTCACTTGCTATTCTCCTCTTAACTTCTTTTGTTTTAAAATCATTCCATCTGACAGCTGGCATCTTTTGAAGAGCACTCATCTCTACTGCCTCCAGCCTTTCAATATAAGTTTCACGTAATGCATCTGCTTCCAGCCCACAGAGTTGTTCTGTGGTAGTCTGATACTCTTCTACTGTGTACCAAACACGTTTTTATCAGTCTATAATTTCTTCAGTTTCTGTGCAGCAGTTGTAGCTAAGGTGCATGTCCTTTTAACCTCATTCTTGATGGAACTGTTGGCACTGATCAAGCTTCCTACGTAAATAAAAGATTCTACTTGTTCTATGGCTTCACTGCTGCTGTATTTTAGCACTTTATCTATTGTCTCTTTTCCAAGATACAATAACCTCTAAGAAGGCAAAGTGGTGTAAGTTCAATTTTCCATGATTTCAAGAGTATCAGCATGAATTCAGACATGTCTGCCCATTGTATGCTGTTGTGTGCATGAACTAAGGAGTTAACTCTAGATCATCCAATTTGTCTAACATTCTGCTTGCTCAGTTTAAAAACAGGAAGAAAAGCAATAATGATTCCATGAAATCACCACATAACACAATACTTTGTTATTTATGTTTTGCCGTGATAACCACTAAAGGACCTCCTATGATATATAATGATCATGTTTTATGTTGCCATTAAGATGTTAATAGGGGTATGGTTGGTACACTATGTTAATCAGAACAGATTACTGAATGGGAAGAATTTTTCTATGCATTAACAACCTAGCTATTCAATTAAAAATGAAAACAGTCAATGGAACTAATTCTCATCTATATCAATGTTAATCACAATTAAACCAAACCAACTTCATAGGAGCTAATGGAAATAGCACGAAATTGGAATCTGGCCCATTGTATCAAGGGGAACGAATCTCTCTCCCTCTTTTGGACTCACATCTGAAAAATTCCATGTTAAAAAAGGAAGTTAGGCAAGCCCAGAGACAATGAAATGTGGAGCAAATAAAAGTCCAAAATCAGCTCGCCTACCTGTCCTTCCTCTCTTCCTTTCCATATCATCAGATCAGCCTCTGCACTCCCAATTTGCTTAGTTCCCTGCTGTACATGTGCTACAAGCAATGCAGGGAATGGAGACTGATGAAAGGGATTGCTGTATGGACACACTTTAAGATGTAAGAATAGTATCTCCATTCTGAATGCTAAATTGAAAGTCACTGAAAGCTCTAAGCTAGGAAATAAAATTTAGTGGCAAAGAGCAAGGTATCTTGTATAGTCTTCACTATGGAGGAAGCAGTTAATTCTTTGCCTGACTTGCTGTTCCTGAACTGTATTAAATATGCCACTTCTGGCAGAGATGTATATGACTTGGTGATGTTAACATTTTGTGAGAACTTGTGCAGCTAAATTGCACTTGCTTGGCTATTTATAGCAAGTCAACACATTGCTGGACAAGCACAGTGGAAATAAATTCATTTCGAGATTTCAAGGGTATCCAGCATTATTCCCAGGTAACTAACTTCAAGATAGGTTTCAAAGAATGAGGACTCGGCACATTTGGTATAAGGAAGGGATGAATCTTTGCCACAACCTTCTGACATCTTTAGTAAGTATCATTAAAGAGAGAGAGGAACTGTGAGCTGAGAGAAGCAAGACTATAGAAAGAGTGAATATGGCCCTAAGTGTCCATGTAGAGTATCAGTGGTGTTCATTAGTCCTGCTGCAGTTTAGGATCCATAAAGAGTGGGTATAAAAATGTTGATAGATCTTGGACTGTAGTATTGTGACTGGAAACTCCCATTATATGTCAACACACATACTTATTTTAGCGCCTCTTGGTGCAATAGTTAATGTGTGTGTATATTTGATAGCAAATTCAAGGTAAGCTATGTGAATAAACAAGTGCAGAAGTGGAAAAATGTTTTAGAATGAAATTGATTTTTATAACATCTGGGTAGCTAATGGAGGATCTAGCTCTGGTAGAGAATAAATATAAAAATGTCAAGACCTACATCATCAATGTAATCTTTCAGTCTTGTGTTCTGAGGTAAGTAAATTATCCCAGAATATAAGGTATGTGACTTATGGGTTGTAAACTCTAAATTAGATAGCAAACTCACCAGGACAAGGGCTGGGGTCTTCTTTGTGCTTGAGGGGAGTGCATAGAAATTTAACTTTGATCGACCCCCTGCTCCCCATCCTGGCCAAAGCTCACTGAATCCTCCCTGATTCTGTCAGGAGATCACTCCCTTTCTCACTCCTGCCACCTTGGCCAGAGGAGTTCTGTGTCCCTTACAACTATTGGGGAGGGGGACCCTGCTTCCCCCCTACACCATGTGGATGCTTCTGCTGTCTGGCATGACTGAGGCCTGATTAGGATCCTTGGAGAATATCAGTAATAACATTGTTTTATTATGGCCCTTATCTCTGAAAGTGAAAACTGTGTTTCTTAGACAATAGCAGATCCATATACTCAAAGCTTTACCTTAAATCCTCCAAAAAGAAATGCCAGGGTTTTTTTTTTCCTTTGTTTTCTTTTAACACATTCCCTAGGTCACATGTGAAATGCAGAAATTATTTTATCTTATTTATTATAGCAGAACCTTTTCTCTGTCTCTCCCTCTTTCTTTTTACTCCCCCCCACCACCACTTTTTATTTCTTCCAGTTACGTGTCGAACTCTGAATTTTATGCACAGCTGTATATAATTTTTGAAGGCTGGAAAGTCAGGACACATGTCTTGTGAAATAACCTTGCAACTGAGCAAACTTCCAACAGCTTTCTTTGACCTCAATAACTAACACTGTCCAGCAAAGCAGGTTTCTGAACAGTGAGATAAGAAAATGGCATCATTTATAATGGTGCTTTTTCTACCCCAAACTTTATCACACATCTCCAGAACATATACTCCACATGAATAGGGAAGCAGAGAAAGATTACTGTATAGAGATATGCTAGTCCTTACAGGATTTAGAGAATGACTTTTGGGAGGGGGAATTTATGGCGTAAGACACATTCAGGGTCTAATCTTGCAAACTTAACTGTGCTGTACCATTGCTACCGATGGGATTACCCATATGAGTAAAGATATACAGACTGGGTCCCTTTGTAGATGATAAAAAAAAAATAGTAGTCATAGGCTGTTCAAGACAATCTGCTGCTGTCCTGCTCCACAGCATGAACCTTGTGCACATTAACAATTCCTAAACATAACTGCTGGGCTTGTAAAATTTCTGGTGAGGCCTAGAGATCAATGGACAAAGCCTCCAGCAGGAATGGAAGGAGCAGAACCCCAATAATGGGGGGTCTGGCAGGGTGAAGATAGGAGGAAAATATTGAAAATGAAGGCTCCAGGGAAAGTCGGGTCCACATATACTGGATTGGATTGTGGTGCAAAGCCTCACTACTGTCCTGGCCTTGGGTGAGGGAGGGAAAGTGCCCTCCCCTAATTTCTTGGGATTTGGAATAAAGGTTTATGGGACCTAAGTGACTCTGGTAAAACTGCATCCACATGTCAAAGGGGATGCCCATGCAGACCGAAGTGACTCTGTGTGGCCTTCTGAATCCCCCACATGGGTCAGTTCCCCTTTTGGGATGAGAAAATAGCAAATATAGCACTGTGCTTCTTTGTAAACAGGCTTCCTTCAGAAAACCCCAACTGGGGTCCTCCACCCTGAGAGGCCAGCAGCCACACACTAGGGATCTATCCCCAAGAGGACCATGTGATAGGACTCATGACAAGTGAACCCCTCTGGGTGTCGATTCAAAGTGTGCTCTTTGGTGCACAAAAAGCTGCGCTAGACTAGGGGGACACTTACATAAGGCTGGAGGAAGGGGGGCATGCAATACATGGGTGGAATAATGGGCGGCACAATGCAGAAGGACCAAAGTCTGGATACAGGGTGCAAATGTAGAGCCAGACACAGAGCACAAATGCAGTAGAGGAATGAGGACACGGAAGCAGATGAGCATGTGGGACTAGAAAAATAGCGCAGGAGGTGGATAATGGGAAATATTGAATTGTGGGACAGGAAACAACTGATGGACATGAGAAAAGGGGACCAAAGATATGGGGGCAGGACACTGGTGGATAGGAGGACAGGAGAAGGGGGAAGATGAGGTGCAAGATACGCTAGGACACAGGGGAGAAATAGGGAGCAGAAAGGCTAAGATGTGTGCCTTGGGAACGGGGCGGGGGAGATGAGAACAAAACCAGAGAACAGGGGCTGAATGAATTGGGATGGGGAGTAGTGAGAGCCAGAAGGACTAGGGCAGGATTCAGATGGGGGACCAGGAATGACACTTGCCTGGTCACCCACTCCAGAGGACCCCTTTGTCCTCAGGCCCTTCCAGGGAGAGACGATCAGCAGAAGAGTCTGCTGACTGGCCCTCCACTCTCACCGTCCATGCCCAGGCTTCTGTGCATGTGTTAACGCAAGCCATCAAGGTGCATACCATATGCGCTTTGCTGGCGTATATTAACAAACTGCTAATGTGCTTTGATCTTATCCTTTTTCAAAGCACACTAGATTAAGGAACTGTTAATGCACATCAAGGTGCAAATGACAGTTGTGGTAATGTGCCATCGCAGGCCAGCAAATGGCGATCTCACCTCACTTGCCGTGAATCTGTCACTTAGGTAACTGACTAATTTGTCTATGCCTAGCCGTTGTTATTTCATCCCATTGTTACTCAGGTTGTGTCACTGTTCCCATAGACATAAAAGGTATCATGCACAGTATTAGGTGTAAAACTAAAGATAGGCCAAAAATAAAATAAAACCACATGTGAATATTCCCAAACTTTAGGGTTGTGATCTTTGTTCACAATTTGTCAATGATCTTTAATTTGGATTTATAAGGAGCTAATCTAAACGCCCTCCTTTTCAGGCTGCTAGACATCTGAATCCAAGTCCAGAAACAGCATTTGTGGCCTATGCCCTTATCTAGCTAAAAAGATTCCTAAAATAAGGCAAGTAAAATCTTCCCAAAATTCTGGTTGTTATCTTTTCAGAGTACATTGGACTTTGAAATCTTTCCCTCCAACATTGTTCAGCAGTAATTTTATCTTATATGACATCTATGCTAACTTTGTCACTGATGATTCTAATTTCCTTGTGATGTTATACTTAATAAGAAAAGAATGCTGACAAACATTCAAAATACACTTAATCCAATTATACACTATCTCAATCAAGTTTTTAACATAAAAAAGACCATCAACCACTTCAGCTGTGAACAGAAATAAAATAAGGAATAAAATTAGGAATGGTTGTCTACAGTACTAAATCCATCTATTTTGAACATTCCTCAGTATTCCTTTTTTAATAAGCATTGTGGGGAAAAAATCATAATAATAATCATATTGCAACAGCCACATAACAGAATGCTTTTTGAAAGACTTTCAATCCAGCTACTGCTCTCACAATAAGATATAAACAAACTGCACCAATTACAGGACCTTTGAGAAACTAAACATAACTCACACTGGAAAACCATCCCTGGGAGGGAAGTCTAGATAAGCCGTGGGTGTAGATAATGGAGACAGGAAGAAGGAGAAAACACTAAATCAAACTGACTGCAAATGGCCAGCATACATGTCCTACCGGTTTGTCTCTCCAAACAGATATGCTAGATGTAACTAATAACAAAACTGTGTTAATACACAGTTGGAAAGGACATTGCAATTACTGTTTTAAAAATTATAGAAATAGCACAAATGCTGCTTTTATAAAGAATTTTTTTGGTGCAAAATTACTTCTAAATATCTCAGCAACAAGCTTTCAGTTTCTCAATTTGTCAGACAGTCAAATTCAGAAGATGGGCAGCATTTTATAAATTTTGGAACTTTGTTTTCTCCCACTGAAGATTCTGCCAAGATTCATAATTTTTATTCTATTCAGGACATAATAGAAGCAGAAGAGTTATTTTTAATTTCTCAGATTGCTCCTCAATTAGTATTTTTTGATTTATGCTAGTAAATTAATTTTCAAACTGGAAGATGTGCATTAAAAAAAGTCCTCTATTATCCCTGCCAGTCTGTAAAATCCACCAAAATAAAAGACTTTGCTAACTTCTTTGTTAAAAAGAGAATTCAAGGAATTCAAGTCATTGAGTGAGCAATTTGAGGATGATGCTTACTATGGTAAAATCCAGCAAAACACACAAGGAGCTTGGTGGCACTTTTAAAGAGTATTCAAATTTATTTAGCACATGAGCTTTCATGGGCAAGAATCTCACTTCATCAGATATTTGAAGATGGGGAACTTCAAGCATCTGACAAACTGAGATTCTCTTCCATGAAAGCTCATGCAATAAATAAATTCGTTAGTCTTTCAAACTGCCACCCAATTCCTTGTTTGCTTTCCTGAGCTAGACTAACATGGCTACCCCTTTGGAACTAAGGTAAAATCTATTGATTGAAGTTAAAGGCTGTTTGCCAACAGAATGCTGATTTAGACACAGATTTTCCTTGATGTAGGTAGGCACTGTAAGTGCTCTGGAAAGCAAGACAGCAAAGAACCCAGGCCAATTTTAGTCCCTGAAGCAGTGAATATAAATCAGAGTGACCCCAGCAGATGTACACCCACATATGCCAGGGCAGAACCTGGGCCCTTGTTTAGAACCAAATTTTTCTGAATATTGCTTTGTGGTATCTTTATGGAAATGTGCATGATCTTTATAATCTAAGGTCCATGAGACTATTAAAGAGAAAAAACATAGAGGCCAGATCCTGTTGCCATTTACTTCAATACTAGTAAAATGGTGTCCATAAATGAATGTTTAACAGAGAAAAAACTTTCAAACGTACAGAAAAGGTTTCACTACTATTTATGCAGGTTAGTAGTGGATGTTGCCCCCATCAATTCACCCAGTTTCTCTTTCATTTGCTTATTTTTCTGGCTCATACGACGAGTAACAGCTAACTGAAACAGGCTGTGCTTAACTAAAGCAACTTTTCAATCAACCCTTGATATATGGGCTATTTCCCAAGTAGTTAGCACTTGTGGACCCACTAATTTATTAGGGTTTTACTGTAGACAAAAAGACGCTTCTGGATACTAGGAGACAGGACAAGTTGGGATTCTTGGATGGATTAGGTCCTACCTCCCTGCCCCATTTTGGAACATCTATTTCCTGATCTGCTCCAACTTCTCCTGCATTTAGTTCTTAATATATCGCCTGTAGCTCCAAGTGTTCCAGTCCTCTTGGGCCAAAGAATCCAGAGGCTAACATGCTGAAGGAAGGCCCTTGTTTGTTTGGGGGAGTCTAAACAGTGAGGGATGCAGAGCTCTAAATCTTAATCCCCTATATCCAGCCAATGGAGACTTGGTACACATCACTTATATTGTGTGAGAGTCTGCATAGCAATGACACCATGGTCAGCCTTCCAAGGCCGTGAGAACTTCAGAGAACAAAAATAGGAGGATGAGAGCTGCTCTTCACTCTAAGATGAAAGTGGAGGCCACACGCACCACAAATTCCACATGTGTGCTCCATCTGCTCTTGACGAAAAAATGATATGGGTTTGGAAAGCGGTTGGCTTTGACCGAACTACTGTACATTCCCACTTCAGTGAAAACTCTTCCATTTCTACAGACTGAAAAGAAAAGGGAACACTCAACTCCCAAAAGGGCTTTCAGGAACTAAGCCTTCCTAGGCTTACCATGTTCTTTGTTTTAGCCTTTGGCAAATTAATGGAGGCCAGGTATATTGCTAAACGAAGTGTCCTTGTGTGCCTAAACCAGACAGAAGTAAATGGTAATCTGGCTAAATGGAATTTTAGAAATAATGGTAATTTGGACACAAATAATTCTAGATGTTCATGTAACAGGCGCAGTGACAGAGTCTTATTTAAATTTTGCCTTGGATCCAGGTGGATCATCAGCTATCAGGACCCACATAAATTGTGCCTCTATATTTAAGGTAAGGGCACCATAGGCCATACTGTAACAACAGCAGGAGCTTACAAAACACACTATTTACCAATGTCATGGTACTTCTAATCTTCAAAGCAATTACACTATTAACTAATTATTCTTAATTCATTAAGAGTAACTTTTATTGAGTAGAACTCCATGAGCCACAGGAAACTCATAGGCTGCTGCATTTACTTCTGAAATAATGCACGTACTGTATTAACAGCCTTCCCTTTCCTTCACAAATGCTACTGGGTAAGGGCAAAATCTTGATGGGGGCTTTGCCATTGACATCTATGGTATCCAGATCCAGCCCCTTGTTTCAGATCATGGGTCCTATTTAGGAAGATGACATTTATGGTGAGACTGGGAGCTTCTGCCGCAGAGCTCCTATTGATACCTTGGGAAAATTCCTACATGATTTAATAGGGAATTTTTTACAATCCTGCTGTAGAATTTAATAGAGAAGAGCATTGCTGCTACAGAACTCTACAGAAAGGTTCAAAAAGGCAATTAAAGAATCTACTGAATTCAATAGATTTGGGGGATAATTTCTGGAGAATCTGGTTGGTGTTATCCATATTAAAATTTACAGGACTTTCCTATGGAACCTGCCCAGTTAATGACAGCAATGCTGGTATTACTTCACTACAGGAAAAACACAGTTGCAGTCTGAGTCGGAGGCATCATTAGGAAACGTCAAAACACAATGGGGGCTAATACTCTACAACGTCACACATTGTGTGGTTATTTACACTACTGCAAAGCAGGGGCAAACACAACCACATCAGACCTCTGCCCTTCCTTTTGCAAACGTGTACCTAAATGAACTAAGTGTAACGCTGTGGAAAAGCAGACCCACTACTTAAAATCTAGCTAAATTTTATATGGAATTCGCATGAGGTGGAAGTTCTTAAATCATGGATAACATTCCCGATTTGCAATAGCCATTCAATGCACCTAACAAGGTCCTGGCAAAATAACTGCAACCTCCAATGGCATGACAAAATAACTGTGCCAAGCAAGGACAAGATTTTTGACTCATTTCAATCAACTGCGCACAATGCCAGACTACAATGAATGTGGATGCTTTCTAGGAGGTTGCCTGTCTACTTCTGAATCTGAAGTACAGGAAAAACAAATCTAAGTAGGCTAAAGATGCGACAGTACAGTGCAACCCATCAAATGCAAGTAGCATACAATAAGATACACATTGCTAGAGGTCACCTAGCAACATGGCAAGGAAACCTATACAGTATGACACAAGGCTGATGACACAGGTCACGAAGTGGCTGGTATTCACATGTTGACTGGAAACAAATCACTCTAGTTCAGACAGGCTGTTAAAACAATGGCCTCTTGCTACACTATGGCTGTGTTCACACACAGGGGGTTATTTCGATATGGTTGTTTTGAAACAACTGGTATCGAAATAACGCCTTATTTCGAAATAACTTAATTCGAATTAACAGTTTGTTAATTCGAATTAAGGGAAAAAGCTCAAAGCGAAATAGCAGGTTCAGGCAACAGTTATTTCGAAACAAGTCACTGTTGTTTCGAAACAACATGTTCGCACGGTGTTGTTTCGTCCCCACATGGGGTTTAACTTGTTTCGAAACAACACCATTGTTTCGAAACAACGGTTCCCATTGTTTCGAAACAACCGTGCGTCGTGTGAACAGCCTAAATCTTATTTCGAAACAACCTCTGTTGTTTCGAAATAAAAGGGCTGTGTGAACACAGCCTATGAGTCTCACCACTGACAACATGTAACAGCTATACCCACCTTCCATACTGAAAATATATAGTTTTAGAGCTTCCATTAAATACCACTATTACCATTAGACCTAAAGACAGTAAATTTACAGTAGGTGCATGCTGTCAATGTATCTTGCCAGCACTGCTCAAGAGCACATCCGTTTACAGCAACCATCAACAGAGTTTCTAATCCATGGAAGGCCATAGTATGCACCCATTTCCTTCTTTAAAAATACACATCCGCCAAAAACATTTCACACCCAGCATGCAAGGCAGCTGGCAATCAGTGTATGAATCTTTACACAGAAGTAAGATGAGCTGTTTGAAAGCCTTTATAAAATTGCAAGCAGATAGTTTAGACATGTTGATGAGAAAAGTAGGTTTTATTGTGACTTGATTGACAGACTTAGTGAAGGGTATTTACAGTTTGACTCTTGTTACTAAAAACACCGTGACAGGTAAAACCTGACATGTATGTATAATGGGGAGACTGTGGAAAATTATGACAAAAAGAGCTCATTAAACAGCTTGTACTTTTGGAATGACTAATTTCAAATGCTGAGCCACGATTTCTAAATGGCATGCATGCCACTTACAAATACCAACATTCAGGGAAAGCCTGATTTGCCTGACGTCCATTCTAAATAGATGATAACATTAAGATTTGTCCAGGGAAGGGAGCAGGGGGAGAACAGAGAAGAAAGCAAGATGGTTGTGGGGTAAGGGCAGGGTTCACTGCGAGGAAGTTGAAAGCCGTGGAAGGAATGTTTGAACAGGTAAGAGACGTGCCTGAGAACTGTGATCTATCAGGAAGCAGGTGCTACTGGAAAGAGTACAGGAATTCTAATCATAATGATTTGCATTTGTAAGGAAAATTCTCCCCATGATATCTGAGAAGACGACTTGTCTATTGGCCACTGCACAGAGCTGAGTATGAGGATTTTTGTGGGCCGTTAATAGAGAGGCATTCCTTCTGACTGACTGCAGGAGTGTGGCCTAGTCACCTCTCCTCTCCATGCCCTCTTTTCATCACCATTAAATTGTGGTTAATAATATTTAAACGAACACATATGCCATAAGGCTTAAGGTTGTAAAGCACTTTGGCTATGGCCACACGTTGCTTTTAAATTGAAACATCGACCGTTGTTTTGATTTAAAAAAAGTCATGCCCGAACGACATTTTGTTATTTTGAAATGACAAGCCCTGCCATTTTGAAACAACGAACCTTATTTTGACACAGTAAAACCTAAGAAGAAATCAAAATAGCCATTAAATAGAAACGGTTGTTTCAAAATAACGCTGTGTGGACGTGTTATTTTGAAACCACCATTCCTTCGATTTAATACTTTTGCGCTTCTCCTTCCCAGGATGCCTTCCTTTTTCTATATTGGGTGGGGGCATGGCCCTTCTAGGGGGCCATCTTGCCACACTTCCCATGGTGCCTCTCTCCTGAATCGAAATAGCAAGTTTGTCTGGACTTGCTATTTCGATTTGGTGTTTTTGCTTAATTCGATTTAAGTTAAATCGATTTAATGGTTTTATTTCAAATTAACCCTGTACATGTGGACATAGCCTTTGAGATCTTCTGGTAGAAGATACTACACAAGTGAATGCATTTAATATTATTGCTGTCTCAAAGCCAGGGGCGTCAAACTCGTTTGCTGTTGTGGGTCGAATTTGACTTAAATGTATATCAAGTGGTCCATATATACTATAAATCAAAATATTAGGACACTCTTGCGGCATCACAAAGCACCATGTATGCAAGAGTCTGGAGCACTGGATCTCAGTCACGGGCTGCGTGGAAGGGGTTTGTGCACTGGAAATGTCTGACACCCCTGTTCAAAGCTTCTACACACAACCCTAATTAATTAAGCTTTATAACAGCACTGTGAGGGAAAGTAGCTGTCATCACAGTCCTCCTACAAATGGGAAGACAGGTGTACAGAAGAATTAAGACCAAATTTTTCACAAATGTCTAAGTGATTTAGGAGTCTCCATACCATTTTCAAAAGAAACGTAGGAGCCAAAATCTCACTGAAAGGCAATGTAGGCTTCTGTGTGCTTATATCACCTTTTAAAACTGAGTTTAGAGTCCCAAATCATGCAGTGTTATCTTAAGTAAACTTAATAAGATTACAAAATGCTTCCTGAACCAAAGTTATCAACAAAACCAGGGTTTTGACTCTCAATCCCCTGTTCCAATGATTGTTGCCTTCTTGATCAATGACCACATGAGAGAAAAGTACATGAGTTTGGATATGAACTCCTGTCTAGATTGTCCAAGCTCATTCATTTAAACTGAGGTGAAATCTACTGCATTTTTATGGAGAACTCTTCATACAAGAAAGAAGAGGGAATTTGGAATCCCAAAAATCCTTTGGAAGTTACAGAAAGTTTTCCCCTTGTTTCAGCCTTTAAGAATTAACGGAAGCAAGGTCTACTGATAAGGAAAGTGTCCTTGTATAATAATTACCTTGTATGCTGGGTAATTTGAGCACAAATTGAATTTCAGAGTTTTATGTAATAGGGACAGCTATAAATTGAGGGAAAAAATGATGGCAAGCATCTGAGTGACAAAGTGTCTCACATGCAGAAAGAAGAGTAATAAAACCAGATGGGGATATTACATAGATTTTAACAGCTGCATCAGTCTTCTATTTTTATAAACCAATAGAAAGGTGAATCTTAATCCTGGCTACTTTTCATGCCTACATTTTATTTATTTATTTTTGTTTGTTTTCATTCTATATTAAAGTGCTTGTGGATGTTGTGTATTTCAGCAAGAATTTCCAAAATTTTATTGAGAAATGGCTAAAATGAAAGTTTATAACAAAATTCATGGAGATGAGTACTGCCTATATCTTTATGGGCTCAATCCGGAGCATATCAGCTTCTTAACAAAATCATACTCTTTATCAGGGCAGTCTCACTGTACAAGGTTTTGCAAACACTTTAGTGAGAATACTGTACCTTCCTTCATGCTGCTTGAACCCAATGTAGAGTCCAATATATACAATCAGTCTGAAATGCCATTAAAGCAAAAAAACCAAAAAACAAAACAACAAAAAACCCAAATAAGCCTCCCTCCATCCCAACACATGTTTTTCTAGTTAGAAACTTACAAAGAAAATTCTAACATTTGACTCGTGAGGAATTCCTTGCCCACAATAATCTTAACGAAGACGACTGTCCTACTATAAATGGCCTAGCAATACATGGATCTTTCACACAGTGGATTATTACAAAACATTAAAGCGGGCCTTATTTCTTTGTTTGATTTCATGTGGCAAAGAGCAGTGTGGGGGCCCTCCATCCACTTTGTTTCCCATCTTGCTCTTTTTACTCAGCCCAAGCTGTACAATACACCCCATCTTCTTCCACTCCTCTCTGTATCTATGGACATTCTTTCATGCCTACATTAAGGACCCTCTTCCTGATAATTCGTCTTTGTTCCTCCACACTCGTCTGCAAATGCTTCCTCAGAAAGTACTTTTTCCATAACACCTACTAGACTAAACTGCTTCTCAACTTGTCTTAGATATAAAACCCAAAACCAAACAAAACCTATGCAGCCCTCAAGATGAATGCAGCATGAACCTCGGCCAGTGTGATCTTACCACTAAAGCTCTTGTGCTTCCACTCCTCTTACTGTTTGTCCTTACCCGTACTACTATATTAGGGTAAGGCTATGGGGCCAATTCTCTGCTAACTTGCTCTGTGTGTCTCTACGGAGAGTGAATACAAAATGGTATCTGGTAACATTTTACACCTACTTTACACAGACGCAACTGCCCTTGCTAGGAACAAGGCAGAGGAGGATCGAACCAACAGTACTGGTCTGTAACATATCATATGCTTACTATATTGTGGAAATTCCACATAGTAACAGTGGGAGAAAAACTTCCCTGTGCTGATTATGGCTAGTAACACCCACATAAGAAACATGCTAAATACAGCAACAATTCTGTCACTTGGGAGATTTCTGGAATGAGGTCTCTTTGCAGTTACCTGAGTTTAAACTATTTCCTTTTGGAGCTGCTTGCCGTTTTTCAGACCAACTGCAGTTACACATATCCCTGCATTGAAGTTGTGCAGAGGTTACAATATTACATTGCGACAGAAGTTGGTTTCATTAGACTCTCCGGTCCAATCTGTTAAGTGGGATTTTTATGTAGCTTTTTTCAATGTACAAATCATAATTCTCATGCAAGTTCCTGGTGTTTGATCACTGTCTCATTTGAAGCTTCTTATGTATTCTCTACGCGTCAGCATACGGCATTTGCCAAGGGGAGGGTGTGAAAGGCTGCAGATGTTGCAGCTGCAGAGACCCCCCCAAAGGGGGCAGAAAGAGAGAATTTTGTGAACCCACATGCCTATCACTAATGATCTTCTTCTTACTTCCAACCCAGCTGGTCACTGCATCCACAGCTGCCCTTAATTAATTAAATAAAGCTCTTCGCAATAGGCACTTTTAATTATAAGTAAGGAGGAAGGAAATGCAACCCACATCCACTCAGTATGGTCCTCTGTGCCTCTCTAGAGAAGGCTGGTTGAGATGCAGAGGTTGATGAGCCAGCTACTGCTTTGGCTAACAGGATTAGCTATTTTATGTCAAACTGTAGAGATTTCTACAGTACCTTCCAGAGGTCAGATTCAATTCCCATTGCTAACACCTGCTGAAAGATTTCACATTACAAATGGTGGGTCTTGGTTAAATGGTGTGGTCTGACTAAAAAGGCCTAGAAGGGAGGAAGTTGCGGGTATCTGTGTGGAGTGGACATCAGCAAATAAATAGGTATTAGGGGGCCCTAAATGGATGGCTCACCAAGGTGCCCCAAGCAGAACTGAACCACTTCAGGTATCTCAGTCATTGAAAATCATAATGCTAGAAGGATCCATATGCTAAAGCAAATTATGAGCCTCAAAGCAGTTGTGCCACATACCACCTTTACCATGTATGAAGAAGGAAGATACTTACACTTACAGGTTGACTTTTTGGCACGTCATAAACACCTTCCTTCTTTTGGCTGGTAGGAACCTGTGATAGTAAATCAAACACACAATCATCTTCAAGGCAGGAAAACGTGAAAGTTGCGACTAAATTCAATGTACTTTACTAAAGAGTTAAATCATTCTATATATGTGAAATCAAGAATGATCCTTCTTAATACAGGGAATGTACTTCAGTGGAGATGATCATAAATGACAAAACTCGAACCTATATTTTGCATACCTCAATGTGGTTTTTCAAATCTGAAGTTTTCCTTCAGTCCATTATAAAGTTAAATTTGGGTCTGACTATGAATTTTCATGATCATAAAATGCTTTTGGATCCCTCTCCTACATAAGTGCCTGGGGGTTTTCTGGAAGGGGAAGAGTAGAGGGTATAAAATGGGAGTTATGTTTGGATTCCATTTGCTCCTCGTATGAGCTCTTTTAACAGAGCTATCAGCCTGGGAGAAGAGATGTTTGGCCGGCAGCAAAACTCATTTCCTTTTCTAAGCTAATTTAATATTGTTAATCAGAAAAACTAACAGCTTGGCATGGAAGGGTTAGATTTTTACCAGTAAGTGTAAGTGCTGTTCTCATCCTATACATATGAATCAACGAAAACTATTTCCACTGATGATGAATTTAAAAATAGGCAAATTAAGAAAAATGCTGCTTCAGAACTTATTAGAATTTAACTTAAATATATTTACTTTGTATATTTTGACATGTGATGTTGACAATTTATGTTTTAATAGGGATAAAGCTTTAAGTTTTTTTTACTCTTCAGGACTACTGTCATCAAATAATTATTCTCTGACCTTCAAACAACCTCCTACAACTGCAAAAAAATTAAATAGATAAAAGTTGGGAAAATGTTTTTAAATAAACTTTGGTATTATCTGTCAAATAAAAAATAGCAAATTTGCTAAGCCTAGTAAAAACCCATATCCCTGAGCTGGGGCTAATCATAGGTCGCTATGTAACGTCTGACCAAGCATTCCACAGCTCTTGATAAGGGCGAAGTGTCTTTTCAGAGTGCAGGGGAAGCATCTATAGCAGTACAGCAAGAAAATTGAAGTCGCTGGCCTTTCTTGTAGAGAAAGGCTGTTATACTTCAGTAAACTTAGCGCCCAAGTCTCTTGATAGGCTTGCTTCTCATGATTTATAATGTAGGATGAGAAATTCCAATGGTGTTAATGGAGATCTCTGAGAGATTGCGTGAGAAGGGGATCAGGCCCTATCTGCTTAAGAAATAAATCCAAATAAGACTGAAGTTACAATTTTTCTAAATTTGTCATTGTTTTCTTCCTAATGAAAAGCTGATGTAAATGGGGAATACCAAACTCAAGAGTAAAACAAGTTTCTGGTACATAGACCATACCAGTACCTCCTTTACATTGACTAACCTAGTTATCTGAAACAAGGTTACATTTTAGACGATAATGAGCTTTATTAGTTAAATTACTCCTCTCACATTTAAAAAAACCGTTGTGCTAATCTTTCAGATGATCTCTTTTTTTGCCCATATGTTATAATCATGAAGAGAACTAATCCTCTGACACTTAGATTATACAGCTGGTCAGGCCCAAGGTTTTACTGCAAATTTATGAGAAGTTACTTATACAGTGTTACAGGCACAATCTCCAAATTCTAATAATCCAAGAGAAAGTTAGTCCTTACCATTCACCCTTTCACATAACACACATTTTATTGTGACGTTCTCATTTTTCAAGGAACACTGTATCTTAATTAAGAAAATATAGGAGACATTTTCAAAAAAAACCTTAGAGATTTAGGAGCAAAGTCCCACTAAAAGGGAATGGAACATGTTCTTCTAAATCTTCCAGGTGCTTTTTAAAGTCTCCACTCATATTCCTATTTCAAGAATGATCAGCGATAAGTATTTTCCATAGTGCCCTCAGTGCACACACCATTCTCACTAAAAATTCCACCATGTTAGATGTTTGACATTAGTAATAGTGGAAAAATTTGATTTAACTAAGTCTTCCATCTACCCCTTGGCAGACGCTATGTTGCACTGAGACATCAGGGTCCAAGAATTTTTATTTAACAAGCGCTTGGAGTTCTGCTCTTCCTTGAGAGAGGTACAAATAGTACCTGAGACACTGTTGCATCTTTACTGGGAGTTTTTCCTTAATCTAAACCAGTGCCTACCATGACATCTTTTTCTTTCTTTCTTTTGGAACAAGGTGATTTAATTCATTAAAGGTTGCAAGTACCAGTTTTAAAGGACGCACTACAGTGTACTGAGCTCAGTATTCGAATGGTTCACCACTCATATTCTTTTTTAAAAACTGTGGAACTTCAACATTCACTTCTTTTGGGGGAGAAAAATTGGGACTCATTCCCTTTAAATATCCCCAGCAAAGAATCATTAAAGTCTTACAAAAAGCTCTTGATTGTAATATGTTTCAGAAGATGAAAGTAGACCTTTATGTTTCCCCCATTCTATCTCATACTTGACAACTGCATTTTCTTCCCTTTCACTGAGGTTCACAACCATAGGGTCACATTTAGACGCTTCTGAATCCATCTCGTCCTACATCTAAACTCTCGTTAAGTTTTGTGACTCTTTCATTTAGAACTTCTCTACAGTTTATCATCTCCTCTCTCTCCCTGCTGGCAAAACAGTGGACCTCACCTTGCCACAAGTACTACTGCCTTCTCCTTTCTGGCTTCCCTTACTCACTTTCTCTGCCCAGCCATAATCCTAAAGCTTGCAGTCTCTTTTGCTCTACAACAAAAGTGAAGGCCGTGACCTCTTCCACATCAGTTTTCAGGCTGCTGCTTCTCTATTCAGGCTGCTCTATTCAGGGTTCTGGTGGAACTGTCCTAAACTAAAGCTTGGCTCTTGTGCATCCCACATTCATGCAGGAAAATATTCACTGACCATTTGGAATAAAATTTTGAAAAAATATTGACTAAAATGCAATGGCAACATTAACCAAAAAACAGAAAATGTCAGGGATATAGTTTTTCACATGTTCCTTCTTTTTAAGTGGCCGTTTTTCTGCACAAAATTGTTTCATGGGAAAATTTTCAAAGAACTCTACTTAAGACTCTAGATATTTCTTAATACTTCCCCTAACAGATGAAACAGTCACTTTTTCCTCCTTATCACTTTCCCTCTCTTCCGCCAAACCTCTCTGAAAAGTCATTAAACTTCAACATGTTTTCCAAAATTAACCTACTCTGTGAGGGTCAATTTGCTGCACCCTAGTGCTATCCAAACCCTCTTTCCAACATGAAGATATGAAATAACTATCATATGAATTACAACGGAACAACTGATCTGCGCTTCTGTAAAAATATTGTTTATAAAGCATGACATTTTCCCTTTACACCTTCCCTTATTGTCATATCTTGCTGTATGTGTTCTTGGAGATCCAGCCGCAATATAGAAAGTGCCTTAAGTCAAAACATCCCTGTGGCCTGCATATTTTTTACACTCCTCATGATGGGTAATCAAGATGCACCATTTCAGAGTGCTGAGGTTACAGCTCAACAAGGAGCTTGTATTTCTCACAATTAAGTAGGGACAGAAAGAGTGACTTGGAAGAGACGGAAAGAATTACGCAACAAGGAATAATTCGGTGCACAGGAATCTTACTGATGATACCTAACTGACTGTTCTAAGTTAGTCAGGACTGCAAACAAGACGGACTTTCCAGTTATTCAAGTATAATTGGAAAGTTTGTGAGCATCTAGATTTACAGCAGCTAACAGAGACTAGAGTGCCATTGCCAACGGAAACTCTCCTGTAGTGATGCTTCAGTGCCTCTCAACTGCAACAGATAACTAAGATATGTCATTCGTTACTCACAGTATTTGCTGTAGTCAACTACTGCCTATAGTAAATGTAGGGAAATAGAATGGATCACAGTTAAAACTGGCACCATTTTCAGTGTCACCACTTAGAATAAGAAACCCCCCATAACATCCAGATTCTTTCAAATGAAGTCTTGAGCAATTCACTGGTGACTCAGATGGTAGAAGCTGCAACTTCAGATCAGTAAAGATCTCATCTCTTGTTTCCTTTCTTTCCATTTTAGCCAAACCTTGGGAAAACTATCTTTATTAAGTCACATTCTCTAGTGGTTTTGACTGAGTTGGTTTTGCTTCCATTGCTGCTGGAAAGAAAACTTTCCTTTGTATGCATGGGCTCCTTCCTCTCATTCTTCTCAACCTCAGTGCCTTGCCTGATTACCATTGACCAGGATCCCCTCTCAGCCACCCACCATATCCTAGGGATCCCCTGTGACATTCCTTTCCTGGCTTCTCTGATACTTCTTCAACAGCTGTGCATTTTGGTCACCATTGGTTAAAATATCTAACACTGACAGCATGCATTTTCAATGAAAATTATGGTGCCAGTAGAAATTTGACACTTCAATATAACATTTTCAGTGAAGTCACTTTTTAGATGGCTACTACACTTCAAATTGTGCATCCTAGCTCATCTCCAAACTTAATACAGTGTGTGTGCAGGAAAATACAGTCACCCAGAGTGGTTTTAATACCTTTCAATGAGGCATCTGGCTAAACAGTATATTTTAGTTGGTGATAGAACAAATACAGCTTAGGAAGCTTAAATGAACATATGAACTTAATGAGCAAATGATCAAATTACAGAATGCCCCAATTCCCAGTTATTTACTTGTGTCCTCCCTTCTTAGTCCTCTGTCTTCTGGTCTAAATCTCATTCTGCTTCTTCATTCCTCTACGCTTGTCTTCTCTCCTTGTTTCATGACCACCTTTTCCCTTTTAATTTTCCTCCCCTCCTTCTCTGTTGCATTCTCACTTATGTCTGTTTTTAAAGGTTTATTTTATAACCAGATCAGCCTATGCTACATCCCAATAAAATGCTGGGGCTCTTTATTACTTTTCACCCTATAAAGGGTTTATTGAACTCTTGAATTTCTTGTGATTTTTTTTTAATAGAACAGAGGCCTCTTTGTCTCCAGATTTGCTCTCATTTGTGATTTAAACTGAATTAAATAATCTTTTGATAAGTCCTGCACTGACCCCTGGAGGATGGATGGAATGACAAAAGGGGTATTTTACAGTGCCATCAATGGGAGTTTTGTCAGAGTGCGAAATGTAGCACAAGGCTGTGTGTGCGTGTGTGTGTGCGCGCGCGTATGTGCTGTAAAACTGGCTATAGTTATAAAAAGCTGGGTAGATTAAAAAGAAAGAAAGGAATCTATCTGTCACGTTATAGAGAGTACAGAATGTTTAGGACCCTACATCAATTACCAAAGATAAAGCTGATAAATTTTGAAAAGGCTGAAAAGAGAAGCAAATTAATAAAACATAGTAAGGCTGTGCAAATTATTTATATAACTTGAATGAGGATGAAATGTCATATGTTTATATGATGAATGAAAACTAATAAAAGCAAACTTCAGTCTATGAAATGTGCTCTGCTAAATGTTTCCATTGAGTTCACTACTGACACAGATGTAGCCATTTTTATACCTGATAAATGTTTTCTTCTGTTTCAGGCTCACGGATTGGCTCATGTCCAGCCTCAAACACAATGTACTATTACATCAGCCGCCAAAGAGGAAAGGTCAAAGATGAAACAGAAGAGAAAAAAAGGCAATTTGGAATTCCAGATAAAACACAAAGGCGGGTATTAAGGAAACTGTTTCAATGTAGAGATTGGCAGAAGGATATCAAGGATATCTGGTTTGCTGGAAAGCACAGAATTATATTGCTTTATTTTTATGGAAGAGCAATAAAACAGACCTGACACTTTTTTAATGACCATTAGATCAACTTCTTTCTGCTTTCTCACCAGGGACACATCCCAAAGCCCATTTCTGCTTCATTGAAATCAATGGGAATTTTGACATTGACTTCAATGGAAGCGGGAATAGGCCTCTGGGGTACACAGTCACCATGTTCCTCCCAATCCCGCTTTTATAAATAGTGAACAAAAAAGTTAACCAGAACACGCAGAACATATTCCTAAATTAATCACCTTTTCGATCAATGTACAAGAAATGTTAGCCTGAAGAAATTTGGGCTTTAAAGTTAGACTCTATTATTTAATAAGACCCAAACTGCCAATATACCAAATCAGTTGGTTACAGTAGTCAGTTCTATTATTTGCCCCTGGTACAAGTACTGATGCTCTGGGAGAAATTCTGGCTCCAGGGCAGTCAATGGCAGAACTATAATTGACTTCCATGTGGCCGGGATTTCACCCTCTTCGCTGGGTTTCCTCTCAATGATGTGTCATTATTTCCAGAGAGAAAACTTTTACTTCAGTTTCCAAATTACATTCTAATTAGATATTAATGGTTTCGATCTAACACTGTAATATTACATATTAGTCTTATTATTTAGAATTTAATCTCTGGTAAATAGTCTACTTTATGTAGAATTTTTTTCCCCTCTACTTAAAATGCTACCTTAATGAACTTTTAGAGCACGTTGTTACAACGTTTACCTGTGTCTGAAAATATGATAATGTATATCTATTTCTGAAACCTAAGCTGTACAGCTTCAGAAATTACCTGGTATACAGGATCTTCTACATCTTCTTCCAAAATTGTCTACAGCAAAGTAAGAGGAGAGGTGGTAAAAGCAAAGAACATGAACAGCAGAGAAACAAGACTATGTTCAGAAATTAAAGGACAGTAAAGAAACAAGTGCACCGTACATAAAAGATAGATAGTTCTTTCCGAGTTTACAGACACTGTTGTGTTATTGTACAAGGCAACTTTTAATAAAAGCTGCACCTTGTCCAATTGTAGTTAAATAGACGAATTCCGAAGCAAATTCAACAGTGTTACAACTACCAGTCACTCTTAAAATGGATCTACAATACATATTGGCTACCAATAGAGTTTGTGTCTCTAATTCAAAAGAACACACACTCTTCATAGGAAACGAATGGAGTATTTCATGTTTCTAAGGATTTTATCTCTGCCAGTGTTAATTTACATTATCCTACTTTGACCCTGTGAGAGCTGTTACCTCTCCATTGCACTTGGAGCATAATCCTGAAGCAGGCTACATGCTCCTCAATATCCTCTGAGGTCACCAGTGCCAAAGTTGCTCAGCATCCCTCAGGTAGCTCCCTTATCCTTTGATTGGCAACAAGCCAAGCACACACAGGTACCTGGTATACTGCTTGCTCACACTGCTTGTCCTTTTGTGCCTTTTTTTCCATTTCTTCCCTTTGTTTCAATTCATAAATGAGTTGAAAAAGGTCTCTCAAATCCAGAATTACAGGTTCAGCCTATTAAAGCAAAAAGAGTAAATATATTTTAAAAACGGAAAGCAGACTATCTCCCCCTACCCCCAGGTCCTGTTGATGGAACAGTGATATCTGTCAAGAGAGGGAACTTTACACTGAATTAATTCCTACCTTGTTTATATTAGTTTAGCAAATTGCATCCAGGCTAAGGTTCATTTCTATGAAACTAATTATATCTGCAGATTAATGATAATTGTAATTATGAGCACAGAAGGAATTGCTTATATTTATTAGTGGTTTCTAATACAATGAAATTAGGGGAGACTTCATGCAAAGTAGCTATTTGTTTTCTATCATGTTCAAATGAGTCTATGAACATACATACACTTCTTTGTATTCTGTCAATGTATCTAGTTTATTTAGAAAAGAAAAATAATTACTAATTAGAAGGAATATTTCATGAAAAATTAAGAAGGGTGAAGTATGTTCCCCTTTTCATCAGGCAGGTATTGCTAATCCATCATCTAAGCATTTCTCTGCAGGCCAGAGCCACTGCAAGTTATAGGCTCTCAAAGTGAGCCTTCTGTCTTACTCTCTCCCACTCCCCCAAAATTAACTTTTGAAAATGAATATTGTGCATTTGTTTGACTAAAGTTCTGCATTTACAATTACAGATTTATTTTTAGAAGAAAAAGAGAATATTGCTACTGACTGTACATTCTCATTAATCTTTCATTCCCACTGGTGAAGCCTGTTTGTTTACTTACATTGTTTCATAACAGTTCTTTCAGTTTTTGCTGCCCCCTCCAAATTTTGCTACTTTAGGAAACCACCAAGTTTGCCTAGTGGTTGCATGGGCCCCTTCTGAACAGCAATATTATAGATGTAACTTTGTAATTGAGTTAAACTATACAACATAGCTCTACAAACCCCTGGTGCCAGTTCCTGGGATTTGTAGCGTGGCACCTAGCTCTGCTATGGAATTGCAGCAGTGGAGTGGCCCCTGGCACTGAAAAATAGAGCTGTTGACAACCGCAATGGCACTCAGCAGATTTGGCCCTGTGCCACCACCACAACTGATGGCAACAATTTTTCAGTGGTGGGGCCATCCCAGCTAGGTGCCTTGTATATGAACCTGGACACCTAGTTAGGCAGCAATTTTGTCAAGTCCTGCTACAGAAAATGTTAAAGACCTGATACTCACTGCTTGGGCTGTCTTTATTGCCACGAATCTATGATTTCCTTCCTTTCCACAAACATACCCAAAGGCTCGGTGGTCTGTGATGTCCTTTGCAATGTACGAAATTTCATGAACTGCGTGATGGTGTTGTAGTAGCTGGCGAAAAAAGCATACCAAAAATACAGCTAATAAATCATCCCACTTACGCTAGGATTTTATTCTCAACAAACACATTTCACCTGTATCTTGGTATGTCTTCCAAATTTTAAGAAGCCATTGGATTAAAATGAATAGAAACATTTGGAGAATGCAATCAACATGGCACCCAGGCAATCTATAAACAAGTTTTTGACCATTTTGTGTTAATGTTGTGAATAAATGTTTCTTTACTACCTTATAGTGAGAGAGAATTCAACAGAAGTATAATATTACCTAGTCACTACATGTAGAAATATCCTGGACATTTTACCAATTTATTTTATTACCAAAAGGTATAAAGCAACAGAAAGCACCAATCTGATTATCAGGATTATGGCTCCAAGACCCCATGGGCAGCACACAGCCCCACTGACTGTAGGACTGGGCCCTAAACTCTGATCTGACACCCTTTGGAATCAATAGTAAACTTCTGTGCAAAAGAATAAATGAGCACAAATTTGACATCAGAAATCACCTTATAAAACCAGTGAGTGAGCTTTCCTATCTTCCTGATCACTCCACTGATGATCTACTAATTGTAGTGCTCAGACACATGAATACCAGATCAAGGCTTTAAAGAGAAGCCATGCAGAGCTTGAATTTATTTGCAAATTTGACTCCATTGCTTCAGGGCTTAATAGAGACTTTGGATTTTTTTCTCATTACAACAGGTGATTTGACCTTATCTTCCTTTAAATGCTATTCCCCAGTGTTTGAATCTTAATAACTGCTTTGATTTGCTGTTATAGTGTGACATGATCCCATGACTGACACTTCTCTGAATTTATTTCCTCCATTCTGTAAGCTCCCCCATCTTCAAATGTCTCATGAAGTGGGATTTTCTACCATGAAAGCTGATACAGTAAATAAATTTGTTACTCTTTAAGTGCCACAGGACTCTTCGTTTGTGCTTTTAGAATTTCATTGAGGGTAACATCAGAACGGCAAAATTTTGCTTCTCTAGAAACCTCATGTGGAATTTTGCCCCTTTTTGGCTTGAAAAGGGATTGGTTTGTAGTTGAAGATGGCCCATTTTTGTCTGACAAAGCTGCAAATTATGTTGCAGAACTGTGTGTGAAAGGTATGTTTTTGATGCCACAAGAAAATGTGAAAGCACCCAAATGCCTGGCTTTTCATTTTGACTGTGAATATTTCCATAAGTTATATTTAATGCAGTAAATAAAATTATCACCCTCTTTCAAAATCCTTATGGAATAAAAAGGCTTTAAAGCCTGCAATAAAAGCAGTTGACCCCCTAGCCTACCTGAGGTCAAGAGACAGCATATAAGCTGCCGAGTCAAATACATACACTGTATTCTTTGCATCCATGCAAGTGCCAAGTCCTTCTCTTTGAACCATACACAGAAGGATGCCATGTAGGGAGCTAAAGGTACATAAGGGTAGCAGCAGTGACGACACCTTAAGTGTAATTAACGGCAAGCCAAGGTTTGCATCAACCGACCCAAATCCCCTGTCCATTTCTGTTTACATCACTTACTGAATGAATAAAAGCGACCCCCAGAGTGCCAGTGAGGTCTTTATATGTCTGTCCACCTGAAATGATCTACTAGGCTGAACTTCTTACTCCTTGCATGGCTCCTGCTCTTTACAGCCTACAAAGAACATCATTCCCAAGTGCAGACAGAAGCACGTAAAATTCTCTAAGAGAGGATCAGATTCCCACCCTTTTCAAGAAAAACAAATTTGAACAATCAGCCGGGTAACTTGATTTGATCGCTGAACAATGAGTTACAGTTTAAAAACAGTTTTTAAAGTGTAAAAACAGTGTGTGTGTGGGGGGGGAGAGGTGACAATGATGAGATTACAGTGGAAATAGGGGGTAAAATTAAAATGGAAAGGTGACCTGTAGGAAAGAAATGATGACTCACACAAAACACTGGATTTTTTTTTCATTTATTAGTAAGTGATACACAATTTTTGGAGCTCAAGATGTCTCACACTGTTAACAGGAGCACTGCCACTGATTACAGTCTCAACAAGGCTGGGCTTTAGATGGCTACTGCTCATGAAAAATGAAACTTCCTCCATATTTTAATGATGTAAAATTGATGATGGGATTGTACTTATATAATATAGGGATATTGATTTATAGGGTTTTTTTTTTCTCAGCTCAAGTTGCATGATCTCTTTAATAGTGAAATTTATGTTCCCCTTTCTTTATAGGCTGCATATTACAGAGAATGTTATCTCAAGCTCCTGCTAAATAAAAGTTCTTTATTGATTGCCAGGCAGCATTTTGCACTGAAATTAAATTGCAGTCCAACTCCTTCCTAGTGGAATTAGATTTAAGATTATTCTGCCATGGAAAAATACTTCTATAATGTGAGACATCAGATGGAGACACTTTAATTTATTTGGAAACCCTCATTAAAAGTTCTATGATCATCCTATTTGTAATAGCTGATGATGTCTTATACTGACTTGCAAACATTATTAAAATAAGTAAAGGTGTCTGTGCCATCATCCTTCTGCCTATTTAACTTTATGGTTGGCTTAGAAAGATTGCTCTCAAGAAGTTTTTATTAGGTTGAGAGAGATTCTGAGCATAATTTTGTCCAGCCCAGGAACATAGCCATAAAATGAAATGTGTACGCAGTTATTCTGAAATGCAGATACATATTATCATTTTAAACTGCACTTTTGCAGACTTAGGTGAGTCTAGAACAGTGGTTCCCAACCAGTGTGCCAGGGCACACTGGTGTGCCGCGAGAACACCCAAAGTGCGCCGCGTGCATGCCCGAGAGCTGGAGTTAAAGTTGTCTCCCTACTCAGCCCAGCCATGTGGGCTGTGCAGGGCTGGGAAAAGGCAGGGGTTACAGTAAGGGGGAAGGCAGCAGAACACAGTTCCAGGGCCCCCTATTTTTAGGCAGGAAGCATTCTGGCCCCCTAAAAATAGAGGAAGGTACTAGAACGGGGACTTTCAAGGGTCCACCTAAAAACAGCAGGAGCAGCCCAAACACACCGTTCAGGTGGCTCCACCTTAAGCCCAGCCAGCAGAGAGTTGGGGGAGGCTGGGAGAGCGTGAATCTCCCCCTGCAGGGCGGAGCAGCTTGTGTCAGCCAGCCACCCTGCAAACAGCCCAGGTAAGGGCTTGGGGGGGGGAAGCGCTGCTGGGGGTTATGTGGGGCAGGTGTGTGTGTGGCGCAAAGGTGCATGGGAGTGGATATGTAGCAGAGGGTGTGTGGCTGGGACTATGGGGGGGCTGGTTGTTTGGGGGGGGTGTAGCTGGGTGGCTGTGGGGGGGTGTAGCTGGGTGCTGGAGGGTCCATCACAGGCAGAAGAGGTCTGGGGGAGCTGAGGACGGGACTCACTGGGGTAGGAGGGAGCAGCAGTGGGGTGAGGGTTTGCCCTGGATGGCAAGGAGGCACCGTGGAGAAGGGGGAAGTGGGCGCTGCACCATGATCCCCTGCCCTACCTTCCCATTCTCCAGGTTCCCCCTGCCTCCCCTGTTCTCCCTTCCTCTCTCCTCTCTTGCCACCCTTGTGCTGTTCCCCACACAGCTCCCCTTGTCCTCTTTTCCACCCCTGCCCTGCTCTGCTCCCCACACTCACTCCTGCCACCGCACACGACCTCCCACGTTTTGGTACCCCTGCTCTGATACCCCTACTACCACACATAGTAGCATTTCTGAAACACTCTGCCATGGCTCATGAATATTCATGAGCTTTTTAATGTTGGTGTGCCTCAAAAAATTTGAAGGTATCAAGGTGTGCCACGGCAGAGAAAAGGTTGGGAACCACTGGTCTGGGAGTTACTTGATATCTTTTTTTAAACTTTTCAACTGACTTCGTCAAAAGTTTTGATGTAATGAGAACATGTCTGATTTTCCTCTCCCAGACTTACACTGTTGTAGTAAACTAGAAGTAACCCTATTGTACACAATGGAGTAACATTTGTGCAAAACTGGAGATCATGTCCTGTAGCTAGTATGCTACGGTAGCATTTAACCTTTACTTTACACTCATATAATTGGGTGCAGAGAGATGGAGTGTGCGCCCAGGTCTCTCCTTTCAAGCAGAAATTAGAAATCGCCAGCTAAAGCAAAGAACAGCATCAATCTACAAATACATGATCTTCACTGGTTGTGATTAATTTATGAGAACTTGCTAGACCCTAATTTAACGTGCCCCATGAAATGGGACTAACCAATGCAAATACCTTCTTTATCCAATCCGTTTTATAACCTTATTTGTAATCAGTTCCTACTCTGAAAGGCTGCTCATCAGCACCAAAGTGGAAGGAAAAAAAGCCAACTGCATCCCTCCCCCACCACCAGTTTAGTTGAACCTGTTGTTCCACATTCAAGTACTCAAATTCACATTCTAATTTCTTCTTTCTTCCTCTTCCACATTCAAGACTTTTACTAAGACAATCCTGCTTCTAGAGGCTTAGGGACATATGTAAGCGGGAGGATGCACTCGCTATTGTGGGGAACTTCCCAGGCTTGTATACCACCCCGGTGAAGGCAGGTAGGAAAAGGATCTGTTACTCAAGGGGTGTTCCTGAGACCCCCTTTTCTATGTTATTTAGACAATTCCACAATATCTTTGCTGAGTGCTTCTATGAGCCATTTACCAATTTATAAATGAGGTATCAAATTGTTTGGAGGGCTGCTGTATGACAGAACAAATTACAGAGACGACAATTTGTATTATGGTTCAATACAGTCAATTAAATACTGCATAGATTAGAAGGCAATTTGCTTTACCATTTAAGCTTTATCTGTTTAAAAAAAAAGTCCATTATACATAGCTCCCATATTGTTTTTTGAGTGTCTGTGTAATAATAACCACAGTAGAAAATACAGAGTTCAAAAAATATGAAAAAAATATGGATAAGCAATCATGCAGGGGATTACAGAGTGGTATATACAACTATTTAGTACCATTCATAGCATTTACAGTCTTGCAAGACTAAGGGAATGGGACCTCATTAATATAGCCCCTATATTTTCCTTCCATTTTTGAGTGGATTTTCTGAATTCTAATCTTAGCAAATAAAGTGGAAAATAGCATTAAAAAAAAAGCCAACGAGCTCAGTCACTGTCGCCAGCTATACATGGGAAACCTAGCCCAGACCTATATGCAAAGATCATGTAAACAGGCTTTGCACAGGGATCTCTGAAAATGGTTGGCAAGTGGAAAGCTGGGTGAAAAAGTGTGCAGCAGTGATGGGCCTGCTTCGTCTTTGCAACTGCAGTTTAAGGGCTGTTGCAATGTTCACCAAGCCAATGTTCCACCTCCACGGGCACTTTTGGCTGCGTATCTACCTACTGATATTTTTTCTTCCTTTTCTAGACTGTCCTTTGCTCCTACCCTCTCTCATGTTGCCCCTCTGTCCATCATACTAAATTGATTTAGCTACCTCACAGATCAGTAGCATTTCTAATTTCCCTTAGGCTGCTCAGGGCCTGTCATGAATTTGTTCACCCTTGATCTTTTTCTTGCCCCTTGGATTTCCATGATGTAGCCTCCAGTTCTCCCAACTCAATTAAGCACTTAGAGAGGCCAGCAATCATGTCAAATATGAGGGCTAGGGGGTGATACAAAGTCACTGCCATGCTATCACCATTCCCTTTTTAATGAGGCCGCGTATTTATTGAGGCCTGGGGCACAGCAGTAAGACTCCAGAGAGAACCAGCCTGCAGGGAGAGCAGCAAAGCATCTTGTAAATGGTGCCCAATCAATAGCAGAAAGAATGAAACAGTGTTATATTTATATGGTCAAGCGCCACAAGGATTAACTATAAAGAACCTTTGATATTAATTACTTCACCCCATGAGGCTGCTTTAAGATCAGTGGTCTCGGCTAACTCAGATTTATGTGTCACTAGTGCTGCTCTCAGCTTTGCCAGGGGAGTGACAGACCACACCCAACCATTCCCTTTATTTCTGTTCCTATCTGATACCTGGCCAGAGCACTTCCTACTTCATTTGAGCCTAAAATCTTTTAAGGCCTTCCAAGAACTACTGCTGCATCCTGGGTGAAATTCAACTCAGCATGAAAAACATATATAATAAGCTCCTCTGAACTGCTTTGGCTTTATTATAGCTTTCTGTTTACAATTACCTATCAATCTATTTTGATTACAATACATACAGTGGGGACCCGTTAACCCGTGACTGGTTTGCACGCAGATCCAGTTAATGTATGCTCGGGTCATGTCCCCTGAAGCCACCAAGTTAACGTGCAAGACTCAGTAACGTGCAGTACCTAAAGGCGGAAGTTGGCCTGGGCACGGAAACACGTGGACTGAGCTACTGACTTAACGAGTCCCGCATGCTATCTAAAAGCAGAAGTGGGCCTGGGCATGGAAACAGGTGGAGTGAGCCTATTAGTGCTGCACTGTATTTTATTATTTATTTATTTTTCACCCTGGTCCCGTTTACGTGCGGTCCATTTAACGCATGGTTGCGGTGTTGTCCCCCGACACCTGCGCATTAACGGGTCCCCACTGTACATACAATATTAAAAATTACTTGGAAAGCCACAGTTTCAGAACTGCTCAGCGCCTGTATCTCCCATAAACTTTGACTCAAGCTGTCTGTACATTATGCTTCAGAAAATCAGGACATAAAATGTCCGCAGAAGTTACTAAGGGTCCCAGATTTTGAATTTGTGGAGTAAAATTATTGCATTGTCTTAGAAACAGGCTTGGTGAACAGGAAATATAATAGCATGTTTTATCACAACTTACAGCAATATATAAAATTAAAACAATGACTTGTGGCACTCAGTGATTCCGAGATTAACCTTTGTCTCAGCTGCTGTGATGAAGGCAGGGGAGCTAAACAAATCTGGCTACTGTGGGTCTCTCCTGGATGTGAGATTTTGTTATAAAATATTATGTTATTTTGACACACATCATTTCCCACACAGTTTTCACTTCCATCTCTCAATCAGTCAGTTTAATGAGAGACCTTGCAGATTTGCTAGGTTAATGGAGCACTATTTCAAAACATCAGTTTCAGGAATGGGACAGGCAATTCTTGTAAAGTTCCAAAGGGGCAGCCGTGTTAGTCTAGTTCAGCAAAACAAACAAGGGCTCCTGTGGCACTTCTAAAGAATAACAAATTTATTTATTACATAATCTTTCACAGGAGAAAATCCCTGTCTGATAAAGTGGGATTACCTCCCATGAAAGCGCATGCAATATAAATAAATCTGTCGGTCTTTAGAAGTGTCACAGGATTCCTTGTTTGCAATTCTTATAGATTCTCAATGGACATGAAAGATCTCATGGGAGGGGGGCCGCACCTACTGACTTACTTTTGGGCAGAAGGGAGGGGCTGTAAAGGAAGAGTCCATATTTTTGGCTCTCTTCTACCCTAATTCAGTGGTACTATATGTATACTATGGGGAGGGGGCTAACAGCTTCTATGTCAGAGCTCAAATGCTGGTGAAATGGAAAAGAAATCTGCAAATCAGTTTTTCAGTGTTGATTTTCCAGAACTTAGCATTTGGGGTGGCAGATGGGGTGGCAAAAATATTGCCTATGGAGCTCTGTGGTGAGTGAGCAGATGGGGGAAGTGCACTGAGTACCTGCTGTAGAAAGTCTCAATTTAATGTGAAGCAGTAAAGAGGATTCAGCTTGGTGCATTTCAGAGCTGTAGTTAAACAGTTTAAAAATCATTGAATACAGCAGAGAGCAAACACAAGCAGAGATAGTGCCAGAGTTCCTTCAACTGGGAGAGCCAATTGCTTTCATGCCTCCTGCACTCGACTCATCCTTGGCGTTTCTCTCTCCATATCTCTCTGATAGCTTATTGGCGCACTCAGTTCAATTCAAGAACACTCTGGCAACATTTGTTATGTCAATAAAAGTGTAAAAGCAGAGACAGGATCATCTGGTCTCTAACAGTCTAACCAAGGAAAGCTTCACAGTGTTTTTGGATTATTATTCCCTTATAAATTTGTCATTGCTGTTGATTTTTTAATTGGTGGTGAGTTGCTCTTCTCTTTTCTCACAGGGCTAGGCACAGAGTTTTTTTTTTTTTTTTTGACTGAATGTCTCTTATAATTTTTGCTCTTTTTTTCCCTTAATTTTACACAATAGTTTCCTGGATTGTATTTGAAGTACAAGAAGGAAAGAGTGTAAGTATAAGAGATCACTCAAAACAAACATTTTTTTCTACTCACAGATCCAAACAATTTGATCAGACCATACCAGCTTTCAAAAACCTGAAATCTAAATGCTGATTAAACCCCTGCTAATTGCAGGTGTTCCCTCCAATCTACATAGTAACAAAAAAGAGAGCTAGTCATTTGGAATATTAACAATAGCACATTACAACTCACAAGAGGAAAAATCCAGAGAAATGTTGCAGCTAAACAAAACATGAGACGTGGAGTAGATCCCAGTTAGGTTAAACTGTTTTAATTCTACCTTGAGGAGCGCAATTGTAACACTTGAGAAGCACGAACTGCACCTCACAAGATTTACCGAGATGCCAGTTTCTTGTTTATAAACTGAATAAATAACCCATAAATACCTATCAAAGTATAGTATTTTGCCCAAATAGCCAATTCTGCTATATAATGTGGACGTAAAATAAACCTAACACCACTGTTATATTTGCATGCAATAATAGTGCATCGAACAACTGTGTGTGTGTGTATATATATATATGTGATTAATAATGGTGCACCAGTTGTTTCATACTTTGCAGTTTAGTATATTGTATCTTCTGTGTGATGCTATCAACATCAGTGAGAAACATTAGTAAATAATCCCTGTCAGACAGGTAAAGCATAAACAAGCAAGGACTCCTGTGGGACTTAAAGACTAACAAATTTATTTATCGCATGAGCTTTCGTGGGAGACAATCCCACTCAATGATGTGGGATTTTCTCCCATGAAAGATCATAAAATAAATAAATTTGTTATGTCTTTCAGTGCCATGGGACTCCTTGCTTGTTTTGCTGAACTACACTAACATGGCTACCCCTTTGGAACTGAGGCATAAAGAAATTGGTTTGGTTATGTCCACACAAGAAGTCTGTGGCAGAATTAGAACCCAATCTTATGCCTTAATCACAATTCCACACCAGCCTTCCTACATAACATCACATCCAAACCGTTCAGCTACCTGCATTTTACCACCTCCATGCATGGTAATCAGAGCCAGTCTGACCATATACACAAACTAGGTTGTCACCTAGGGCTCCAGGCTTTAATACAACTGTGATTTTTCTCTATTTAAAATATATATTAGTAAGTTATCATTTTTCTCTATATTGAATAGGGGAAAGGAGGTGCCAAAGTTGTAGTTTGCCGAGGACATCGTAAACCGTTGGGCCGTCCTTGATGGTAACAACTGATAACAGCCCCATGAAACACAAATACACAGTACAAAATAAAAGAAAAAGAAAGCTTTGATATGTACCATTAGTTAGCCCTTTCATGTAATAAAATTATAAATCAATAGGCTAATACAAACAACGAAGATGTGTGTGGAAATCTAGGTTGATGGAAAAGGGAATGGGAGATAGTTCGCAGCTGGCAAATGATTAACACATTTAATTGCTATCGAGGATTTTTTTGGACAAGATAGCATTTCAATTCAACCTGTAAAAACAGCTCATAGTTTAACAGTCAAACAAGCAAACCCAACTGGGAGTTTCTCTTGTGCTCCTGGACATATCAGTATAATACGGTATGATGCACATCCTGGCTGAGACACCAGAGATTACATAGAAGCAAATAAAAGAGTACAAATTGAACATGGTAGCACAGAGCAAGAAAAGTGAACAAAGAGTATGATGACAATTTGCAGTTTGATTGCTGTATGTACCACAGAATGGGCTTGGAAGCAGGAGCACTGAGCATGAATATGATTCAATCATCTCACTGACAGAGACCATCTATTCTGCAAAGCTCTCTGTGGCTGAAAATGAATGGTCCACCATTGAAGCTGTTTGACCCTATGCCAGTCGTTCAGTCTCAATGGACAATAGGTAACAGAACTTCTCCTTTATGGAAAACAAGCATAGGAGTGGGGGGGGAAAGGAAGCTGTAACCTTTGGAATGGTCTCCAAGCATGAATGGACTTCTCTTCAGATGGCTGGCCTTTAAAACATGTCTTGACAGTGAAAGGAAAATAAATCTGTCTTATCCCTGAGCCTCTTTAGTGAGGATGGATTTTGTCTACAGTACCCCAAGGAAAGGCTCCTGTAAGTCTTCCTAAAATTAATTTCAGTGGATATTCTTCATAAACACAAAAAACATCCCATAGGTGGCACACTTTCACCTGATGCATAAATTGAAGAACTGTGTCTGGTCCCGTAAATCATCTTGTCAAAGTATTTTGCATCATTATAGTAAAATATTATCAGCTGTGATAACTGTGTCAACTCAGCAAACTGCTGAGCACCATAACCCTGACTCAGAACACTACAGCACCCGCTTAACTTTAAGTCTGTGAGGAGCCCCGTGAACGTACATCTTTTTTCCAGGTGACAAGACAGAAGTACAAAAACGTTGTCACTTATCGAAGCTCAGATAGGAAGTCAGTGGCAGTGCCAAGAGTAGAACTGGAAGTCAATGGGACTAATCAGGGGTGGTCAAACTCATGGAACTCAAGAGCTGCACAAGTCGATTACTAAACCTTCGAGAGCCGCACTGAGGCATGTAACCACATATTTTTATCTACTCCAGAATTACTAAGCTTAAAATTCCTTGTGTACTTTAACTTTATCATAAAAACAGGACAAATATTGATCCTACTAACATCAGATTCTAATAATTACTTAAGGTTACCATGAAAACTAGATGAAGAACATTGTAGGCTCGTGGCAGGTTTTTAAAAATCTGGGCAGTAACTTGTCAATGCGGTAGCTAAAAGCTTTCTCTGATGCTGATCTCTAAGTATTCACAATGTTTTGAATGTCATTGTGGAATACAATGCTTCACAGCAGTAAGTTGTGCCAAAATTGAAAGTAATCTACATTCAGTTTTAAACTTTTCTCCTTTGTATTTTCATTTCTCAGTATTCCACATCATATTTAGGACTTGAAAAAACACAATGTTATTTTAACAATGAGTAAGCTGCATTAGACCCTATGAGAAAATCTAAACATGCTGGGGCTTCTCCGACCATGCTGCACCTCCTTCCCTCCCTCACGCTGTTGCCACTTCCCTGCAGTGCTTTACCACGCTGCTCCTTCTCTGCTCTCCCCGACCATGCCACCCTTCTGCCCAACCCAACCCTGACCATGCTGCCCTCCCCTGGCGGCTCTGACAACGCTGCCCCTTCCCTGCTGATTCTGATCAAGCCCCTTCCCTGCAGTGACCAACTCCTGACAACACTGCCCCTTCCCTGCAGTCTCTGACCACGCAGCCCTTCCTTGCTGGCAGTGACCAACTCCTGCTTCCCTGCCGGCTCTTACCATGCTGCCACCTCTCTGTGGTCCCAGACCATAGCACACTTCTCGCCTCATCTCCCACCATGTCACCCTTTCCTGCTGTGCTCTTTGGGGAGCCACAATTTTTCTTGGAAGAGCCGCATGCAGCTTGCTAGCCAGAGTTTGGCCACGCCTGGGACTAATCATCTGTTGAAAGTTAAGCATGTCCTTCATGCCTTCCTGGATGGAGCTTGACGTGAACATTCGTAGTGGCTCACTCGGTGGAATTAATCCTCAGAATCTTGTCTGTTAGATAGGGAAGTACTGCAGTATCCCCATTTTACAGCTGGAGAAACTGAGGTAAGTCCTTGGATTTGCTTATGTTTGTCTAGCACTAAGCACAATGGGGAGGCCCAAATCTGACTGGCATCTGTGGGTGCTTCTTTGGGCCTGACCCTCACCCCACAAAGGCCTAGAGCCTGGGCTCCAGGACAAACCCAAAAGTCAACACTGTAATAAAACCGCTTCACAGCCTGAACCTCTGAGTCCAAGGCAGCTGTCATGGGTTACCCCCAGGTTTTTCTTTGCTGTGTCGGTATACCCAAAGTTAGTCAATGAAATCAAGCTGTTTATAAGAGAAGAACTTCATTATGTAAAACAAACAAGGAGTCCTGTGGCTCTTAAAGACTAAGATTTATTTACTGCATGAGGTTTCATGGAAGAAAATCCCACTTCCTCAAATGCTTTGAAGATGGGCAAATTTACAGAAGGGGAGGAAATAAATGCAGAGGAGTGTATTATGAAACAGATGACGAATGATGAATAAAGGGTCACATGACACAGAATAACTGAAAATTATCTATGGGCCTTGGAAGACTGTGGATCTTGGCTTTCCAAGAGGTCTTCCATAGGCAAGATCAACTTCGCAGAAAATCTGTGATGATAATTAACACACTAATGTTTTTGTCTCCAGAACATAAAGGCAACTAATAGAGACTTTCCTTTAATGCAAGTGGTTTGTGTCTCTGATAGCACAATTAATGATCCTCAGGTGGGTGTGTGTCTATTTAGAAGGACAATAGTGGAACTGATGGGGTTTGTAAACCTACAGAGCCTCTTTGTAGAGAAGGACAATCAAACCTTGTTGAGAAGTTTGAGTTCTAAAGAATCTGGACCCCTCAAGAACTACTCCTACTTCACTACAACCTTGCACATTGCTTCTTCATGTGCCTCCCTGTCACTGCCAGAAAGTTCCCTTCTCCATCAAATTTTGCAGAGGGGCAGCAAGTGCCTGCAAAATATGTCCCAATTTCAATACACCACAAATCTGAAGATAGTCAGCTCATCCCATCACAAAAGTAAGGCTTGTTTATGAAACATGGACCTGCATTTTGAGCTCTTATAAAGTTTCAGGTGGTTCAATTCTGACATTCTTGTTCATGGTTCTCTCTGTATTTGATCCTATAGTGACATGGTACATTGCCTTTTCTATGGACTGTACAATCCTGGGTCATACATAACACAATGTTCACTTATAAGGAAGTTTTTATAGGCTGGAGAGACGAAATAAGAGAAAATCCTCTCTTGTGAAAGGTTGTTGAGGTCTGCATGGATCTGAGGAAAATAATTCCCCAAGGCGGCCATAGTCCATGATGGATGAACTTTCCTTTCTTAGTATGTACGCTGGTCAGTGGATCACCATAGCCATGGATACAGCGGCCCTAGTTCCCTTCCGAACTGCCGTGAAACAGCCTCTGAGTCTGGTGCCTCTGATCTCAGCTTATATTTTCCTTTGATGTACTCTAGGAATTATTGAGCCATCTACACCCTGGATGCTGAATGGGGGTGGGGTGGGGAAAGGAGGAGAATGGAGGACCCATTAATGAGCCAGCAGGTTCATTACAGTATCAAAATATCCGGACATTTAGACAGGGATTATTGCCCTGAACCATGCATCTTCTCAAGAAGCTATTATGCTTAGGAAGTCTTTTTTTTTTTAAACATCCTTTAAAACTAAGATAAACAAAAACATTCTTCATCTCATTAAATGGTATTTTATTTGGGCAAATCACAATGAATTTCTTCATACAACACTTAGGAGAATATTTTTTGACCTGTCCATAGATTCAACGTGTGATACATATGATATATATGTTTGAAAGGGGGAGCTTTGTTAGCCCTAGTCTACACTTGCCGCACTTTTCAGCAGCAGTATGTAAAACACCTTGCATATCTCCTGTCGTCTTATTAACTCTAACTTACCTCCCTGTACGTGCTGTGCTAAGGTGACTGGAAATGCCATCCAGTCAACTTAGCACTACTCCAAGTTATGGGGTTGGAGTTACATTGTTGAGCTGTAGATTGATTGAGCATGTCTTGACAGGCCACTCAATCAAGTGCAGAAGAGTTCACTGATGGTGGTGAATTTGCTGCTATCGGTATAGACATGCCCTCAGTCTAGTTCAGCAAAATGAATAAGGAATCTTGTGACACTTTTAAAGGCTACCAAATGTATTTACTGCATGAGCTTTTGTGGCAGGAAATCCCACTTCATCAGACCCTTAAAGATGGGGAACTGATACATGATACATATATAATACCCATCCCATCTTGGAGCTTGTGATTCTAATAGCTAATCACTGAGTAGCAGCCTCCGACTCCCTTGATCTGGCATGCAAACTTTAAACCTCAGAAGTTATAGAAAGAGCCATAAAAATGCTCAGATTGGCACTATTAAAATTCAGGGTTCACTGGGAGATCAGCAAGCAGTAACCCTCTTTAACCTTGTCATCCAAGTTTATAATGTTGGAAAGTGATCTGCAGGAGTCTACCGAAAAGCAAAAACAGATGAAAGGGAAAAGATGCAGCTGGAGTATTTGTAGGCCATGGGTTTGTACTGATTCGATGAGACTTTAAAAGTGTGTGAGGGGAAAAGGTTTATACACAGGGGGGAATAAAAGCTAGAAAGGCTCTATTTTCTCATGAAAACGCAGTCCTCTGTATACAAACCACTATACTACATTCTGACTCCATTAAGGTGAAATCAAAAATGCGGGGAGATTCAGAAGAAAATTGGTTTTACTCTTCCCAAATGGAGAAAGTGACTTTATTTGTTACAAAGGAAAAAACAAACGTAACATATTTCTGAAGAGACCAGAGCATCACAAACAACTCCTTGTAGCTGGAGTACTGTCCTTTACAACGTGGAATGTGTGAAATATTCACTTTTTCACTGATCACCAATGGTTTAATCTTCTAGTATCAGACCTCAAAAGGATACACGCTAAGCTCATTTGCTACTGGTGGCTAGGTGAGGTTTCCCTTTTTCATGATAACAAGTTTTCACAGCAGAAAGTTGAGAGTTCTTTTTTCCATACTACGTGTACATGGTTAGCTATAAAACATGTGCTATATGCATATTTGCTCATGGATTGTTACACCACGACTCCACTGATGTAAAAGTGTACTACCATGAGAAATTCTTGTGATACTCAGAACTCTATGAGGCACAATAAACTGTTCCATGATCCTTCGCAAAGATGAGAAACAATCTTTTGTAGGCCCCACATAATTCCACAACTGGTAATCTACACTCATAGGACAATACACTAGTCTCTTTGCCTAAGGATGTATTGAGTATTGAACAATCAATGGCTTGAGTATAGCTGCATGTTACTGATACACTTTATATGAGCATTAACTAACTCTAGAAGGAACAGTTTACATGCAATACTTTTGTCATATGAACCTGACGTTTTCTGAACACATGGAACCGTGAGTGCTGCCACTTTCTGAATATTAGCTATAAATTTTCATTTTCAGTGTCATTTTGTATTGTTTCCACAACAAACACCTTAACTAGTCCATAACACATGTATGGTAAGGCCTGCGTGTGTGGTTGCCTGTGTTGTGTTTTACTTGAGGCTTACTTAAAGTTAAAAATAAAATACTTTTTAAAGAGGATAAGCTTCAAAGAAAACTCTGGAAAACAACAAAAACCTTTCAAGTGCTCCTTTTTCAAAGTTTTTCTTCCTGCCTTCTCCTGAAGTGGGAATTTCTGTAGCATCTCTCAGTAGTTGTCTGTTACTTTCTGTTATTACAACTCTATATCTCAATTAAAGCAATGCAGCCAATTTTAAGAGTTTTGCCACAGCGCTACTCACAAGGCAGAGATTTAAGACTTCCGTTCACACATTTTAATGCTCAAAGTTGTTCTCCCGTTTTCATTGAGATCAGGTTTAATGCTCAATTTCACTCACTTTTCAGCCTCTAATCTAAATCACAAAAGCCAAACTCCAATTCAATAGTCTGTATGCAGACTTGGTCCCAAACAAGACGTGGATCTTCTGTGCAGCTTTCTTCCCGTTTTCTAGCTTTTCTGTTTTATAACCGATGGATGTCACACAAGGTCTGCTTTTCAGAATGTCTGTCATGCTGAGCTGCCCTGACCTTTTACTTTTAAATGCAAAGCAACAGAGCCTTTTATGGCTTTGATGCCGCAATGTTTGCTTCTGTTTCTTAATACCTGTTGCTTTACTATCCTTCCCCCTTTTATAATTTGTGCATACAGCACATGGTTTGTCTTCTTAATTAAAACTAAGCCACCTAATTAATTCAGTCTCAGTTCAGTTCAATAACAGGCCATACACATGAATGGGTGAACCTCCCCCATACTATGTATTTTAAGGTGTTTTCGGTTTCCTGCAGCTTCTACCACAGGACCAAATTTGGCTAATTAAAGGCTCTCAAATAAAATCTGGATCTGGATCCATTTATGGAGTTCCAGAGTCCAGAGATATTTTGATCCGGGACCAGGAACCACTGCCAAAGTGCCAAAACCTCACTTAACTCAAAATTGAGAGGTATGCAGAAATTAAATTTTAATTCAAACTCATCTGTTTTTATGCTGCTTTCATTAAAGTCAATGGAAATGCTGCTGCATAAGGAAGGGTGATGGATCTAGCCCTTACCCTAAAGAGGACATTATGGATGGGTTAGATGGACAGGTTCTAACTACAGTGGTCAGTGGTCACCATAAAAAGCCAATGGGCGTCAACATTTCCATACATATTTAACATTGATCTCTTTACTGGCATCTGAAAGTTATTTCTTAGCCTAAGAAAGAGTACACAAAATGTATGGCATTATGACAATCATGGACAAATACTGATATTTAACAATAGCTGCTGTCTTTTCTTCCCATTTGCCACAGGGAAATTGACTGACTATAACAATAAGCTGAATGAATCCACATCCAAAATATATTCACAATAATCACTGGGCCAGATTCTGCAACTGGACTCCGCCCAGCTCACATTGCCTTCCCTGGGAACTTCAGACACATGAAGACAGAACTCCAGTCATGGGTTTTGCCACCGCTCTGGAGTCGATCAATCATCAAAGAGGCTTCAGGTAACATTAAAAATATACCATCTTGTATTCTTCCCAATTTATTACACTCACCTGAGATCATCTCTTTCTCCTGAATTTGACACTAGGAAGAGGAAAGGCTCCAAAGCCAACAAGTTAAGGCAAGAAATCAGAAGTGTTAGTATTGCTAATATCTGAGCAAAGGAAAAGTTGCAGAACAGCCTATTGTACAAAATGCACTGAACGGACAGGAAAACCATTCGTTATGGGGAGTCTGCATCACAAAATTCTAGAAGAGGAAGCAACCGAGGATTTCAAAGAGAGATATAGCTCTTTCTCCAGATTGTCTCCCACCATTCTGGGGAAAAGATTTCGAGGTTCTCAGGTGGTCTGTCAGCACTCGTGCAACTAAGTACCAGTGAGGGGGAAAAGAAAGCTGCGTATTTTAGCTGTTTTAGTTGGGTTAACAGTTTTAATATTTTGATCCTGAGGAAAGCTAGTATAAATCAGTGGAGCCATGCTGATTGATGTCTGCTGAAGGTCTTTCTAACTGATAAGTCTTCTTAAAAGAAAAAGTATTTTGTAAGTTCTTGATAAAATTTGTCCCCATTTTTTGTTTGAAAGTGCTAATTATTAACATCTGATTGCTGGCTATAGTAGTGGCACAGTATTTTTATTACACTGCTTCTATGCATTACACATGACCCTTATAATATCCTTGTTCTGATTTCATTACAGTAAGAGTACGAGTTGGGGTAACCAGGGAGGGGAGAACAAAGCCAAATCCTATTAGCCAATTGGACCACTTTTCTGGGTGAGAGCAACAGGATATGGTCTCAAATGTTTTACTTAGGACCAGATCCTTATCTGCAGTAAACTGCCACAGCCCTGTGGAGTTAAGTGGAGCTATGCCAGTTTACACCAAATGAGAATCTGACTGTCAGCACTCAGACACCAAAGTTAAGCAAGTTAAAAATGTTCCATAGCAGCCATGATTCAGCCTATTATTGTTGACTTCTAACATTTCCCAAAACTTTGATTCTTAAGAATAATTTATATTAGATCATATATTACACTATATCTATTTTAAAGATACTTACCTCAAACGCACTTGCCACTACTTACACCAAGATACCCATCAGTAATTTTGTTAGTTTGACAACCATGAAAATGCAAGTCATTCCTAGCTCTAACAAGGCACCTTCCTCATTCTCAGCTTGTGACCTTTTATCTGAGAACCAGTTTTCCACTTCCACAGACAGCTAAAAATGAGAATCCTTTATGCTCCAGATAATCAAGTTCCATAAGTCCACACCTCAAAATGAAGAGTTTTCTGAATGCTTTTAGAGTCCCCCAAGGGAACAAAGACATAGAATCAATTGCTGACTTCTCAGTCTCCTTGTTTTCCCCTCTATGCTCGTTCTTCCAAGGACTCCATTTTGGCGGTTCCTTTCTATCCCTCTCTCCACCTCTCTGCTCCTTACTGTCTGCCTCTGAAAATTACTTCTGCCACTTCTCTCTTTTGTTTGACAAAGTTAAAATGCACTAGCCCTGGAACTCTTTGTACCACACTGCATTAATAAATGCACAAGTGATGAATGTCATCTTCGCTGATAGACTGAACCCAGTACCTCCAGAGTTAAAAAAGCAAGCTGCTACAGCCCGGCTCTTCAACTGGAGCTGTAACATAGCCAGAATTTCCCTCCTGCAGGAAATTCTGACATTCAAAAAAATTTAAAACCTCCAACTCTGAATGAAAAAGTTGAAATTTTGAAATTTCCTAGAGAACAAAAACATGATTTTTTTTCTTCAGAGCCATTGATACATTACATTTTGTTTTGATTCATTTTGTTTTAATGTTTTATAACATTAAATTTAGATTAGACTATGATATTTAAAGTTTATGTTGCATACAACAGAAGTAAAAGTGAAAGTATTCAAAATGAAACATTTTAACACTATTGTAACTATTCATTTAGACATTTTCCTCAATGAAATATTTTGTCCAAAAGGACATGCTCCTGAGAAATGTCTGGATGTAGATACAACTGCATTTTTTTAAAGTGAAATTTGATGTCTAATTTTTTTTAATTGCTATACCCACATCCTCTCTGGACTGGACATAGAGGGAGACACACAATGGCCACTGACCAATGGATTGCACAGATACACACTTTTCAACTTCCCCAGGCTGAGTTCTGCACCTAGTAAGCTAATGGTTTTGCCATTGACACCAGCGAGAGCAAGACCCAATCCAATGTGGAAAATGTGGAAGTTTTGCAGGAGTACTAGATCATACCAGGTTATGAAGCTATATGTTATGCCTCTAGCAAAGCAAACATAGTGTTTGAAATTCATATCTTAATAAATGTGTGAAGAGTGAACACATTCCCATTACCTGCACTGCTTTTAATCGTTGAGGGTTCACAGTTACATGGACATGTTTCCTTTAGCGTATGTGTCCAGAATACATGGCACACAAGGCTTCTCCAGTGTAGCCCATCATAGGACTGACAAACATTTTGTGTGTTTATAGTATTTATAATACAGCAAAACTAAGATATCAGTGTCTTAGACCCTTGTCAATTTGTTCTATGAGAAACTGTGTATAAGATAGTTTCTATGCTTCCTAGTCTACTGACTTTGTTTTAGCAATCACTCTAAATGCTCTTGCCTAACCAAAATATGAATGGATAACTGCAAACCACTTATTAGGTACTCAATTATTTTCTTATAACAATAATGTATATAGAACATAAATTTAAACTAAATTTATATATGGAATTTATTTGATAAAAATCTACCAAGGAATTAAAGGGAACTGGAATAAGCATGGTTATAGCATCCCAATTTTATTATTACCACAGTTTAAATGACAGATTAAATGTCCAAAGTCCAGTGTGATACTTGGATCACAAAAGTAAGGGGTCATTGATGGCCCACTGAAGCCATAAGGTCTCAACACATCCATGAAATCAATAGGACTGTTTACACTAGGAAGGCAAGAAGGATTAATCATAAGTAATCTGTAATTCTCAAAGGAGTCTACGAGAGTCAGCAAAAACAACAAAAGCCCTGTGGCACCTTAAAGACCAACAAATTTCTTCAGGCATAAACTTTTGTGGACTGCAACCCTCTTCATCAGATGACTCTGTAATGCAGAGCAGGTATTTTCCCTTCTAACTTTCAGACTGCTAGTGGTTCTCAACCACTGTGTCGGGACACATTACTGTGTCACCACACAGTGGTAAGATGTTGTGGGGTGGGGGAGGTGGCGGTGGTGTGTCCTGTGGGGTTGCGATATGCCACCAAGTGTGTTGCAACCTGCAATAGGTTAAGAACTTCAGTAATAGCTCAACAAAAATGGTTACGGATTTCCTTGTCAAAACATGAAAATTACTTGGACAGAAATGAAAATGGTATATTCATGCATCACTGTATTCCATTCATGAGTTTCTAGTCCCCAAGTATTCCAGGATATGTTACAAATACACAGGCTGTCCCAGGTGTTAGATATTGCATCTGGATCTCAGAGATGCACATTTGAGGAGGCTCAGGAGAGCTAATTATTCCAGCAAGTGCATGGAATAAACAATACTCATGGAATTTGTTCTGATGTACATGTTTTAGATGTCAAGATAAGCAACACTGGTGAAATGGACTAAACCCTCCTTAGTTTAGTCAACCTGTACCCCATTTGGGGGGCTTCTTACAATAAATTAGGCACAGCCACATCACACTTTTTTGGTGGAAGGCAGAATCCAAATAAAGAAATACTTTTGCATGAGAGAAGCTGATAAAACCAGAATTAAATATTGCATATTATATTTAAGTAGTTTGCATATATGGGTCTGAGAGAGTTTAAGGGTCAAATTCTCTCCTTAAAACCAAACTGCGGATTTTGATCTCGGTATATTTCTCCTTCAATTTCATGGATTTTCACTAATGTCAATGGGAATACTAAATATGTAAGGAGAAAACATCAAAGTTGTGACAGATAGCAATTTCCTGCAATATCCTTCAAAATGCTTATTAAATTAAGAGAAACTGCTTCATTCCTTAGGGCTTTCAAAGACCCTTGCCTCTTACTGTGGTTCTTGTCCCTCCAGTGGATGACTGGTGGGGGTGGGGGGGAAGGTCCTTTGCCCCTTTCACCAGGCGTTTCCCCCTCCCTTCCCAGTCTTTGTACCTGTAGGTTTTCTTTCTAACAAGTCTTTTTCTCTTTCTCCTAGATCAGTCTGTCTTTCAACTGTTCTTTGCCTCCTCTCACAGGCTCCGGTGGCTCTCCTCACTCTCACACTCCAGCCACATCCTTTCTGTAGAGGGGAGGCTTTTCAACAAGTCCTGGGTGGGGCCCTACTTAGCTCCAGGTGCAGGGCCATAACTACAGTGGGCTCCATGGAGCGGCTCCAATTTGCTGCTCACTGCAGAAGTGCATGTTCAGAGCTTCTTGCTACAGAGTGCCCCCGGCACCAAAATTCCTAGTACCGGTGCTGTCCAGGTGTGCTAATTACCTTGGAGTAACCTCTGCTTAGTTACAAAGGAAAAAGGACTTGCTGAGCCGTGGGCTAATATATTGGCCTCCTCATACTCTCCAGAAGGGCCTATTTCCATTCCTTAGTCCACTAACGTACCCGGGCAGAGATCCTTGCAACCACAGGATGTAACTTCTGGAAAGGTTATTAGCATGTGTGTTGGCTTTTTGTTTTTTAACATGCTTTCACATTCAAAATAAATGTGCTTGCTTAAAATGAGCTGTCTGATCATTTATAAGTCTGGACAATTAAGAAAACAAAGCACAGGTGCTGTCTGTTTAAGTTGTTTGGATTGCAGAGAATAATTGAGGCAGGAAACTGTGAAGACTGAAAAAAACCCAAAGAAAAGAGAGACATGCATGTGTCTTCAACCTAGAGAGGTGACACTGAGGACCTGGAAGCAGCTAAAGGGTGTACTTTGGTTGACTAGAGGTACAGCTGCCTTGAACTGCAACAAAAATATCTTTCACTGTATGTAGCTTTCTTTTTATGGAGAAAAATGTTTCAAAAGTGGTGTTAGAATATTTATTATGCATTGAATACAATATTTGGATAACAATTTGCAATAAACCAAGATTATTCATATACAAATAAACAAGATGAGACGACGTTCAGTTTATGGATCCCATCTTAGTAATCCATAGCTAATGATGCATGACTAAGTTATTACAGTTAGACAGTCTGAACTGTATGATTAACAATCAGTCAAACATGGAACAAATAGTGCTTACCCTTTAAAATCTCTCCTATTCTGCTAGAAGGGGGTTCCTTGGTTTGTTATGACTATAGTTGTTTTTAAAGGGCAATTCAGTGGGTTTCACGCTACAGAACAGCAGGAATTTTAAAAGGGCATTAATCTAAGATACCCATTTGCACTTGGAATGTATGCATTTTAGTGAATACCTTTGTCAGACTATAAAAGGAGACTTTCTTGTAACTTAAGTGGCAGAGTCTGAAAGTCTTTAGTTCTATTCTCTGTGTTGGATGGGTGTGATATAATGGACAATTATGATGCCTGGACATACAACATACAGGCACAGAACTTATAGAGTAGGACTGAACAACAGGTCTGTGCCTCTACTAGTAATTTTGACCCCATATACCCTCATTATTTTAAAGGATATTGTACCCCTTCTTTGGTGGTTGGAGACTTACAAATAGAAGAAGCTCAGAACATGCCAATTAAAGGGCCCAGATAAACCATGATATGCCTCAAAAAACCCCCGAACTGTATAAATGAAGATGCTGTTCCTGAAATGATCACAGGAAATGAATTTTCAAGTAACTATTCCAGCTAAGGTGCAATACAATTTTTTGCCTATCAGTAAAGGCCAGATCTCTATGTGGTATAAATAAACGTAGCTCTACCAATTTATCTCAGTTAAGTAACTGGTCTAGAACTTTTATTCAGTGCTAAGCATAGCTTTAAATATCAACCTCCAGAAGTAATGATGAAAGCCTAGGTGAAAAATAAGCACATTTTTTAAAAATGAAAATTGTTAAAATTTAAATAAATTGGAAGAGATGTTTCAACTCCACACAGCACACGCCATGCACTATGATTACATTTAATTGAATGACATGCAATAATGACTACATTATAATATTTTTAAAAAATAATTAATAACATCATCCACCATCAAGACACTTTGGATATTGAACAGTGTCAAAATTGCTTTAAAATAAGAAAAAAAAAGTACAAGAAGAAAGTCACTCCTTTGTCCAAATAGCAAGCTGAGTGGATCAACACAAAAGAAAAGGAAAAGGGTTAATCTGTAAGAAAAACAGAGTCAAAGACAGGGAGTATAAAAATCATCTCTGAAGGGAAGCTTTACACTGGCCAGAACAGAGGAGTAATTCATTAGTTACCATTAAAGTCTGTGAGAAATTGAGCCCTGGGTTTTGGCACAGAATGAAGATGCTGGAAGTGTGATGGTGGAACAATCTGTCTGGAAGGGATGCTATCCTGATATTTTTCCCTTGCTGAGTAGTGGGAAGAAGAACAGACAGAATCTGTCCCACAAGTGTTATGTTATTGACTTTTTCATTTGCAAATTCATTTAATCGTTTTACTGAATAATTCAGCAGCATGGGTCGAATATTCCAAGGTTCCACAAAGTGTTAGGTCTTCACTGCAACCTAAGACTGTGCCTGAGACCAGGCTCAAGCCAACCCCCCCCGACCCCCCACCCTCCCCAGTGCCTACCCTGCACTTGAACTAATCCAGAGCAATCACCCAAGATCCCAGCAGCCTGCACTGCTGGAGCGCCTAGTTTTGACTTGAAATGGGACTTAGATTCCAAGCCTTATTGCTTTGCAGTGTAGACACAGCATCACTTAATTGCATCTCAGAATCAGCTTGAAGTATCCCACAATTCCATGGACAAGTTTCCTCAGTCCTGTCTATCCCAATGATCTGCAATTCACTTTACTGAAAGCTGAAGCTACCTTTCCTCACTTTGCACATGGCAGTATTAACCCATTCTCTTTTGATTACCAAACTGCAAGCATGCCATAAGTGAGCCTCCTAGATTTGCAATGGAGATTGAGTCTTTTGCAAAGCAGGGTGCTTCCTGGTGATGAGCAGAGCATGCAGCAAAGTTTTCCCAAAGTGCACCACAGTTCTAGGGCAACAGAGGCCATATTTTGGGGGATGAATGCTCAAGGCCAAGGCCCCCCATAACATTGGTCAGCTGACTCAGTTTCCACTCCCCCTGGGTTTACACTGCAGTGAAGACATAGCCTGAGTGATATGCTTGATTTCAGTCTCTTAAATGAAATGAGTTGCTGTGAGTACCCCAGCACAGGACAGCCCTGCTGAAAAGAACATAACCATTGACAGGTATCTGAGAAGTGTGAACTCAAGCAAGGAGAGAAGGTGTTTTGGTTGCTTCAGGGGGATATAAACAGTTCAGGAATGATACACAGCAGAGAGATGCCAATGTTATTTACAGAACTTCTGCAATGCTACAGATGCACTAAATTATCCCACATTTACAGTGCAAACTCTTCTTATTTTCCTTGTTGAGAGAAATTCTTCCCAAATGACATACTACCCTATCTCAATCCCTCCTGCAATAAGATTATTCAGAGGGAAGAATTCGATTGCTGGAATAGTAACGTTTTCAAAAGCAATATTCTTCGATGAACATTACGTCTGAACCATACTGAAGTCAGTTATAAAGCACAAACAATCCTATGCAAGATTTCCATTAGTAACCCAAATACAGTCTTTCATCTATAGTGAATTACGGAGCAACTCCTCTAAATCATCTGTATGGAGTTTCCTCTGACAGTGCCAATTTAAGAAAAGCTGGTTTTGAGCTGCAGATCGATCTTTTATTCTGATAAATTAAAATCCAATGTTAAGCAATGAGACACTGAACATACAGAAGCGTACATTTTTCCTGACAGTTTTGTCTTTTTTTATATTAGATCCAATCTGCTGCCACTGCAGCTCATGCAAAAACAATGCAAGCTAACAACAAGAGCCAAGGACTGACATTCTGGGGAAGTAAATAACCTTTCCAAACAAATGAGCTATGGGATACAAGGTAGTGAATGTAATTAGAGAGGCTCAAAGCATCCTCTCACAGGGAATACCTGGAAGAGAAGGCAGGGGTGGGGGGGAGGACTAACTTTGCCCAAATTGTTTTCTCACCTATGGAATGAACAGGAGGTTTGGTCCCTAAACTCCACAGACCTCTGAGTTACATATGAATTGCAGCAGAATATGCCTCAGGCAACAGATGCCGGAGCAATTTGCATGTAATTGCTGTCTGCATGGGCGCCTTCCTTCCCCTCCACATGGCAGCGCATATCAGACACAGCCAAGCAACCAGGGTTTCCCCAGCTGTGGTGGCTCAAGCTCACAGGATCCACCTTTAAAGGAGTTGTGGGTGTAGCTTCAACTCAGTTTCCCTAGGAGAAGATTTTTCACTGTTAGAGGCTCAGGACCCTGTGTTACAGCAGCAGCCTCGGCACTATTCAGAGCTGAATTTAGCTCTTTGACTATTAAATATTGATGACTGTACAGCTCTCCAATCATGATAGTCAAAATGACTGTGTTGTACAGGGGAATTTTAGCCATCAGCCAGGTGTCCAAACAACTGCCAATTATTGGGCTGGATTACCAATTATCCTGCTTGCTGTTTTGAGCAATTTCCAAGCCTTTGCAGGAACTTAGCATAAGCAGGCAAATTGGGAGAGGGGTAGTAGATGGGGTAATATGAAGTAGTCCTGACCTCTGTGTGTTCTCTATTCAAATATGCTGGGGGAGATGTTTATGAAAAACAGGAAGCGAGATATATTTTAGAACAGCAGCTATACAGAAATCTAGCCTTAGAATAATTACTCAAGATTCCTTACATAACAATTTTTTCTGGTGACACATCGGCAACTTTTGCTTCTGCCCAGAGATTCATTTAGTTTGATCAGCTATGTAACCTCTTGATTGACATAGCTCTGTACATTTTGGATATAAGAGGGAAGTAGCAAGTCAGTCAGCAGATCACTTTGTGGACACAACAGAAGCTCCCCAGGCACAGAGAGAAGGACCAGCCACCCAGAAATCAGTGACTGACTCACTCAAAAACTGACTTAGACTTGTAGGGATAACTATGACTTTTGGGGTGCTTTAATTACCTTTTGTATTCTGCTGCTAAAGGCTGAGAAGTGGAGAAACATGATGAAGGTAATTTCAAGGGGGACTGCTGGGCACCAAAAGTAAAACTTTTGAGACTTAATGTCTTTTTGATAGCCATCTAACAGACGGCTGAGGCCGTGTTTCCTTTCGTGCATGGTCTGATACCAACTTGAGGAGACTAAAAGCTACAGGATTAGGGAACACTGGGTAACCGTATGTCCACCTTTTTTCTGTCCTCTGGCACTATTCAGGAGGCTGCATGAGCAAAAACCCTACATCTTTCTTAAATTTCTCTCCTGTACTGCAGATAGCATCATGGAAACAAGTCACCAGACTGAATCAATACACTAGGAGATTTGTTATTAGAGATGGGGATGGAAACACAGCTATTATTAAGGCTGCCCAACACTTATCATTATAAGACCCTGTTTTCAGTTGCTTATAATTTTGCCAAACTTCGACTATTTGGGCTGACATTTCCCATGCTGGGTATGTCTGCCTCAGGCTGATTATTTCAGCAGAAATTATTGCCAAAATGGTCTGCCTGTTTCTGAGAAAAAAGCCATAGGGAAAAATACACTGGTTTGCACACATTAAAAAATTACAGCCGACCCCTACATTTTGAAGGAGGGATTTGAAATTTGGAAAGGGGTAGCCTTTGTGTCAGGGATGCATCTTTGGACACCTCTGAGAAACCACCCACCTTTACCCAAGTGATGAGCTTTTGAAAAATAGCAGTTGGTTCACGCTCAGTAGAGACTTCTTAGATTTAAGCAGCTAAATTCTGTGACAATGCCATACACACTGGACATGGTTTGGCTAGCACTTGGTGCCATGTTTGCTGCAATTGCAGTTGTGGGCTCCTGCTGGATGCCCTTAGTTCAGGTCCCTGAAACAAAGGCAGGGAGCTTGTCTCTTCTGTGCTTTCAGTGACCCTCTGCTGGGCCCAGGCAGCATGGAGGAAGAATCCTGATTTGAACACAGAGGGCGTGAAAGCTGGACCAAGGGTTGTAGTGCACTTGGAGCAGATTAGAACAAGGATCCTGTCGTGAAATGGAAACTGGGACTGGAAGCTGACAGACGGGGAGCAGGAAACTGGGAGCTGGATTGGAGATGACTGGGAATGAGAACCAATGGGGAGGAGAGACAGATCTAATGAGGATGCAGGGTGAAGGAAAAACTGGGACTGGCTAAGAAAGGAGAGACTGGGACAAGGAGCTAGGGTTTGGGGAGGACAATGAAATTGGACAAAAAGTCCACGCTGGGAGACTGGCGGTGGCAGCCAGGTGGGACAGAGAAAGGGGATGGGGCAAATAGACACCAGCCTGGGGCAGCTAGAGGCCAGATCAGGAAGCAGCAGTGGGAGGGACTGGGAGTAGCTAGGGAGTGAGAGCAGGGAGTGGAGTGCAAAGTGGCGAAACTAGGACTTGTGCAAGGACTGGAACGAAAAGCGCTAAAAGTGGAGATTGGTGCTAGGTCATGAGAATTGGGCTCAGATAAGCAGTCAAGGGCAGGGGGTGGGGGGGACAAGGCTGGGGCAAAACATGGAAAGGAATGAAGTAGAAGGGGCCTCACTTGGGGGGAATGGATAGAAAAGTCTGTTCCCACTAGAGCACCCATCTGCCAGAACCTGGAATGGCCCAAAGACTCCTATATCTCATTGTTTCTCTGCGGTCAGCAAATACCTGTGAAAATCACTGGCAAAGTATCCTATAGCTCCCTATAATGCTGGTCCATACATCAGATTGTTGCCTATTACTAGTCAGTTACTCCACTAGATCAATGTCTAAAATTTAATCTAGCCAATTTCAATTCAAGGCTTTGTTTAAGATGGTCTTTTTCATCCAGAGATTTTTCCTAAGATGGTGACTGACCCTCTTTTCAGTCAGGATTTCCTCTCCAGGATCAAATTGCTGACACTTTTGTCTTCTTAGGTGAAAGAGAGAGAACTTGTGATTTTGTGCCTCTCTTTTCCTTTATAGTCCAGTGAACCTTTGAAGTGGATTCTTTTGAATCTCTCTCTCAAAGCAAAGTTTATCCAAACAATGAGCAAGACAACATGGAGTCAAGTGACTATGGAGCCTCCATGCTATTTCTTTCCCCACTTGCGTCTGTTAAAATGCAAATTGTTTTGTTTCCTGTCATCTCCTCCCCCTGCTGACTCTGTTTTCTACTTATACGTACACTAAAGTAAAGAAAATTTCCTTCATTTAGGACAGACCTGTTTAACAACTTTTGCCAGGCACTGAATATGTGTTAATATCATCATCTTATGGGGGGAATTTATAACTTTATCTATAATGTTGTTACATAGATTTCACCAGAAAGTTATTACTTTTCAAATGATCTCTTACAAAGCATATTTTGTACAGAGGTGATTTCAATAGTATGTGGAGTGTGAATCCAGGGGTGCCTTTGGTCAGAATAATATCCCCTTATCTCAACGTCATGTTGATAAATAAAAGCATTAATGTTTGTGAAGCACTCAGATACTAGACTAATAAGGAGCGTGCTGTAAATATGGGTTGGGGCGACATACTGAACAATGAGGAGAAAAATAGCTGCTTGTTGAGTAATTGTGTTAGTCTATTTCAGCAAAACAAACAGAGTTCTGTGACACTTTTAAAGACTAATGAATTTATTTATTGCATGAGCTTTCATGGGAGAAAATCCCACTTCATCAGATGTGTATGACTCACCTTTCTCTGTCTGTCCATATTTACAGTTAACATGATATGTTTTCCATTTCTTGCATCTAATGAAGTAGGATTGTGCCACAAAAGCTCATGTGATAAATTTGTTAGTCTTTAAAAATGCCACAGGACTTCTTGTCTGTTTTGATCATTAAGTGAACACTGCCCATCTCACGAACTGAGTGAGGGAGAGACCCAGTGGAAAAAATAAGTGATTAGGTAACGAAAGACTGTGTCACAGTACCTGCACACCAGGTAGCTGCATATCAGGTAGCTGAATTAAGGCAATCTTAATTCTGTCATTTCCTAACCTGGAGTGCTTGATTTTACAACCATATTCCTGTGCCTTTAATGTCATTTTTTATGCGTGATGCAGCGTATCCACTACATTTGAGTACAGACAGAATACTATCCAGATGACCATATCATGGACTATGTATATTATGGACAAGTGAGCTCAGTGCCATTGATTATCTGACTATACCAATTAAGTAGCAGTGTTAATTTTCTCGCCAGCATGATGTAATTTCTGGCATCACACTAAATAGTTAAATAGTTAAGATATTAAATAAAGAATATTTTAAAATTCAAGGCTTAAATGTTTTAAAATCCAGAGCTTAAACCTCTGTAAAGATCTTAATTAGGCTCCAAATTGGTGTGCCAGAATGTTGTCTCTTTATTTCCTAGGCTGAGTTGTGTTTTGCTCAGAGTTCTTCTAAAGCAGCAGGGGGAAAAGAATTACACATGCTCATGCCAGGACAGAAATAGCACAAGGCGAGGAAATCACGGCGACTTATTGTACCAGATGCTCATGGACCAGTCTTTAGTCTTTGCTTTTTGAAATCTAACCACCCAAACAGAAACGTCTCAATGTCTGTTTTCTACACACACCTTATTCCAGTACAAATGACACAAATCTCTTCTGCTAACAAGAACCTAACACTGTAAAAATTCTGAATCTTATGGCAGTGATCCGTTAGAAGAAATGCTGCTCATTTTCCTGTCACTGCAGGGAATGGGACACCCTCACTGCAGCCAACAACAGAACTGTGTGAAATGGTGATCGCGATTTTTTCCCTTGCTTTCTTTACGGGTTGCCAAATGTCTGTTTGAAAAGGGGAATTGGCACTAAACTCATTATGACTTCTCTGCACAAGATGAACCTGGACTCTGGAGAACAACAAAAAAGCTGGGGCAATTAGCTGTGTGTACGCTCAACATATGGTGTAAGTAGAGAGGAAGCGGAGTTACAAGCCACGTAGACAGGGAATCCACTTATCTTCCCATCTTCCCACCACAGGGGGTCCATGTTATGGATTGCAGCCACCCGGCTGGAGAAACATCCATGGAGCCAGCCTACAGTCACGTGTCATTAAGTATGTCTGCACTGCAGTGGACAGTGTGTTTCCTAGCTCATGTAGACAGGCGCATATTAGCTCTAGAAATACCAGCATAGCCGGGGTAGCACATGGGCTAAGCCACCTGAGTAAAAACCTACCTGGACCACTTGGGTTCACAGTCAGGGGCAGTTAACCCAAGCTGCTACACTGCTATTTTTACTGGGCTAGCTTGAGGATAAGAGCTGTTGGGGTACTCAGACTGGGAAGAATGCCTCTAGCTACAGCACAGATATATCCTGATGGCCTTCAAGGGGAAGGACAATTTCTTTCTCCTCGCCTAGTGCTCAGCAAGCTACATATAGGGCACAGAATTTATCCCTCCACAATTACTGTAGGACACAAAGCTACTATTATTTTTATGTACCTATAATTTCCATAGCAACCCACATTCTTTTCTGGGAACATAATTCTATTTGCTTTGATAACTTTTACTTAGAGGTAGTTCTTTGACAATGGTCAATCTTTTCTGCTTGTGGCCCATTTCTTTATAAGCAGTTCTTGTTTCTTTGTTGCAAAAACTGTTACTTCTCCTTTGCAAAACTAGGGAGCCTGACTATTGATAACATCAGATAGGAGCAAACGATAAAGACGACCACAAATCATTCATTTTGCCAGAACTGCAACACACAACTATATTTTCATCCCAGGCAAACTGGTGATATTTCTTTCATTATATTTTAATAATTTTACAGCAGATTAAATATGAAGTGCAAACAATTTATCACTAGGGCGCTTTAATATGCATTACGTCAGTGCTGCCAGAATACAAGTATTTGTCAGCCTCACCCCTTCAGACTAAACCAACCTGACCTGGTTGTACTGGAATTATTTGACATCTTGATCACAACACCTTGTGGACCTGGCTCATAGCATAACTCACGTGAGTAGTTCCATGGAGGTACTTGGGATCAGGCTCCATAACAAACTCTATCGTAATTCCCTTGCACCTGCATCAACTAATGGCTTGCTCTGATATATGATAAAGCTTTATCAAGTTTGTCAGATGCTTTATGTGCTCCTATGTTAGTCTGATATTACTGCCCAGCTAGGAAAGGCTTTTATGGATACATCCATCATGAGGTTCAAGTGTGTTCCATCATGTCATTATTTTTACTTACTCCTGTCTTTTCATCAAAGATTTTGATTCCTCCAAAAGAGACAGTTAAAAATATTTTCTGTTTATGTTCTCCTTTCGAACGAGCTGCAGCAACAATTCCCTGTGGAGACAAAAAATGGTTGGGTTGATATTATCACTACTCTTTTATTTTTAATTTCCGGCAGGCCCCCCTGTTAAAAAAAAAAAAGCCAACACAGAGGCTTTACTTCAAAGGAGTTGAGCACCTGCTACTTCTCTATGATTTCCAAGGGTGCTCAGCACTTCTCAAAATCAACCCCAAGCTCTCCCCTTACTATGTGTAGCCACAATTTAAGTCCAGATACAATCTCTCCCCACCTTCATCTTCTGTCCTCTTCCCCCCTAAGATTAATTTTCTGCATGTTCCTCAGAGCCCATTTGATGCACAGGCCACACAGAAATGTTTCCAGTTCCCTGAGCTATCCAATACTCCTTGGAATTTTTTCTAATTAGAGATGAAGGTAATCCGTGATTTCTAGAACATGTTTGCCCCCTGCAAACTTATTTTCTGCTTGTTTATTTTTTTAAAAGACAAGAAGAAAAAGAGTCCTTCTTTTAAGGAACAGTATGAACCACCTGAGTTTTCATTTTTAAAGAAAGATTTTCTTTACAAGCTCACAATAAACCCTGAGGGAGCGTGGCATTTCTTTTGTTTACTGTTCTTTTGTCCGGTGAACTTACCCTATTATTATACTCCTGTCTAGTGACTTACTGTTTGTGCATTCTGTATATTATTACAGCTGAAACATAATCTGGCATTCACATAGCAACTTCTCTTTCCATTTCAGAGTCCTACCTCTCTCAGTTATCAATGTTAACATCTCACGATTCGCTGTCACAAATTAAATTTGTGAATAAATAAAAAATACTTAGCCTAATGCTTTGCCTGTTCAAAATACTCAACAAACATTAACAGAATTAATCCTCATTACACTGATTTGAAGACAGCACTGCTATGCTCATTTTACAGATGAGAAAACCGAGACACAAAAAAATTAAGTGACTTGCTGAAGGTCATACAGCAACTTAATGTCAAAGTCAGAGCTAAAACTCAGGGGTTGCTGGTTCCCAAGTTCTCCACTCAGACAACTAGACCAGGTTGCTCTAATGGAGGTTGACCGTAATGTCAAAGATAACACCTCAACAGAAGGCCATGAATACTACAGTGAAAAGGAATAGTTCCCTCATTTTAAATAGTAAAGCTTACAGTGCCACCTCAAAAGACAAGTATAGGAATTTGCAAGACCACCTGCTCTGGATGAACCTAATCATCTCACATAACTTAGGCAAGTCTCTCCATTATGCTAACTAGGGGAGAAAGATAAAAAGTCTAGCCCAGTGTCACAACAGCCATGGGTCTTGCACAGCTCGTTGGGTGATGGAATCAAGCAATGAATGAAAAAGGGCCTACTTGCAGCTGAATCCTGTATGTGGCAGGTGCTGTTTTGAGAAATTAAGGGCCCTCATTTAAAACAGAGTCCCTCCCATTACAAAATGCTCATAGCATTTTTAAAAATTATTTACAAGAAAGCACTCACAAAATTGCTTAACCATGAGATGGGTGTCACTCTTCACTATTCATTCATGCCCCTCTATGTCACTACGTCCCCCTTCCCTCAGTTTGTGCATTATCTACAAAGATTGTAGAGCACTTCAGGGCAAGATTGTCTTTGCTAGCTTTGTCTTTATTTTTCCCCTGCCTATAAAAACTAGAGATGAGCCAACACATCCGATCCAAGCCCCCACAGATTTTTAGATGGGGAATTTGGAGAAGAGGGAGGGTCACAGAAGAAAAGGAGAAAGCTAAAGGTCTAGATTAGATCAAAAACCTCAGAGGGGTGGCTCCTAGAGCCACTTTGGATCCCTAACATCAGAATGTGAGTCCCAACTTATCCATATTACAGTCATGACTTTTATACAGAACTAGCCAAATTCTACTTTATAGCATTTGTACACCCACAGATTTCAGTAGTCTAAATGAGGGGGAATTTGACCCAGTACCATGAACGTTGAATGGCAGAGTTCAGTCTGAGTGCTCCCCGCCTGATTGTGTAACAAACATTAAAAGTGACACTGCACCTTGAGTTTCATCATAGAATCTTGGCATAACTTGTCTCCACGTGCTGCAGAAACCTCATCTATCCCAATCAGTTTTGCTTTGTATCGGACACCATCACCTTTAAACCTCTTTATTAAAGTGGCTTCACTGCGATCCTGACCTGAAAAGAAATAAGTGAAAATCTGAAATTCACATGACTGTAAAGGAAAAAATAAATAAAAGTTCACAGGTGAGGTTAAAGTTAAACTTATGTTCATGCATCAGAATTTGAGCTGGTGAATATTTGCATAAAATCAGGAGAAATTTATAAGTTAAATAAAATTTGCCTCTCTTATAAATGTGCACAGTGGGATTGCAAGTGTATGAAATCAGCAAGCCCAAGTAAGAGATGAGCCCAAATCAAACCCCATGGACCCTCAATACTTCTGATCTGGACAGGGCATTGGAAATCCCAGTCCAGATAAGAATTCTGCCTCTTGAGTCCACCTCTAATAGAGAGATGGTCTTCTCTCTCTGAACTCCAACTTGTCCAAGTGTATTAGCAAAATTTATAATCTCAGGATTTTTATTTTCACTCCTCTTTCACTGAATGAAAACAATATTAATTACATCATCTGCCAATACGACTTCACTGCTCAAAAGTCATGGCAACTACTGCTTCATGGTACATTTCTTTTTGTTTCTCAGCATACAGTAATAACATAAACACCAACAGGAATTCACACAGAATCATCCTGGGAGGCCAGAGTAAGAAACAGAGGGATTCTTACTAAAAAGGAAATTCCTTTGAATGAGATAGTTCAGTGCCCAGAGGGTGAACGGAAACAAGTGACGGAGCAAAACTGCGAGTCAAAGACGCTATGACACACCATGAGGAGAACTTTGTTAGAAAGACAGCAAGCAGGTGAACTCCCAAGAGGGCTACTCCTGAACACATATTGAAGCAAGAGTAGAATCTATATCCTGAATGGCTGGGGCTATAACTTTCTACCCGCTGAAGTCAGCAGCAATGACGGCCAGATTCAATAGCAAGGGATTCCTGCTTTCAACAACACAACAGAAAACATGCTCTCGCTCCCACCTGGTAACACGGACAATTACACACCATGCCTCTGGGGCCTCTGGAGGCAATGCTCCCCTTTTTGCAAGCACAGAGACTGAGTCTGGGAGAGAAACTTTTATTAAAATGGAAAAAGTAACTAGGCATTAACTAGGGAAAATGTCACAAGTAAGATCCAGAAGCATAAAACCATGAGCAAATCAGCCTCCACAGAGCACATTGGTCAGTGTCCTTCTGCCTCAGGTTCTTAAGACCAGCAACCAGAAGTTCCTTTGATGTGCCCCTTTCTTCACCGCACCCTCCTCCCAGCTAAACAAACAAGGAGTCCTGTGGCACTTTTAAAGACTAACAAATTTATTTATCACATGAGCTTTTGTGGGAGAAAATCCCACTTCTTCAGACACTGTTGTTCTTAGTGCGAACCCAGAGTTCAGAGATGCTGCCGCAGAGTCCACCACCCACCCCGACAGCGAGAGAGAAGACGACAACATTTTGGTTGTTCCACTGTCCAGCCACTCTCCCAGGTGCTCTACTTTACTGGCCATGCACCCAACCTCTGCATCTCTCCTTTGGCCTCTATCGGTGGGTCTCTTGAGATTCCCCCCGTTCTCAGTGATCTCAACTCTTAGTGACTGTCAGTTCTTCGCGCGTGAACCTCAGTGCTGAAACTGGGCAGGAGCGCTGTCCCTTAACAAGTGATTTCAGCTCTAATGCTCACTTAACAAAATGAAAAACCTCCTAACAGAACTTTAATTAGCTCTGTTGTTGAATGCTGGGGAGGCACACGTTAAACCATGCCTGGGACTCTTAGGCAGAGATTCCTTTTGTCTTTCACAGCCGTCTTGCCTCTCATCTCCCTGCTCATTGGCTTCAGTTCAGCTGATGGTGACCCACTCAGTCAAGACAAACAATGTATTTCTGCTATCCTCTGCTTATACAGTAAGCATAACATTTCATTACCCCTGCATTCAAATGAAATGAATTTGTAAAGTGATTTGTAACCCAATGCCACCCAAAGTCCACCACGTTGACAACACAGCTCTCTTTGCTACAGGGCTGTAACTACACACTGCGGTGCCTGGGGCAAGCAGCCCCAAAGGTACCTCCACTTGGGCCCCATTCCTCCCCCACCCAATCTCTGCAGCCAGAGCTGGTCGGGGCATCTTTTCCCTACGGTGGTCAGAGCCAGATGGGGAGTCTCTACCCCGCTGCAGGCAGAGCTGGTCAAGGTGTCCCTTTAGGGGTTCTCCACCCTGTACCAGCCAGAGCCGGATGGGGTGTCCATTCCCCACTGCGGCCAGAACCAGGCGGGACTTCCCTACCCCACAATGGCCAGAGCTGGGCAGGAAGTGCCTTCCCCGGCTCCAGGGCCAGGAAGGGGCTGGCATGGTGCCCTTTCAAATTCACGCCTGGGGATTTCCCCATTCACCCTGCCGTAGTTACAGTCCTGCTCTGCTAGATACCTCTACCGCTTGGGTGTGTTTCTGTAAATATAGTGTGGTCATGATGACTCTCCAACTCACTATCTCACTCATTCAGACCCCTCTTCTGGGGAAAAAGAGATTGACTTTTGGAAATCAGTCTTTCTGAGAGCTGGGTGAAGATCTGTTTTGCAGGCTATCTTTAGAAGTTCTTGTTTGGGACTGGTAAAACAACTGTTATTTTGTGAGTGACTGCAAATGAGAGAATATAACAGCAGCACTCCAACAAATCTAGTATTCTTATGAAAAAGTCAGTTCCTGAAGAAAGTTCAGGCAAGAAGAATTGAGAGTCTGGACACTGAAAGGTTCCAATAAAAGAAGTGGATATTACTAAAAGCAATCATTATTAACTGCACACAACCCAGCTACTAACACAAAAAAAGAAGTGCAGGGCTCTCATTCTTTGGAGAGAATTAGCACATGCTGCTTTCTGGTTTGTAGAAGGGGGAGAGACTCTGAGATCTGAGAAAATGAATCAGGTGCACCACAAAAGGAGGCGTTGCTACAAGATACAAACCTAAAAAAGCACTATAATGCAACAGATAAAGAAAGGCAAGAACGTAGGTGTGGGGGAGAAGAGGAAAGGAAAATGAAAACTAGTCTTGAGATAGTGAAAGGAGCCAGCTGTGTGTGCAAATTTTCCAAAACTTTAGAAGCATTTGGATATGTGGTTTTTGATTCAGACACAGTCACTCACATGAAGTAACTGAACCTATTACTGAAAAAGGAAGACTCCGGTATGTCTTCAGAATGCACAACTGAAATATCTAATAGAGTGGCAAGGTAAAAACAAATAAGGAGTCCTCTGGCACTTTTAAAGACTAACAAATATATTTATTGCATGAGCTTTCATGGGAGAAAATCCAAAACCCAGAACCTGAAAACTGCAAGCTTCAGATGACTTTTTTTTTTTTTTTGGATAGGGAAAAAAATTCCATCTCCTGACCAGTTCCACTGAGGAGGAAAGATTAAAAGGACTACTCAAAAGTGAGAAATACTAAGCATTCTTGTGGCAGAAGTAAATTGCTCAGGAGCTTTGAAAATCAGGTCACTTGTTTAAGGGCCCAACTGTGGATTTATATTATTATTATTTATACTGTGGTAACACCTAGAAGACCCAGTCATTGGCCAAGATCTCTTTGGCTAGGCATTGTACTAACACAGAAAAAAAGGATGGTGGCCCCTGCTCCAAATGACTTACAATCTAAGTAACTCATGCTAGGCATCCATGGTTGAACAATGTGGTCTCTGACTCTTCCAGCTCCAATTCTGTTTTATAACTTGCACTGAAGCATTTTAAACAATGATTCTTACAGTAACAAAAGAAAAACTGATAGCTGTTGTTCTGTTATTGGCTACTACTGTGTAGAACTTAGAGACTTTTTTTAAAAAAAAGCAAATAATATCTACTAACAACTACATTCACATACCTTCCAAGCCGATTTGTTTTCTTCTCTCAACCTAATGTTCTCCAAATCAGTGGTTCCCAACCTGTGGTCTGTGGACCACTGGTAGCCCGTGAGGGTACTGCCGGCGGTCCGTGGGTGTGTGTATGCGATAATTACTGCAGGTAAATGTATTGCAGGTAAACGCACTGTGATGAGTGCAATATGTTTGTGAGTGAGCATAATAAATTATTAGAAATAACTGTGTTTTTAATACTTGTCGACGTACAAGTTTGACTCCTGTCAGCCATAAGTTATGTTACAAATGTTTAAAATGGTTTGTTTACATGGTGGTCCACAAAATCTTTTGATGACAATGGAGTGGTCCACATAAAGGGAAAGACTGGGAATCGCTGCTCTAAATCTACATGATTGAAATCCATACAACATTTTCACAGGGGGAAAAAAATGTAGTAAATATGCACAGGGCCGGCTCTACTGTGAGGCAAGAGACAGGCATGGCTTCAGGTGACAGTTCTTCAGGGCGCCTAGCTCCCGTGAAGATCAGGCTGGCTCCCGCCTCTTCAACTCTTTCCTAGCAGCTCAGGCACTGTTAGTCAACCTGCATCTTGAGTCATGTTGGCAGAGTGCACTTTAAATCCCTCTGCAGGCAGATGCTGGAGATTTATGCACTTTGGAAAACTCTTTTCAACCTCCATGAATGAGATGGGGGGGCACCAAATCAAAATTTGGCTTGGGGAGCCACAACCCCTTGGGCCGGCCCTGATTATATGCACAATAAAGAGCATTCAGAAATGAGGGACTCTTCGAGTTCCCCTCACCCAGAGTACTCACAGGAACTACAGTTCAAATTATGAACCAGTGACCTGCAAAATTTCACAGCAAATATTAGCCCTTGGCAAATATTTTATGGCTGAATTATAGCCTCCTATGAAAGAAGGGCAATGACAAGTGATCCTTATCATTTGACTCCCTTCTTCAATTAGGTTTCCCCTCTGTATTCCCAAAAGGATTTAAATAAGAGATTGAATTTTCATGCTTTTAAATGATATTTTTTTAAAAAAAACTAATGCCACATAGATAATGAGTCAGAAACTGTAAGTAATGTTAAAATTGTGCCTTAGGAAATGCTGAGGCAGATGTCAGTATCAACAGCTAAAACAATGAAAGAACATTTGCTACAAGCCCTGAAAAAACATCTGGATACACAACCAAGCACAGCCATGAGTGGGCTTTTCTGTATGTCTTTCACATGTGTAAACAACATGTCTAATCAACTTTATGTTTCCATAAATAAAATCTTATTCAAAAAGCATTCTCACCAATAGTTGCCTATCTTCATTAGAACAAAAGCTGGCTTTTTATTGTCATTACTCTAAGCTCAAAAGTGATCTAGAATGTTTTCTGCATCTGCATCACGATCATTAACTTGTAGCCAGTTCAAATAGTTGCACACAAAGCCCAACCTATTAAATTTTCTGAATGCATCCTAATTCACATTAATAGCCCCATTAATGAATGTTTTGTTGCTCCAAATGCTTACATGCAACACCCATTTCATGTATGTACATTCAGCATTTATTAAGAAAGGAATTTTATGTAGAAGGAAGTGGGTTTATATATATGATGGAGGATGATCAGCAAGTTGAGAATAGTGCAGGAATTGTATGCTCAAAATGGGAAATGACCAGAGATTACAAATTTGTTAATTAATAAAAAATAAACCTGGGAAGTACAACACAAAATTCAGATCTTGTCTAAATTACAAGATCAAGGATCCCATTACAACATGGTATCAATCTATCCAAGTTCTTACCCATCAATATAGTACCTACCCATCAACATGCTACCAGTCATCCTGGTAGTCGTCCATCACAATTACAAAAAATGTTGACAAATATGTTTCTTTCTTAAGCATGGACACAGTTGGCCTCTGCTTTAACTCCTCATGAAGGAAGGCATGGAACCTGGTTTCAGTTGCACTGAAATACTATCCTGGGGTAAAAGCAAGTTCCTCAGTGTGGATGACTAAATAGCAGAGATGTAACTTTAGAAGCAAGATAACCGAATTCCTCATTTGTATGATGGACTCTTATTGAGCACACAGTGCAGACTCTCATTCAACAGACTATTATTAAAAACAAACTTTTTAATGCGAGTTCTTGAACAAGGTCCGCTACGTATTAAAAATACCATAAATAATGTGTACCTGAAGTATGTGGTGGTAATTCTATTGCGGGGTGGGAGAGGAGTGTGGGTGACAGCATTAACAGGAAAACAAAGCTTCGGATGTTATCTAGTTACCAGAACTCCAACATGGAAATACTGCTCTTTATTTTATTCTGTATAACAAACAGATCCAGCCTTAGTCTCTTTCCTCGAATCTCTTTCTCCTCAGTTCCCCAGTCTTGTTTGCATGTATTCATCTCTAACAGCGGCGTGCACAAAGGGGGCAGACAGGGACACAGGAATCCCACCCCACCAACACACCAGTAATTGCCAGGGGCACAGATCTCCTACCAGCTTCAAGGTCGCCGGACTGGACCTTGCTGGGGGCACAGAAAATGCCTCTCTAAAACTGGTTAAATTTAAAATCCTGTGTATGCCCCTGATCCCCAGTCTTCCACAGTACCACTCCCTTCTCATTTGTCTCCTCCTGTTTCTTATTGGGCCCAAGCTCCCCAAACTCTGTTCTGTAGGAGGAAAAGAAGTTAGGGTCCTGGGCTCCTCTTTTGCTCATCTTTATGTGAACTATGAGAAATTATGTTGAAAAGCTTCAGTGTATAGTCTTTCACTCTCCCTGTGCTTTCTAGAAAGATGCATGCCATCTTAAAAGCATGGAAGCTCCCAGATAAAGAGTAAAGCTTTTAAAGCAAATTGAATGCTGTTTCAGATCTCAAAATGTTATCAGACAATCCTGCATGCCCAGAATTAAATCCTATTTCCATATCGCACATCTGCTGAGAACTGAGTACAGGATTCCGCAATTCTTCTGCTACACGTGGCGCTACTCAAGCCTTAACATCAAGGAGGGTACATTGCTAATTTAGCTTCAATCCTGCAGATAAGAGGGGTCCATCCAGAGCTCATTGCCAGACTCGGACCTTGACCATTATTTTGTTTTACAGGCTCATACATGACTTCAGAATTTATATGATGCAAGAACAAACTTTTACAAAACCTAAGCCCAAGATATTTTCAACCATCTGTTGTAAAAACCCCATTGTAAATGGCTGTTTGTAAGCAAATAAATATCTGTACCCTAACGCAGCAGCACCAAGAAGCAGATTCAACTATTAGCAGACTAAAAATGAATGAACTGATTTCTCTGTCCCAGGCTTAGAAAAATACAAAATGGGAAAAGAACACTGTGTCACACCAATCTGATTTTAAAATTCATTCACTTTCTACTGCTAAGGTTTCCATGTTAACATAGGCAAAAAAAAAAAATGTTGCGCTTGCAATGCAGATATTTTAAATTCACAGTGGCCGGACTCGTAACATGTACATACTTTGCTAATTACCAAATCCATCCCCAGGTACACGGCTGTTCACCTCTAAGTCATACTATGCCTTCCAGCTGGAGTCACTGTTCCCATGTGATCTGGAATGGTGTGACCTTTGCTGTTGAGAGGGGTAAACAAAACTGGGTCACAGTTAGGCATCGGCAATTTTTATTTTTGATGACCAGATGGTACTCCTCCATTACATTTCTGCAGTGGAACTAGGTGACAGGCTATTAAAACTGGTCACCAGAAACAGATTTGTTGAGGCCTGCTGTTGAGTTAGAACCATATACCTAAATCTCCTTACTCTTTTCACGCAACTGGTAAATCCCCAGAGCCTTTCAACATCATTGGGTTTCTGAGTTTGCATACAGATAACAGACATCTTTGTTATTATAGACAGGATAGAAGACTTTTGTCTAGATTCACAAATCAATAAAGAAAATAAATAGATAATTTCCACTTGTCTAATGCATTTTATTCAAGGCACTGTGAATATTTCATAGTAATTAAATTCAGACTTGCATGGACTTTGCAAGGTAGATACATCAACCACCCTCATTTTACCTCTTGAGAATCGGTAAAACAGAGGTTAATGGACTTCTTCAATATCTCAAGGCAAACTAATGGCAGAGCCAAAACCAAAACCCTGGGTCCTGACTCTCAATTCCATGATGTTACTGCTACACATGCTTGCTACAAACTGTCACGAACCACAAGTGAAAAACAAGTTATTGCAGCCGATCCAATTTTCAACACATTAACTTGACAGCAGGAGGCTGAGATGCTTCTAAGATCCCTAACCACAAGAAGCAGCCACTTCTTGCTTCAGGATTCCACCAGCACTGATAAGACACAATGGGGTAATGGTTAGAAGAGTAGAATAACCATCATTTAACTCACGCGTTGGTAACTCCAGAACTGGGACGACAGCAGGAAGCCTACAGATATTTGAATTAACGTGAACTTTTTGAGCACTACAGAGAACTTTGCACATTAGAATTGACAGAACAATCATCCAAGGTTTAGCCTCCATCCATTTAACATCAGAGCACATATCAGTAGGACTCACTCAGCTGTGGCTCAAAAAGTCCTAGACTAAGTTTCACCTGAACTTGGACCCTTGCCCGAATAGTGCAACATGCTGATCTTGTATCAACATGCTAACTTTGCATTAATTACTGGATGTTCAGCTGGAGACTTTTCAAATGGGTATACTTCATCAGCAGAAAAAAAACACAGACGCAAGCAGTTTTACTGTTACTTTATATTTATGCTAATATACCGTACTATCAGAGTTTTAACAATCACTAGTAATCTGAACTGATAACCTTGAAATGGCTACATTCTTTAGTTGACTGTGTACTCCTTTCTTCTCACTCAGGGCGTAATGTGAATTTCTTGATTTTAAGACTATAAAATATATACTGATGCCATCAATAACATGCCTACAGGAGCCAATTCTCTGAAGAATAATACTCCACTGTCTTTCATACTAATAAAGTGTCAAAAGTGTAGCCACTGTTTATAAACCTGAAATGGCTTTCCCCCACTTTTTTAGATTCACAGGCACTAGACCAGTAGCTTATACCAGTGGTTCTCAACCACTGTGCTGGGACGCCTTATTGTGTTACCACACAGCGGTGTGTCGTTGGAGAGCTAAGGAGATGGCTGGATTTGGTCTGGAGGGAGTGGACTAGTGTGTCCTGTACATTTGCGGTATGCTGCCAGTGTGTTGTGACCCATAAAAGGTTGAGAACCACTGGCTTGTACTACTGTAAACAGTGTAAATCTTCTTGGCGACAATTATCATTTTTATAGCACCAAGGCAATGAAGAATACTACATTGCAGCTCAGAATGACATCTAGGCAGTACATACAGGACATTATGGTTAAGATAGTGAAATACTAAGTAAAAGATGTTTCCCATTGAGAGAGCGTAGTCATGCCCCGCTCTGTAGAAGTACACATGTGCACACAGAAATACACATGCACACAGATCTTCAGCGAGCACAGACTGGCCTAACTATATTAAAAGAAGTTTACTCCAATTAAATCTGCTGAAGATTTTGTCCACCCTTTCTTGATGTAACCATGCATGTAAAGTTCAGTTGTACGTATTCAAATGTTTGCCTGATGCTCTATAGCAAACCTGGCACATGGGCCTGTGAACAGTGGAACACAGGGCTCCTGGAGGCATGTTATTGCCATGTTATAAACTAATAAATAAATAAAACTGATTGTGTGGGATTGTAGAATCAGATCCAGAATAAGCAAGGCCCAAACCTATCAATGGCAGAAAGTGAGACTCCTCTATCTCACCAACTACAGTCCAAATTACTTTCCTTTGTGTGTGTGTGTGCCTGCATGAAAGACAATCTGGGTACAAGCAGTTTACACAATTAAAAATAACCTGCACAAAACAAAACCACAAACAGGAAACATGCTGAAGCAGCTGTTATCAAATTTGGCAGTTTCTCCTTCTGTTCGACTCATGCATTGTTACAAGAAGAATTTTTAAATACCCAGTTTCTGCACCCACACTAAGTTCATTGGTAGCAGAAGTGGTAGAGGTCAGTGTGGTATTTCTATAATACCAATTTTATTCAAGTACATGAAGATACAGAAAAATGTTTTTTCTCATGAGATACTGGGCTTGCTTTTCTTTTATTTCTGCAGAAGAGAAAATATGTAATTGTATTAAAATTTAAAAGATGGAAAATGAGTCTCAGTATTTTCTGCACAAAGCTAAACAATAAAGAAGCAATGCCTTGCACTGTGTGTGCATATAGTTTAATTTCCTATATCATCAGAATAATTCTTCTTTCACAATGTATTCAAACAGGCTTCTTACAGTATCTGTCATTCATTGTTACAAGGAGGTTCATTAGCATTTAATTTCTACAGCCCACAACATATCTCAGCAGATGATGATTAGTGCCCTGTATGGATACAAATATGTGGATCCGCTTCCAATCTGCATCCACAAAAAATGGCTTGTAGATATCTGCAGATTTGCAGGGCTCTCTGCATTTGTGTGAGAGAGGGTTTGAGTCACATGGGAGTGAGGAGACGTATATTATCAATCCTATCTATATGTGTGCTCTCTCATAAACTGTTGGGTGGTGCATGACAAGAGATGCCTTGTGGTTCGGGTTGTTGAAGGCTTGTATGGAGGAGTGTCATTTTTTCTTTATTGATTTGAATTTCAAAGGTGGTAACCCTATAACTATGGGACCTATTTCCATTCCCTTGTTGAATCACAGCTCTAGGCAGCGTTTCTGTGGGCAGTGTCCACTCACTCCTTAGATGTCTTTGAGGAATTGTGGGCCCTGTCCAGGGCTTTCTGCTTGGTGTCCCCTCTTCACTCCCTGATTTTCAACCTTTGACCCCGGTACCATTCCTGGTTTTTCATTTGTTGCCCCATGTATTTGTGGCCCTGGCTTACCAGTTCCTCCCTGGTACATGATGGGGTGGACCATTAATTTAGGGTAGGCTTAGCCCAGATCTGCAAATAATATTAATATGAAAGATTGTCATCCTCTAAATGATGAGGTCCTTTGAAACAAAGACCCTGAATTTAAATGCCATTTTAAAAAGTAGTTTTCTAGCACCTGAAATTCAGACAGTGAAATGTAATCCAACTCCCCAAAGATGTAGATAACAAGTTTAAAGGCATGCAGGACTGAAATAAATCCAACCTCTACCATCTCACTACACTCCTCACCATGGAACATGAGTACTACTAGTAGTCTGTTGCCACAAGATGTTCTCTTTCCACTCCAAGAAGGATAATCTAACAGGATTTGCAATATCAGTTTTGGAGTCACGCCAGAACCAAGTAACTGCTACCTGTTTCCTACAGAATTAAAAACTTGCCCCTATTGTGATCTGGTTTAACAACAAATATTCTCAAGTTAAGACTACATAAAGCCTCTACCTTGACACCTCCTTCCCTCAGACCCTTTCAGAGACCTAAGCCTCCTCTGCTTGAGGGCTGCTCCAACCTACTTAATACTTACGGTGAACTCTAATGAGCTACACTCGCCCCAGTTTGTCAACTGGAAAGATCCTGCTGCTCCTTTGCAGGGTTCCAGCAGCAGCTAACAAAGAGAACCAAAGCAAACTCTCCCAACACCTTCCATAGTTACGTGTATTATTTTTCAGAGGGCTTTTTTGATGGTCTGAAAAGGCAATGGGCCTTATCTTGATTCCAGTGTGGGAGAAGAACTCCACTGACTTCCACAGGAACAAAATTGTGCCCAAAGTCAGAAATACTTAAAGAAATAAAAAGAAATTTTGCACTCTTAGTGAACTCCCATTAAAATTAGATTAAAGAATTCCCTATAAAGTTAAGCAGAAATACACAGATATCTAAGTAATCTATAACAATATTTAGACAACCATCTCAGCAAAGCATTCTACTTCTTCATCACTATCATTCATTGTAAACTGTAATCTAGCCACGTGATCGCATTTTGGATTATTAGTATTTGACTAGAAGTATTATATTCAATTGCATATGGACATCCTAATTCCTGGAACAAAGGATATAATAAAAATATAAGTACACAGTTGTTTCCAAATTTATTTGCAATCCGCCATCTTACCAGAATGCCACTGAATATAAACCGTGACTTTCAAAATGAAGTCTAAATTGTATCAATCAAGTATTTTCTATTAAAAATGAACATTTTATAATCTGTGCATGTGCCAGTACAAAATGAAACATACATTTCATCCTGTCTTGTGTCTTCAAAGCAGGAACACTGCATAGATTAGTAACTGATTAAATTATGTTTTAACACTACAAAGAAGTATTAGTGACTAAGATGAAAGGACAACTCAATTATTTACTGAGAAGACCTCAATATAAAATTAGATTTGTTTTAACTTTTAGATAAATCTCAGTGACAGCAAGGTTAGGTTAAGTACATCAGAGGTGATGGTGACTGAACAGTTACATGCCATGGGTAATGTATGCAAAGCTAGATGACAAATCATTTACTTTTAAATTTTAGCTAAAAGGCTCACCGATTTTTTTTCTTACATAGACATTTGAGAGGAGAACAAATGGTCATGCGCAAAGATGTAGAAATGACCAGAAGCCAGCTGTAATTAAACTTCCTTTCAGGTTCTGTACCATGCAAGTCTTCCTAAATCTTAAAGAGCCGTTTGGTCAGGATGTGCATGGCGCAGGCAGTCTTCTGGGATACAGAAAACAACTTAGCACCTCAAATTGTGCAGAGACTTCTGCCAAATTCAGAAGAGTTCACTGGGGGGTTTTAAAAACAAGTAAATTTGGCTCTTTAGGTTTATTTAATGTGCTACCGAGAATTACAGGAAGCTAAACTGGTTGAAAGTTAATTTTTAAATTGATGTAATTGTTCACTGCCAGAGCCTATTAATAAAAAATGATTCCTTATGTACAATAGAAGGGATTTCTGCAGAATCACAGTGGAGTTAAAGAGAAGTGGAAACACATTAAAATAATAATTAGGTCAATGAAAAATAAATATAGTAGTATTAAAAAAAAGAGAGTAAGTCAGTTCCTTTCTTACCTACCTGCCCGGACCTGAATATCAGTTGTGCGTTTCTGATACGACACGTAATAACGAAGAGGCAGACAGTCTCAGCCCTGGCCTCTTCATATTACCTGAGCAATACAAATCAGCCCCACAGGGGCCATTCTGCAAAAAAGGGGGAAACCCTTGGGTACCATAAAGCAGATCATCCAACTCCTATTCCCAACCATTCATAGAAGGGGAATGCGGAAGATGAAGATGGCCAGACTAGGGTCCCCCCCCCCCCCCCACAGCTGAAGCCATTCTAAGGCTGCTCTAAGTTTTGCCTGGACTCATTTCAACCCACCAGCCATCCCATTTCTTGCCTGGGGAAGCAGGAAAGCGCCACAGAGTCACCTTTCTTTCCTATTTTCCTCAGCAGCACAGAGTGAAAGCTAATGATCTGGCCCAGAATTTTTAAATGGTGCCTAAGGCCAGGCATCTAAATACATGCTTTGACACCTAAAGGAAAGCCTGATGTGTAGAGACGCATAAGTCTTCCTGGTATCACTAGTTTCATGGGAACTGGAGGCCTGCAATACTTCTGAAAATCAGGCTGCTTCTGCTTACTTGCCTAAATGTGGAGTTAAGTTTTGCCACTTGTCAGTTTCCAAAGGGATAGCTGTGTTAGTCTAGTCCAGCAAAAAAACAACAAGGAGTCGTGTGGCACTTTGAGATTAACAGATTTATTTTTTGCATGAGCTTTTGTGGGAGAAAATCCCACTTCCTCAGATGCTTCAAAGATGGGTGAACTTACAGAAAGGAATGAAAATAAATGCAAGGGAGTGTAAAACATAGGATCAGGTCATACAGTAACAGCAAATCAGAGCAGTTGTTAGGTTCAAACCATGGGAAGCCTGAAATCAAATCACCTTTTGTAATGGGAAAAGAACCCATAGTCTCGATTAAGTCCTGCTTTCACAGAATTTAGCCTGCATATTAATTCAAGTTCAGCTGTTTCTCTTTGAAGTCTTGATGTCCCAGCCATATCCCTGACGACAGTCATTAACAAATCATTCATCGAGTGATTAGAAAGATGGAAGTGCTCAGCAACTGGTTTCTTTGTTCTGTGATTTCTGATATCAGCTTTGTGTTCATTCATCCTTTTACGCAATGATCGTCCTGTTTGTCCAATATATAAGGTGTTGGGGCATTTCTTGCACATGATGGCATAGACCACACGTTTTACACCCCCTTGCATTTATTTTCATTCCTTTCTGTAAGTTCGCCCATCTTCGAAGCATCTGAGGAAATGGGATTTTCTCCCATGAAAGCTCACGCCAAAAATAAATCTGTTAGTCTCAAAGTGCTACACGACTCGTTGTTTTTTTGCCTACACTCACAGAGAGGCAGTAGCTATATCGATGGGAGACACCTTGCTGTAAACAGTGGGAATCAGGTTGATATAACTGTCTTGCCTAAGGAATGTGGATTTTCCACTTCCCTGAGCAACACAGTTATTATACCAACATTGGTTTTTAGAGTGAAGACAAGGGCAGAAGTGCCTAAGTGCTTGTGGCAGTACAGAGATGCTTCTCTGTTATCTCTTCTCCCTGCCTGGCAGCAGTGGCTATTCCCACTGCGTGCCATGCCACAAGCAGTAGCTGAACTAGGGACAGCGATGTGGGGTTGCAGCCCCCAGCCCTGCCCTTCCTCCCTGATTTCTTCAGGGCCAGAGAAGAAACTGCAAATGATTTTGGAGGGAAGTGTATTTAGCCCTTTACTTCTGTTTATGAATCATCCCCAAGCAGGTTGCAAGTGCTACAAATTTGTTTGAAAAATCCTGTGTGACAAGAACCTTTATCTTTTGGACTCACTAGGAACTAGTGGCTGCATTTGTGATTTGTTTTGTATCAAATCATGTGGTAGTGTTTCCGTTCTCTGACTAGATTAGTTAATGAAACAATGAAAAACCAGCGGGTTTTGTTTCTTTCAAGGACTGGCTAGAACTGGGGAAAGGAGCAGCTGTAACTCAGCTTAAGCCACTGTGAAAGGCAGCATGCTGGAACATCGCTCCTGTGCTCACTCCACCTCGACGTCTATTAATGCTTACCATGATGCCACAACAGGCTTGTCTGCCGGCGGTCCACGGCAGGGGGGCCATTTGGGAACCTGGGGCAGCAGGATTCTTTCCATTTCTACCCCAGTGGACATTAAAAAAAAATGCAGCACTACTTTCCTTTGGAAATTGTTCATGTTTTGCAATCCAGTGTTTCAGGAAGAAAATTATTTTCATGTTGGCCTCCCACTGCCTCTCCAGCATCACAAAATGTCTTCCCCTGCTGGAGAAGCAACAGGAGGCAAAGAGGAAAGCATCTTTTTTTTCCAGAGATTGGGGGGGGAGGGGGAAATGCTGTCAATTTCAAAATTACTACAGTGGCAAAGTGCTTCTTTCAATTTGTGCCTTTCATTTTAGCCTCCCGCTGCTGTTACTATTGTCAAAGCAGCGGTAGGAGGCAGAAATGAAAAGACTACCGCCACCAATCACCCTTGGGCAAAACATTAATAAGAAACAAAACACCCTTACAGCCAAAAGAATTCCAGAGGCCAGAAAATGAGGTTTGTGCACCTCTTATATGTGGCACTCCAGAAAATCATAACATCGCAATAATTGTTTTATTTTTTAGAGCAGCATCCACTCAGCCTCTGCCCAGCCAAAGCAAAGGAGATGGTATATGCAGGTCTAAAAACATTTACAACACTATAGAATGTTTTAGTGAAAATTATAAAATGCAAAAGTAAACACAAAGATCCATTCCATGAAAAGAGAAAGGAAAGAAGGCAAATCCTAAAAGAAAAATTTATTAGTATTATTATTATTATCATCATCATCATCATGTGGGGTGAGGGACTCCAGGGTTGGGGGAATGAGTTTAGCAATATATCGCAAACCAATTTAACAGCCAACCACACTACAGTGTGAAGGTGGAGTCCATAACAGAAGGTTGCTGAAGAAGATAACTTCTTGAATTAAGATCCAAATCAAGTTCTCTCATGTTACTCTAGAGCAGCATACCAAGAGAAGTGTCCAAGTGTGCCATGACATGTTGTACAAAGTCTATGAAAATCAATGTAAAACATAGTTTCATCTTAAACAATATTCTACCCAACCAATATTACAGCTTATAAAACTTGTGAAAATTAATCATCAAATTAAAAGCGAGGTGTTGGTCTTTCAATTCTAAAACATGAACATCGTAAACACAGGTGGCCAAAGGCCAAAATTGAGATGATGTGTATTTTTTTCCAGTGGATTTGAAACCAGGGGCATCACTGCCCCCAAAATAGGTTCAGGGCCCAGGCCTGAGGCAGGCGGGCAGGGCAGGGTGAGTGGTGCCCCAAAACAGCGGCCCCACCTGGGTCCCCTATGCTTCAGCCCTGCAGACTGATAGCAGGGCTCCCCCTCCCTGGGACATGTGGGGGGTAAGACCCTCTTCTGCACTGTGTGGGGGGAGGCCCAGTCCCATAGTGGGGGGAGGCCCACATAGGCTGATTAGCCCTGGGCCCCGTCCCTCAAGGGATGGGCCTGGGCGGGGGCTGCATCAGACTGGTGGCAGCCGACCCCAGATCCTGGGCCCCAGCAGGGACCACACTGGGCAGGCGGTAGCCAGGCCTCAGTGGGGGCTGCATAAGGCCAGTGGCCAGGCTCTGGATCCCCAGGACCCGATGGGAGATCGCACTGGGCCAGCCATGGCTGGATCCTGGGCCCCCGGCAGCGACTGCATCGGGCTGGCTGCAGGCCATGTTGGGCCAGCTAGGAGACCCGGGGCACTGGCGGTGGGACTCGGGGCACGAGCCCTGTGTGCCCAGCACCAGCAATGCCACTGTTTGAAACATCAATGCATTTGACTTTAGCTTGTTGCATGCACTACGTTGTAAATCTCTCTAGAAAGACCGTAACCATAGTCAATGTAAGTAAATGTGATCTTTGTGAGCAATCAATTCAGCTGAAAAAAGTGGGTGTACTGTGGAACTGTCTCACTGAAGTCTGCCATGCTACTGAAAAGGTAGGAAACCACTGCTCTAGAGACTATGCAGTCAAAGACTTTAAGACCTAGTACTGCCAATCAGTCCAGTATTTCAGAGGCATCCAAGGTTTAAAAAAAAAAAAATGCTGGGAAGGTATAATCTGATTATAGTAGACAAAACTTGTAACATCCTGGGGTATTTCACTCTGAACTGGCTCCAACTAATGGACAAACCCTGAAAAAAAAGACAGCCATACAGCCAAATAGTCACATTTGTCTTTGGTACCATGTGAGGTCTCAGAGAATGCAGCCTTACTTTCAAACCATTTCCATCACCTGACTTCCCATGGAAAAGCTAACGTTCCTACCTTGGAACAATTCCCACCAATAGCACAGGACAATGGAAGTAAGAGGAGTGGAGAACCACCTTCTGTCACCAAGCTCTGCCTACCAATAAATCTTTTCTTTTCCTGGGGTTGATAATGAGAACCTTTTAGAGCACCAAAGGCGCATCTTCCCAGCAAGCCCTCACCAGGTGCTAGACAGAACAGGGCACATTCTGCATCTACTTATATTATGCAGCTGAAGGGAAGTCATTAGACCTGCATGGGTGTAGCCAACAGCAGGATTTGATTTCACTAACTGTATACCATCTTGAGCATAGAGCAATGGACACAGTGCAGTGACAAAAAGTAGATGTGGCCTACTGGATGGCAGGCATAGACAAGGTAAAATTTTTCTCATGTTTCTTTCCCTCTGGAAGCAGTGATTTAAAAAAAGATGGTGGTGAGCAATTTAAAGCTCATCAAAGCAGGAATAAAATGTTCCTTCTCTTCCCTGCATGTGAGAATACAGCAATTAGTGAAGGTGCTGTGGGAATGGGGGAACCCAAAACTAACAGGGGAGTGTGTGAGGGATTTCTTTTCTGTGCACCTGTCATACTGACATTATAAGTGATATTTAGAAACCTGTACATTTTGCTGTGTACCATTAGATCTTCCATTTTGAGTTTTTAAGTGTTGGGGCACTGTGTTTGTGACAGATTCTGCTTCTGATGGGTAGCATGAATTCTGTCCCCTTCTTTATCAACATTTTTAAAGAAAGGAACACAAATAAAAACAAAAATGTAAAGTTGTCTATACTGAATAAGTATATCCTCACTTGAGTCCACTCTAAAACCGGGCATAGTTTTTCCACATCTAAGTTCCTCGGCATGTAAAAGCTTGTCTTTCTGCTCACAAACTCAATTTATAAGTGCTTTATTTACAGAAAGTGTATGCACAAGTGCATCTGCTTGTGCAAAAAAATCAAGTTAAGATCCTCAGCAGGTGTAAGTCAGCAGAGCTCCACTGAGGTCTTAACACAAAGGCTGGTTAAAGTGCAGAACAGGAGTAAACTGCAAATCAGTCAAGAAGGTGATGAAAGATAAGTGGCAGCTTCTAAATTCGAGCCAAACTGGGTTCAGGGGGCCAACTTGCATGCCAGAGCTGCTCTACCTTACACCATATATCTACAGTCCTCAAGGGACTGTCCGGGGATAGGCAACCCCCAGCATGTGCGCCAACAGTGCCACATGAGCCCGTTTGGAGCAACACGCAGCACCCTCTGCAATGCCACAGAAATTGTGGCTCCTGCCACTGAAAGCCACTGTGGGCAGCTTCTTCCAGGGGCAGCTGGAGTGTGGAGGGTCCCCACCATGCCCATGTTCCAGGCATGGTGCAGAAGGAAGATGCTTGGATCGGCTTCTCTCCACGGTGTGCAGCCGCCAAGGACCCACTCTGGGTAGCTTCTTTCCTCAGCATGCCTGAGGACCCTCCAAAAGAAGCGGCTCTACACATCTTCTTTCCACGGCATCCCTGGGGACCCCTGTCCCCAGGCATCCTGCCAAGAGGAGCCATTGCGGGCAGCTTCTTTCCACAAGTGGCTCCTTTCAGCAGCATGCTAGGGAAACGCCTCCCCCTCCCTGCCCCCCAACCTCCAGCCATGGCTGCCACCAAATTTTCAGCTAGCCACCGCTTTCATTTCTGTGGAAGAAGCCACCGGCACTGGCCGGCAGTCAAGGAGGAGGGCCCAGGACAGAGGCTAACAAAGGTTGCTGACCCTGAGCCAGGGACAAGCAGGGTATATTGACCCTCCTTTTAAGTCCCCTGTGTCAGAGGCCTGGCGGGTGTAAGAGGAATCCTAGAAGGGCTAGTTAAATTGACTTTAAAGACTTTTTGGCCGAGATGGAGCTGCCCCACACTGGGGCTGGGAGGTTCAAAAACAAAAGCAGCAGCTCCAAAGAGTTTGGGCCGCTTTGCCCCCTGCTCCTTCCCCCCAGACCTCGACCAGGCCCATTCAGGCCTGGGGGGGCTGAGGATGAAGTAGCCCAAACTCTTCGGAGGTGCCACTCCAGGGCCCTGCCCCTGTACGCGTGCTCAGAGCAGGGTCAGACCAGGGTGGGAGTTTTTGAAACTCCCAGCCCCAGTGTGGGGCAGCTCCCTCTCGGCCAAAAGACTCTCTTCTGGCCAGGTAGAGGCCGTGGCTACTGGCTGCCCACTGCCTAGGCAGTGTTCCCTGCATGGGGGCACCACGGTGCACCCCCGTGCAGTTTAGTTGCAGGCTACTCAGGGGCTCGCCCTGAGTTTCGGGGGGCTGAGGCCCCCTGAGGCCACCCCCCAGCAATGCCACTGAGTCTGGCCCAATATCCAGATATATAAAATTAGAAAGACGAAATGTTATTTTCCTGTATTATATATACAAGTTTTGAGGCAGTCTTATAGTAATAAAAGTTAATTTTATGAAAACAAATTTGATGCCTTTCAAGAGCTTGAAAAAAGTGTGGGGAACTAACTGCCTCATCTCAAAGGCTTTTTAAACCATGGATAATCCAAGTGAGAATTGGATAAAGTGGCTAATGAAGCTGGTTATGTCATCGTTCTTTCTAGACGTTAATAAAAAATCCAAGAAATTCTTCCTCCTAAACTTGATGCAGATAAAACTAACTACCCCCCCCAACACAAAAAGAAACAATTATGGTATTTAAAAAATAAAATCACTAACAATTCTTATCCTAGATTTAGATCAGGGGTCTTAAACTCAAATCACCACAAAGGCCACACAAGGACTAGTACATTAGCCTGAGGATCTCACCACTGAAACTTTTTATTCAATGATATTGCAAATATCGGTAATGATAGCATCACAGCGGTCCACAGGAAATAGCTTTAGGGCTCCATACAGCCCACAGGCCATGTGTTTGAGACCCCTGATTTAGATGATGGAAGTTTACAAAATGTGAAAACAATATCCTTTGGTAGATCATAAGAACTGTTACACAGGTCCACTTCTTAAAAACAAAACAAGTTAGTGCCATTTATGATCTCTTAGGCCATCAAAGCGTTTTCTGCTCTGAGGTTAGTGATGTCCGTTACAGATATATACATCATATAAACTGCTTGTCATTACATTACTTTAAGAGTATGCAGATAAAGCTAGACTAACGAAATCAGCAAGCACACGCAGCTATAGTATAACCTCCAGGGGAAAAAATTAGAATCTATTTATATTTATAATTACCTGAGGCTTTTAATACTAAGAGATGAGGGGTTTTTTTGGACAGTCAAAATGAAAAAATGAAGAGTAGCATATATATGCCAAGATGAAGTAAGAGAGAATTACTTCCATTCAAGATGGAGGTATCATCAGGAAGACAAAGAATAACAGACTTTAAATTTTGCATTATCAATTATTTGAGAAATTCTAAGTGCCGTTGTGGGCTGCAGGAAATAACTTATGGGGCCACATGCGGCCCGTGAGGTCAAATCACCTGTTGTAGTAACTAAAAAATTCAAAGTCCTTATTTAGTCCTGAAGAGACAGTTAAAATGAATTCCAATTCTGCAGTTTCTCTTTGAAGCCTTAATGTGTTACTGAATTGTTTGAGCACAGCTATTAGCAAATCATCAACTGACTTATCAGAGGGATTGAAGTGCTCACCTACTGGCTCCTGAATGTTGTAATTTCTGATGTCAGATTTGCACAGAGACTGTCCTGTTTGACCAATATATAAGCTCATGGGGGGGTGCATTTTTGGCACATGATGGAATAAATCACACTGGGGAATGAACAGGGGAATGAACCCTTGATGGAGCAGCTGATTTTGTGCCACCATGCTTTTTCTGCTATTACTGCCATCAATGCTTTTTTGAGAGACAACATGAAGCTTTTGAAATGCTATGATTTACTTCCTGGAAGCCTCACCAGAGTCACCAACATAGATCCATCAGATCTCCTGTATTTTCACTGACTCACAGATATCTAACCATTTTCAAACAAAATTGACCACGTTTAATCTTCTGTGAGAATACATTCTAATAATTCAATGTTTGCATGTGGATTAGTGTGTGATAAAACAGAATATTGCTATGCTAGGCTAGTATGCTATTAGCTAGGGGATTCTCCGGCATTTTTCATGCAAAGTAGGTTAATTTCTAGCCATATAATTCTGATTATGTCAAAGTATTTATTCATGAGTTCCCTAATTCAACATACTTCAAAATAAGTCATATTCATGTAAAAAAAATTACATCTCAATTATGCTTGCCAACTACCAGGTTAGCGAGCTTCTGCACGCACACAGTGGTGTCTCCGACCCAGAAAGATTAATCATTTTCCTCCTACAAGCATGTGCTCTGACAGCGAAATTATTTTGTTTTACTCATGTTTTAATTTCTATTATTATTAATTATTCAATTCTTTTTTCAGAAAAGTAAGAAAAATATAAGAGGAAAGATGGGGAAAGACACAACAAATAAAATGACAGACTTATCCAGTTGGAATAATTCCCTGTACAGTCAGCAGGACTACTATTCTGGACAGAAAATATACTATAAGGAACAGCCCCGCATTAGCTGGGAGATAGGAATAGTCTACTATCCCATCTAAACTATCTGCTTAACAGAACCGGGACTTAAGGTCCTCCAAATTACTTCACATGCAGTAACCTTCTACAGGTTCACAAATTTATTAAGTCCATTGTACCATTCTATCGGATTCAGACTGCTTATGCAGTTAAACTTCCTTCTGGCAGTTCTCAGTGCCCATTTACAGGATTGCATTTGAGATCAATGTTACCCCCACAAAATGCCCTACAAACTTAAGAACTTGTGGAATAAATATCTTTGGATATTTCCCTCCAGACAACATTTAATCTTCTACTTTCTTACCAAGAGCTACAACAGAGAAACCTACAGTGCTAGAGAGCTGCCTACTAATAAAAAGCATGGGTGAAATTCTCAGCTCTGCCCAAGACTTGGAAATGGTCAGAAGTCTCCCTGAGCATCGCCCTGAGTTGATGGAGAATTATCATAAAGGCTCCACACAGCCCCTGCTACAATAATTGGATCAAGAGCGTGGCTGGAATGTCATGTACTTTTGCTTCCTAGGGTCCATTCAGTAGCAGTTTGGTGAGCAGGTAAAGCAGAACTGAAGTTACAGCTTCCCTAAGGACCTGGAAGTCCCCTACATGTTTCCAGAATACAGGAAGTATAAAGATGGTTGAAAGCCCCTTCCTAGGTCCTAAGAGACACCAAATACACTCCAGTAAGGCGAGATATTGCCAGGTGCCCAGTCACAAAGAAAGGCACTAGGTCTGAAAAATCATTAACAGAAGACTTTCCATAATAGATTGAGCATGCTATGTCCTTTACTGGGAGCTTCTAAATACAAAGCCACATTTCTAGCTATGTATGCACAAAGCTTTGCTTTGGCAATGACCTTTTTAAGCAAAGAAAAAAACCCAAGGCATTACTATTTTTAAATATTTTCAATTACCACTGTCCTAATATTAACTTTCTAAATTTCCTTTTGCTGTGGTAATCAAACTAAAATCTGTATCTTTTTTGTCTAGTTACTTCTCATGCTAGGATTTAAATGGTATGTTTTGTTTAATTTTTAATAGTCTTCCTCGGACCTCCACGCTACTGTCTGTAAGCATTCAATGTAATCTGATGGTTGATTATGTCTACGGTAATTATTTAACTCCCCACTGGATTGGTTTAAAAGAATGTTCACAACAGTGGCTAACAAGGGTCGGGTTAGAACTTCTACTTAAATATAATTATTTTAAAAATTAAATGCCAACCCTTTCCCACAGTCTGCTGTTTATATGCTAATATGAAGACAAAGAATTAGTCAATGTTAATCATATAAATGGCTTAGCCGGAAACAGCCAACCAGGTCACTAATTTAGAGGTTGAAATATTTCTATTGTATGGTACATACGGATTTTAATGTTAAATTATTCACAATTTGTTACAAAAGGTTGCACTTCTTAAGAAGTTAGCAACTTGAATTGAAACACCCCCCTCAAAAAAAACAAGGAAAACCTAGACAGATGGTACAAGACACAATAGACTTGACCTTCAGGATCACAGACTGCCAACTAACAGTTTAAAACAATTTTCAGAAAATGAGAGGCAAACTCCGACATTAACTCACAGCTAGGCTATATACATATTTCTCAGCCCCAAGCACACAGAAAAGTGGCTCTTGACTTTTCCAGAATTCTGTAGCCCTTTCAGGCATCCAATCTGTCTTCCCCAAAGTTTTACTGCACTTAAAAACTACTTGCTCTCAAATGAGACACAAAAACACAAGTGTCACAGTAAGGTATTACTGAAAAATTGCTGACTTTCATTTTCACCATATAATTATACAATAAATCAATTGGAATTATATATTATACTTACATTTCAGTGTATAGAGCAACATAAATAACTGTAGTTTCCACTAACTTTGCTGCACTTTTCATGTAGGCTCTTGTAAAAGTAAGCAAATATCTAGGTGAGCTGATGTCCCCCTGGAAGACCTCTGTGTGCCTTCAGAGACATGTACCAATGGTCGAGAACCACTGACCTACAAAGAATTTCAGATTCTTTCCCTAAATCCTTTTTACATTGTTTATGAAAATATGCAGATATTTATCTAGACTTTTGCGTCTGGATATAAGAATTAAATTTTGCTATTTACCAAACACTGAAAACAACTTTTCGAAATGGGGCTTGACAAAACTCAGTGCTAGGTCACCACGGTGACCTGGGTTTATAGCCTGGCTTCTAGCTTTGCAGTGAAAATGCAGCAGAGGAGCATCCTCTGGTGACCAACAATCAAATTGCTGGTGCCTAGCTGAGAGTCAGTTTTGTCAAGCCCTGTTTCAAAACAAATTTTCAAGATGAAAAGTGTAGCATTTCTATATTTTTTTATGCTGCAGGATGCCTGCAACAACTCTGAGGGCTAGAGAAGTTGCACAGTGCCCAGAATCAGAGGAGGGAGCAGGTAGGACTGATGGTGATTGGGCTAGGACCAGATGCTCCTCTCTCATCCACCTTCAAACAAGTCTGCAGTACTTCTGGAGATAATTAAACAATACCTTGTTTTGAAAAGCCTGCCTTAGGTCACTGCATTCACCAGTGGTCACAGCCCCTGAAGACAAGAACCACCAGTACTTGAACTCAGTCATACCTGATTGACCAGCAATATTTGTAACAAAGGGTGCAGTAGTCAAGGAACCTCATGTTCAAGTAAAATTGTGGATTTCACCCACAAGGAATCGAAAGTGTGGGGCCTAACGTCTCTTTGGATGCACTGAGAGACCGGACAGGTCAAAGGCACAGTCAGTCCTGTAACCCATGACAGTCTTAGCTACTCGTTTTCTACTCTAAACTGTGCTACTTACATGTTCCAAACTCAGAAAAAGAGAAGAAAAGATGGCTAAAAGAGGTCTAGCTCAAAAACCAGCATCTGGGATCCAATGAGACCATTACAGTAACAATTGCCAAAGAGATTAAGGAAGGACTGTGGAAAGGACACTAGATTTTCACCAAACTATGAAAATGGAATATTCCACTGGTTTGCAGGCAGTGTGTCCACGTACTTTCAGCAGATATACTGTATCCTCTTTTTAACCTTACATGACGTTATCCAAGTGTATGAGATGCAACATGGAATTTTATTTAATACATCTCCAGATATTTACAACAGGATTCAACATTTGCTATTTCAATTTTAAGGAAAAAAGGATGGAAGGGTCTTGTATAATAATGCATGAACCTTGATTAAATAGCTAACCCATAATTCAAAATAGAGATTTTGCTAACATCAGTGGCAATAAGAAAAACTCTTTAGCATACCACAAGAAGCCCAAAACTCACAATGACATAGTTATTATTTGTCATGTGGACAAAACATGTTCATACAGAATGGGACCCATTATCTAAGTACCAAAACCTATAACATGGTAGAGAAACAATTATTATTCATTTCAGACATGTGGAGAACGGTTACTAGAGCAATAAGTATTTTAGGAATTAATTTTGTTTTCCAGGTACACTACATATACAATAACTCAGTGAATCTAAAATAATATGGCATCTATAGCACAATTTATTACCCTAGTGTAAACTCAGATATTGTTTCTCTCACATTCAGATCTCAGCAACAGGCTCCGAGCAGGCAAAAATGGCAGGAGAATCCAGCAGACAGAGCAAATGGATTTAAAATCTGGTGTGCATGTGGCGAGGTTTCTTTGTTTTATTTTTTTGAAGACTAAATTTAAAGGATATTTTAGGTACAGTGAAGAACTGTAAGCCTAAGAGGGCCATAAAAGTATAACTGTTTAAATGGTAATCAGCTGCTTCAATGTTTTAACAGCTGATTACCATTTATATTGGAAGGAGGGCAGCAGTGCATGCTGGGCTCAGTTACCTCCCTGGGAAGGTGCAGAGCCCAATGCTGGGTGAAGAAAGGATAGCCACAGCTAGGTTGGCTTCCCACCAGGGAGAGCAGCTGGGCAGCTCTTGCTAGCAGGGAAGCACAGCTCCCCTTCCCTCCCCAGAGTTTAGTCAGTTAAATGTCCTATTTTTAGAATGTTTCAATGGATTTTTAATTAAACTAATTTTTACATCCCTAATGCCCAAAGGGGGGAGGGGACAAGAATTTTTTTAAACAACACAGACACACGTAACTTCCTCATCATGTGAGAGGGTATCATTAACTCAACCAATTCCAAGCCTAGCCCTTAAAAACTTTAGAGCTTGAAATCCATTGGAACAAAATCCACATCTTTTGCGATCTGTCAGAATATGAAAACTGGTTTCTCTACTGAATATAACACAGATGTGTCATGCCAATAAGAGACGTGCATTCCACTGGCACAAGGCACAGGTCACGTGTCTCCAATGGAGCGTGGAGGGGTTGATGAAGAAAACCCATCTGCCTGGGTGCCCAGTAGGCAGGTCTGCTATATGACTGCTATTTTAGTCCATTCTGCAGTTCTTCCAACCTGGCTGCAGGAAGTCTTGGGGTCAATGGATCCACACCAATACAGTGGCCACTCTGTTGGCCTACTCTCATGGCTTTCTGTTGTCTTACGTGGGCCAACACAGACTTTCAATGGCATTTAAGGGGCACCACCATCCCACATGGAGGCAATCTTCCTGCATTCCTCCCACGTAGGCCCATGCAATGGGTTTTGGTGATTCAGAAAGACTTCCGCAGGCCCTCCTCAGGACAGCTTTAATCATTTATTCATTCATTTGTCTCCTAATCCAAAACACTGACATTCTATAACATATATGCTGCTTCCCAATAAGAGGAGGATAAAATCAGGGGAATATTGAAGAGAAGATCAAATGGTGAGTCAGGCACTGAACAATATATTTAGATTTCTCTTAAAAAATAAGATTTAAGGTTTCTCCAAAACGGAATTACTGATGCAGAAAAAAATTAGATCTTTAGAAATAAATCAAAATCCCTTCTACATTAATCTAATTCCACCAGTGGCAGTTAAGTAGTCCCCTAAGTAATTTAAGCTTCCTTATTGGAAAGAATTTCATCAATAACCCCCTCTCTTACCCCAGGAGTATGTGCTGGAGAACAAGTCAGTTATGATGTATTTCTCTGCTTGCAGTATGCTGCTTCCCAGTTCCCAAGGAATAGAGATCAGTAGCTTGCCAGTTTTTAGCAGGCATTCTACTAGCAAGTAAATAGACATAAATAAATTTACCCAGTCTTTCAACCTTCATAAAGCCCACAAAAAGTGCAGCAGGTTTCAGAGGAATTATAAGCTCCAAAATTAGAAATGTGGTTTCAGAAGTAACTGTGCTGAGAAAATGATAGGTTTGGCCTGACACAGATGTTACAGCTTAAAAGAATGCATTTTCTTTCCCTTTCATATGATGCTTTGGTTTCCGAAAGCACTTTGCATACAAGGCAGAGTAATAAAATGTCAGCAAGGAGGAAGAGAGACTACTTGATTAATAAGAGATCCTGAAATAACTCAATTGTTTTTGTGCAAGATGAAAATTCTTATTTGACAGAGTTGGAAGGGTGTTCATAAAACATTTTGTCCAGCACTCTTCAGCAAGCAGATGTTTCTTCCGCAATTCTTACCTAATCTTTTTTCCCCCCCAATACCTCAAATTATAGCACCAACTCTCCAAGCAAGTTTTTGTACTGACTCATTCTGTGAATCAAACAGATTTTGCTGAAGATGGACCTGATCCAGCTAGTTGCTAAGCACCTTCAACACTCATTCATGTCCACTGAAGCTGAGCACCCTCAACACCTCTCAATGACAGACCTAAAAGATTTGATAGTTTCTTCATTTACCATCAGTACCCTTCACAAATCCACCCTACCAAATGCTCATCACATGGCCTTCAGTGGAGTTCTGAGAATTTTCTACACAATTGAACTAAAAGTCTGTCACAAACTAAGACAGATTAATTTTGACTTCTTTATAACTTCGCTAAACAGCCAGCCTCCTCCCACTTTTCCCAGGGCCAATGTGAAGACTTGGATAGATCAAAGCATTCAAACCAAGGTGCCTGAATTTATGCTCCAATGAAGACATTTCTGCACACCTTGTTATTTGTGACCCATAGCACTCCTTTTCTAAGCCATGCAAAAACACATCACAGCAAGCAAGTGCTTATGACAAAACAGTCTCTTCATTTTAACAGTCTGGTCAAAAAGTTCTTGCTCTCTTCCAAACATGCCAGTTAAGTATTGAAGGTGGAATTTCAACCTAATTGCCCCTGACAATAAGGTATCACTGTTGACAGAACTCTCATTCCCCTTGCTGCTGTTTGGCAACATGACCCATTTTTGATTTAAGATCAAGGACACCCAGGGAAACTAGTGTCACAGAGCAGTCAAGAATGTATTAGGGCTTGCAATTTCTTGTGAATCCCTATTCCTCAAACAAGATGTTCTCTGCAAATAGCTCTTTGTCTAGAGTAATTATTTGGGGATTAGGAAGAGCTAATAAAACCCTGTTGGAAGGCTGGAAGAATTTGAGATGATAACAAGTTTGCAATGTGCCTGAGGGAACAAAGACATCTTTCTGATAGCAATTTAATCAACCTTGATTAAAAGAAACATTTAGCTGTGCCTTGTTCAATACATTTTGATAAAAGTGTACATTTTGACCGCCAGGCAACCTAGTTTATCAGACTCTTGGGCCTTATGCCTACCTCTTACACTTTTGCACAATCCTGAGAATGTCAACGCTGTTGACTGCACCATATATTTGACAACCAAAATGGTGCAAGTGCTTCTAAAACCAGAAAGATTAAAACCTCATTGAAAAACAAAGTCTAGCACTGAGACACATAGATATGACCAGTGATTCTTGAGGGTGAATATGCTGAGCTATGCCCCATTGACCTTAACTGGGGAGTAATAACTAAATTAGATTAGGACAGTTGAACCAGTTTAACTATTCTGATATAGCTATATCAGTGCAAAGGCCCAGTGTAGACATACTGCACTTGTGTAAGAACTGGCGAGAACAAGGATTACACCAATGTGACCATTCCAATAAGTTATCGTTCCAATCAGTGCAGTTTGCTTCAGAAAGAAGGCTCACAATAAAATCATTCTGTTTATCCCTGATGTTCACAAAATGTCCAGTTGTTGCACTCCAATGATTTGGCTTAACGTGCTAGACCTCAACATCACTGTAAATATTCCTATTCACTACTTATGTCTCTCGGGGGGGGGGGGGGGGAGAAGCAACCTCTGTATATATGATAACGTATGCAAGTATTGGCTTGAATAATAATGGCTTGCCAGTATCACACAACTATTTAAATGATTGTAGGTCTTATCCTGACACTGAAGCCTGATTAGGCTAATTTTATTTCTTCTACTTCATATAACTAATTACTTTCATTAAGTTTTGGATGGTTATGCATAACCGCACCCCCTCACCATATCACCACAATAGCAGATTCTGCCTCATTTAAACAGCACAAATCCCAGTGAGATTGGCTGGTTTTTTTTTTTTGAGTGGTTAAACAAATTATAGTAAGCCACTTCCAATCAGATTCTGGTAGACTTTACTTCCAAGCAGATCTGAAACAGAACCAAGGACAATTATACACACTTTACACACATTATGAATGAACATATTGTAAAATCACCTTCACCAAAATACGAATAAAGAGAGAGAGTCAGATACCCATACCCTAGTCTTAGCTTCAGTGGAGTATTTAGGGGGTAAGGTGCTACTTAACACAAACTAGACTATCAAAACTGGGTCTGATCAGTTTCATCGTAACCAACAGGCTACAAGAAATTAGCTTCTATGAGGGAAGCTATGAAGAGAGAGATATTTTTAAACGCTGCAGAAGGGAATTCAACCGATAGAAGCTACTTTGCAAAATAATTAAATGGATTAATTTAAACCATGATTTTATAGCAATGAATTAGGAAAACAGCATCAGTGATGTTAAAAATGGAACACAAAAGGTCTCTCTGCCTCCTGGAGTCTTTCAATAAATACACTTTGCACATAAAATAATGAGAATACACTGCATGCAATAAACACAAACCACAACAAAATGAAAATGTGCATTTTCCATTAGGCACAGGGCAAAGTACACCAGTGAACATATTACAGACAGTGGTCCATGTCCTACAAGTACCCCATAAAGTGCAATGATGAAACCAAATGGACAAAGGTTCTAGCTGACAGTAAAGTAAGTTAACCGTATAAACCAAGTCCAAAGAAGGACAATGGCGGCTAATTAAAAAGCACAATAAACACTGTACTTTCATCCATATTACATTGTTGCAAATAACCCTTCAAAACATCTTGAGAATGACATCAAACGAGGTATAAGATCTTGCTGTTTTAAATCTTCCCTGTTCATGAGACAGTTATAAGAAACAGTGTAATAAATGGTTACCCAGAAACTTTTCAGTTAATTAATAGACACTTTTCCTATTGGACAAACAGATTTCTTTAGGCATAAGCTTTCGTGGGCTCCAACCCATTTCATCAATCTAAGGTACCACAGGATTCTTGCTGTTTTTGCTGCACACAGACTAACACAGCTAGCACTCTGGAAACATTTCCTACTGTATACTGTAACTCCACAGGGACAGTTCAGTGCTAAACATGTAAGATTGTAAGACAGACACTCCAATATCTGACTCAAAGGTAAACTTAAACATCTCAAAAAGAAAGGCACTTTCTTACCTTTGCTTAAAACTGCAGAGAATGAAATGACAATAAATTCACATTACTTCTGGCACCAAAGTTGTATTGTACCAAAGGAAAATTAACAGTCGGTAATTATAGAATGACTCGGGAAAGGAATCCATCTGTAAAATGGCTCCTAATTCTTTACAAGTCACTTTGTGTATTATATAGATGAGCCATACAAATTTCCAAGAACCCTGGATACTTGCAATTAATATTAAGCCCAGGAAAATAACCAGCTAATAAAAGAGATGAATGGGGGAAACAATCAGGGAAGAAGGAAAAAACCACCTCCAGAATTGTTAGAATCGGATCCTTCAGTAGCTTCTTGCATAAATAATTAATACAGACTAATTTATAGAAATAATTATCATCTACCTACCACATTGACACTAATTGTTCTAGATGGAAAGAGGGCACTATACACAATAAGACTGTCTTCCTGTTATTTTGGGTACAGGAATGGCAAGGGACTTTCTCCGGTCTCCTTAATTCTTCATTGATCTTCTTATGTCTCACAGTTAATGCATATAGAAAGATCCTGGAATTAACTCAGACAGCGTGGATTCTCTTTTTACTCACAGAATTGGCCACAGATTTATTGAAACAAAATCAAGCATATGTTACTTAAAAGATATTCAGCTTCTTTTCCCTTCATGAAAACACACTCGCTCAGCACAAGAAAAATGCATCGGTGCCAATATTCTATAGGTAATAAATAATAAGATTATGTCCTCCCAGATAAAGATGAAGAGGGGAGCAGGAGACATAATTATATCTATATTTGAAGTAAAGCTGAGTTGAGGTAGACAAACACACCTGTGGTGAATGTTAAACTCAGTCCAAAATACTTCAAGGAAAAAAGTGAACGGGTGATTATTACAAAGAGATTGAGGCTGGGAGAAAGGGGGTGGGGGGGGAGAGAAGAGAAAAAAATTATGATCATATTCTTTTCACTGTAACATTTTCAAAATCCCTTTGAACGAAACAGAAGTTATAGGAACCTATCAGAAGACAGAATCTGGCCCTCAAGGATGCTCTGCCTGATTAAATTTAATTTAAACTCCCTTCAAGTTGTTTCCCATGTTGCCTATCTACAGGAAGACAGCAGTCTTTTTCTCACAGTGTGATTTGCTTCAGGGCAGCAAAGAATGAGAACCCTAAATTCTTTGCACATTAAAGACTGGCATGAGAGCTTCATTGACTGCAAGGTGCTAACTCCTTTTACTTCCACCCACTCAGCACCATTAAGGAGCTGCTCAGAACCTTGCAGGATTGGCACCTTGTTTTCAGCAAATAAAAAGGAAAACATCTGTAGAGAATGGACTTCTTCCTCTTATCTGCAGTGCAATCAACTTGTCTCTTTCACACACATGCGCACACACACAGATGTTACAGACTGGCTGAAATACACTACTGAAGGCACATGCAAATACCCATGTCCATCCATCCAGAAAGCTTCAAAGCAGCAATTAAGCCCTCACCTTCCACTTTGCATCTCAATCCCATACTTCCTCAAATATTCAGGTATGGGATTGAGGTTTATCATCTCTGATGCTGTTTCTGTGCCTGTTAATGTGGCACGGGACAGGCAGTTTCAAGGGGTTGTATTCTAATTCTGATGTGAACGAGAATCAGGACTGTGGAAATCTCCACAGATTAGATCATCACATGAAATTACTGTAATTTGAGATGCCTACCTGCTCTGCTGCCAAAAAATACCTCACTGTCGAAATGCCGCTGAATCTAGTGACCACCTAGTAAATGCATCAGCAATATTTATTTTTGGACATGAGAGGGCACTCCGCTGTTCCATTCCCCCAATGAAACCTGGTAAACGCACCTGCAATTTCATTTTTGGACATCCGGGGGCACTCTTCCACTGCCAAGACAACCTGGCACCCAGGATTTGTCGAGCCCTGGCTTAAACAGCTTGTGAAAATTCAACACCATGGACCCTAAACCTTTGCCCTGTTCCACCCTTATACGTGAATTCCAAATCAGAGTCTAAAAGCTATGTCTACACCACAACTTGTGTTTGTTAGCATAATTTATGTCACTGCCGGGGGAGAGAGTAAATAAATCATTCCCCAAACAGTCTAAGTTACACAAACACATGCACCGGCGTGGACAGCATTATCACAGCAGGAAAGCATCTCCCATCAGCTTAAAGCAGCTACATTAGAGAACTTACAGCAGGATGGCTGCATCTAAACTCAGTCAGGTTCCAGTCGTCACCCCCGTAGCCCAGCTCTAATCATAATGATAGCAACTTGAACTTAAATTTGCCACCACTAAAGATGAAGTAGGCAGTTTACTGCCATCTCTAGTGTTGTCACTTCAGTGTACTTCAGAATTAAACATGACAATGGAATTCATTTATTCCTATGATGATGAATTTGCTCCCCGCCAACTAGATGTATCTATTACTCTCAAATGCAAGACCAGATTTTGTATAACATTGGCAAAATCTGTAGACAGGCCTTACAGATGAATGTCAAAATTTTATTATTTATAGATATGTTCAAATAGCTTACTATCCACCCTTAACCAGATAATCAGCATGAGCCACACAACTGCAAGAGAAATTGCTTTATCCAACAATAAAAATTGTAATAATACTTGATTTCGAATATGGCACTTCTCTACCGACATGTGGATTTACAGGCTAATAAACTAGTGATGATTCTGTATGCTGATTAGGTGAGATATCCAATAACCAGTAAAGAAGGCAGCTGTTGAAAGCCGTAACTCTCAGCTGGCCTATATTTCATAGGAAGGCTAAGATTCCAACAGATTTTTTTCTATGTCCTACAGGCTTGCAGTCTTGTTAGCCCTGCCTAAACTCCTCCATAAAACACAAGGATTATGGGTTGTCTGAAAGCCCTTTTATGTGCTCTTTCACGGTAACCTACCCCTTCTGCATGCGACCTATGCAAAATTGGAAGTGGACCAGAGTGTGAAAGGAGGAAGCAGACCTGAGGATTTCAGAGCTGAACTCCAACAGAGGAGTCCAGTGAGGTTCAAGGTGAGATGGAAAAGAGACAATTGGAAAAAAATCATACTTGCTTTTTATGGGACAGAGGTATAAAAATGGCTGTGAGGCTCACTACTCCATTGTTTTGTAAATAAATGGAAGTTTGATTATTTCTTTTTTCACCTGTAGAAAATCTGACCAATTATTGTCACTTTCGGATTTAAAAGAGAGTATGTGTATAACAAGTTGGAGGGAGTCTGTGGTACTAGGTGAACAAGGTGCTAGCTTCAGCTTCCTTACCCTCCTACCCCCAGCACAAATGCTGCTGGGGAGGGCCATAAACTGGGAGACTCTGCTAGAAAAGAGACGGTGTGAAGGAAAGTGGGATTTTCTCCCACGAAAGCTCATGCGAAAAATAAATCTGTTAGTCTCAAAGTGCCGCACGACTCCTTGTTGTTTTTTTATCCCTACAGCAGGCTTTTCTTGTCAGTAGATGGTCATTTTTGAGGCCCCTCTTCAGAGCCCTACAATTTCTGCCTCTTCTTTGTTTGTTTTTATGAGAGAAGTGGATTTCTAGATTCCAGATGACTAGAACTAAACAGTTTTCTACACCTTTCATTTATAAATGTCACAATAATATTCTCACAATATTATTTTCTATCCCATTCCGCAGGCATCCCCTGCTGGATATGTTCAAAGGTTCATTTAAACATACAGAATCATATGGCATTTTCACAGAAGCATACATATTTTTTATTACTGTGCACTTTTCTCATGGCAGGAAATTTAACATCTAAGATCCTGAAAGTATTCACAGACTAAAGAGGTCTGTGTTTTAAGGTTGCAAGAATAATGTTCTCTTATTGGGTCACAAAGTAAGTGGCCACCTTCTTCAATGCTCTTTGGTGTCGTTAATTTAAAACCCACCCTTTGTGCTCCCAGATCTTAGTGGACAATCAATCTTTTTCGTTTATCTTAGGATAAAATTAAGTTAAAGGAAAAAGTAAGATGTTGGACAATAATTGAGGAGAGGGGTATAAATTTCAATTGCCTTGCAAAAATGGACACTTTGACTTTTAGTTTTCATTACAGCAATTACTTACTGTGATTTTTCCAACTGAGGTGCTGGTATAAATTTATCAGTAAATATACAATTATATATTTAGCCCTGTGTATAGGAGGGTTCCCTAGTGTATCTTTAAATAATGACACTGTGGCTTGTGTTTTAACCTCAGACCTTTGTTATGCTCTTACCCAGGAAAACAGGCAGCAATTACCATTCATGACCAACCACCAATATCTTTCTTCATTCCTATTCTATTTCCTGCCTAAAGGGTTAAGGGTTTGGGGTTTTTTTGTAAGCGTTGGAGGTTTTTCTTCAATTGTCCCTCACTCTTTGTAGTCTTTTGTTCTCCTCTATGGACTGTTCATGATCTGAGCAATAGATAGAGGCAGCCAAAACAAGCAAAGGTTTTCAAGGTTTGGTAAAGTGTTAAAAGCTCTAGTAAAGCCAAAATGCTCCCCTGAGAAAGAACTGGTCATGTAAGATAGCAGGGCAATGGAAATCAGCCTAGAGAATGATCACAGGATTCTCTTAATCACATAGATAACCTTTACATGTTTAAGTGTGCTTGACTGAAGAAGGTGGAGAAACTCAAAACAACACCTGACTTCTTCCACAATATGAACATAGACTTATGAAACACAGGGAGGGTGATGGAGGTGGGACAGAGAATTAGTAATGGTTGGGGATAGAGAGAAATGAAGCCAAGCAGTTTTTCATGAGCCGTGTCTGCTCTCAGTTCTGGTGGAGAAGGAATGACAGAGGGAAGATAGGGGGTAGTTCTGAAGCTACATGAAGAAGGTGACTATCGTCCCATCTACACTGCTGGCAAAAATCAGTGGCAGTCAACAGGAGTTATGCAAACTTATGCAAAATAGCCTGTGTAACTCCCACCGGCTTTGTAACTTCCCTTCTCTGTGCCATGCCAATGGGAAATGCCATCCTGTCGAACCACTACACCATCTGCTGCTTAGAATGATCAGTTGGTTGTGTCTTTACTGACCACTCAACTGACCGGACAAATTGATCTGATGGAAGCGAATTTCCCACCATCAGTGTAGATACAGTGTGGGAGTTGATGCAGTGGAGAGAGAAGGAAGCAAAAAAGCAGTTAGGAGTGAATGATTGACTCATTTTCTCTTTCACCTTGAACAACTGCACAGCGCATCATTCACATAATCTTTCCTCTGAGCTCCATTCTCAGCCGTATGGCAGAACTCTCATTAGGAAGAGAATGCCCTCCTTTGCTTTGGACATGTGTCCTCAGCATGAGTCCCAGGAAGCATTTAACCCATTAACAAGGATCAAATTTTAGTATGCCCATAGCATCACATCCCTGTTCCTAGTGCATATATAAATGTGTTAGAAAATAAACATTTATCTGAATAACAAAATATATTTTAAACAAATGGTATGACATCAGTTACCACGAATACCTCACATCACATAATTCTGCAGAGTCAGGACAAGATTTTCCAGTCTCATTAACCACAGAGAACTGAGTCAATACAAGGTACAATGGATCAACATTAATTCTCTAATATAAGATCACAAGTATTATTTGGTATATATAAATTGCAAAACCAGGCTAACAAAATCTTCTCTTACCTGTAAACACATATGTCTTTGCCTTATCTGAAGTGACTGGCCAAAAAAAAAAAACAAAAAAAACCCCACAACCACCTATAACCAAGCGTAACAACTGAAAACTTCTTATGTAGGTGATCCCATCTGCTGTGGTTCTTGGAGCATACAGGACTGAGGGTCACCTTGCTACCCCTGCTTCCAGCAAGAGGGAATCTGTCTTGTGATAGCTGACGAGTCAGCTCCATCCCCACCAGCCTTTCAGTGTCTTTTCCTCCAAGCTAAGCCAGCTTCAACTTTGCCTTTCAGGTTAACAACAGGTGCACCTCAATCCCTGAGCCACACTGAATCATTCTCTTTTGATATCTAGCCCTGGATATTAGCTTTTCATGGAAGTCTCAGATCCACTGCACTGAAATGTGCAGTCTACCCTAACCTCCTAGTTTTACCTTAAATCACCATTCCCATATGATGCATGGCATTTGTGAGCATTTTTTGAAAAAAACCCAAAAAACAAAAAAACAAAAGTAGATTTATATGCAAGGAGGAATAAGGATTTAACTAGAAATGAGAGAAAGTGATGGAAATACATGTTACAACAAAACAGCCTTTTGTCTTTATTCACAGTTAGGGTGATTTCCTGCCCCTCTGTTCCTCTTCCACTTCAAGGTGTTACAGTGATTTGCAACTGTCTTTGACGGTTTTCCATGGACTGTTCTGGATGTAGCAAGGTAGGCAACAGACCTTTGCATTACTTCATTGGCTGACTGGGGACGGGGACGGGACAACTGTGTCTGTCTGGAATGGGTCACCACTGAGACACATCGCCCCAGTAACTAATTTTTACTTCAAGTCCATAAAGCCCATTTTCAGTCTAAATTACATTATTCCTTAAATGTTATTTGTACACACATCTCACCATGGCTGCAAGTCCTGATGCATTATGAGCCTTCTGCAGACACCTTACATGTTACTCTTTGTGGATCCCAGTTTTGATCATATTCTTTTCATCATCACTTTCCAAAAATAAAATCCTTCCTTTTGCAGAACCACCAGGGTAGAAAACTAGTGTCAGCAACACCAACAATCTACCTACCTCACTCTGAGGCTTTTCCCTCTACTTCTCCATTTGTCGTTTGCTGTCAGCAGCACCCTTTCCTCAGTCAAGAAAAAAGATGAACTGCTTTCATAGCCAGTTTCAATCCCACCTCATAGATCAACTAAGAGGGCAACAGATGGTATACTTGCACCTTCCATCAGAAGTCTGAGTATATCTGTCAGCTAACTTTCTGCAACTTTATGATCTTAATCCACAACCACACTTTCTTGTGCAGTGGAAATATAGATCAAAACAAAGTATTTTAATACCTTGCCTCTAACAAAAATTGCACATAGATTATAATTAGCTACAGAAACCCCTGATCTTTATTAAAAACAACAAATGATGCAAAATATGGTCTAGCGATACAATTCTAACATGAAGATGAAGCATTTAATTTTGATGCATACAGGATTATCAATGAAAGAATGAGGGAAATCCCATGTAAATGTGACTCATTAGTATCAGCTGTAAAGAAAAGGTAAAATGGAGATCATTCTTAATTTTGAACTGGTTTATGTTATGATTCCTGTTTAACAGATTTTTTTTTTAAATCATCCCAAAGCTTTTTCAGGTGAAAGTAAAACATCAGTGATTTTTAGGTTCTGTATTACTATAATACAGAATTTAAACTAGGTTGTACTTCCCATTTAATTACAAGTATTGTTTCAGTTAAAAGATGTTTAGAAATATATCGTTCAAAATAATAGTCACTAATACTTAGATATGATATTGATAAAAAAGAACAAGAAGTGAAATTTTACACCTCAGTGCATTTCATTTTGTCTCTGGTCAGTGACAGAATTCAATATGACATAGCTGAGAGTGATAACATCATGCTAGAACCTAAGGGATTTGCAGAGCCTTACATTTTTTACAAAAGTGAAAGTGAGTGACAGTGAAGTAAAATGAAGCTTTTAATTCAAGTTGGTAGCAGAAACTGAATGAAAACATTCAAAGTCTGTTTAGGCCCTTTAGTGATAAATATTTCCATAAAAATAACTAACTTCTCAACTACCAAAATCCTTTAAGCACATAGCATAACATATAAAAATGGAGTAATACCTCTATAGAGGGTAAAATGTTTTAAAAGCAACACAGGTTCCACTGGCATCATTTAATGAAGTAGTACAGCATTTTCCTACAACTACACTTCTGGAATATTTATGTTATCTATCTCTCCTTCACTGACTTACTCATAAGAATAGGGAATATGGGAACATAATCAGCAGAAAGTACCTAGAGACATCTTGTCTGAGAAGACTCCTCTAAGTTGACTTCTAGAAGACTCATCTAGGTGGACCTCAATTTCACAGCCTCCAGGCTGATCTGGTTTACATCTGTCATATGTACGGGTATCTGAAGAAACAAACGCCTTCTCAAATCAAATATTTAACTTATAAAAGATATCGTATTGCTTTGCTGTGCACTGTTATATAGGTATTGTCACTTCCTGACACAGCACGATTCCACTGGTGGCTGATTGCTTCATTAGATTTGTATTTGCTAAACATGTGCCCCTCACTCAAGCTTTCAGGTGCTTTACGTATTCAAAATAAAATAAATATGCTTACGACAGGCAGCATACACAGATCATTTCTAGACAGTACACTGTGAATCTGTCTTCTTAAGTGTGTGAAGCACTTTGAGTCATAGGACGCAAGAGAAAGAAGTAAATTATTCTCTAATTCATCCCGCAGGATCAATGTATGACAGTTCTGTACAGCACCCCTATTAATTCTTTATTTAGATCAGCCATGAAAACTTCCAGTAAAAGGGAATTCAAAAATCTGCCTTAGCAGGTTATTCCACTAGCTTCACATCAGCAAAAATATGGAAACTCAAAATCTATCAGGCTACTTGCCCACACCAGGTTGCTGCAGATGAAAACAACAAAAATTTTACTTGTTCACCGAAATAAAGTACTTGCCCTACCTCTGCAGGCAACGAATGCATTGATGTAAAGCTATTATAAAATTCTTTAAACCATCAATCTAAGTTTTTCTTGTCTTAATAGTGTGTTGTAACTTCTCGTGGTGTTCCCCACTGGCAACTGCAAATAAAACCCTCTCTTAAGCCTTTGTGTTTATAGGTCATTGTCTTACCTCCTATAGCATATTATCTCTTCAAATTAACTTGTCTGAGCTTCTTCGCTTATAACAATTCTTTCTGAAACCACTGTCACTTTGTTGTCCCTCTTTGAATTCTCTCTAGTTTGCCATTTATTTAAAGAATGAGAACTAAAACAGCATGTAGAACCCCAACCAAAACTCTGTCATGATGAAGGAAGACAACCAATCACGTTACTGAACCTACATGTAACATCTCATTTTACAGATCTCCACTGTGCTGTCAGTACACAGACACAGACACACACACACTCTTGCTCTTGATAGCTCTAACTCCCTTTGTTACTTGTTTTTCATCTTCTCTATTCAGAAAGACTTGCATGGCTACTGTCTTTTGTCCATATAAAACGTTTTATTGGTAAGAATGTGCTCTCTCTCTCACGAGTCTGAATCATTTTTCTATGCCTTGGACAGGCTGTAATTTCTATAGTGACTCCCCAGTCTTACTCTTTTTGTACAATTTCTCTAAAACCACAACAAAATGTGTCTTCCAACTGAGTCTCCAAATGAACAGCATCGAGAGAGCATCAAGTGAAATACAACCTCACTCAAAACATACTCAGTGGGCCTGAGACGATATCTTACTGATACTGTAACATCTCATCTATTAATTCATTGAGCTTAAACATTACAGTGATAGATGCATCAGAAATCCATGGATAAAAAAAAAAAGTTATAACTTTAAAAAGGTTAACTAACCTCTTATTTCAGTTCAGTTTCTTACCATTAGATACAAAGTTCAAAGGTGATGACAGGGTAAACTGTGACTCAGAAAGAACTATGCTTTACAGAAGTTTTAAAACATGGGTGTTCCTGCCACAGAGAGGTCCTAAAATTATTCCCATCGTGATCTCAATCAAAGAAACCACCAGAGTATGCACAGTTACTGGCATTTTTCCAATACCTTATTGGGTCCTTCTATTAATACATATTGTTTGTTAATAGCTAACAGTGCAACCAACACTAGACAGAACACAGTGGAAGAGACGGATTCATCTCACAGGAGTCTACAATTGCAATGGACATTCTGTACAAGTGAAACTATGTGCCTGGGATGATCCAATGGAACTTATATAAGGACAGAAAAGAGTTTCAAGGAGGTAGCCATGTCAGTCTAGTTCAGCACAACAAACAAGGAGTCCTGTGGTACTTTTAAAGACTAACAAATTTATCTATCGCGTGAGCTTTCATGCAAGATTGTTTTATCGAAGAATTCATTTGCCTATTTAAAGTCAGCGGGTTTATCCTGTTAGACTTAACGGAAAACATGTGTTTTAAGAAGAATTTGAACCAAGAAATCATGTCAAGGGAGTGAGTTGCAAAATAGTGAGGGAGGGATGTACAAAGGTAGAGATTAGTCAGGAGACTTAAGTGTAAAGTAGGGAGCAAGAATGGTATAAGAGATTAGCAGAGAGAATTATGCAGGGCCCTTAGACTAGAGTGAGGATTAGTAGCTTGAACTGAAGACAAGAGGGAGGGGAAGCTGGGGGAGAGATTTGAAGACGGGAGCAACACAGCTAGGATGGTGGAAAGATGGTTTTTGGGAGCCAGGAAGGACAGCAAGATCAGAATACAATAGTCAAGCTGGGACAATAAAAGCATAGGTAAGCATTTTAGCACTAGAATGAAAAGGAGGGTGATTTCAGATGATGTAGTGAATGAAAGGAGAGGAGCAGGAGCCCACACTGATATGAGATAAGAATGGAAGAACACAGATAACTTCTGTTTTAGCCAAGCTGAATTTGAACAGAAGTGAAACATTCAGGAGAACAGATTACAGAAAGACAGATAGAAAGAAATGCAGCATTGAATAGAAAGGGTAAGGCATATTTGACAGTAATTTGACAGCAAAGGTTGGTTCTCAGCATAGAGGAATGTTGGTCGAACTTGAAGGCATGAGAGTGGATGAGGACAGCCAAGGCCAAAGCATAAAGGGGAAAGTGAAAAAGATTCTGCTGAGAGAAGCTGACTCAGTGCAGGATTCTGAACCATTTCAATCTCTGGGAGCAGCAGAGAGTAAACCAAGGCAGCTGCTATAAACACTTAACTGCTGTGCACATCCTTTAATGAAAGTAATATATTGCTGTGTCTGAAAGTACTAAACTGATGTGCTTGGCCTGTGGTATTTAAGTCCTGAACTCAGTAATCAGGTAAAGATATTTTTCTTGTAATTACAAAATGCTTCTTGCAATGATGTCAAAATGGCATTGGCTCTTTTTCAAAACATGTGTGCTGAGCCCAACAAACTGCTACCTTGAACTCTCATGGGGTTGCTCACACATTATCAATTTCAATTCTGAGCCCAGTCCAGCCCCTGAAAAGGTGGTGGACTGTACTCCAGAAGCATCACAAATACATAGAGTGGGAGAGCAGCTGCGATGAGATACAAACCTGATGCCAAAGGGCAGCAAATAAAATAAGTCAAAGCAATTAAACCAGGGAAAAACAAGAAATAATAAGACACAACTAACTTAGGATGCTTTATTCCAGATCGCATAGCCGCAGGGGCGACCATCACTTTTAGTTGCTATGAGGAGAGGAATACTTATTTATGTTATTTACCTCAAAGTATAAAGATTTCACAATAAGCCCTGTACTGGACAATTCCTCTGCCTGTGAATTTGCAAATAAAAAGATTCCTAAATTTCAAAATCACTGATGAGATTTTTCAGGAACAGTGGATATAGTCTTAAATGAGAAAACCCCTACAGAGAAGAGTATGAAAATCTCCTAACATTCATATTTATTTATTCTTTAGATTCATATGTTGAAAAAAGATGTCAGCCCAACTAACAACTAAACACCCCACTCCCTGACAGAAAATTAACAATCTGAAGTCATTATCCCATCTACCTTACTTCTCAGTCCATTAAAAATAAATTAAAAGCTAAACCCATGGTAAAAGTTCCATCTGTAAATACATCTTCTCCCCTCCTCCCACTACCCCCATTTTAAACCACACACACCTCAAACACCCAGAAGAAAAGGTATGATTTTCAGCATGACAAGAAATGGAAAAAAAAAAAAATCCAGCGCAAGATGCCTTAACAGGTATCCCACCAGCATCTCCAATTGTCTCGACTAAGGGAGCCCCAGTCTGGCATTTCTTCCCCGTTTAACAGCAGCAGTGGGCACAAGGACATGTTAATACTCATGTCTGAAACCACTGAGGACCTTTACACACAGATTGTCAAAAAACATGTCATTATGAAGATTTCTGAGGGCTTGTGAGTTGCCACAAAAATATCTCTCCTCCCACCCAAAATCACAGCATTTATAATTTTCTAACAAAACTAGCTGTAACCCGTCAAAATGACGGGGGGGGGAAATCAAAATGGAATTTATGAAATATGTATTTTACTTGGGGGCCAGGGAGGGAGGTGGGAGTGATGAAGGTGGCATGGACAGGAGATGGCAGCAGAGAAGGGGTGGTGGGTTAGGAAGTGGGGTGATGAAGGGGGATGGGGCATGAGATGGGGCAGAGAAGGGGTGGGTGGTGGCAGGAGATGGCTATGACTGGGCTATGACTGGGGCAGGAGGTGGGTGATGGGGGGCAGAGAAAGCCTGGAGCAGGGGATTTGGGCGGCTGGGGCAGGAGGGCTGGAGCTACACCCAACGGGGACGCTGGTGGACAATTCCTGGGACACAAAGGGACTAAAGCAAGGCCAGGCACTAGGGACCCCCACGCAGCTGTTGCTGGGACCCCAACCTCCCCACCCATGGGACTCAGCCCCTGGCTTAGCCGCTCTGATCTGCACAGCCCTGGTCTACTCACCATTCAGCCCCACTGGCTGCACGACCCAGGTCTCTCCCTCCCATCCCGTCTAGCAGGCGCCTGGCCCCAGCACCCTCAGGCTCTCAGCAGCTGCCTGGCCGGCTAGGTTGGCCCCTGGAGCCACAGGAGGCAGCCAGCAGCACAACCCCTCAAAGCGCCCTGAACGCCCGCCGGCACTTTTCGGAGCACGGCAGGCTGCCTGCCCTGCACAGGCGCACGGGAGCCAGGCCATCATGTGGTACGTTTCACATCACTCACACACAAAGCAAATTAGGAGAGTAGATAAACAAATCAATTAAAAAATAAATAAATCACAGTTCTTTGTTTCAGTTAGATTTGAATGGAACCAAAAAGAAAATTACTTGCTTTTTTTCCCATTGGAACAATAGGGCAGAGTGGGAATAACAACAACCTGAGTGCTTAAAAAAAATCGTTTCATTCAATTCAAGCTGAAAGAAAAAATGTTCATTAAGACATGGTTCAAAAAGGACTGTTTCATTTTCAATGTTGTTGACAATAAGATTGGAAAGTTCTGTGAGACATTTTGAACAAAATGAAAAATTTTGAACAAAAAACAGAAATAATTGTTTAATTTGAAAATTTTTCCATGCTTCCCTTTTCTTGACTAGCCCTACTTCAAAGATTAAAACAAGTATCTTGAATTCCACCCAAAAACTGACCGCTAACTCGTGCAGCTCCCCAAACACCAATACTCCTGATGTCAAATTTTACTCAATAAACGAGTTGATGTCTTCAGCACCAAGTTGAGTTTCCAGTGGGTGTCAAGCTGCAGCCCCATCCACAGAACATTACTGTAGTTTGTCCTACAGAGAGGACGAAGCCTAGGACAAGTGTGGAGGGCAAGGCCAACGATGTGTCTGTATACAACTAAAACAATCACACTCATCATATAAGAACACAGGTGGAAAACTGCCTTCTTGGATTGCACATCTAGAAACGGTTTGTGTCTAAGCAAGACCTAAATTGCAAATCTCAGTGACAAATGGTGGATGTACTCTTTAGGGAGAAGAGTCGGGGCTGGGTCAGACTGGAAAACGACTTGACCCACTTGGGCCTGAGTCGGGCGTGCTTGGGTACGAATATGGCTTCTTTCCATTCTGCCAGCTGTTTCCTCCAGCCTTCCAACAACATTTCTGTTTTATTGGGATGCTACTTCAGACCATCTGAACTCACAGATGCCCACTCCCTACGAGACACTAGGTGACCTATTCCACAAGGGAAATACGGCCAGGTTGCCATTCATTTTGATTGTTTGCACTTCTTAGAATCTGCTCCACAGAGATGAAGACTCATCCCAAAGGAACATGTTCCATTTATCCTGACATTTGCTCTGAGCAGATAGGAGGAGAGAATGAAACACTGCTGCTCCCTTCAATTCCAAAGGACAAGTTCCCGTAATTACCTGGGTGCGTTGTGGTGCACCATGTCCAAGGATATTGGAGATGTTAGCAAAGGGTGACAATAAATAACTGACAATAAATCAAAATGATCACCCTCAACTCAGGAAAAGTATAGTGTTAGAAAATGTCTGAAATGTTGTGAATATCCTAGTAAATAGTTTAGGTCATGCCAAAACTACAGATGAGTGGGTACGTCTAGTTTTAAATTCAACAAAAGTTTTCTCCAGGCAAAGCAAGTCATCAATATGAAACTGTATGGTATATCCTAAATCTACAACACATCAGACTAAGAAAAATGAAGAAATTACCTCAGAATTACAGGTGAAAATGACTGGTTGGTTGCTTGCTTTTTTTTTTAAAAAGGGGGTGGATTTTCTACAGAAATTTTGTTACTGAAGTAGCTGAAGTTCATCTTAAATTTGCCCAAAATCTGGTTCGGCTCAGATGATGTTGTTACAGTTTACATTTTGCTAACACCCAGTCCACAGCAAAGCAGATGAGTGGCCTCTTACATATAGGCCGGCAGTTATGCTTTGAAGAAATGCTGACAATTTCAAACCAAATCAAATGTTAAAGGTGTTTTTAAAACAGTTTAGGTTTAAAAAATGTTCCTGAGTCTCCCTGCCATTTTCTTTGGTTTGGCCATCACATTTTCCTATTTTTCACAGAGTTGCTCTCTCCCCTGTCGTTGTGTTGAATAATTCATACAAATAACAGAGGAAATAAGATTAACTAAGATTCCAGTCATTCAGCTGCATTCACACAGAAATGCATGTTTGGGAGAGAAAGAAAACAACCAGAGGTGAATTGCCACCAGAACAAAAACCAAACAAAACCACCAAACAAACAAATAAAATTCAAAAACAAACAAGCAAGCAAACAAACAAAAAAAGAAAGTTTGGAAAAAACGGGAATGTTTGTTTTTCCAATCTATTTTAGCTACGTAATCACAGGGTATTACTTTTAACAATAACATGAACAACATTTTTGAGAAGAGTGGTTTTAGGAGGATGGTGTGTCTTTGAAAGGGACTGAGACAAACGCTGGATGCAGGAAAGAATGTGGTGACATCAGACAAAGCCTGACCCAGTTTTTCATCTCTTTATACAGGAAATTTCCAAAAGACAAGACAAGAGGTAGGGTTAGTTGTTTTTATTACCAGGTAACCACCAAAGTCTGTGATCATAATAAACTAACACAATGCTGCACAAATCACAGAAACGACAAATGTAGAATCCAGTCAAAACACAGAGATTCTGGTCATTCTTGCTATACCGTAGCCCAGTGGTTCTCAACCGCTGTCAGGATATATTACTGTGTTGCCGTACAGTGGTAAGAGTGTCATGTAGAGCTGGGGACATGGCTGCATTTGGCCTGCGGTGAGGGGGGTGGGATTGGCGCGGCCTGTATGGTCACGATCCGTCACCAAACATGTCACAACCTACAAAAGGTTGACAATCACTATAGTCCATCTTCTCTGTAAAGGCCGAATTTTAAATTTCCTTCTCATTTATAACATTTACATTTTAACCCAATGAAATAAGAAAAACCATAGTCTCCATAGTTATCTATTACTTCCACTGAAATCAGACACACACAATGTGAGTTTACCGGCATTTAATTGAAACAAAAGCTGTAGCAAAGTAAAATTAAAAACTATGTATCAGCACTTACACGACACTGTTCAGGCCAATGTTAAACACTAAATTGACATACTTTATAGATTTAAGCTACTTTGCCAATTATCCTCAGATTTCTGCAACTGTTAGAATGGAATGGCCAGTTGTGAAGAACAAAAACATTCAAATGAAGATACAGAAAAAGGAACATATTTAAGTAACTCCTCTGCAACAGAGAAATGTCACTGTGTAGTTTTTAAAAACACATAATAAAACATTCTCGGTCAAGCAGGCGCTGTCTGTGAAAATATATAATATCTAATATGAAAAATAATTTATAGTAACTTCTTTTAATGGCTTGATTACTTCTGGAAATAGCATCTGCCTTGACTTAAGTGCACCTACTCCAGAATTACTTCTGTGTAAACCCACTTATTCCATAAATCTAGCTGTACATTTTGTTATGTGTTGTTTCCCTCCAGTAATACTAACTCAATATTTAACGCCATCTTCTTAAGGTTTCCAAATGACATCAAGCATGTACCGATAATTATTTTGTTAATATGCAAACCCACCAAAGAGACATCAGCTGACTCATATTTCAGTTGTTACCTAGAGACGATACATGCAGCAGAACACATTCTGATAACTATACCAATGTAAATCAATTTGGAGTGTGATTTAACTGCATCATTTTGATTTACAGTAGTAGAATTCAGCTAACAAAAGACATCTTTGATCACTTGTCACTACTTCCCAGACAAAAATCAAGAGTGAAAATGTTTGTTATTTAGCCAGTTTTTACTTAGGATGCATCCATTTCACTGCCTCACTAAATGTTTGCAATTTGCAGGTAATATTTTCCACTTACCTGGCATAATAAATGGAACCTGTCAAGAATAACCGTTTGAACAACGTCAGTGTGCCCCTTTCCAGCTGATCTGTGCTTGTCTCTTGGCAAGCAACTTCCATTCCCAGAAGAAGCTACAATTGTTTTTTAGTGTGCATGTTCAGCCTACTAAGAACAAAGTTCAAGCTGGTCCTCCATTGTCATTACAGCACTCGTCTTCTAGTAATTTGTACGAGGTGTGATGGGTCACACAACAGTTAAGTTAAAAAGAAAGGTGTGATTGGCTGACTCCTAACAGGAAACAAAACTTCTCTTTTTGAGTTAGGCGAATGTAAACACAGCTTCCCTGCATGGAAGTGGTAGCATACTACAAAGTCAGAGGAGTGGAAGACAACTTTACACACAAAGTGTTTAGGGCAACAGGTACTGTAATATAGTCACTGCTTACAGACCTGTTACATGACAGAACTACCCTTAATAACCCTGACTGGGATTTATCTAGCTAAGATATTTATATGGGCCTATTACCACAGTATCTGAACATCTCACAGCCTAACCTCCCAATACTCATGAGAGGAAAGGACTATTGCTACTCTCTCTTTTTTACAGATGGGCAATTGAGTCACAGACTGTCCAAGTGACATGGTCAAGGTTACACAGGACACTTTTGGTGGAAGTACAAGCTGAGTTCCGGCATCCTAAATCCCAAGGTAACGCTCTCATGATCTTCCTGCTTTTACTAGACCATCCATTAGTCCCACATGGATTTCGAGCACATGTTTTGTTAGCGTCATACCTTTTAACATCTTCACTAGTATTTTTTGCCATTTGCTAGGTTTTTATCTATTTTTATAACTCTAGCTAGCGTCACATGTTGATACAAATATATGGCTCCACATCCAAGAAAATAAACTTCTATTCCAGCTGCAAACCACACACCCGCTTTCAACGTTCCCTCTAATTACTCGTACGCTGGGTGTGCAAAAAAATTTGTGAGCACCAATATTGGCACTATTGAATTTTTTGTGTGCACTTTATTTTGTTGTGTGCGCAGGTTTCATGACCTGTGTGCGTGCACACATGCACACATCTTAGAGGGATCAGTGCCCTCTTTTAGATGTATTCACATCTGTATCACCAGTCAGATGTTTGCTGCCAACTCCAACAGCCTCCCTAACAGCTGATCAGCTCCAGCTCCCACCTATCAGCTGTTGTGCAGGCCTCCTGGCGGCTGGCAACCACTCCGGCCCTGCCCCCAAAGCCACAGAAAGTCAATCCATGACATCTGTGACCATCCACATCTAATCTGGGAACTGCAAAAAATGATCTGTGGATATAAAGTGGATAGCCATGGATTTGCAGGCCACTAATGTTTTTTAATTTTTTTGATTAATAGCAATACAAGCTCTCCTTGTTTTCCATATTTAATCATGTTCATTTTTAACGTAAAGTGGGCATATAAACATCAGTTGGGTACTTGTGCACTATGAGTCATTCACGTGCACCAGTGTACTGCCACAAAGCCACACATAACTTTGCTAGATACAAAAAATCATGGACTGAAGAGAGACACTGGACTCAAGACCCACTCATGTCTGCTGCCGCCAACCCCCACCAGTTTTTTCTTTCCTCTCTCCTCTCCCCGCAAAGACTGGGGAAGCGTCTTGAAAATGCGCCAGATGCATAGATGTTGGCCTAAAAACAGCCCAGGCTCAGATCCAGCTCCTGCCATTTGGTGCTGGGCAGCAGACTGTGGCTGGAGCCAGATGGGGCTCAATGGGGCCACCAGCAGCAGGACCTAGATCTGAGCCAGCCAGCAGGATGTGGCCCAGGCAGGTCCAGCCACCGCCTGCTGAAGAGTGGCAAAAACCAGGAACCAGATCCAAACCAGGCTTTGGCCGCTGGCCAGCAGCAGCAGGAGCCAGATCTAGTCCCAGGGGCAGGGCTGTGCAGCAGGAGGCAGAGCTTTGCCCCGACCTTTTTCAGGGGAGCAATACCCCTGCCCAGCACACTCTTTAACAGAGTCGGGATGCTCCTTGTGCACCTGGCAGCCCTTTAAAACATCCCAGTCTTCAGCCCAGCCTGACTTCCATGCATTTGGCTGAGCTGCAGGCAGGAGCTGCCTCTTCCTGCAGCAAAAGACGCTGCTGTTTACAAGGTGACAAAACTGGAAAGGAAGGAGCAATAGTTAGGAAGGACAAACGGTTCTGAATAGGGAGTAAGAAGATGAAATGGGGACGTGAGCATGAAGTTAAAGGAGGGATTTGAAGAAGGAGGCAGGTTTTGAAAAGGTACAGAGTGGACGGTATGCGTTGAAAAAGGATAGGGACAGAATGGGAGAGGCTGATAAAGGGTGAGGAAGACAAGAGCAGGCTACCACCAATCCCACACTCTAAATGACCCCAGACTCCCACTGCACCCTATTACTCCTCCTCAGGCACAGGAGAGAGGCGCACTGACTGGGCGGTGTGTCTGTAGCTAGCTTAACTTTTTGTTGACCTCTCAAAAATAGAGGACTTCATTCCTCATGGCTATCCAACCGGCTGATGCCCTATCCACAGCACTAAACCCATGCAACTTGTTAAAGGTTAACTTTCCAGTTATATGAAAATTGTTTAACACATAGAGAGCAGCAAAACTTAGTACTTATACAGAACAGCACAGAAACACCATTCTTCTCATGTACGTAGTCTTTTATAACAAGACAGGACGACAACAATCAAAAGATACATGTCGTCTTAAGAGTAATATAAAACAGACAGGATATTGCAGTTTCAGCTTCTACAGGCAAAAGTAATAAAAGTAACAGTCTCCATCCCTATAGGGGAGCTAATAACGATAAAAGCATTCTTAGAGTCCTGACAAAGGGAATGTGTGAATAAAGCACTGAAGTAGGTTAGGACTGTGATTGCAGCAATTTTTGGAGTTTCACCAAAGCATGCTGTTGCAATCCATTTTCATTGTTGTCAGCCACACTAATAAAAAGTCCTTTCCTACTCAGGCTAAATATACTCAGAGAGACTTGAGGCTTTAGCCACACCCCACCCGACGGGGGGGAAGAAAAATCTCTGGACAAACATTTGGTACACTGAAAGGTTTGTCATGCTTGCACCATCTATTTTAATGGGAATTGCCAGGCTAAAACTTTGCACAAGGTTTTGAAAATGAGGATAAAAAACAAATGATTTGTCGGATCAGGAAAAAAAGGGCTTTATAGCCAAATATGGACTGGTGGGTTCAATCAGTTGCTCAGGGTATCGCTAAGCAACCTTTCTATATCTGGAAATGCAATATAACTTAGAAAGATTACCGCAAGACTTTCACAGTTATCCTGGTAGAGGGAAAAGAAATCCCCACAACTAATTGCAGAGTATATTCAGTCACCTCCAGCTATGTGCTTAGTTCTTCCCTTGGTTTTAAGAGTCCCAGGTTCAGGACCTGAAATTTATGAAAAATCAGTGTTTCCCAGGAAACTGGGACTCATCTTACCACTCCCATTATGTTTTTGGAGGAAGGTACATGTTCCTAATTTTATTTAAAACATTTTTTTTTAAGTAAATGTGATTTTGAATGAAAGAAAACTCATTGGCTTTGAATTCTCAGATCTCGTCATGTACAATAGGTTAATACAAATCCTAATTTAAATGCTGACAAAAAGTACTGCCAAATGGTAATGTAATGTCATCTGACTATGTTGCCATGCTCATGTCATTTTAGTATATTAATAATGTCTTCAACATTAACGTCTAGCTGTCTAAAACATACTCCAGAGGTTTTTCGCTTTTAGTGAGAAATACTGACATCAGATAACTTATTATGTACCACTGATCCCATCATCAATCGAAACTGCTCATAAAAACTTTTGAAATATTAAGGTATATAGAACATTTAGAACGGAAATACACAGCTCTGTCCTTTACTTAGATTGCTTCTTATAGACCATCACATCTAAATGTTCCAGGCTGTCAACCCTGAATAAGTTTGTTACAAAGCAAGTATTAAAAGGTTTAGAGTTTAATGCAGGCCAATAACCCAGAGTATTTTAAAGCACCAAGTAGGAAGCTTAACCACACTTTTGAGCAAGTCTAAAGAGACATAATTTGAAAGGTGCTTATAGCTCACATCTCTTTATTTTCAGATTTTAGGCTTTCAGAACCTTTGGTTTAAAGCTAAATGGGATTTTTTCCCCCTTTGAACTACGTTACTTGAAATGGAAATTTCATCACTGACCTTGGAGAATTCAATCTCTCCCAAACATCAGTTGCTTTGAAAAATTCAGCCTGTGTTTAGATATAATTAGTGTGGTAACAGAAGTGACAAAAATCTGGCCTGCAGATGTTATGGGGCACCTTGTAAAAGACTTTATTATAATGATTTAACGTCATCGGCTGGAAACTTACTGGATGGCACATTCTGAAGACACGAAAAATATGCATAATGCTGACCTTCTGTAGACATACATTCAATTGAGGGTCAACAATTCATGTCAAGTTTAAAATTATACATCACTGGATTTCTCCACATTTCTGAAAGCAACACACCAACTACTCTGCACTCAGTGTCTTTCCTTTTCTTTCTCTTTTCTGGATAATTCACTAGAACAGTGACCCTGCTACTTAGCAGTTCAGAAGATTTAAAAGAAAACTTGGCTATAGCATGCCTTATTGAAAAAAGGATTTTAATAATGGACAGAAATTCCACTTAGATTAAAAATGCATCCATCCATTCATTAATGCCTCATTTTTTTAAGAATTCTTTAATAAAAATGAGGAGTCGTGTGGCACTTTAAGACTAACAGATTTATTTTTCGCATGAGCTTTCGTGGGAGAAAATCTGATGAAGTGGGATCTTCTCCCATGAAAGCTCACGCGAAAAATCAATCTGTTAGTCTTAAAGTGCCACACGACTCCTTTTTGTTTTTGCTGAATTAGACTAACATGGCTACCCTTTGGAAATTAATAAAAATGGACACAGATCTGATATAAGAAATAACAATATTCAAAAACCAATAGGGGAACATGTCAATCTCCCTGCTTACTCCACTGATGATTTGCTAACAGCTTTGCACAGCAAATGGGTAACTCATCAAAACTTCAAAGAGAAATTGCAGAACTGGAATTCATATGCAAATTTGACTGTGCAAAAGTAGGAATAAATAAGGACCATGGATTTTTTCCCCATTACAACAGGTGATTAGACCTCAACCTCCTCTATATGCTGTTTCCCAGTGTTTGAATCTTAACTGTTTTAATTTGCTGTTATAGTGTGACCTGACCCTATTACTTACATTTCCCTGCATTTTTTTCCTCCCATTTTTAAGTTTCCCCATCTTGAAAGCATCTGAATAAAGTGGGATTTTCTTACATGAAAGCTCATGTGATAAATAAATGTGTTACTCTTCAAAAGTGCCACCAGACTCCTTGTTTGTTTTACCTGGAAAGAAGCAATCTAGAAGCATCATGACAGCATGCACGTGGAAGAAGATATTAGGTTAAGCGGGACCCAAACTCAGACAAGCCCTTTCTCAAGATTTCTTAGTTCTCAGAGGCATTGTGATGGGGCGGACCCACCCTGCACTCAAGCCCCTTAGGCCCTGCTGGGCATGCTCCAACAGCTGCCCAGGCATAAAAGGCTGCAGTTCCCCTCAGTCAGGGGCAGACCAGCAGAGGGAGCAGATGTGTGGTGGAGACTCCTACCCAGGGACCGTTTCGGCCCCTGCTTTAAAGGGGCACTCCATTGATAGGCCGAGGACGCCAACTACTGGACATGCCGCTGAGCGAGGCGTACTCTGCCATGAGGATCCCGGGGCCCCGGCCAAAGACTTGGCGACACCGGATGGATCCAGGGAATTGAAAGGGGGAATGCTGTCAAAGACCCTGGTAGGAAGCAGCCCAGGGCAGTGCCAGAGTGGTGAGCCGTGGTATTGCTGTGGTCTCAGTTGGTGCGTTGTGGCACGGATCCCCGCCGACTGGACCAAGCCCTACGGTAACTCTAGGGCCCTGGGCTGGGGTTCAGTGGAGTGGGTGGGCCTGAACCCCCCTACCTGGACACGCTTCCCCTGTGCCAAAAGGCCTTTGAACATTGACTCTGGCCAGTGGGCCGCATTGCCCTGAACTGAAGGGCTTTTGAACATTGACTCTGGCCAGTGGGCCACATCGCCCTGAACTGAAGGGCCTTTGAACATTAACTCTGGCCATTGGGCTGCCTTGCCCTGAATCAAGGGGCCGTGTTTGGGGCTCAAACCAGGTTCCTCTCTGCGTTTGAGTGAGCAGGGGCAGCGTACCCTGTGACAGGCATGCAGGATGGAAACCTTATCAGGGCAGCCTACAAAAGCCACCCCACCAAAGTTGGATAGCCGGGAGCAGTATAGCAGCAGAGTGGGTTGAACTGGTAAGCTGTTAAGATGATCAGAAATCATCTGTGCTTTTATTTTATTTGCCTACCCTGGGGAAAAAAAAAAAAGCTGGGAATAGTGGAGTTTGGGCCATCACTTGCTGTAGTTGTCCCTCTAGTCTATATGCTCAACACGATCCTTCTGTCATTTGATCCTCTTACCACCACACTTCCTCTCCCCTCCCACCATTTTTGGTTTTCCTCTTCCTTTTCCCCTGTTTGCCTTCCACACCCTTGTTGGGACAGTGCTGAATCACTATATAATATTATAGTGGACATGTCTGATGAACCTAAGGACTAGAGGATTCTTGGAGCAGGGCTTCTCAGTACTAGGCAGTGGAAAAATCACTGAAAAGAGCAAATTCACACTTGGCATCAGCACGAGCCATAAATGTTTGTCCAGACTCTGTGTAAGCAGCTGTGTTGATGTAGAAGACGAATGGGCATGGTTAGCCAATGGCCAATTTGCTTAGTGTGTACATGCAAAGGCATGTAATGATGAAGCTGGGACTAGCTGACTTGGGTCACATGACCCTATACCACAGAACAATGTGACATCAGATACCAGGGCTGAGTAGTTAATGAAAAAGTGAATCTCAGCTAATCCCCGTAGACCCTTCCCAAATTATGAACTAATTATGATATGTCAGATCAGGACTCGACAAAACCCAGGAGTTAGGATGCCATGGCGCCCAGAGTTTGTAACATAGTGCCTAGCTCTGCTGTGGAACTGCAATAGCGGAGCAACCTCTGGCACCTAAAAACAGAGCCACTGGCCCCTCCAGTGGCGCTCTGAAGATTTGGTACCATTTCAGTGGCAAGGGGTGTCCTGAGTCACTGCCAAAAGTGATGGCAGTGATTTCTCAGTGGTGGGGGCACCCCAGCTAGATGTCTTAGTTTGATGCTGGACACCTAGCTGGACTGAATTTTGTCAAGCCCTGTGTTAGATGACACACTAGTGAAATACATTTTGCATATGCTGGGGGACACGCGACTCCTTTGAGCAAAGGGTATCAGTGTTAGGAAGATCACATGTTTCTCTCTATATACATACATATAGCCAAGAAGGCTGGTGATACTATCAAACAGAGGAGAACTTGAGACCAGAGGGCCTCAGGATAACCTAGACTCTGCTAAGAGGGGCCATAAACCAGAGGGCTTTGGGGTAACCAAACCCACTATGAAGGGCTCTGAAAACAGACCAAGTGCAGAGGGAACCACATGAAGGAAGAGACAGTCTTCACCTGGGAGTGGTAGCTATCCCGGCTTTGTCTACTGATCAGGATGCTATGTGGAGTCAGCATAGTTACTGAGGGCTGATGCTTGGAGAAGTGAGGGCTACAATGGGGAGGCACTCTATAGTCCTTTCTATTTGCCAGATACCTGCTTTTCAATAAACAGCTCCGCCCTGAAGAGACTGAATTCTGGTCTTCACTGGTACAGTTATAGGGTGTCCAGCTGTGGATACATGAATCAGTCCCCAGCCCAACACCCTTTTATCCCACTTCTGCTCATTAATAATAGACATATAAAACATTTAAATAACCAGATCCATGCCAATCCCTGTTTTCATCATTTACTTTTATGCTGTATTGTTTCTCTCATCTGTTTTTGTATCTTTTAAGCACTGGTCATTCAAAAACCTTTGCATGCGGTTAGTTTTACATGTATCTGCAATGTTTTGTACCTTTAGCACCTTTGAGTGTAAGCTTTTTGGGGCATGAGCCACATTTTACTGTGTGTTTTCAAAGGGCTAGGGTCTGTCAACCTGATGCCATTCTGAAAGAAATGGAGAAGAGGTGTCTGTATTGGCATCAGATTGGAATAGTGATACAGATAGAGAATATCACAAAAGTAATTTTTGTCTCCTAAGGTATCAATAAAAGATGAAGTTGCAAATTTATTTCAACACAGGTGGTTTTTGTGATTTACAAACATGATTTGTTCACCCTCCTCCCTCCTGAACCTTTTGTCTGAATAAATGATACAAGAATCAATTTGATCTTGTAAATTTTATACTGGATTCAAATTTGTTCTAGTACAAAAATCCCCTTACAAAACTGAACTGTAGCAATAAAAGAGCCATCAAGTCGGGCTACTTGTTAATAGCAATATCTTTATATTTGTCTATCTTGCATCCAATTAATGAGACAACAGGGATCCCAGATACTAGTGGGTTTCGGTGTCTTTGTTGAAATTGCTACTGAATCTTCTCTGTATCCTTTGACTGATGATACGGACATGATTCATCTTTCCCACCCTCAAAGAAAATCTCTTTTAAAAGAAACAATTGCTTTTTTTCCAAAACTGGAATACAGAGTAAATTTTTCTTTTTAAAATGCATAACTTTGCTCATGTTCAATCACTTAAGGGATATCTAGTCTGAACCAACTAGGTATGAGCAGAAGCAAACTCCACTCTTTGAGCTCCTGATCTCTTTAGGGTGCTTATGCATAGACTATAATAAGAGGAATTGCTAAATTCAGTAATTAATGGCCATAATTTTCTACATTTTTCAATATACAGAATTTGGCTTATCTTTTTTCCCTCTGAACTGAACATGCTCTTGAAAACAGTCATGAGATTATTTATGGAAAATGAATAATGAAAACATCTCACTTTCTAAATTTGTAAATTCAAAGCAATTTTATTGTTCCCTGAGAGCTACCTGGAACCTCTGCTGCTGGGTAGAATAAATCCATTTCATCACTAAACCTAAAAATCCACGACTCTGCATCAAAAGTAAACTGCACATTGATATCACAGTGGGAATACAGGTTCACAGTATGCTCCTGCTTCTGTTAGAGTGTACTCTTGAAGGGCCAAATCTTGCCTCCCTGACGCAAGCAGGTAGTCTGAATGAAATCAGAGGGTCTTCTCACATTAGTCAGTTGAGCAAGCTTTAGCCTGAGAAGACAATGGATAAGTGCAGCCCTCCTGAGGGCAACATCAAAGCATGCAGATATACATCACCCACAAACTAGGGTCATTTCCAACATTTTAACTATTATTTGAATGTCTAATCATGCCTGAAGTCACTATTTCCTAAGACCTAACAAGTTCATCCATCCCTCTCCACTCCAATCCTACAGTCAAATTATTTGGCCATACATTAATTACCTCTTGCCATGATTATGGTGACCTCTTCTCTGCCCTTCTTGACACATATACCTTGTTCTAATATGCTGCCATAATAATCTTTCTTGCATATGTCTGTGGCTATGTCAGTTGGAGTCTTCCTTGCACCATCTCCCCCTCAATCTGCATATTAAATATCCCGGCTCTCAATGCCCCACATCACTCAGCTCCCGACCTAGTCTCCAGTTAGGGCTAAAGATGAATTTATACCATAGAATTGCTTCCAACAAGAATTTCTATCTGGAATAACACCTACTATTCACTAATACAAAAAAGCCATGCTCATTCATTCACTTGTTCTTATTGCTGGAGTGGGTGGGTGAGGTATTGAGGCCTGGATTGTGCAGGTCAGACTAGATGATCATACTAGTCCCTCCTGACCTTAGAGTCTGTGGCTATGTCTACACTCAGAAAAGTTAGTTAATTCAAACTAATTTGTTAATTCGAACTAACAAGTTCAAGTTTAATTCGAGCTAAACTCAAATTTATTAATTCAAATTAACAACGTGGACTAATCAGTCCACGTTGTTAATTCGAACTAACTGCCCTTAGTTCAAAATTTATTAAGTTTGCTCTGAGGGTTAATCCTTGTCTAAATCATCCTTAGTTCAGACTAACAATCAAACTAATAAGGGCTTTGTCTGAACTAACCAGCAGGTCTTCCTTGTTTGAACTAAGCTTTCATTAGTTTGAATTAAGGAATTTCTTAGTTCAAACTAATGACAGCCTAGTGTAGACAGGTACTAAGTTAGTTCAAATTAAACCTCCTTAGTTCAAACTAACTTGCAAGTGTAGACATAACTTATGAGTCTATAATATCAAAACCAGTCTGGTGTAACTCCATATTGTAACTAAACCTCATTTTGAACTGTTTACTTCATTCTGCATTGCTGAGCCTAAATTTTGCTGAAATGACTTTTAGATGTATGAACTTAGTTTGGATGTGCGAATGAAGGGGTGTGTGTGTATATTAGGTATGAGATATTAACATAATTATGTTTTTCTCCTAGTAAACATTGCATAGTGCCTTGTCCCCCTCAATAAGATCCTGCTAGACTTTTCTAAGTACAACATTTTGGTGGAGAAATGTGAAAGGGGAATTCTAGTATATGTCTTGGTTATTGTTAATCTGGTGTGCACACCTCAAAGAAAAGTCCCACTACAGTGGAAAACACTGAATAAGAATGGTGCACTTTTATAAGATTTTGTTAATGCCCTGGTATTAGGCATCTGCACCATACCAGAGGTTTTTATATCCTGGTATTAGGAGTCCGCACTGTATCACAGATTTTTTGCCACTACAGGGGTGTTGTAGCCTCTATTACACTTCTGCACGTTACTAGTTTGCACTGACTTGTTAGGCAGGAGTTCATGCTGTCAGGCTCATTAGGAAGTTCACACAGTGTCCCACCTAGATAGCGGCAAATCTTTCTGCTTACTGAAAGGCATATTAGGAGTTTCCACTGTGCTCTCTGCACATAGTAGTCCATACTATGTGCAGAAAATTTTACTTGCACAGAGACTGGAGAGTTAATACTGTGGGATTCTAGCAATTTGCTTGTACAAAAGTTAGCACTGTACACAGGGATTTTTGCTTTCCAGCTACTGAACAGTTCTCCACCCCCACCCCCCTTCTTAAATGTGGCCATGGCCCCCAGAACCAGGAAAAAAACATTCTTTTCCTTCCAAATTTTTAGTTAAAACAAACAAACAAAACCTTCACACATGCTAGGAATGGAATTTGAAACACACCTCATGTTCAAAGCCTTGTGGTGCTAATGCTTCCCAGCTATCACATGTGAACAAACTTGGTACAATAGAAGAAAAAAATTCACAAACCCGGCCTGCTGCCTACAGAACAGAAACACAGGAAAGTATGGGGGTAACTCCTCTGTTTTGTCTGCAATCAACAAGATTTGTAAAACGAAGGAGTATTTTAAGCAATTACATGCTGCCCCCTAAAAGGAGTAGAAAAATTTTGTTTTTGTCTTTCAGAACTTCAGGAAATGCTGGTGCCAGAAAAAGAGCTAAAGAGCAACCCAAAACATCACCTGTCTACTAATCACAATGAAATTTGTCTTGTTTTAAGTTTTCTATTCTGTGCTGTGTGTCTTGTTGCTAGCATTACTGTGTTACTGTTTATTGTGTTAAAAGAGAAAAGGATTGAATCAGAGCCAAAAACATGACAGTTTGAATCTCTTTTGCTAATCAGACATAAGAATCTCTTTCTCCCATACATCCCCAAATGATAATAAGTTGTCTTTAAAATCCTATGTGTATCCTCCTTAACAGCACGCTTTGTTAAACAGGCAATAAAAATTCAGCAATATAGATATGGGACATACTCCTTAGTTCTCCTGCTCCCCTAGGTTAAACACCTCTGCCTTCCAGAACTAGTGGGGTCATGTCTAAACAACCAAGGGTGAATTATAAGGCACCAGTTGTGTGACAAATATCACAGCAGTGGGTATGCTCCACACTGCCTGTTCCTTATAAAGCAGACATTTGTCTGCTTGCTATCGGGATGAGTTAAATAACAGCACCTTTATCTTATACTATGTTGCAAAAAGTTGTGCTTGTTGCTGGACTGAAAAAAAAAATCCTATGGCAAGGAAAATACATTATAGAACCACCATTTCAACAATGTAGGTGTCATATGAGTATACTGCAAACCCCTACCCTGATATATTACTTTCCATCCCACAAGAACATATGAGTCAGCACCTTAAACACTGGCAATGTAGTTCATTTCAGTTTTTATTTTGGGGGTTAACTGGACAGCCTCCCATAAACTGCTTTAAAAACCAAGTAGATATGCCACCTAACAGCAACCATGCAAAAACACGTACAAATTCATGGTCTGAGGACCTCAGTAGAGACAAAGCAAATAATAATGCATGATTGCTACAATATTTTCAGAGAATGGGTCCCCTTGGCTATGTCTACATCTAACTGCTTAGTTCAGACTTGCTTAGTCTGAACTAAGCAGTTCAAAGTTAGTTCAAACTAACTGCGTTTTATTTAGATCAAACTAGCCACACTTTTTTGAGTTCAAACTAACTTTTTAGTTCAAACTAAAAAAGCGCAGCTAGTTCAAACTAAAAGTTCAAACTAAAAAAAGTGATTAGTTCGAACTAACCACTAATTTGAAAGTATTTGGTTCAAACTAGCATGACTACATCATGCTAGTTCAAAATAAGTTTGACCTAAGCAGTTAGTTCAAATGTACCATTTGAACTTACCATAGAACTAGTGGAGACAGGGATCAAATTAGTCTGGTGAAATGGATGCCTCCTTAATCTGGACTAATTTGCTAGTGTAGATATAGCTTTTGTGGACATCCTTCTTTAAATAGCATTACATCTCATTGTCATATATATATATTTTTTTTTTTGGTATAATGCAGGGGTGGCCAAACTTATGGAACTCAAGAGCCACACAACTTGATTATTAAACCTTCAAGAGCTGCACTGAGGCTGATAGCCATATACTTTTACCTACTCCAAAATTACTAACTTTAAAATTCATTGCACACTTTAATTTTATCATAAAAAGAGGGCAAATATTGATTCTACTAATGACAGATTCTAATAATTACTTAAGGTTATCATGAAAATTAGGCCTATACAGTAAAAGCTTAGCTGCTGCTTGAAGTAGAAGACTGCAGGCTAGTAGCAAGCTTTTTAAAATCCTAACCATGCCATGCTTCTCCCTGCCATCCCCGATCATGCCGCGCTTCTCCCCACTGTCCCGACCCCCTCTTGAACTCCTAAGCTGGGGCTGCTTTCCTAAATTGATTTGTTGACATTCTTCCAGGAGCCACACTTTTTCATTCAAGAGCCGCATGTGGCTCCCAAGCCACAGTTTGGCCATGCCTGATATAATGTTTATCGTAATGTGCTGCATGTGTTATTGGACAAAGAGAATGCATCGAGTTAAAACCACGAGCTCAAACTTTTTCTCAAGATGTTGCCTTAAAACAATGATATAAAATGTGACCCATTCAATACCTTTCAGTTTCAAGGGTCAAAAGGGAAATAATGTAGGGCTAAAGATGAGTTTAGACCATAGAATTTCTTCCTGGAATCATGTCTATCATTCATTGACAAAAATGCCATACTTATTCATTCACTTGTCCTTTAACATCAAAACCAAAGTCTGATGTAACTCCATTCTGTAATTAAACCTCAGTTTGAACTGCTTACTTCACTCTGTATTGTGCAGCCTAAGTTTTGTTGAAACTTCCTTTAGATGTGTGAACTTAGTTTGGATGTATGAATGAAGACAGTGTGTGCGTGCGTGCGTGCATGTATTACATATTAGCTATTAACATAAATGTGTTTTTCTCATAATAAATGGGGCATATTGCCTTGTACCGCTCAATAGGACCCTGCTAGACTTTTCTAAGTACAATATCCATCTTGCACCCCATCAACCAACTTTCACTCAAACAGCAATGGCAGTTTTGTCTCTCTCTCACACAAATACCTCTCTCTCTCTTCCACATCCCTTAGGGGTTGAACTTTTCCTACACTTGTTTACAAAGCTATGATCTTCGTGCAAGTCAAATGCATTCTTTAAAAAAAAAAAAAAAAAAAAAAAGCGCACAACTCAACTTGTCTCCTAAGAAGTATTCATGAACATAACAGTGTTGTGAAGATCAGTTCATTAATATTTGTAAAGCATCAAGATATTATGATGAAAGCATCATAGAAAAGCTCAGCAGAAAAAATCAATAATTCACTGCAGGGTTTAAATAATACATGAGCCACACAACGGACGACGAAGATAAAAAGAAACACTGAATAACTATCCGTTCACTTAGCACTGTGTATCCTGTACACTGAATAAGGTAGGGGTCCTGTGGAAAAAAGTGCGTGATCATATAATTAAAGACTGTGTTTCAAAGTGCATTCGCTGAAGGGTGCTGAACTATGGTTGCACAGAAACTTTAACTCTGGCTTTTCCTAAGCTTTGAACACTTAACTATGCAACCTTAACATTCTTTTATTGTAATATTTTTAGATGTAATAATTTGTACATGCTCTAGTTAAAGATATTACAAAAAGGAGGAAAGTAAGCAAGACAATAAAGAGACTCTGCATGTAGTTTTCATTTTTGATCTTCAATACTTCTTTAGAATGTCTTATTTTTGACACCGTCAATCTATTCTACACTCGCTTCCTCAACATCCAGTTCTCTTTAAAGGACTTGATAATCCATCACATCTTGAAGAGACACTTCACAACTCCCGAATTTATTAAAAAATGGTATTCCTGAAACATTGATAAACACTCCTATGAAATATCCATTTAGCAGATATTGCCTAGAAATAAACATCTAACTACACGAGTGTTCATATTAAACACCAACAAAATCAAAACATAGAGTGTGTTACCCTGTTTCCCTGACATAGTTACTTAATTACATGTGATCTTGCACATTCACTTCAACATGTGACTTCTATGAATATTTGACGCTGGCAGCATATTGCAAAAGTGGAGTATTAATTCTGTTGCACAAGTAAAATTGTGCAGATGTTTCTGCCTGTATTTTAATATTTTCAGAATTATAGTCTACAGCATGATGATGGCTGAGTGCTACTTTAATGGCAATTTTACATTTAAAAATGAAATTAATAACTCAGCTCAAAAGACTTATTATGTTTAATTACTTTTCACTCCCAGAATCATTCTTTTCACTACACAACCTCCCCTCAAACTAAACTGAAAGGCTCTGAGGTGTAATTAGAGAACACACATTAGTCGCTCAACATTTGCTAGTGGTTAAATTGCTACTACACACTGAAAACAAGTTGAATCCAGAGAGAAGTTTCTTTCCATTTGCAGACGAGACCATGAAATATTAATATTTGTAAACTCTGGGCCAGATCCTCAGGAGCATTTGGACAGATGCACACTGCTCCCCTGGAGCAAAGCACCCTAAAGTCTTTGTAATAGGTGCCAGAAGGATCCAGGCTTTCTGACCATTTGCGCTTACTCCAGTCAGTTTAGGAGCACAGCTGCTCCAACAAACCCTGACTACAATGGTCCTTATAGGAGTCAGCAGAGCTTAGAGATGATCCAGGCTGGTCTATGTTTTATCACACAAACAGCCTAGTCCAGGATCTGTATGGACGGAGGTGGCCTGAAGTCAGTAACCTTTAGAGCATCCATCCTTGGGTTGCACCCCAGACTTTTAGATGGCAACTCAGGGTCTGGATCAATGTTTTCAATACACATACATCAAAATACCTCAAATTTACCAGATGTGATTTTCAGACGATTAGGACCATGTTGAAGAAGTGCAGGCTAATTTATTCTTAAACGTCTTAGGCCCATTAAGAAACCCAGAAGTCTTCAAACAGACGTCTTAGGTTTTCAAAGCCTAACCTCACAAGATGTAAGTACCTCGTCTGAAGTATTGCACACTTTCAATTCTCAGTGACTTTCAAGGGATCAGGGTCCTGGGTTGGTAACTCTTTCTGAAGTAGAAAAATTGCTGTCTTCAATTAGTCTGTCTTGTGCTGTTTAGCTAGATTTTTTTTTGTCCTGAACCCTATTTTACCTCCTATTTTTTGACTTCAGCTTTGTAATTAATCTCTACTGTGAAACTATGGAAGTCTTGTCAAGTGCTTGTTGAAAACCAAACTGCAACCACTGTATTACCTTTATCTATTAAGGCAGTAATAGCTTCAAAGAACTCCAGCCAGGTTAGTTAAGCATGCCCTACTCTGCCGAATCTTTTGCTTACGAGCCTTAAAGGACAGTCATACCAGTGTTTCACGTTTTCTGAAACTTTGATGGTACACCTTTGCAGACAAATGCCAAGTTATTCAATTTTTAAAACATCAGTTTTGGACAGCCTTTATCATTTTCAGAGCCTGCCTTCATTTCTGCCCCTGAAACAACCTCTTCTGAGAGTACAGTTAGAAGGGGTAGGGGGCCCTAACAGCTACAGAGGCAGACTCAGTGCTGACTGATGACAATGGGAAGGGAACAAGTCCCTACAAACGGATGTCTAAAATGGACCAAATGGGCTTTGCCCAATAAATTCAGATATTATTTAGCACTCTGCTCTGCCCGGCTGATTATTTTATTTCTCATAAATACATTTTATACCCTCTTATTTTATTATGTTATTCTATTGGTTACTGAATGTCTAAAACTTGGTCTTCAATCAATACCCAGGCTTGAAATATTCTTGTACATCTCTACAGAGAGCAAAGTAAATGCACTGTGGTTGCAGCAGTGTGTTGGAAGTGTGTTTATCAGTATGTAGGTCAGACTCACAACCTGCAAGGAGGTCACCAAAGCTATTAATATAAAAGGTTAATGTGTTGACTGTCTCCATATCCATAAGAACTACAGTAAACCCTTTTAATCCTGTGTCAATACCCATTCGAAATAGTAATAGCCTGCGTATAATCTCACAATATAATTTCACCGCTGCATCTACAAAGAGCTGAAGGTGTTTAATGTGTCCTCTAGTGCCTTCCCATCCCACTAATCTGGGATAATAACTGTTGCTTTTACGTCAAAGAACTCCGTCGAGCAGCAATCTGCATCCATGGAGAAGAGGCTAGCTACAACACAGAAAAGATTGTAAACTATGGCCCACATACTCATGCTGGCTATGCCATGCAGTGCCTAGGGGAGAAAATCTCTAGAAGAAGATTGAGTTCCAAAGGGGTAGCCGTGTTAGTCTAGTCCAGCAAAACAAGCAAGGAGTCCTGTGGCACTTAAAGACTAATGAATTTATATATCACATGAGCTTTCGTGGGAGAAAATCCCACTTCATCAGACTCTTTGAAGAAAAAGATTGAGCGGTGACCTACAGGGGGGCAGAAGACTGAGCTGGATGCTCCCCTGACAAACACACACTTGTACTGCTGCTTAGCTCCTTCCCCACACGGAAAAATGCCTGTGGAGGCAAAGCCAGGGAGAGAAAAGGAACTAGACAGGACCTGCAATAAGCAACACGCTGACAAGGTCTCTCTCGTCCAGCCCCCAGCTGCAGCTGTACGACAGGCAACATTAAGAAGTTAGCGCCTTTCTGAAGCAGCATTAACTCCCACGGTGTTCTTTGCAATTTGTCCCTGCAGAAGAACAGAGAGAAGTAAGGATTTGAAGCCAACGGCACCAGAGTTTCTGATCTTGTCATGCTCCAGGAGAGTCCCTTGTGAGGCTGGGATCTGGTGTACCCAAACGCCTCTGCCTTTTTGGGTTGCATCCCTGATCGTTATGCACCACCACATCCCATTGATCAGGAAGGGGGAGATAAGCAGGCTCACAGCTGCAAACATTTTCTTCTTTTGAACTTTTCAATAAGGAAAGCATAGGGGCCTAAAGCCACACAATATGGTTTTGTGGAGTCATATAGATAGGTGAGCATGGGCCCTCTGCTCTACAACTTGGTCCTCAGCTTAAAGGATGGTTTTTAAAATGTGCTTTGAGAGTTCTCTCCCTCTTCATTTTAGAGACATTTGTGTCTGTTATTAACAATAATATTCATAACAACTGATGGTTGTTATTTGACTGAAAAAAACTTCCCATCAAAACCAAGAAGAAACATGCAGGAAAAAATTATTTTGTGTGAATTTTTTCAGTTTACCAATGGAAAACTCTTAAATTAACATTTTCACTTAGTTTTGCACTGAATTTTTGCTTCGTTACCGTTTCTTTTTTTTTTCTTTTTTCTTTTTTTTTAAATTCAGGGTTTGGTGACTTCTCTTTCTTTCCTTTTAATGCAACAGAATAAACAAAGTCTAGGGTAGTTGTTCTCAACCTCTCCAGACCATTGCTTTCCAGATTCTGAATGGCCTTCTGTTCCCCTCCCCACTTTTACCTCACTGAAAAAGCACTTGCTCACAAAATCAGACATAACAATACAAAAATGTCACCACACATTATTACTGAAAATTGCTCACTTTCTCATTCTCACCCTACAATTATAAAATAAATCGATTGGAATATAAGTATTGTACTTACATTTCAGCTCACCCAAAGCCCCAAACCCTGTAGCCTGCGGCGCTGCTTCATGGCACCCTGGGTAACTGCCTGGCCCTGTAGTGTGAGCCCAAGCCACTAAACTCATCCTGGAACAGCTGAGAAACACTAAATTAGGCAAACATCTAGATGAACTGACGCACCTCCAGGAGGACCACTGCCTACCCCGGGGGTACCTCTGCTTGAGAACCACTGGTCTAGAGCTTGGGAATTTCTCTTTTAACTTTTTTCATGTTCTAATCTGACTTTCCAAAGCATCTCCAACTGTGAAAACATTACAGAGTGGCATAAGGAAAAATGAAACTCAGTGGCTCTGCCACTTTATAACTTCTACTCAGCCTTTTTTGTCTCCATTTTCCTCTTGCCTTCTCTGGATTCAATTCTCTACCCCTTTCACCTCCCAAGTTTACATCTGAGTTCTACAAATCCAAAATGAAATCCTGAAGTCGGTCCTATGTTGCAGCTAACTGCTTCCAGGCCCTATAATAATACAACTCCCAAACAGGAAACACTGCAACCTGACTTTCCCATGGCTCAATACAAACATAGCTTCAGCCACACCTGTTTCAAACTCCTTTTAGTAAAAATGACAGTGGAGAACGCTTATATGGGATACTGTCGGGAACATTCAGAGGTGGTATCTCAGTCTATGAGTGACAGAATCCAGAGTTTTGAGAGAAATAGGACATAACTGCAGAATTTGGGTCTGGATCTAAATCAATCCACCAATCACTCTCTCTTTCTCTCTTTTCTCCTTGGCCCACTTGAGAGACAGAGACACACAGCATGGCCCTTGTTTGTGGATGAGCTCAGCAACTGCAAACTGGTAACAAGTTTCCAAAAGATCTCAGGGTATTACGTATACAACTTTTTTTGAAAATCTGATCTTAAGTGCCACCTAGGAGCTGAGGACATGAAAAGCTAGACCTAGAAATCTCCCTGAATTCATCATCAGGACCAGAGAATGCAAATCTCTGAAGCAACAGGTTTGTTAGCAGGCCATTCAGAGCCTGGTGCTCAAGACTTGCAGTATGTCAGTTACCAATATTAATATTTTATACATTTTTCTTTTTTCTGTGGTAAATTCACAGCTAGAATAAATGATTAAACAATAGGCTGAGAGGCTGAAAGCTCACTTATGGGTTTATAACAGCTTTCCAGACAGAAAAAAGTCATTTCCTGCCGAAAAACCTACAGGAAGGAAAAATGTCCTTCTAACACTACCTGGCCCAGCAGGAAAAGGGATTGAGGAAGCATAGAGAGAACAAGTTGCATGTCCTTCAAACTCTGTGAAACCTAGAGATCCCTGAAAAAATGCTCAGGCCAGATTAAGGCAATCTAGAGCCACCGGCACACTCTCACATGGGACCCACCATGGCCATTATTCCAGCAGATGGGCACACTCACTTCCTCTACTGGAGGTGACTGGTGTGGAGGCCGGGTGCCACAAGCAGCAACCAACAAGGGCTCCTTTCTAGGAACCAGCGCATGGTCTGCCCCAGTGAGGGATGTGGGTCCGCTCCAGGAGCTGCTGCTCTTTCTTCTGTTAGAGGCTGACTGAAGGCTCAGACACAAATGGCTCTTTCAAGCTTTTCTTTACATCCATCAGGGCTAGGAATGTGTTGTTGCTGTTGCATTTTTTAAAAATTAAACCTCAGATTAAAAAGTCATCACCTGATACCGGTTGCTGGGCCCTAAGTCTCCCTGCTAACACATCAGTTTCTCCAGTGTCTTCACAGAGAAGCTGCCCAGTCTATGCTGAACCATCCTCTCTCCCTTTGGCTTGGTCGCAAGGCATACTGGAGAGACGTTCACTGACTGGCCATGGTTTTTAGAGCTAAATTCAGCTAGGATAAGTTCCATTGTGTTTGGAAAGGAGCATGTCTGTTCAGAGCAGTTGCTTTTCAGTTCCTTCCCCTTCCTGCCAGGCAAATATCCCCAGGGCAGTTACAGAGATCAAACCCTGTGCATCACACTTTCCTGGGCTTGCAGAGAAAAGCACACTAATTAGGCTCCTCTTCCTCTTGTGCTGTTTGGGGCCTTTCACTCTCCTCTGCTCTTGCACTGCATTGTGCATCAGAAGGAAACATTTCCTCTCCTTCAATTATGCGCTTGTTGCTCCAGCACCATTCATAGCCTTAATCCTCTCTGTAGGCCAATATAATACAGTAGCCAGTACAGTAGATTTACAAATGACAAAGGAAGCCCCTACGCCACTAAGATTAGCATCAAAAACACATTACTCACAGAAGCACAGCATATCAGAAATATGTAATTGCCTTCCAAATATGCAGTTTGGAAGCAACTCTGACTGAGAAGAGTCACACGCAGGAAAGAACCTGGTTTACATTTCACTATTGAAAATCAGCAGAAGAGTCGGTACATTTTAAACAAATATTGATGTTAGGCCCAGTATGGATCATATTTACGACGTTACCTTACTTGCTTTATTGCTGCTTCACTGCAATGAGTAACACTGTCTTGAAGAAACTGTAAGGAAAATTATTTTGTTTTTATTAGGGTAATAAGGGATGTAGTGTCAGAGGCTGACAGGAGAGATCCTTCCATGTTCATGCCGTTCTACAGCATGAATGAAAAGGGGGCAAATTTACCCAGGACATTAGTTGTTGATTATCAGGGAGGGGCCAGATGTCCCAAAGCTCAGGTGTGTGTGGACATAAACAAAGTCAGAGGCCAGCCACGGGGTTCGAATCTGAACTTCCCTAAAGATCAGATGCTCGGATTTGGGGTATAAGTTCAGGCCTACCTCAGATTACTATAAACAACGTACAATTAGAGACCACATACTGCAAATTACCGTATGAGCTTGGAACATAATAAGCCCTAGCCTTCCTCCTCGTCTGGCAGCACACATGCAGCTTCCATAAATAAAAACTGTGTAGGCTCAGCTAGGAGAGAAGACACCTCCTTACAGAGCTTAGAAAATGTATCTTCTCTGAGACGTACCTCCACCCAGAGCATAAACTTCCTGATGTGAACAGATACAACTGGATGACAAGCAAAACAATCTTTCTTCCTGAAAGGAGCTAAAGGTGTCACTGGGTTCTCTTAGTCTGCCAAAAGAAGTGTTTTCATGAAATGACAATGTTCACAAAGAAAACCCCCTTACGGAAGAAGTGAGGTTGTCATTTCAGATGAGGGCCTGAAGGTACACTTGACCATACATCTAATTAGCAGTCATCTCGTGTCACAGGAACCAAGAATAAGAGGAAAGAAGATATAATTTGTTTTGATTTGATAACACAGAAGAAGAGGCTGAACCTCTAGAGAACATCACCCTGAAGACACGCCACAGCTTCAGTCTATTATCTTTAGAGACCAGTCTTCAGAAGACGGCGATAGTTGAGATACAGGGAAAAGGAAACAACTCAGCTCAAACTCAGACTGGTGTCCTTTTTTGCAGTAAGCAGCACCTTACTTGCCAATAGTTTCATTAAAATCACTGGGCCTATTCACAGCTTTGTAGATTTTAAGTCCAGAAGAGGGCAATATGATCATCTGGTCTCCACTCCTGCATGTCTGAGGCTGTAAAATTCCTCCATGCGGTTCCTGCCTGCAACCCGCACTGCTGTTTCCTAGATACGTGACCTTGCATTTAGCTGTATTAAAATGAATGTTGCTCTAGTGCAATTTTACCACACAATCCAGGTTGCTCTGGATAACTGTCCTGTCCTTATAATTATTTTACCACTTGGCCAAACTTTACCAGCAAAGAATTTATGTTTTCTTCTAAATCACTGATAACTATATTGATCAGTATTGGGTCAGGAGCGGCTTCATGCAGAACCCATTAGAAAAGCACTAAAGACTACAGCACTACAGGTGCCCCACTGTAGTGCAGTAAGTGTAACTAGCTCTCTATCTCACGTTACTTTCACCAATGGAAATCTTGTTTATTTTGCACATTCACCCTATCTGCTTGGGTTTAGTGGTACTTCAAAAGGTAAATGTCAATTGCATGAAAAATCAAGCACTGAGCAAGCCTGAGTTATAACTAGTTTAAAAAGGGCTTTGTCAACTTGAAATTGATACTTTTTCCCAAAAATAGTGTTAAAAGTAGTTTCAGGTCCTGCACTTTACCCCTGGGTTCTCTCCCAATTGTTCTGATTTCAGTCCCATTTTCCTGTGTTCTGTTTGTTTTAATTTTCAGTCTATTGCCACAGGAAAGACTTGCACAAAAAAGGGAAACAAATCAAGCAGGGAACAGTGAAAATAAACACACTGCAGTCAAATGTGCAAAAGCAACAAAATGAAAAAATGTAAGAAAATATTTTTCTTATGCATTTATACTAAACTTAGCTATTACCTGAAACAATAGTTGGTAAAAAGAAAATGAAATGTGATTTTTCCCCTCAATATATAGTCACCTGTAGTTCCAATATCTCTAATACAGTAGAACCTCTGAGCTCCAAAGTCCAAAGTTGTGAAGTGACCAGTCAACCACTACCTCATTTGGTACTACAGTGCAAATATGCAATCAGCCAACAGCAGAAAGCACAGGAAGAAGCAAACACTGTCCAGCACTGTGTTAAATGTAAATTACTAAAAACACAAAAGTTTAAAAATAGATTTGACAAAGTATGAAAAATGTTTCTGCCTTTATTTCATTCAAATAAGATGGTTAAAAGCACCATTTTTTTCTGCATAATAAAGTTTCAATGCTGTATCAAGTCAGTGTTCATCTGTAAACTTTGAAAGAACAACTAAAATGCTGTTCAGAGTTATGAACAACCTCCATTCCCAAAGTGTTTGTAACGCTGAGGTTCTGTTGTATGTTTAAGCTTTCAGCCATTCTGCCTTCAGATAACTCAAATATATTATAAAAGACTGTAATGGTACGTATCCTGTTACATTTATTGAAGGTGGCCCATAACAGGAATATTGATTATTTACACAAAATATATAATCTATAAGAATCACAACCACATCTTTCTTTATTCCTACAGAATAAAAAGAATGTCAGAGCCTGACACATTTATCATGTAAGGCTGAGCCTGTTATCTAGTCAGGTTCACTCCACAGTTATTTGAACTCGTAAGACAGGAACAAGTCACATGAAATGTATGAAGGGCTTCCAGATTCAGTTATACTATGTATCAAAAAGACAACACATATGTTGACTAGTCTTCCTTATAAATAAGTTACAGTTGTTCTAAAAAAGCCTACAGCTATAAGGTTCATGTTGTTGTGATTTTTTTTTAAACCAAGATACTGTGAATGCCAAGATATTTAATTAAATAACTACATGTCTGGCTTCTTGAATATGATAACTGAAACCAACAGAGTTTTCTAGTCATATTTTGTGCTGTATTTGTTTCTCTGCGTATTGATAAATGGATTGACCAATATACAGTTACTGAGATAGTGTGAGCTATTAGAGCATGTGACTGGGAACTGACAGTCTTAGATTATATACTCAGCTGTGCACTGGTTTGCTGTGTGAACTTTGATAAGTCATCAAGGGATCATTTCTGACTTCAGATGCACAACTGCAACCATCTTTGAAGTCAATTTAAGTTTCACCCATGTACAGTAAAAACTCGAAAGTTTGTAAATTTCCATAAATAACTAAATAAGATTTGCAGTTTGCTGATCTCTGCATTTGCAGTTTTTGTGATGTTTCCTATAGTAAGGTCATGAATGTACAGTACACCAAGGCAGATGTGATAATACGGGGGTGGACAAAACTGGCTCACAACTAGGTGCCAGCAATTTTACTTTTGGTCATCAGAGGGGGCTCCTCCATTACATTTCTGCAGCCGAGCTCGGTGACAGGCTACTAAAACTGGTCTCCATGGTTAACAGAAACATAGATTCAAGGCCTGTGATAAAAGAACCTACTTATTTTAGGGAAAGTGTATTTATACCATATTTAAAGTAAATACCATTGTGAAAGATTCTACCATTCTCAGTGGTGGCAGAAGACAGAACAAGGTGCAATGGTCACAAGTTGCAGTAGGGGAGGTCTAGGCTGGATATTAGAGGGAAAAAAATTGCTAGGAAGGTGGCGAAACACTGGAATGGGTTACCTAAAGGGATGGTGGGTGGAATCTTCATCCTTAGAGGTCTTTAAGGCCTGGCTTGATAAAGTCTTTACTGGATTTATTTGGGGTTGGTCCTGATGAGCAGGGAGTTGTACTAAATGACCTCCTGTAGTCCCTTCCCACCATAATCTTCCTCCAAATGTATTGCTGTAACAGCACAATTCTTCACAACGGTAAAAAAGTTAATGTGCACCCAACCAACTCGTTTACTAGGAACGTCATCTGCTAATATTTTTATCAATCAAATTGAACACTGTGGATGAAAGATGGCATAGAAGTGTTTTCATTAGCAAGATGTTTGTCCCTGGGGAATCTCTCTCTCAGACACTTAAGAATCCAGTCACTAATCCAACCCTCTGTATGCATTTTTAGCTGCTAATCTGGATGAATACAGTAATTCCTACTTAGTCACATTGATTACATGACAGTCTAGTATTTTGGATGATGGATTTTCTCCTTCTTGAATCCTCTCAATAGAATTTCCCTGACATGCACTGAAGTCCTGATAAAAAGCCCTTTGGGAGTTTTGCTGCTGATTTCAAGACACCCTGGATCAAACACAAAGTTTGTCTGAAAATTTATTTTGCTGGTCTGTCACAGCTCTGCCCTGCTCATCGTCCTTTTTTATGGGATGCTCCAAACAGGGCTCAGCCATTTCTTCTGGCCTCATCTATACATACACAGTAAAACCATTTGCAGCACTGCATCAGCTGGGCCCCACTGTTGACATTCACTGTCAACACCAGATGATTTTCCAGCTCAGACCAGTGTAGACACAGTCTTATGGTGCATTATAACATTCTTTCATTTTCACCACATCTGAAAGGCTTCTGAGGTTGAATCCTGATTTGAGATATTCACTGGAGTTGACTCCTAATTATTGGTTTCAAATTCAATGCTTTGACTATTATTACAATAAGGAGAGGTGATGACATAAGAAGGCATGTGAATAAAGTTACTATTACACTGATCAGAATCTTAGCTCCTTTTGTCAGAGAACAACAAAGGAAGGGAACTCTCTTCAGCTTACACAGAGGTGTATCTTAGTACAATGCTACTATAAATGTAGATTTAAGCCTTATCCAGGGGTAGGTGTCCCTTAATTAAAATTCTTTAATCAGCACAACTATGTAACCCGTGCTGTCTTGATGTGATATTTAAAACAGAACTCACTCACACTGAATTTGCAACAGTATTTATCTGATGACCATTCTTATTAATTATATTTGTACAATGCCAAGACTAATGATTTTCCCATTCTGTTTCTACTTGAGAATGAATTCAGAACTTATACCAACACTCAAAAGATCTCTGGTTAATGCTGTCAGTATCTATTTCACACAAGAGGTTTGTTAGAGCAAAACATCTGAACTCAATTAGTATATCAATTAATTTTGCTGTACTTCATCTATAAATTATTGAAAAACTCATGTAGTTACAGTGGGGCAACATAAATAAGTCCACTCCCCATAACGAAAATAAGCTCTCCTTTGATTTCTCATCAGCCAAAAACGACATTTATTTTTTCCAAATAGCAGCATGCATTCCAGCCACCTACGAACTAAAAAGAAAAATAAATAAAAATAAAGCACATTATGAAAACTGGACTATCTGAGTGACAGCATTTTAATTGCTTTGTTGATCATAAGGTGAACAGATTCACCTTGTTTATAACACCCTTCATTTATAATGTCTAAAAACTAGACTCACTATAGCCTAGTTGCATGTTACTTGTGTGCTGTATTACTATTGACTCTAATCATTTCATACCTTAGCAGGACTGAAAACATATCGATAAAATACCATTACTGCCTGACAAAAATATTCAAATAATAAAAAACAAGTGTTACTTTAACCTGAAGTTCTAATCTGAATATGAGTCTGAACAGCACGATGGAGATGCATGTGTACTGTGTCCCTGTGACTTCCATCTCACATCGGCACTATTTGCTGTTTTTCTAACTGCCAGCAGCACAACGTTAACTAGCCCAAGTCAAGCTCCTCTTCCCCCACACCATCAGCAGTGATAAGTCTGGAAGTGGAATTTAATGAATAATTATAAGTAAAGAATCATGAGGCAGAATCAAACTCAGCTCACATTCCTGTAAGGACGTTATAAAAAACTATCAGGAAAAAAAAAGCAAGGTAAGAATTTATTCTTCATTTGTCAGCAGCACTCAGCAGATGTGACTCTGGCTACACCCAGGGAGCAAATCTATTGAGTCCTAAGGTATAATTTTACAGTCGCTTTTTGATAACCACTGCACTTGAAATCAGAATAAGCAGCTGGAAATTCTAAAAGATTATGCTGATACATTGTATTTTCCATGCACCTTTCATTAAAATATATGTGCTGGTGAAACTAAGATTCAAGTGTGACTCTAAATGAAAAGATTCACATACAATGTAGTAGCCTATTGATCCCATGGACAGATGTAAATACAGACAGCCATTAGATGACTTCCCACCTTCTTCTGATTTAAATTTAGGACCTTCAGAAAGTAGCATCGCCTGTCAGTTCCTGAAAGGATGTGCTGTTTCTGAAAGTGGGAATTTGTTACAGAGTAAGAATTGCAGGCAGAAAAACATCCATAAGTGGAAAAATAATAGTGGTGGGACAGAATATATGAGCCAACAGGAAAAACTGGAGAAGAAAGGATCAGGCACTTAAAGAAGAACAAGATCAGAAAAAAAGAAAAAGATAGGCTCAGGGCTGGATTTAGGGGCAGGTGACCTAGGTCACCAGCTGGGGTGCCAGGTTTGGTGAGTGCTAGGTTCAGGATGCTGTTTGATTGTTAATGGGAAAAGGGAACATAAAATGTTGGAAGAAAAATGTTTCAGGTACTCCATATGTGGATAAATCATGCATGCAAATTGTGCATCAAAGCCATGAAATGTGCTACAAATGCAATAAAAAGTGAGTTGTTCAAAGATTCAGCAAACAGAGAGGAGAGGCACCGAAGATGCTCCTCACCTGGAGCACCATGTGTTCAAGGGCTGGCCCTGGCTAGTGGCTAGCTCTCTTCTCCCCCACTCTCCTTCCCACATCCCCCTTCCCCCTCAATCTTTTAATCTTTTCCCTTTTCTTTCTCTTTTTATATCTGCTCCCCCCCCCCCCAAAAAAAAAGAACAATGGCAATCCTGGGCACCCAATTCATTAGGACTCTGAGTTATGTCCATTCATGACTGAATACAAACAGTCCTTAATCTATAAAATGAATCCAGGGATATATTCAAGTTTGTACTCAAATAAAATTCAAACTAGATGAAAAGGCAACTTTTTGCCAAAATAAACAAAAAAGCCCATTTTTATGATTCAAGATAATCAATGCAAAGCCTGGGCCTCATGGGCTTGATAAATGTCCATCTGATTAGCAACCACCCAAGACAGACTTAATTTTTGTAGCATCTCATGCAACCACACAAGCAAGCTTCAACTTAAGCATGACTTTGACAGAGCAATCCACCTTTCATTAAATCTAAGCCGCTGATCTACACTACAAGTTAGATCGATGCAAGGCGGCTTAGAGGGCTTAACATTAAGTGTCTACATTAAAATGTAGCTCCAACTGATGTAAGTCACACACTACACTGAACCCTGGTCTACATGTACCACAGTTTTTGCATCAGTCAGTCAAAGGGAGATTGCAAGTTACTTAAAATAACTTGCATTTCTCCCTTCACCCACCTAACATCTATTTACTTTGGCGTGTCCACTGAACTGAGTTGAACAGAAATGCCCCCCCTTTGACTCAGAGTTACTACACTTGAAGGGGTGGAGTTACTCAATCGACTTCCCAAACAATTGAGGAGGTCTTCACTGACCCCCTCAATCAAACTGGGAAGTTCGAATTGACAGCGGTAAATTTGTCACCATCAGTATACACCTACCCTGACTTAACGCCACTTCCATGACAGGCATATAGCATTTAAGGGTTGGTGTACACTGGGGGGGGGGGATTTTGGCATCAGTCAAAGGGAGATACACAATGTATTTTAAGTAACATATGTATCTCCCTTCGACTGCCTAACACCTACTCGCTGCAGGGTCCCCACAGCGCTGAGTCAATGGGAAACAGTGCTATGGTACTAGCCGGGTAGTTACTAACAAATTGACCTATGGTTAAGTCTGGGTTCGACTGAGTGAGTCTGTGCAGATGCTCGATCAAACTTGCACAATCAATGCCATGCTGTCAGAGGAGCCACTGACAACGTAGCCCAGCCATAAGTCAACGCAGTTAGGTCAAAGCAGTGTCGATGCAGGTGCTGCATTGCTCATGTTGACTGTTGCTGCCTTTCAGAAGCTGTCCCATAGTGCCCTACACTACGTGCTCCTGCTCAGGACATGCATTGCCAACACAGAAAGAATGAGGACACACTAAAGCAACTGAATTACCGTGGTGCACGTACATCAACAAAACTCAGGTCAGTTTAAGTTGGTGGTACAAGACTAGTGCTTAGGCCCCTTCGTCACTTCTGAAAAAAGAGTTTAAAATGTGTTGATGGTCAGCTGTTTAACTAACCAAAACCATCTAAAAAATAAAAAATACAGAAACAAGCGGGGTAATGTTCAAATGAAGTTTCTTAATTAAAATTGATATGGGCTCAAACTGGTGGATTCAGATGCTGCATCCAAATATGGGAGCTTGGCTCACCTCAGTTAAACTTGTCATTTACATGCCACTGTGTATGTTAATTTCCACAAGGACATTTCTCATGTACAGCATTAACACGGATCCTTAACCAATGAAATCCAGTTCCCAAAAGGGATTATGAAGTCATTTGTAATTCCAAGAGACCCAAGTAAATATTTCATATTTGATTCATAGCCCATAAATATTTACACAGTGGGATTTCTCAGTGTGGTACAAGACTACACATGGGTTACATTTTTATCGAGGATGGCTAGTAAAAACCTCCAGTTTTCACCCCCAGGTTACTAACATCTCAGCAAACCAAGTCAATCAAATGATGCAATGAGAAGAATAACCAGCTTCTAAGTGGCGTAGTCTGAATCGTGGTGTAAAACATCCAATTTATGAGCAACTGACCAACAAGATACTTTTCATTAGTTACACAAAATCTCCTCAGGATGCCTTTTAAAATTCCAACAAGTTCTTGCTAGGTGGTTGCAACACAGGAATCATTTATAGCAGCCACCGACAGCACTGAGATTAGGGCTGGAGATGGGGGATGGTAGAAATATTATCCCTTCTAACAACATATGGTGCACTGTCAGCTCCTGTGACAGAGCGAGATCAAGGGAGGAGGATTGCTGAGGTCAAATTGAAACGAGGCTCCCTGGTTGCTTAGACTCATGACAGAATATGTAGTAAAGAGCAACAGACCAGTCAAGTTGACAAATGTTTCACTCAATACAGTTTCCATAACCCCATCCTAAATGAAGTCAGTTAAAATCTCTGACATGAGTGTGTGGCTGGGAATATGTACAGGTAGCATTTCTATAGCCCATCAAATCCCAGAGGTTTATAATGTGTAGTAAATGAATATTATCCATACTATTGAATAAAAGGCAAAATAATTCTTCATGTTTTTAATGGTCTAATTTTGTGAATGCATCAAGGTGACAGTGTTGATGTAGGAAATTCAGCCACTGTGCATGTTACCTTACAGTCTTACAGCTGTGTAGTCTGTGTTATCTTAAAACAAGCTGAACTTTTAAATCAGCCCTCTGGAGGATTTTGTATTTCAAAGCTTAATAATAATCACAGCACTGGAAAGAAATTGTTTTATAAATCAACACTAGTGGTAATGGAACGAGCGCAAAGAGTTGTGAGAATGACTGAAAAGTTTATAGCAAGAGAGACATCGTCACCATGACACTTAATGAGGATTACTTCAATATACCTTTCTTGTAAGGGAATGAATTTGCATGACAATAGAAACACACAAAACGACAGCTGTTCCGGATATATAAACAAGGTCTCATGAATTATGCAATTCTGCAGGAACAGTATTTGTCAAGTTGGCCCCACCTGCTGTAGAAATCGGCATTCCCACTATGGGAATCCTGTTTCTTGTGGCTATCAATGATACCTGCTTCTCTCTTTCTCTCCACATCATCTCCTCCCACTGACCACCAAAGTAAAACAATGATCAGTCTAGAAGCTGAATTTAATAAGAAATCTTTATGTGATTGTGACAATCAGAGTCCAAACACCTCTAGGGGAAAACAGAGTGTCTGCACCCATTTCAATCAACTGATTGTCTACAATACTGTTGGACTATAAAACTGTATCAAGTAAGATATCATATGAAAACTGGTAACATACTGGTTATGAAGATCATTCTGCGATGGATGCAAGGCCTGTGTGTGTACAAATGTCTTCTTAACGTATTTTTCGGAGGCAATGAACAGAAAAGCCTGCCCTAGACAAAGGAATGTGGATTCACCTGTCAGCCGGGCTCAATTACAGGCAGAGAACAAGGAAAGCACATTTACATCTGAGGCAAACAAAGCAATCAAGCTAACACATGGTGGCACACTGGGGGACGCACAGGAGTTTGAACACCCAGGAGATCTTCCCTGAGAAAAAGACAATGGACTTTGGGAAATATAAGAAAAGCAAAAAGACATGCTAGTTATCCAACACTTAACTCTTAGGGGATAAAAGGGAGAGCATGCCGTGATTCTGGGAATTCTGGGTCCTTCTACTGGAAGAGTCGGAGCCGCTGTTAGCTTGATTTAAGTGAGAAAATTGGTTAGGTACAGATTGTACCTTACTAAAGTTAAGTTGGGGACACTAGAGAGGGTGTTTTATTTTGTTCAGTTTGTAACCATATCCAGTCTTTTTTTCTATTCCTTAGTATCATTTAAATCTACGTTTTTTATTAATAACCTTATTCTTAGTTTTAGGGCTCACCATCTCAGTGCTGTTAAACTGAAGTAAAGACTGAACCCCTAACTAATCTTACAAGCTGATGTGTGTGTTTTCTCTTTGAAGGCAGCAAATTTAATCATTTCTAGGTGTGTCAAATGAGGACTGCACGCTGAGCAGAAATGTCTCTTGGGACCCTGAGTACCGTGGTTCACTGATTGCTCCCTGCAAGGCAAGGTTAAGACTGGCAGAGTCTTGAGAAGTTTGCCCGTGAAATGAACAGACTGATGTGGCAGGAAGGAGAGACACAATTTAAGCCACAGTAAATTTCTTTCTTTGAGAGTGGCTTAGAGTTCTGGTGTGCTCCTATGAGGAAAGTGAAAAGTAATAAAGATAAAATTTACACATGTAGCCTGTTGCCTACTACACAGAAGTCAATGGGAGATTACGTGGACTTAGTGACCTCTGCATCAGTACCACTGTCATGGCCTCTATTTACAAAGAACAGTTGAGGGTATATACTGAATCGTTTCTTCCTATCTATTTCCCTTGTTCACTTCATCAGTTGGAGCCAGAGATTACAAATTTAAACTGACAGTGTCTATATCCATTTAATAATCTGAAGGAGACAAATAAAGCCTAAAAGGCCATGTAGAGATGCAAAGCGGCACTTTGTTTTATATCTAAGGCAGATGATGCAAAAGAAAACATGCGGGAACTATCTCTGAAGGCATTAAAGAAAGGTCAAGAGATCTTGGCAGTGAACAGCACTGAGAAACATTTTCCAACCATCAACTAATCTGAAGAGTTCTTTGTAGCAATATCTGTAACGTGGTCCATAGTTGTAACATCAGCACAATACCAAGCCTAGGTTTAAACCAGACATTTCTATCTCTCAGCCACCTGACTAAAATAATTTTAAATCTAGTTTCTATACAGAGCTAAAATAGCCATGGAAAAGGTTGCAGGATTTTTTTGTTTATAAAGGAACAAGTGACCTGGTGGTAACACAGCTAGTTGTGTGGCCTGTTCTGATTGCAAAGTAAACCCTTCGTATATGGACTTTTTATACCTGTGTGGACACACTGTGCTAGTCTGGCTTCCTGGAGCTACTGAAATGAAGCTAACACATAACATTAAGAGTGACAGTCGTCACTAAGTAAAATATTATGCCTAAAGCCAGGATCGTTTTTCAAATTTGAAGGGCACTATCCAAAAGTAATATAAAGGGCTTAATTTAGGCCTTTAGGGTACCACTGCTGCACCTTTGCACAAACACTGGCCCAGAACTGAGCTTTCCTGGTATAGCCAGGAAAATCAACATGCCCAATCCTACTGATCTCAGTCGGAGTGACATGAACAGCAAGCACCAGACTGTTCAGGAGCCAGACTGGCCCTATGCTACTTAAAACCTTTAAATCAGTGGAAGAGCCACCAACCTCCACCTGCAGATAAGCAGTGCCCCCCTCTCCAGCAGTTTGTCTCATCGCTCACGGATCTCCCATCTCCCTGGATCCAGCAGGGAAACCACATGCAAGAGGGTAGCCAAAGGGCTGCGTGAGGCTCTAGAGTGCTTTGTCATGCTGCCTGGTACAGATGGGGGACAGGAATGCTAATCCCTCATCCCTTCGACAACAAGGAGCCTGCACCAGTCTTTTAGCCCTGTGGAAATGCACTCCACCTGGGTCTTTAGGCAGTGACTCCATGCTGCACCCACCAGGAGGGGAGCCGACGGCTACTCTGAAAGCCCCTGAGGGCCACTTTTGGCCCCCAAAACACAGGTTGGGAACCATTGCTTTAAATACCAGTATTAATAAATTATTTTATTGTATTAATATGCACATGTGGAATAGACAGTTCCTGCAGTTACTACATGCATCACAAACTCCTGCAAAGGAGAAAACTCATGATAAACCAGGGGTCTCAAACTCAAATCACCATGAAGGCTGCATGAGGACTAGTACAGGGCCACTTGAGGAGTACTACATTAGCCTGAGGGCCACACCACCACTGAAACCTTTTCATACAATGATATTGCAAATATCAGTAATGATAGTGTCATTGCGGGCCGCAGGAAATAGCTTTAGAGGCTGCATGTGGCCAGTGGGCTATGTGTTTGAGACCCTTGTGATAAACTATACTGTAGGCCTGTGACAATAAACTGACCTTGCATTTTACATGCCTCTTTACATGTGAGTGACAGCGTTTGTCTAGGATCCCTTTGTATGAGGCAACAGCGCAAAAAAAAAGAGTAAATTATAAGAGATTTCTAAAAATTTCATTTTGTTCCCTTTCAAAATATCACCTAGACAAGTCTAATTCAAACTGATATTCTCCCAAGAAAAAAATCTATTTTTTGAGAAACTCATTTTCAGTAGGAAAATTACTGTTGAAAAATTTCAAATAGCACCATGCCTCAGAATAACACTGCAAAAACTCCTGTATTGTCATCCTCTGACTACTTTTAATACCAGCTGTTTATATTCCTTTTTTGTCCAGCATGCAAATCAAGTTACCAACTAAACTATCTTCCTATCACCAATCACAAAATATTTAAATCCATACACAGGTTTATTTATGTTTTATCCCTTCACTGGGAATCATTAAAAAATAGTTCTGAAACATCCATATTTTAGAGAAATCCAAAAAGCACTTAGGAGGCATTTTTATTTACGCAGTCAGCAGTACCCTATCTACATAATGTACTGCGTGTGTGTGCGTGTGTATGCACGCATTTGTATAAGATACACAAAGCTGCTATTCAAATTCTAATTTTCATATTCATGATATTCAGTCAATTTGCAGAAAACAGCTATGTAATACCCAAAATGGGTTGGCGGTATCAACTTTATAACCATGTTTTCATTGTTTTTCCCACCTCGTTAATGACAATACTTTGCACTTCTGTAGCACTTTCCATCACTATGTGCCTTACAAGCATTAATGAAATATATGTCACAATTCTTCTCTGAGATCCAGAAATATCACCTTTATAGAGACTGGGAAACTGAGTCAAAATTAGATTCACAGGTGTAGCTAAAACCACAGAGAGAATCTATGGTACAACTGGGAAGACAACTCAGTCCTTATGGCCTACTCCCAAACCCATGTTTATTCTCTTTCAGTCAATGTAGATTTTAAATGCACAACACGCCTACTGAAAGCCTGTCCTATAAAGATCTGGAATCTACAGGTACATACTTGCTCAATACAATATTGGAGGTTGCCTTTTTTACACCAGAATCAGATTATATTGTGAAAGAGGCATATCTCTGCTTTTAAATGGAGGCTATTGTCATAAAACGATAAACAGTGAGTCACTAGAGATGTGTTAGAGCTGAGATGTGTGTTTATAAAGCAAATACTTATATCTTGGGAACAGTCATTTGCATTGAACAATTGACCACAGTGATTACAAACATAACTTCAGGTTGTGCACTTGTTCCCTCCCTCTGATGTCAGTTAATGAACCTGAAAAACACATTTTTTTCCAAATGTCCATCATGTCACACTGAACTATGCTACGGCTCATTTGTTGAGATATACATGGTGTGACATGAACCAATGAAAAGTAATGAACAAATCAAGATTTTTCCTCACTTTTGTGACCTAGGATTTGAACAGCAAATACATTACCAGAATTTTATACATAGCCTGTCCAAAAAACCCATTCTACTGTGACCCCTGCAGCTCCTTGGCTGTTACTCAAAGCAGTTGGACTTATTAATTCTGGAGGTATTCTACTGCTGTACGCTGATCGCTTTTCAGCCATCTCTCCACGACAGAGAGAAGAAAGATTTCTGCTAGAGCTGGTCACATAATGCACAGCATATTCTGTGAATATTCTCATTTGTAATGTCAGTGAAACCTGTGCGCTCTCATTTGTGGAGATCAGACTCCACAGAGTTCATAAGTATTCAGTCACTGAAGATTTGTGATGCTGGGAAATGGCACAAATTTTAGCACAAATGACTACTCATACAAGAACTAGATCCCTAAGAGAGTTATTTTTTACTTTCAAAACTTTCAGCATTCTGTTAATGGAGCAGAAGCAATGCCATGCAACTTAAATTGCCTATCACAAACCACACAGAGTAATCATGACCTGTAAACAATCAATATGCCACAATTTGTTTCCCTGAACCATTCTGAGTGAATATTAACAAAGAAAATGATAAGGGGATGGAGAATTAATTACAAAGAGAAAATAAGTATGATTTGAATGAGTAATTTGACCAGCTCTACTTTCAAATGTACGTCTTGGCAAGGGAAGTGGCCTCTTTACATCTACATCATGGTTTTGCCAGCTGTGGGCTGTGCCCCACGGGGTTATCTAGCAGGCCATGACATGAAGTAGACACAGTGGCAGAAGCCAGCATACATGGAGAGGCCTGTTACTGCCATGTCACCACACCTTACACCTCCCTAATTCTGAGCCAGTGGCAGCAGCAACTATTGCCAGTGCACGGAGTCAGCCGGTGCAGCCTGGTGGGGATCATGGCAAGGTGGCAGAGAAAGAGGACTGGCCTGGCTGGAGTCTCAGGAGGGAGTAATAGGTTGGAAAAGTGAGAGCAAAGAAGCTGAAGGAGGTCAAGCAAAGGGGTTGGAGGCAGGGCTGCAGAGGGAGACGCAGAAGGGATATGACTCTCTATGTGGGACACCAAAGAAGTTTGGGGACCTCTGATTTACATCATGCCTTCTCAGCCAATACAACGCTCCAATATTATCCATCCAAAGTTAAAGCACAAAGCTTCTCTGTTGAATTAATAATTTCAATCCATGCATTTACACCAAATAGCCCAGGAGTTGCCCTAACAAAGTTACTAATTTATCTTCTCTCTTTCTAAATATATAGTTAATGGCACTTCTTATTCTTCTAACTATGGCTGGGATTTTGATGGTCAGGATCCAACAGTAGGAATTCTACCCCCAAACGAAGGTTCAGTGGAGCCAGGCATGAACAAAAGGTTCAAAAACAAGTATGAAAGAGTACAGATGAATCACCACAAAAGTCAAACAATGTCTCTGTTTGAAGAACATACAACACATTAAGGGCTATGTGGGCAAGTCTGCTGCAATGAAAACACAAACAAAAACATCAGGAATTATACTTAATCCTGGGATATTCCATAATAAGCAAAGATATTTCAAAGTGCTGTTAGTGAGTTTTCTTGGGTGTTGTCTGGTTTTTGTTTGTTTTGTTTTTTTAAATTTGAGAGTTTCAAACTGGGAATCAAGTCTAAAGACAATGAATCTGAGGCTGATTTTTCCTCCTGTAGAAGAACCAGGGTCATGGTAGTCATCACTGCTTCAAATTCATCTTCCTTTAAAGAAAATAAATAGTAAAAGCCCTATTACAAACTGAGGGCCAGTAGGAAACCTTATTCCTGATAAGCACTCACTCAGGTAATCTCACTTCAATAGTGCTACGTATAGGAATAAACAAGGCGTCTTGTGGCACTTATAAAGACTAACCAATTTATTTATTGCATGAGCTCTCGTGGGAGAAAATCCCACTTCACCTCCGTCTCCTTTTCTCCCACGAAAGCTCATGCAATCAACAAATTGGTTAGTCTTTAAAAGTGCCACAGGACTCCTTGTTTTGCTGAACTAGACTAACACAGCTGCCTCTTTGAAACACAGGAACAAGTATGCAGCATTGTGAACACAGGCTCCTCAAGCTTGGCTCTGAATTTTATCTGTACGATAGAATGTAGCATTGTTTTGTGCATTATTTCTTTACTGGTTGTTTTCTACTTCCGTCTTCCATCACATTACATGCAAAATTTGGAGGAATGTATCCTGTATGTGTTCAGTAACGCAGTCAATGCAACCCTCTTCTCCATAAGCATAGGGGTCTCCATAATGAATCCTGTTGTGTTTTATGCAGATCCTCACTTTAGTAAGGTTCAAACTCCGAGGATGAACAGGGCATTTAACTCTTTTGTTCAGTTCAAGATGGAGCAAACAAAACATTTGATAGAAGAATTATTTGCCAACAAAGGACCATCCACCAGAATCAAAACAATTTTTGTTAAAAGCAGTTAAACCATACTTTTGAATTAAAACATTTAGATCATCTATTTAGCATAACAAAATTAATACAAGACACTTACACAGTAGAGAACTAATAAAGCAGAAAGCAGTAGCTTAGGAGCTTTCTTCACCGATGGTGGCAAATTTGCTGGTGCCAGACCCATCTTCCCAATCAACTGATTGGGTCTGTGAAGACCCACTCAGCTGGTAATGAAGTCGATCTCTGAAGACCACCTCGGTAAGTAGCATAGCACTGAGGTGGAGGGAAGGCATTTCCTTTCCACTCAGTGCACTTAAGACACAGTGGTTAAGTAGAGAGTAGGCAGTCAGAGAGACGTACTTAAGGTATTTTAAGTACTATGTGTTTCTCCCTTCGACTGCCTGTAAAATCCTGCAGCAATGTAGATCTGCCCTTAGAGTGTTTCTGGGTCTCATTTCTTTTTTTTTTTTTTTTGGGGGGGGGGTATGGGTGTGATTTTTTTGGAATGCACAAAGAACCAGAGCTGATGCTCCCTATATAGACAAAAATCCCCTGACATTAACACAAGTTTGGCCTGCTCAAGGAGCACGGGATTGGGCATGTTTATGATAAATCAAAGTGCAAAAGGAAAACTGTCGTTCATTAAATATAAAGAGAAGCAAACTTACTACTTTTCTTTTTGGAGTCTTTCTTTGTGCTGGTTTTAACAGCCGCTGGAAGTTCTGTCTCAGTTGACATCCTATTATATCCTTAGTCCTCTTCACACAGATCCAGTATCTCGGTAAGGCTCATTTAGAACAGTTCTCCAAGAGAAAAACTTAGCCCTTCAGACACTATAACCCAGACAGCTCATCTCATTCACTCCTTTCGAGTGCTGCAAACAAACAAACAAACAAACGCTAATAGTCATTTTCTGAGTTAAGAGAAAAAATTGTCAAAAAAACTAAAAGGCTTTCTGAGTCTATAGGATAGTAGGTCTGGGAGATACAGGGAGAAGCCTCAGATAACTAACCATATGGATATTGGTTTTAAATTTCATATTCCCAAAATAAAATGTATTTCTTAATTGAGTTTACAGATTCTATGATTTAAGTTTTATCTTATTGCAGATGTCCTGGCTTATGCCCATATTCTCTTGAGCATATACAGAAAAATAAAACTTAAAAGGGCCATATTCTTGTATCCTTATTCACAATGAATAACATCTTACTCCACTGGTGGCCTTGCTGAAGTAATGAGACTTTTCAAACAAGGGGCTACTCAATAGAGCTGACTTTGTGCCTCTACGTTATGGATTGGGTTAAAAGAAAATCATGATACTACTTAGAATTCACATAGCAATTTCCCTTTCAAAGCACTTTGCAAACATTATTAATCTTAATAATTCAAATGTGATAGTATTACCTAAGAGGGAGCAGAGAAATTTAAGTTGAGGGCTGCATTGTAAGTTTATATCATGCTTTCAGTTAGGTGTGATGTGTAATTCAGCTGCCTCCAGAGCAACCCAGAGGATGAATCATGGCTCAGATTCACAACTCTTGCTCTGCTCCTTTCTTGTCCAGCTAATGTGGCTGATGAGGGGGCTGAGCTCATGTTTCTCTCAACACCATCTCTTAGCCCACTAGCTCTGTCATTCTCAACCTTTTCCACACTGATTTTCCCACAGTGCCAGGACCCCACTCCCTTCTAGCCATAGAGAAAAGGGGGTGGGTTGTAACCCTGCTAGAACATCACACCAACCTCTGACTGAGAACATGTGTATTACCACACTGCCTCTCTAAAATGTGGACATATTACAGTACTCAATCCACCATCTGACCAGGTCGATCAATCAGCTAGATCAGTAATAAGCTGACTGAGTACACTCTGGGACAGACTTTGAGCTGGTACAATGCAAGAGGGTCATGGAGGGATACAATGGAAGTCCAAAGGTTGGACAGCTAGTTAAGTAAGTTTTCTGCAGCCTAATTCACAGCAGCTGTTTGTCTGCTCTCCCAAGCCGGAGAATAGAGGAGGGAAAACAATTGTAGCAACCTGGGAAGCAGCAGCAGTTGAGAAAAACAACTGGTTTCCCAGAATGCATGGGCAGGGAGAGTCTCAGGGGTCCATTTCGAACTAGCTGTGATTGAATAAGTCAAGGAGAACTAAATGAGGCTATGCAGAGAAGAATAACAGCATTACCATCAAACAGAAGGCATTCCCATCCCCGGTACATTAGTAAATGTTTGTAATAAAGCAGAGTTCTCTAACTACATCAAAGATTGCATATGAATTTCCTGTACATTTTTTTCTTTAAGCCTTCAGGAATCTGTTAATGTAGTAGACATACATAGGTGAAAAACGGGCCATACTGTGCCACGCTTACTCAGTTTGAGTAGTACCCTACATTGTCAATTATCCAATTTTCTTCAGCGGCACTATGGATGAATTAGCAACAATTCAACTGGAAGAAAGTTGGGAGAACCTGGCCCAGAGGTCGGATTGACAATTCAGTAGTTAATATTTAGAGATAGGATTAAACCAAAACCCTGGTTCAGATCACACTCCTACCTGAAGGAAGTTTGACTCTACGTCTCATGCCCACCTCCATAAACTTTTAATACCAGAATGTTTTCATAAGTCGAAGGCCAGAAAAGAAACACCAGGGCCTTAATGACTGTATATGACTAAAATAGTTGTTACAAAATGTAAACATGTATATTTCTGTAACCTACAAGCATCGTTGGCGCATATAGTCACATATTCATTGACTAAATCATCAATATTTGTTGTATTAAACAACTGGCAATAATATTCATCATTTGCATTACAATATAAATTCATTAGGGTTTAAGTGCTACAGGACTCCTTGCTTATTTTGCTGAATTAGACTAACATGGCTGCCCCTTTGGAACTAACTAGTATCTATAGGACCCATCCACGACGATGGTCTCATATTTGGCAGGTTTGCTCCTGTGTAGTACAAACACACAGTGAGAAAGTCCCTGCTCTGGAGAGCTAAGGCCTGAACAGCCAAGAGAAACTGAGGCTGCAGAAAGGAAGAATTATTGAGCTTCATTACATGTGGGAAACTGAGGCACTGAGAGATAAGCAACTTCCCCAAGGTCACCCAGGAAGTCTGCTGCAGAGGCAAGATTTGAACTCAGGCTATGTCCAGTGTCTTAATGGCAAGACAGTCCTTTGGGCATGTCTACCCTGCAGTTAGCACCTGTGAATGGCCCATGCCAACGGACTCAGGCCAAGGTGCTGTTTAAATGTGGAAGAGACAGTTAGCGTGGAACTGAAGCCTGAAGCCTCATGTTTTTAATTGCAGTGCAGACACACCTTCCTCTCAAAATGTGACTTTCCCTTCTCCCACTATAAGCTTTACCCAAAACACACACTTTTGGAATTGCTGTGATGCTATACTTGGTAACAAGAGAACTGAGCAACCTATTATTTTTATTTTAAAATGTAAACAGTTGAAGCATAAAAAGAATACCTCTTTAGTTTTAAAAAATGTTCCGCTTACTCCTCTACTTGTGCAAAAATACATCCTCTTGGAGACGTTACGGCAAAAGGTGGTTCAGGTGAACAGTGTGAAAACTACAGCACCACAGGTACTACTTCTCCAGCGGGCGCATGGAAGACATACATTAATGAATGCAAGGAAGGGACGGGCAGCTTAGTCACTGAACCATGAAGAAGGCAAAGATCCTCCAGCTTCCCAGAAAACAGATCTCCGGCAGAGTGTCCCCCCTCTTCCCCAGCCAGGCTTTCATGGTGGAATAAAGGCCCCCACTGCCCCCTAATCAAGTACCAACTCCCCTTAGTCACTGTGCTGCTGTTAGCTCCCTACACATCTGGTGGAGAAATGCTGCAGAGGGGCAGCAATGACCAGTAACTTGATGCCTGTGTTATGATGTGACCGTACTGAGAAGTGTGACTGCTCCACAGACCACTCCTCCTTACTAGCTGGTGATTTTCCCACGCTGTCTCTACAGGAGATTGCCTATCTTTATCTCGCAATGGGGCTACCGTAGCCGGCACCTGTTTTCCCTCTTATGAGATCCCTGAACATATTACTTGCGTAAGGTTTGCATTTGTTCCCCTTCCCATAGCAGAAAGGAGTATCTAGTCCAGTCTTTCGGTGACAGCAGGGGGTGCTGTGACTCAGTGCCTGAGGGTCTGCAACCCAACAGTGGGTCCCAACCTGTGGTTTGAAAACCGCTTATCTAGTCCACGGAGTTCTGAATATGCAGTGCAAAGAAACTCATAATTATTACGAAATTCAGTTCTTTGCAATTTCGGAGATTAAAGCTCTTCAAAACTTGGAATAAATTTGACAGTTTAAATCGCTTTTCACAGAATAGGCTCTGAAGCCACTAAATCCAGGCTCTTTTAACATTTTGAAATGCTTCAATAACATTACATTCCACATACTATCTGAAGGGATTTAATATTCCTGATGTGTGTCAGGGTTTTTTCCGTTAATGAGCTCTTCAAATCTGTATGTGAATTATATAGCATTCAAGGATACAGGAGTTGTTTAAAGTCTGCCACACTGATTTAAAATTATAGTTTCTTACACCTCCCCTAGAAACTCTGAATGATTAAGTAAAACATGCAAACAAAAAAACTCTACAAAACTGTGGGGCCCGTTAAAACAATGCCCTCATAAAACTCCAAAGCCTAAAATGAACTTTTAATTTACCTTCCCTAGTTAGGATAAAGCAAAAAGAAGAGATAAAAACAAGTGAACGTCTGATCTGGAAAAGAATTCTTCCCGATTTTCATTCCATCCACTAACACAATTGGAGGGGACAGGGTTTTATTTGTTTTTTCATTGTTGTGACCAATTAGTTCATTAATATTTTTAACTCAGCAGCACTCATTTAATGCGCCTCTCCATTCACACAAGAATAATGAAATTAACTATCAGAGTGCTTGTTCCCCCCCCTCCCCACCTTAGGATTTGGGTTTATATTTTATCTAAAAGTTAAAAGAATATAATATGTCCTTGAAAGATGAACTAAGAACTACTTACTAGAGGAATGAGTAGCCCACAATAGCAGCCCTCAAAGCAAAGAAAACTTCACAGAAGACTGCACAGAGCCCACATTGTTAGGAATCAAGCAAGTTTAAATCCCTTAAAAAGTCATATTAGTGAATAATACAACTCTCATCGGCTTTAGACGGGAGTAGCCCAAATGTTACTCTTTGAACTGCAGTGAAATAATCCAAAAGTAACAAAGCTACCAGAACTTTCATGGAAGGAAGATCTGTATCTCATGAGGCTATCTATCCCCGTGAGCACCATTTTAAACCAATGAACAAACAAAACAAAAACAAGCAAACATCTGGTTTTGGACAGATAAACACACATTTTTACTTAAAAATAAAAAAAGGTCACAGCCTCCTGATTTGATCGATGCTCAAACAAAACAATAGATTTCTATGTAAAAACAAATGGTTGCGTATAAATAGCTGTAATTTCCAAATTAATTTATAGTTCAGAATGACTTTGCTGCAGTAATGCTTTCTCCCCACTCAAACTGTAGGTCTTTGTGTAAAGCTGTGTTAGTAAACGTTCATATTTCAGTTGTTTATTATCCAGATCAGAATGGCAGTCAATCTGTTCTTCAGAGCAACAGCTTTTATTGTCTCCTCCAATCTAGGTCACCATTAATAAATACCATAGTCTTCCAACTGTGGGAGGTTCTGCGGCACGTGTTTTACCAATGAGACATTCTTTCCTCTAAGCAGCTCTTCCACTTTTCTCTCTAGTTAAAGATACACAATTTTGTTATCCTTGTTTATTTAAAATTCCAGACTCTTACATTTACTGACAGTAACAATTTCCTGGCGGCATCTCACCACTGCCTCAGTTAGCATGATGTTATACACATGCTTCCAATTTTGCTAAAGAAGATTCATGTGTTTTCAGTTTAAGAAAACACTGACAATTATTATTTCCTCATTAGATGCATACAGCTGTACTACAATCAATGGATTTCAGAATTAACTGGCCCTAAGTCTGAGAAGTGCTGAGCCTGTAGCCTGCATTTTTCTTACAAGAGCATAATACGTGAAGTTTTAATTAACCAAACTTTTTGAACTCTACTTTACAGTTAAAAGGAGTAGCAGAAGTTGCACATTTTCTCCACTGTAAATGCTTCATCCTTGGTTTTCTTCCTGCACTTACAAAATCAAAACAAACTCCTTCAAATTATTTTTACTTTCAACCATAAGCAGTTGGGCTCAGTGTGGGAATTTCTAAATGACTCCCCTCCCCTGTTTTATGCAGGTCAGACACAATGATCAGAACGGTCATTTCTGGGTTTTGGGTATATGAATTTTCTTTAAAGATTCACAATTCAAAATGTAAGATGTTTCCTCACATTCATGAGAACTGTTTCATAGCTAGCCACATGAAGGGGTGGGGAGTGCCTTTGAAAGGGTTTTGTAACTAAGATTGGCATGATCCAGGTTTTTTTGGTTCTCCCCATAACCAAGCTGATATCTGCACAGCTTCCATTTGGAAGCAGAATCCCAGCTGCTCCACCTTGCTTTGATCAAATGCTTGAGCTACCACCTTCAGTTCCTACTTTCCTTCACTCATGGTTAGAAATCAATTTCTTTCTCGCCAAGGTGCCCAAGTTGGTTGCTCATAAGGTAACACCTGCATAACCAATTCTAATGGTTTTAAACAGGTGTGACTGGAGGCTTGGGGAAAAAAAAGGCGGGGGGGGGATCACAGAACGATTGCACAGTAGACACTGACATGACAGAAAAAGCCTTGCTAGATAAACCTAAGGTTATGCTAAAAAGTATGAAAAGATTATGGAAAATTATGCAAGCTTGATGGTCACTGGAGCCACAATTTACGGAGCAACTGGCACATCCTCTTCACCAGTCCTAAATCCCCTCACATTCTTGGCGAGAGAGCTAAGCTCCCATTCTGTAAGTTCCCCATCTTCAAGCATCTGATGAAGCGGGATTTTCTCCCATGAAAGCTCATGAGAGAAATAACTTTGTTAGTTTTTAAAAGTGCTGCCAGACTCTTTGTTTGTTTTCCTCTCTCAAGTTTCATATATTGTGGCAATCTATGACATCCTTTATTTAATGTTACTATTTATTGATTTTTTTATTTCATTTTTTTAAATTTATTTTTCCTGTAAAATTTTAAAAATGCTTCCTACCCTCTCCTCCTCCTCACATCTTCCATCTCCTCTGATCCAAAGAACATAGACTGGTATTACGCTGTCTTTACCATGTTTTCAATAAACCATTATAATTATCTTTCACAGATGAACCATTCTTAGTCTTCCAATATCAGGGAATTACTTTCTTAGCAATCAAGAGTGATAAAAAAAATCCAATTCACTTATTCCCTTGGGATTTTAATTTATTTTAGATACACTTGCTATATGAACATTTATTTATTAAAAATACAAGATGATTCTTATTCCGGAGACCAGGAACAAATTTCATTATATTTATTGTGGACTATAATCTGCCACATTATCCTAAACCAACCCCCTCCCCACCGGTCAAATTTTCAAGCATGCAATTCAGCTGTTCAAAATGGTGTAAATTGGTATAGCCCCATTGAAATCATGGAGCTATGCTGATTTGACATCAGTTGAGGATCTAGCCAAAATGTTGCTCTATGAAGCAGCAGCTATAAAGCACCCCAACAGTAAGAAGTTTCTTACAACTACAATGACTGCAAGAAGAATTATCAAAATTCCTCCTGGAAGTTACTCTTCATAATATAAAACTTGTCACATTTCTTCACTAGCGTCTCTGTAGAAATATTCGATTTAAGTAAATGAGATGAAAATGTTTCCGTTAGAAAATGCTGTTTCAGTGAAATTAAAATGTTTTGCCAGACGATATCAATATCATCCATATTTTCAACAAGAAACTATCAAAATGTTTCATTTCAATAAGGTTGAAATGCTTCCTTTTGACTATCATTTCCAATAAGGTGGAAACATATGGAAATGCTAGAGTCAAAACAAAATATTTCAGCCTTATGAAATTAAACATTTCAATGAGGTAAAAATAAATATTTTCATTTTGCAAGACAATTTGGAGATTTTCACTTTCTGTCCCAAATTGGAACAAAGCCATATTTTGAAATCTGAGCATTTACCACAGGTCAGAAGTTCTGATTTTTCGCCAGCTACAAATTTAAGGAATTCACTCCTAGGCTGACATAAAGTGTGGTCATTTCCCTAACAGGATTTGCGAAAAAACTAAAACCCCTAAATCTTCAACATAATTCCAATAAAGGTTCTTTAAAAAGTCCAACACTCAGAACACAGAAATTACCAGACTGTAAGAGGCCCACGGTCCACCTAGTTTAGCATTTTCTCTCTGATTACGGGCAGCTTGAGATGCTTCAGGTAATGCGTCAAGACCCCGCAGCTGACAGAGGTAAAATAATCTCTCCCTCACGGTCAGGATCATGAGTACCCCACTATTTCCAGTATCTGATCTATCAAATGGGTGGCAAAAGGAAGACATCATTGCCTATGCCATACTCAAGTCTGGAATCTGCATGGAAATATTACTACTAAAAAAGAGAATTAACTCCATTCTGTACTTGATGAGATGAGAGCATGCAACCCCCATGAGGAGCTAACCTCGTTCTCGTAGGTCAGAGAGCCTCGGGAGGAAAAGAGAAGGGGACACCAAGCCCTGGCATGTGGGCTGGTGAGCTGCACTCCTTTTGGGGATCTCTAGAGCCAGAAGTTTATAGGCTGCTGTAACTGCTTGTGGCCTCACGTCTCTGCCTTTGGGAGTGTAAATGCAGCTCCAGCTCTGTGCATATGTCTATATGGCAAGCGACGGTGCAACAGTGGCATGGTAAAATCTGCCCTTGCTAGTTTTAATCCAGCTAGCACGGTAACAAGAGTAGCAGACATGTGGCCGCACAGGTTAGCAACTCAAGTAGGTTAGACAAACATCTGTCAGGAATAGTCTAAATATTTATCCTGCCATAAGTGCAGGGGACTGGACTAGATGACAGCTCGAGATCCTTTTCAGTCCTGCAATTTGACATACATACCCAGGCTGTTCAGTCAGCCTGAAAGTCAGCACAGGTTAGACTCTTGAGTGCATACACACTGGAGAGCCTGGGCATGTACCTGGGTTGCCAGTCTGAGCAGAAGACTGCCCCCACCACATCCACACTATTACTGTTAGGCATGCTACCTAGATTAAATTTAGCATGGTGCTACAATCAAACCTTCATCTGCAGTGTAAGCATATCCTGTGAGTTGAGTCTGTACAATAGCTTTTCCCCTCCTAGAGGTCTGCACTGCAGAAGGAACCTAAATAAAGTATGTGTACTTAAAGCTTTATACCCAGAAATGTCTTTTTTCCTCTCCAAACCTTTAAAAGGGCATTACAAATAGCAAAGATCAAGGCACAAAAAGAAATGCATTTACAAATTCAACATCATCCCTCCCTTTGCATTAGAGCAGAGAGGACAACAAGGATAGGTGGCCAAACCCACACAAAATCTCAGACGTGGGTAGGATTTTACTAAATTTGGAATGAAACAATGTCTTTTTCATGTCACCTGTATTACCGCAAGACCGCAATATATCTGGACTTTAATAAGTCTAGACGGCACTGCAGAAAAATATGCTACTTTCTGTTTTAAGTACAAGAAAACCAACTTACCAACCAAAACCTCTCCCCTCCCCCAAACCCAATACCTAGATTTCACAAATACAGGACTTGAATCCAATCTCACACTAGTGTAAAACTACTGTAACTTCAGTAAAGTCAATACAGTCACATGATGATATAACCATGGAGTTAAATCAGCCCATACTAGGGTAACTCCACTGATTTTTAATGGAGGCACACCAGTATAAACTTGTGTAAGTTCATGAGTGTCTGTGGAGTTACAGTTGTGCAGAGGAGAGACCAGAAAAAAGCCCTGCCTCTCTAATCTACAATACTGTAATTCTAAAACAACATGAAAAAAACAAATTTGTACATTACCAAAGCTGTGTCATTGGGATTTATTTTTTGCAACGCTGAAGAAGAAATATTCATTTAGCAACCTCTCAACACCATGAAGAAATGGAGGGGAAATAAGACTAAGAAGGGAGAAAGAACAAAGTACACAGCTGGGATCACAGTATACTGTAATTAGAGCTGTTCAATGATTACTAAAGCGAAATGGTGTAATCATCATGCCAGAGGAAAGTGCTAAGGAGCCAGCCAGCACCATCTCCAGGGAAAAGGTAAAAGCAATGTCAGGGACACTACCTTTTATACTTACATAAATGCTCTTAAAATCAGCCCTCTGACTGGCCAAGGGAGTTCAAGAATCTAAACTCTCATGTCACAAGCCCTAGACAGCCTTCCCAAAGTTAGCTGAAGCAAACTTGAACACATTAACTTCCTATTTTCTGAATAATATCCAACTGCAGCTACTGTATATCAAGATCATTTTCTCAGTGTTGCCAGCGAGATGGAACTAAAGATGAGTTTCTCATCCATTTTAGGTGAAATGAAGCCCCAGGATGAAAGCCAACATGATGCCTGCATAAAGTCTCACATCACCCATCTTTTGAAATAGGACTTTGCATGGTGGCTCAGTTGAGAGGTGAATTTCACGCCAACTTCTCCCAGCCTCATTTCAGTTTTGCTCAGATGGTCCCAAAATTTAGCTCTTCAGTTGTGCCCTTAGTTGTGATGAATATTTCATTTCTCTTCAGCAAATAAAACAAACTTCCTTAATGTCAACAGTGAAAAATCATGCCATGCTGTTTATCCATGATTACTTTTCTCATTCCCATTCAGATAAGCAACAGGAAAAGTAATCAAACTACTTCTCACTGTAAACAGACTGATGACTGATTACCACAAACCTGCGCACTTATGTTTTTACAACAGTTCACAGTGTAACAGAGCAAGGAGTAAAATACAAAAGCTTTTCTATCTATATTTGTACACTGACTTTGTTCTGTGCAGTGTAAATATATGTAGTGTGAACAGCCCAACAAATGAGATGTACTCACACTAATACTTGTGAAGAGTTCATTTTAATGCTCAAATATTCACCAAAACCAATTTTACAGTCACAGAAAAAAATCACACATTGAGCTGTGTGTTTAGTTATGTAAGTCGGCCAGTCAAAAAGAGAAATACCATCTGATTTATTAAACTAACCAATACAGCACAAATCAAACATTCCCCCAAAACAGCTGTTCAAGAATGGCTTTCAGCCCAAAAATTAATTCTTAAAGAAATGGGTTAATAATGTAAAATAATAAATAATTATTATCTGCTCACAGATAATATATTAACTAAGGTGAAATTCATAAGGTGAAATTTCGAGTTCTTTATATAATCACTCAGTGAGTGTCAGTTTTTTCCATCAGTGAAAATCCCAACTGTGGTAAAAGCACAAAATGCCTTCAGTAATATCTTAGGTTCTAAGCAGCTGCACATTAGTTACTATGTACATACAATGGTGCTTAAAACTAACCACGTGTTTTCCAAACTGAAAAATGCAGCCCTTGTCCCAAACCATGTGCAATACAACATGATGGATCAAATTTTAATCCTGTGGAAGTTTTCCTTGGGTTTCTTTTCTTTTGCTTTTAAATAATTTTATTTATGATTTTCTCACATCATTTCACAGAGAAAACATATTGATTATAGCTTTGAATCTGCAAAAAGATACAGATTCTATGGTCATGAAAAATCCCATTTAGATCTCCATGTAGCTGGAAAGGTCCGGTTGAGAACATGTATTTGCACAATCAGGGCCTAAATAACAAGCTTATGGGCATATGGAAAGGCCTTATAAAACAAAAACTGACATGCTAAAAAATCGTCATAGAGGGGAAATGTTAAAACAGCAAGACAGTTCAGCAAGCAGATAGACTGACCCAGGTTGAGTGTCGCCAAAAGACACTCTTATTTTCTAAACATTTTGAAATCACCCAAAAAGTTTGCAGTGAGGAGCCATTCACTTTCTCCTTGGACATTGCAGTTTATTTTCTCTTGAAATGCAATTACAGACAAATGCCAACCTACAGAATGTATCTTTCTAGCAATAGCACCTGGCTTCTTGGCATATTCCTCAGGCAATTTTACTGGAAACTTTAGAGCTGCCTTTGGGTCCATCATACAGTAGTTACATTGTTCATGTTTTGTCTGGCAGCCTGATCTTTCTAGATGTTGCAATCCTTTGATTTACCTTAAAGCAATTAACACACTTTTATCCATTTCAAAACAGTTGACCTGAGAGGACTTTACAGGCTGTCTATAGAGATGTGGTAAAAATCATTGGTGTTAATCTGCACATCCACCTTGAATCAGCAGCATCTCAGGATCTTTGCTTGATGCGTCTCCAGGCAAAAATCACCTTCTGTGCCATCCTAAAATACTGCTCCTGCTCTGTATTCATAAATGTGAATGTTGTTTAAAACGACATAAAAATACTACTCCAAGACATTTTAATTCAGTAGTCTAAAAAGCTACCTGGAACAACAGCAGTTCTGGGCCTACCATCGATAGGCTATCCTCAACCATACACACTGTATTGTGTCCTTAGGCACAGCTCATGGCTCAGGGCTATCCACAGGCACATCACCCCAATGGGAGTTCTTCCACACATCCGGGCAAATTCTCCACCGGTAACTCCACTGAAGACGTACTACATCACTGAGGACTGGCTCCTTGTTGGTACCTTTTGCACTGCAGCTGGGGGCAAGCCTCCCAGTCCAGGTAGACAGATTGGTGGAGGTGAGGGGCTGGGGGGTGTTAAGCTAGACTGCCAAAAATACCAGCATATGCTGTAGCTTGGGTGGCAGCTTGAGCTCTCAAGCCCACCCAATTCATAAAATTGAGCTCAGCTGGCTACCCCGAGTTTCTGCCTCAGACATGTCTGCACTGCTTTTCTAGTGTGCTAGCCGAAGACCTGCTAATAGGAATCTGTCGACTAGGGCCAGGGGGTATGCACCCAGCTACAATGCAGACATACTACCCTCCGACTCCTCAGATAGGCACAGCGCCTTCAGACGCACAACAGGAGCTTGATGTGAATTAACGGTTAGTTCAAGCTAGCTGCGTATTCTAGTTTGAACTAGGACACATGGCTAGTTCAAACTAAAAAGCCACGGTTAATCCAAACTAGCCTGAGGCTGGTTCGGACTAACCTCGGGATATTTTAGTTTGGACATGAAGTCCGAATTAAAGTGTCAGGTGTAGACACAGCCCTTGTGTTGTGATTGTGCCCAACTCTTGCGCAGATGCAAGGGAAGGAAAAGCAGTGGAAGTGACCCTTGTACCCTCAGCACAATGAAGCCTATAGTAAACAGACATTGTTAAGATCTGGAAAAGAAAAAAAAATAGGGTGCTACTGAAATCGTTTTAAAATATCTAGAATTTCAGAGGGAATAGAATTATTTTTCTATCTTTGAGCAATTCTATGGACTTCTTTAACAGGGACATAATTCTGAAGTAAATTCTATGGCTATGTCCACACACAGACAATTAAATCAATTTAGCTTAAATCAATTTAATAAAATTGCTATAAAATCATTAAATTGATTTAAGCTAAATCGATTTAACAGGTCCACATCAGAAAGTCAAATCAAACTAGCATCTCCAGGGGCAGACCTTGCTGGTTCAACATAGGAGAGGGACACCATGGGAATTGTGGCCCCCTAGAAGAGCCATGCCCCTACTCAATATGTGAATAGAGAAGGCACCCTGGGAAGGATAAGGGCAAAACTGTTAAATTGAAACAACCGTTAAATCGAAATAACATGTCCACACTGTGTTATTTTGATATAATAGTTGCAATCTAAGCCTCAGTGCAATTTAAAATGAGGTTTTATTGAATCACTCTAACCTTCCTTGTTTCAAAAGGGTGAAGCTCATCATTTTGATTCAAGAAAATGTCGTGTGGACCTACACTTTTAAAAATTGAAATAACCAGCATTATTTTGATTTAAAAGCTGAGTGTGGACATACCCTATAAGATGATTTTAAAAAAATCCAGAATAGTTTCTAATAAATGTTACAGAAAAGTTCCATAAGGATGTCTTCTCTTCCCAAATACTTCTTCCTTCAAACATCTTTGCTGAGGCTATGGCAAGACAGCTCTCCCAAAGCCCCTGGTTTTACTGTGCTGGTCTTTAACTCATCCTAGAAAAGGAAGTCCAAAGACCCATACTTAAAACAAACTCTTAAATACAACAAAGGCATCCCCAAAATCCAAAGTATGGTTATATATTTTGAATCTTTTTAGAGTACAGTGAAGATAACACAAACATGATTAACAGGAATAAATAAGATACATAGGTCTGGATCAGATAAAAAGGCTAATAGAGAGAGCTCTGTCACAAAAAACAAAATATGCATCTATCCAAGAAGACCCCCACACTCAGACTTTGTCAGCGTAAACCAATTAATATATTCCATTTTTATGCATAGTAAAACATTTTAGATTAACAGGTCAGTGATGCTCATCTATTCTAACTTTTGTTATCATTAGGATTTGGTGAACCATTAAGTGAGCTAATCTAAATTACACATCCATATGAAAGAGTTTGTATTTTCCAGAAATTAACTTCTCTGTATGAACCAGGGTCAGACCCACACCAGATTTTAAGCATTCAAACCTTTTGGATACTCCAATTCAAATCTCTGCAGGGCTACTCTGTGTACAAAGAATAAAGGTTCATGTTATGAATCCAAAGATAACTACAACACTAGCCACGTTACGAAGATCTTTATAAACAAAGACCCACCCTGAACTGAATTTATGGGCACACTGACAGTCAGTATACATTTTAGAGATGTAATAGATTCCCTTGTTCCTAGAACGTGCTCTGCATTTTGGCTATAACTTAGCAAAGCACTTGCTTAACTTTAAGTAAATGAGTAGCCCACCTGATTTCAATGGATCTACTCACTTGCTTAAAATTAAGTATGTGGCTCAGTGCTTTGCCGACTCAGATCCAGGGTATGCAGCACATTGCAGGATCAAGTCCTTAAGGAACAAGTAATTGGTCAGAGTTCTGAAATGATGGAGACTCTTGATCAAATTGAAAGGCAACCTTGCTAGAAGTTCATTACTGCTACCTAGCCTCAAGGTGAGAAAGAAGTGTAGGACTAGATGGAGGTCCACCTCTGACAGAGATAATAGCTGCTTTTGCTAATACCATTAACAGGGACTTTCAAGCCGAGAGAACAGGCAAAGGTAACCGCAAACTCATTCTGACATAGACAACCAATTACAAATGGGTAAATAAACTATCTTGCATTTATGCGCCATGAAACGCCTCCCATACCGTTTGGCATGCTTAAATGAGTGCTGACTACATAGAAGGATCATATCACTCACTCTGAAATTTAGACACTGCTTGGATGAAAAACTGTGTGTTTAACAGCAGAGTTTGAAGCCAGAAGGTGAAAAGTATCTAACAGCATTAAAGCCAGAGGGAATTCAGCAGTGCAGACTTTAACTACCTCATCTGGAACTTGGCCAGGACAACTAGTTTAAACACCCTTAACTCTCCTACTATGGGAACCCTACTGGCTACTAGCGGTCAAGACCCCGGTTACATTACTCACTTCAATACAGCACTTCAGCAGCAGAGCATCCTCCAACAGCCAAGAATGCCAACTCCTAAGTTACCAGCATATTTCCTGCAGCAACCAAGGTATGCCTTGGAAACCTCCTAGCCATGTACAGTTTTATAGAGACCTGACCTTCCTTAGCTTCTGGAAATCTGAAGAGACAACAGCACAACATGAGGCGGCTATAATTTTCCTTCCAAATTAAAACATGTCAGATAAAAAAAGTATGCAATAAATTGTCTCCTGACTGTTTTTTTTTTGGTTTTTTTTTTAATCCAGTAAAATTAACAGCAGGTAGCAACTCAGCTTTTAACTCAGGTTAGTACTTAAAGCCTACAAGAGCTTCAGGTTGAACTCAAGTCAGTGTCTTGAGTTAAAGACCAAGTTGTTGTGTCTTCACTGCCATTTTAACCTGAATTAATCATGTGGGTTAGCTAACCCAAGCTCCAAAAGCATTCTTTTGTTAGCAATGAAGACACAACCTTAGTTAACCTACTGCTGTATGCATTAAGTCACTCTCTCTATTGTTAAACACTTCTTTTTCCTTTTTCTTTTTTAAACTTCCTCCAGTTTTACGACAGCTTCCTGATACTGAGATAGACTTAGAGACTTTATCATCAGACAGGACCATGGATACCAACTACTTGATATACTCAATACCAGACAGGGACTTGTGATATGATGACTGCATATGCAAACCAAAATGCCACTAGTTTTTATTGCTGCTGTGTTTCATCAAATTTTGCATTGAATTTCTGTCCTACATACATATTTAACAGATAAACTAAACTATTTAAAAAAAGATTATACAATTCAGGGCTTGTCAAATTTTTGGCAGAAAATTGGATTTTTCAAATAAATGAAAATTTTTATGTGAAAAGTCTGTAGTTTTTGGCTGTCAATAAAAGTTGAAAAATTTCTAAGGAAAAAACTCAATTTTCCCACTAGATCTATATATATTTATTGCTTATTGCTCTTAATGCTAACAACAGGTTATCTTGATCTTTGTCACATTTGGTAAAGAAACTGCTACAAAGTTCACTGTGGAGAGCTAGAAAAAGAACCAATGCCAAAATTTTTAAACATGGGTACACAAAGTTAGGTATCAGATCAATATTTTTTTTTTTTTTTTTTTTTTTACTTATTTTGATTTATGTATTTACACCATTAAAAGGGTGCCTCTGGCTTCTTCTGGACAATCCTCAGCTAGGAGGTTCTCAAAATGCTTTTGTCAATTGGATATTTTTGAACAAATCACATATCTTAAATAAACAGCTTCTTAAATATGTAAGGAATCTGACTAAATGATCTGGTTTTCATTTGAAGCTGTACAAGCCCAGCTTTTCTGGGGGGAAAAGCAGGCCATGTACTTAAGTGTTTAAATTTAGGAACTCAAGTTTAAATGTTTTGGCCAATATTTCCAGCCAGCCACTTTGTGTGTCCCCCAGATTGTGGATACAACAATCACAAACCTGTTTTTGAACTTACAATAAGCTATTGGCACAATTAAGGCCACTTGACTATCCAAATGTATTATTACCAGAAGCACGTCCAACTCACAGAAACAGTGTGATTTATTACAAAAAGCTCAGTAGATGCTAAATATTCTACTGCATCAAACTTCCGCTTTCAAACTTTGGAGCAAAAGGGTTCAGTATCTGAATCTGGATCAGAACCTCACAGCTGATCACTTTCTACTATGAGTCAAAGTTTGGGGCAGACTGAAACCCTGATCCAAATTTTGTTGCACAGTTACATCTGTAGTAAAAGCATTATGGTTGCTTTGTAACATGGGCTACTTAGTGTTTGAATCTTTATTATTCCATACTGCTTCTTATTTTATACTAATAAAGTAAAGGAGACTTTATTGCTTATAATTCATTTTGACATTAGTTTTCTGCCACTGTAACTTCATTCTGCCTTTTTAGAGATGCCTTTTGCTTTTTGCATATTTAAATAGCAAGTCTAATTATCCCTGACTTGATTATCCTCCTCCTTTCCAGTGCCATCAACAGTTCAGTTCTTCATTATGTTTGGATTTTAGAAAGCTAATATGCATCAAATTCATTAATTCCAGGATGATCTTCAATATTTCTCTTTTAAAAACACATCTGTATCAAATTTCATCTCCGGAGACAGTATTGCCTAACTGCTGAGAGCATGGCAGGCTCCTCATCACTAAATCTTCTGGATAGAAGAAAATCTAATAATATAACATGATGTACAGCACTGAAATCAATAACAAATCCTAAATAATTGATGGTATTATATTAGGTTAAAATAGAACAGATTATGCTCATCAACCCATCCAGAAATATCGTTTCTTTTAAATTCTCTAAAGCAAATGCACATTTCTGGCTTTATTTCCAAATTCATTAATAGTAAGCTGGGAAGTGTTGATTTAACATTTTAGACTTCCAATTCAATAGTATTTATAGAGAAGTTAGTAGACCATACAAGAAATAAGCACCAGATGTAGTAATTCAAGCAACTGACACCAAGTGTTGTAAACTACTGGCTCCACAAACACTGTAATAATATTTTGGGTCAAAACCACTGTATTTTACAAGAGCTGTGTTACAGTGGTTTGGATCATTACCACTGAGCGATTTTTATTGTTATGATACATGGAGTTGGAGCACATAAGAAGTCCAACAAAAGCTAGCTCTGCCTAGCGAGGGACTTCACTGGGCCTGCAATAAGGTCTCTGGCCTGAATAGCTGTGAAAAGTTCTGGATTGCTTTTGTTTTCCTTTCTATTTTTTTGCAGACTGACTTTGAAAAGAAAATGTGGCTCCGGACCCAAAAGAGAGATGCTCTTGTTCTGATTTATGCTTTATTCTCTTAATGGCTAAGCAGAAGCAGGAGCAAGTATATCGATTCCCCTGGCTGTCTCCATCTTTGGGGAGCGCGTCTGTGACCTGTGAAATAGGGTGGGCGACATATGGCATGAAGGAGACTGAATGGAATGGGTTAGAGTTATCTGTCAAATATATAATTGCTGTGCATGCAGTAAAGTCTTAAATGAAAAAATTTGAGTAGCCTTTGTCATCTTAACCAAGACTAAAACGTTATGACATTTCAGTGTATTGCAAGAATAATCCTGGCTGAAGCTGAGAGAGTAAGTAGTTCCCTAATTTTTACATATGCTGTGAGTCAGTCTCCTGTACCTTAATATGAATTAACTGGCAATTTCATTTTTAATTAAACATCATTTAGATTAAAGAGTCAAGAAGTTCATGCAATACTGTGTATGTATGCTGTAAGCACCATGACTATTTAAATCAGTACAAACACAGAGCCAAAGCAAGAAGGTAGGAATTATGTTTGATCATAAATATCCAAACGAGCAAGATATACCACTGAAATTGCACATGAAGAGAGTATCTCTGAATGCAACACCTGATTTCACTGTATTCTCTCCAAGGTATTTTTTTGAATGTACATCTCTGTAAAAACTGAGCTCTGAATATTGTAAAGTGCTGATTTTATTCTATGCATAAAATATTCTTTACTGGCATTCAGATATAGGAGACATGAAATTTAAAGTAATACTTCACCACTGTAACAAATAAAACCTCAGCAACGTAGAGTAAAATGATCATGTTTATACAGTACACTTCAGGTCAAAATATATTAACACTGAGTTATTATGACTGTCCAATTTGTCCATAAAATGGTCTGACAAGTAATTGTTTTAGTCCTCTGAGGTGCTATTCTAGAGATCAGAGTACATATTTCCTTCTGGCCTCATTGATAAGCTATGGACATATAGGGTTGTGTGTGTGTATAATGGAAATCCTACAGTACTTCTTTGTGCCAGTACATATGTTCTAATACTGTATCTACCTATCTACATCCACAAGTACACGTATATGTAGGCAAACATGCACACAAACTCAATATTAATGCAAAAAACTAATTGGGGATTTCTGACTGGATATTATCATCTAAATATTTCAGTAAAACAAACAAGGAGTTCTGTGGCACTCAAAGAGTGACATGGCTATCCTTTTGGATCTAAATATTTCAGACATTAACAGAATTTAGACCTTGGTTCATTAACTTAAACATTTCACCCTTGTCTAGATCATCTTATGTTATTTACATAAAAATGTATGACATGTTGAGTGTAATTATGCAAAAGTACATGTTTATAATTTATCCAGCTCCTCTTTCTTTGCAAGTAAAGTGAATATCAAATTATGAGCCCAAAGGCACAGGCTGGTCTGTGATCTCATCAAATTTCTCCAGATAAGTGTGTTGGGCCAGCCCACATATTGATGAAGCCCTCCAACAAACAAAGAGGCTTCAGAAAGTGATATAGGTGGATTAGTTCTTCTCTGTTTCTTCATGCATGTTGTTAGGGGGACACTGTTGTGGAGGTAATGTTTATTTGAATGAGACAACAACAGAAGAAAACAGTTAACCAATTCTCCCCATTTCTCCCAGAAGCCATGATCTCTTGTAATCACTAAAATCTCTGTACATTTTACTATAGGAGGGGTGTTAAACCTAGCATCCACAAAAATGTCAATGTAGATAATACCATCCTGCCCCTAAATTCCTCCCCATATTTTAATTTCGATTGGACATCATCATCATCTTCCTTCTCTAGTCCTGTGGAATGTTGCTGTGATGTATTTTTACCCAAAGGTGGGTGAATTTCACTGATGTGAGATGTATTTTATTTTTGTACACTGTATAAATACAGTAGTCTAACTTTGGCAACATAAAAGTACCTATACAGTAAGCATAACAAACAGCTAAGAAAGCAGGAAGAGAAGAAGGAAATACTTTTCTACCTTTGGAGTGGTCACCGCTAAAACATCAAAACTTCCCAACAACTACCTGAAATAAAACAAATAACTGAACTACAGAAAGTCACAAAACACCATATACTTATAGACTGAAAATTCAAAGACCAGAAGGGAGCCCTGTAATCACTAATCTGAGCTCCTGTGTGACATAGGCCAAGGAGCGTCCTGAAAATAATTTGTAGAGCCGATCTTTCAGAAACAGATCCAATCTCGATTTAAAAATTGTCAGTGACAGAGTATCCACCACGAGCCTGGGTAAATTGTCCCAATGGTGAATTACCCTCACCATTACAAATGTATACTTCTAGCTTCTACTTCCAGTCATCAGATCATGTTGTTACCTTTCTCTATTAGACTGAAGAGCACATTAAATATTTTCCCCATGTAAGTACTTATAGACTGTAATCAAATGACCTTTAACATTCCCTTTGTTAAGCTATATAAACTGAGCTCCTTGAGTCTTGAAGGCCTATTTACTAGTCCTACAAGTCATGTTTTCTAAACATTTTTGTCACCCTTCGCTGAAACCTTTCCAATGTATCAGCAATGTTCTTGAATTGTGGGCACCAAAACAGGACACAGTATTCCAGCAGCAACTGCACAAGTGCCAAGCACATTATATATATATATTTTTTTTTTGCTGACTTTCATAATTTTATGACAAGGTGAGGTAGACTTTTGTTACCTTGGACAACTGAGAATACAGGTCTCCACACATCAAATCTTCCTCTGAAGCAGGGCCGTAACTACAGTGGGGCGAATGGGGCTTTGCCCTGGATGCGCCAGAGTGGCTCAGTTGAGGGCATGTTTCACGCCACTGGCCACAAGAGCTGTTAATTGCAAGGGGCGCGCTCTGATTGGAACAGGCCCCGGGCACTGAAACAGAGCATTACAGCTCTGCTCTGAAGTATCGGTTGCTGGCCCCATCCAAGATAGGACATGGGACGAGGACCAGTCCAAGGGATTTTGGCACCCTAGATGAACTATGGCTTTGGCATCCCTACCCCCTCATTCAATACAGAGAAAAATAACTTTTTTTTTTTTAAATAGAGAGGGAAAAGTCACTGCTGTCTAATCTGGCACTCCTTAAAGCCTGGCACCCTATGCCAGTATTTCCCAATCAGCGTGCCATGGGTCACAGGTTTGTCCTCAGGCTTGAGCAAGTGTGCCATGGAATTTTTTGAAAAACTTCTCAGCGTTCTGGAGTGGCTCATGAATTCATGAGTTCACCTAGCAATTATATGGTAGTGTGCCTCAAAATAATGAAAGGTATCAAGGTGTGCCATGGCAGAGAAAAGGGTGGGAACCACTCCCCAAGATGACCACCTAGTTCATGTATACGGTCAGACTGGCCCTGCATGGGACTAGCGGCACCTCAGGACTGATCTAATCCAGCAATAAACTCATGTGCACCAGCAAAAAAAGAAGAATGGGCCAGATCAAGAAAATGTCCACTGGTACTTCAGAGTTTGGCCTTGCAGAATTTCAAAGGGGAGCAGTCTGAGACCTCATGGACATTCTACATCCTGGAAAAATCACAGATCCATAGGCTCTGTGGGGAAATCAGGCAGGATGAAATCCTGGCTTGGATACTGAAGTTAATGGATGATTTAGAGACAGAGCCAAAGACACCCACATGGAAATTCAGCACCTTTATGGTATCCCAGTGCTTTCTCCAAGCTCATTTCAATGCTCCTCCTCAGGACCTATGCTCTTAGTTATGTGTGGTACTTTAACCCTAATCCCTCCAGTGGAGCAGAAATCAGTTTTGTAAGTATATTTCTACTATGAAATCCATCAAATCCCCCATGGAAGTATGTCAGAGGCTTCAGCTGTTCTTAGCTCTTCCCCCTTTCTTACCTGTAAAGCCTTGATCAGAGTATTAACCTGCAAGTTAGTTATTGCAGCATCTTGTGAGAACAGCACAGTTGCAAACCTGGCCCCCACTACCTACTTAGTGGTGGGTTTTGCTCTCTTACTCCCATGTAAGTAGTGGGAGAAGGAGGCAACTAGCCCATAGATACTTAACTACAAAAATACTCTTTTTTTCAAAAGCATTAAACAGGGGTTGAAAGATTAGGGATGATGAGAAGGAAAGATTGGAGGACACGACATGACATGCAAAGCATTTCCCTTGTATATATAACTGATGCAGCAAATATGGATGAGAGCAACAAATTGAAAACATGGAGAAAACTGAGATGCAGTAGAAGCTTGTGTTGATTGTGTAACTTGAAGGAGCCAACAATATTATCCAAATACTTGGCAGCGGTAGGCAACCCCCAGGGCACATGCTGACAATGGCCTGCAAGTTTATTTGGAGCTGCACGTAACACCTTCTGCAATGCCACTGAAAATGCTGCTCCTACCACCAAAAGCCACGCTGGGTAGCTTCTTATAGGGGTAGCTGGGATATGGGAGGTCCCTGCCATCCTCATGTCCCAGGTATGCCAAGGAAAAATGCCACCCAGAGCGGCTCCTCTTAGTGGTGTGCCACTGCCAAAAGGAGCCACTATGGGCAGCTTCTCTCTGTAAGCAACTCCTATCAGCAGCATGCCTGGGAAATGTTGCCCCTCTCCCCCATGTGGCCAATGCCAAATTTTCAGGTGGCAGCCACTTTTTTTGGCGAAGGGGACCACCAGGATCGGCTGAGGCTGGAGAGGAGCAGCTGGTATGGGAATTGGTAAAGACTGGCCACTCCTAGCTTACAGCAGTGGTTTTCAAACCACAACTCAGGACCCAGTACTGAGTGTGCGACCCTCAGGTACTGGGTTGTGGCACCCGCACCCCTGCTGCCACCAACAAAAGACTGGAATGCATTTCTCAGAGATGTAATTGTCAGGTTGAGGGCATAAATGATTTTTTTTCAACTGTGTCCCAAGAAAAAAAGTTTGAAAACTATGGGCTTAGAACAGTGGCTTTAAACCTTTTTTTTTGTTTTTGTTGTTGTTGAGACCCAGTTGAAAAAAAATCATTTGTACCTGCAACCCAACAGTTACTGGGACATCTTTGAGTAATGCATTTCAGACTTTTGATGGTGGCAGCAGAGGGCACCACAACTCAGCACTTGAGGGTCTGCAATCCAATACTGGGTCTTGGCCCATAGCTTGAAAACCACTAGCTTTGAGCATCACGATCTGTAAGAAAGATCAAATTATTCATTATATTTCCCTCACGTTATGTGGAAGATTTTCTGTAACACTCTGTGCCTTGCAAAAATTAATATTTTTAGATATAATTGTGGCAAACACTTAAGAATACATCTAAGTCCTGAATTAATTTTAACATAGCACCTTCCTCCTGATCTGCTTGTTAGCCCAATTTCACTGTTATTGGTATGACAGACTATAGATCTTGTGCTTTATCCGACAAGAGTTTATTTTTCTAACCAACATCTTTTTTTCAAACAGCCAGAACATGCCAAGCCAACCCCTTCTTCCAAATGCTATTGATCCCCACACGTTAAGCATAACTGAAGGGATGGCAGAAGAATCTCTCATCTGAGCACCTCATTAATTTTTGAGCAATGAGACTGTCCCATTCGGAAAAGCAGTTTCCCAATGGAATTATGATAATAAAATCCTGCTGTCATACACTGGAGCAAATAGCTGTATCTCTCATCTCTTTAAATATAACACACAAGTTTCCCTTAAAAGCCCTACAGACTAAGCAAACCCTATGCGCCAGAGAACACGGGCAGTATATGGGCAGAGCCTGAGAAACAGCAACTGTAATATAAATCAAATGCAAAACCTGTTTTCATTGTAAACCTAACTGTGCTGTAGTCTCACTGGGCGTCCAATCTACACAGTTACCTCTGCAGTGACAGCAATTTTCTGCTTACGCTGGCCACACCCCTGGGGAGCACCTTAGCTCTGCAGGCCTCACCTGCCACCTCCCTGTGCCTGCAGCACTTTTAAGCTCTGCAAGCTTCTTTGAAGCAGCTCCCTGCTGCCGACTGAAGATGCCTCTTCCTTTGCATGGAAAAAAATTCCTCTACCTTCCCCACACACAGCTCCGGCACTGCACAAATTAATGTGAGACACCCTTCCCTCCATCCTGAGGGAATTTGAAGGGAGTCATTTGATGGACCTGTTGGAAGTGGATTTCCTTCAATATCTTTCCTCCGCCTGACAAGACTTGCTCATTCTGAAAAACATGCTCTATTCTGGAAAGTGGCTGATTTGCAGAGTGAAAGACCACATCCCAGGAGCTGCAGAACCATTGTTGGTCATTTGATTTCTGCTCTGTGTTTTGTGCCACGTGCTGGGACACCACTCTGCAGACTGTGGTTTCTATGGCAGAATACCCCAGAAAGAGGGGTGGAGGGGGAGTCAAAAGCTTCCAAAATGGTTTGGGTAGATACAGTAAGGGGAAAGCATGAGAGAAGCTGATGAGGAAAAGAAGTAGGGGGAGAGTTTGAAAGAGAGAAATGATCAGGGTTGGAAGGACGAGGAGGGGAGAACAGGGACAAAGGAAGTGGACGAAGGAGAAAAGGAAAACAAAATTACGAACAAATACAAAGAAGGGGGCAAAGAAAAAAGGCAGAATAAGAAAGGATGGAAAAAATAGTTAGAGGGAGAGAAAATGAGCAATGGCAGACTTCTCTTTAACAAAGCTGTTCAACCATAATGAGAATGCTTACAGAAATAAAGCCTTCCACCTGGCCCATCCCTTCAAAAAAGAAATAAAAATACCAAAGACACAAACAAAACATAACCCTCCTCAAAGCTTCAAACTCCTTAAAAGGGACAAGAGTAAAACCCCATCATGTCCTCTAAGGATTCTGCAACCTTACTGAACGTGGAGAGTGCTCGGAGACTGTGGCGATGGCCAGCGGTATGGACCCAATGGCAGACGGCAAGAGAGAGTCAGAGCAACACAGTAATTGTGTGACATGAAAGGTTACCTGGGGTGGGGAAGTGGGAGGAATGGTCTGTTGCAAAAGGATGACACCAAACAAAACAGCCAAGGAATCATTTGTGTATATAGTCATTTGCTTTTGGAAAACAAACTCCCTATCGTCTTCCATGCTAAGAGCCACTGTCATTTATGATGGCAGATAAAAAACAATGAATAATCCTTTTTTCCCAACTTTTCAGATTCACCCCTCCCATGCTTTGCAGGTATTGCTAACATATGACTGACAGGAAAATTTTAACAAAAGGCCCATCTACACAAGGCCATTAAGTTTACAGTCTGTATAATTATTCTCCAATCTCAATCTGTATAGTACTGTCTGTATATTAGTTTTATGGAAAAACAGTAAAAACTAACAGCCTGATTTCCAGAGCTTCCGTGACAGCAGTTCGCCCTGAAGTCCATGGGACTGACTGCTCACATTTTCTGAAAACCAGGCCCTAGAAGGCTTCATTTTTAAAGGCACTGAGCATTGACACAGCAGTCCCCATGTGCTTCAGCAGGTACTGAGGGTGCATTCGGACAGATTTTCACAGGGATTCATTACAGCCCTGCACCTATAGATGCAGCTAGGAGCTTAGCGAGATTTGTGAAAGAGCCTAAAGCCATCTAGGTATCTAACGCTCATTAACTTCAATTGATTTAAATAGAAATTAAGCATCTGGTCTGCTTCAGTACTTCAGAAAGTCCCACAAGGTGCCTACATACTTTTCAAAATCTGGCCTTCGATGCTTCTCGGAACATGCTCCGTACCTCAGTACACCATAGATGCCTTTGAGAGATGCAATAGCAGACATGGATCTTAAAATGAAGTAATAACAAAGATTTTCTCCCATATTTGGCTTCCTTCTCAACAAAAACACATAAGTCCCCTTCATGTCTTTCATATAATGTCTTTTCCTTCATGTCTCTTCCTTCTCCACAAACACACACAGTTCCCATTCATGTCTCTGCTTTCCAGAGGGCTCACTACCTATCTACAGGGAATGCACGTTCTCTCTCTGTCGTAAACTAATTTACTTTTGAAGGTCCATTTTATATAGTGGAGATTTTTAGTAGCAATTTCGTACCCTCAAACTCTCTCTTGTAATCTTTGTGTTAGTTTGACAGAGCAATCATTACGCCTTGGCACCGGGAGGCTGATGGGTATATCCAAGGCAACACTCCTTGAGCTAATTGTGTACAATTTAACATTCTCCAAGCACTGACAGTCCTCATTCAAGCCAAGTGTGAAGGTTTTTAAATTAGCTTTCACAGTTTGATTCACAGACAGCAAATGTAAAATGGCACAGGATTAATTTTTTCCAACAACACAGCACAACAAAGTAGCCCAAAGGCTATTTTAGTTCATTTGCTTTAACTGTTAGGGAAGATTCACAATACATGGAATGCTCCAACAGAGACAGAAGCTCTAAAGAAGATTCAAAGCCTAATATTACCCCCATTAATTAAACCACTGTATGTTTGTACAACAGCCTTTGTACTTTGTCACTAGCTGTTAAAGTGAAAGTCACATCTAGGCCACTTCAGACAAGTCATCTACTTTAGCATTCATGCTTCTTAGAACGTAGTTATATTAACGAAGTATCTCATAGGACTATAATTAGAGGTTTGTGGACATTTTTATTATAAGCCATATTTTAGGGGTTTATAAAAATGCTGTTAAACCTGACTTTCAGCTGTAAAATGCTCTACAAGGTTTGAGACCAGTAAGGATTTTTATGGCTTTTTTTTTCCCCTAAAAAATCATACAAACCCTTGGTTTAATCTCAGGATATACTCTGATGGGAAGACAGAGAGACCAAACAAGATATTTGGCAAGATATAAATTAAAAGAAATCTTTGACATGTATTAACCACTTCATTTATTTTATATAATTTTTCCCCTTAAGTGGAAAAGCACTGAAATTTAGAGCAGCATGGTTGAATGACATTCTCTAGAAGTTGACTCTAAACAAATGGTCAAACCTATAGATATGCAAAATTTAACAAAAAAAGTTTCTACACACATAACCTATCATTTACACACATTCAAACAGAGTACTTAGGAGCCCACAAAAACTGATTCACATACAAGTCAGTTTGAACATATTTGAAAACACCTGTGAAAAAAATATTGTTAAGTGTCAAGCCTGGGTGCATAAAATTATGTTTGCAATTTCAGAAGCTAAATAAAAGCTCCACTGAGAATGTGACCAATTCTGTCTAGGTAAATGGCGCCAAACAAATCTTACACCTCCCTTGATCCTGAAGTGTGGTCCACATGAAAAAGATTAAACAATCACAGCTTTATGTACAATGTAAGCTATAATAAGTAGGACCCATGGGCCAGATCAAGGTTGGACTTCCTAACCTCCACTCTGTTCTTTTGTGGCCTAATATCAGCCTTTCTTTACAGCTCTGATCTTATGTCACTGATCAGTGGAGATTTTGACATTTACTTCAAAAGGAGTAAGATAAGGCACCTGATAAAGCATAGTTTTTAGTCGCTTCACACTTTGAGGGGGTGAGAGAGAGAGAATGAGAGAAAGAAACCCCGCAGGGCCCAATCCAAGACCAAATGATTTCAGTGAACAAAATTTGGGCTCCCAGGCAAAATGTTCCCTTTAATCAGAATCATTTCTCAATAATGACAACACACTTCACAGATGGGAATAAATGTCTGTTCATCTACAAATGGTATTTATAGTAAAGTGTTCAATGTGAATGTATGAAGTTGTTAATTTTTTCACATGTGCAGATGGACTCAAATTGCAAAATGCAGATTCATATTTCACACACCTTGGGCTTGGAGGTGTCAGATCTAGCACATTACAAAAAGAAATATCTGAATTTTGCATATAGATCTATGTCCAGAGTTTGGGACATTCCTGTGTAGATTTATCCCGCAAGCACTTCTCTAATATCTCCAAAGCATCTGACAAAGTGGGATTTTCTCCCACGAAAGCTCATGAGACAAATAAATTTGATAGTCTTTAAAAGTGCCACAGGAGTCCTTGCCTGTTTTTCTCTAATATAGACGTCTCTGATTAGACTCAATTGCTGCCTTAAGTTTACAAACTTCCTCTGACTTGTGCTGAGAAACTACATTTGCTGTATATAGAACATGGGTTTTTAACCAATTTTAACCAAAAATGGGTTTCCATGACATTCCTTCCAAATGAGCCAGAGACAGCAGGGTGGCTGCACCATGGGCCTCAGTGGTGGGGTGCTGGGGCCGGGGCCCAAGGCCGCGATACCTTCCCTCTGCTGCCAGCAACTCAGTAGGAAGGGATGGGGGTGACTTTCCAAGCCGCACCATCTGCCCTCCGCAGCCAACCCAGAGCAGTGTTCCTGGCTGCTCTGCCTGCCCCCGGCTGGCAGCCCCTCCCTGGGGCACAGAGAGTACCTGGTGTGGGGCTGCTGATTTCGCACCCCAGCCCCAGCTCTGAGCAGAGGCCGCCTTGCCCCCAGGCTCTGGATTAGCCCCATTCAGTGCTGGAGGGGTCCAGGGAGAAGTGGCTGGACTCCATGGAACGGGACTCTCCAGGGTGGTGGCTGCTGGCTGGGGGCAGGCAGGGCGTCCAGGAACACTCCTCCAGGTCTGTCGTGGAAGAAGGGTGGCGTGGCTTGGAGAGTCACCCCCCAACCCCTTCCTACTGACAGCAAAGGGAGGTATGGCCAGTCGGAGACATGGATCATGAAGCTGACTCCCAAATTTAATCTGGGTCCTGGCCGAAAAAAGTTAACAACCCCTGATATAGAACATAAATAATCACTTAAAACTGATTTTTCAAAGCAATCTCTTTCATAGTTATTTACTAGCCTGCATATTAGGAAACTGCATTTATGGTATTCCCTATTCACACTTTTTCAATGTTTGGAAATAAATATCCACATGTAGTGTTGAGTGCAATATATTTATATAATCCATTAAACTTTAGTGTATGATTTCCAAACATGAGCTCAATTCCACTGCTGCTTTTGGCCAGGCAGATCCTTGCAATGTGAAAGCTCCAATGAACTCAATAGCATAGCACAGGACAGCACAGGTCTGCCAAAGAAGAAACAACTTGCAGGATCGGCACCTCCATATATGTTACAGCTATAATGTCATACAAAAGTTCTGCTAAATAAAATATGACATAGCTTTAGTACATATGAAAGGGACAGGGACATTTACACAGATCTTTTCAGTAAAATGGAACTAAATAACTGCAAGCTGCTCCACATGGACACACCTGTGCAACCAAATAAAGACCCATTGACTTAAATGTGGCTCTGAGCTGCTGCAGGGTTCCCGCCACTTAGAATTCCTGGAATCTTTGGAGTCTGCCTGTTACACAAAACCACCGAAACAGATGGTACAAGAAATGCTGTTGAATGCAGAACTGAGAAAATAATGGTTTATTGTTTTGCTTGTGCTTTTTAGTCATTGTTACCCGATCTTTAACTGCAACTCTAAGAAGTGTGTACATTTCAAACAGATGTAATTTTCAAAGCTGTGTGTCTGGCTGTATCCTACAAGCCACCTATTTTTTGCCTTCTCACATTAGTGCCAGCTGCATTTCAAATTACAGATTTCTTCTCAAAATTATCTTACAAAACTGGAAAAAATGTATCAGTTTAGATACATACAGACTACTTGACAGTTAAGCTCAAAAATATTACTGCAAAACATGTGCAATTGACATAAATATTCAAAGACATTCTCATCTCTTTGTGGTCACTGTACAGTCATTCTGTTGCTAACAGACCTTAAAATCACTAACCAGCTCAAACTCACATGAGATGTGTCATATGTACATGAATATTTATATTTATATGCTCAGCTGTTATGAAGCTTTGAATCCCATCCCACTGTTTGTCAATACGGTAATGTAACTCATCTGTCTATATAATGAAAGTTTATCTATGTCCTTTTATTTTTTAAAATCAATCTAAAAATAGTATAATGAAACATGAAATTTTTAAAAAAACACAGATTTAATGGGACTGAATGGTCACTAGATGGGTAATGGGATACCCCTTCACCTACACGTCACCAGTTTGATTCTCCCAAGGTCAGCAGTGACTGGAAGTTTTTACCTCAAAAGCTTTTCATGCCAGAAAGGAGTTTATGGTCTCACTCCAGTTCTTAATACATCAGTGTCTATTTCGCAAAATTAACTAGCAGTTTAAGAAAAGAAACAGAGTATCGAATGAGCACAGAAACTGATCCATTTACCTAGATGGGTATGTTCTTGGAAATCATCACATATGGAAGAGGTTCTGAATTTCAATATCACAGAACCATAGAAAGTGGGAGGGACCATGAGAGGTCATCGAGTCCAGTCCCTGCTCTCATGGCAGCACCAGGTACCTGCTTAAACCAACCCTGACAGGTGCTTGTCTAACCTGCTCTTAAAAACTTCCAGTGATGGAGATTCCACAACCTGCCTGGGCAACGTATTCCAGGGGTTAATCACCCTGACAGTTAGGAATTTTTTCCTAACGTCCAACCTCAACCTCCCTTGCTGTAATTTAAGGCCATTCCTTCATGTTCTATCATCAGCAGTTAAGGAGAGCAATTTTTCTCCCTCCTCCTCGTGACAACCTCTTAGGTACTTGGAAACTGCTATCATGTCCCCTCTCAGTCTCCTCTTTTATAGACTGAACAAACCCAGTTCTTTCAATCTTCCCTCGTCAGTCCAGTGTTCCAGACCTCTAATCATTCGTGCTGCTCTTCTCTGGACTTTCTCCAATTTGTCCACATATTTCCTAAAATGTGGCGCTCAGAACTGGACACAATACTCCAGCTGAGGCCTAATCAGGGTGGAGTAGAGCAGAAGAATTAATTTTTGTGTCTTACTTACAATACTGCTGTTTAGATGTCCCAGAATGGTGTTTGCTTTTTTTGTGACAGGGTCACACTGTTGACTCATATTTAGCTTGTGGTCCACCATGACATCAAGATCCCCTTTCACTGTACTCCTTTCTAGGCTGTATGTGTGCAATGGTTTGTTCTTTCCTAATTGGATTACTTTGCACTTGTCTTTACTGAACTTCACTCTTTATATCAGACCATTTCACCAGTTTGTCCAAATCATTTTGAATTGTGATCCTATTTTCCAAAGTACTTGCATCCCCTCCCAGCTTGGTATCATCGGCTAACTTTATAAATGTACTCTCTGTGCTATTGTCCAAATCATTGATGAAAATACTGAACAGAACTGGACCTCGAACTGATCCCTGCAGTACCCTTCCAGCATGACCGTGAACTGTTGATAACTACTCTCTGAGAGCAGTCATTAAACCAATTTTTCACTCATCTTATAGCAACTCCATCCAGGCTGTACTACCCTAACTTGTTAACGAGACTGTGATGCGAGACCACATCAAAAGACTTACCGAAGTCTAGAATCAGGGGTGTCAAACCTATGGCCTGGGGGCCAGATCAGGCCCACAAAGGGCACTTACCCAGCCCACGGAGCTGCTGCCTGGGCTATGCCTGGGAACTATCTTCAGCAGTGAACAACAAACACTGACTGCTGGCAGAGCAGGGCCAGGAACATGCACCCCCCCACACACTCGCTCTTGCTCTCTCCCTCTCTCTGACTCACTCACGTGAACTAAGTCACAGCACAGGGAAACAAAAGAAGCGTTCCAGCCAATCCTGGCTCAGCTTTGCTGTGGTCTGCCAACCCCGGGCATCACTGGTGCTGGGCACACTGGTCCCGTGCCCCAAAACCCAGCACCAGTGCCCTGGGTCCTGGCGGGGCCCCTGCCTCTCCTGGTCCCTGGCCGGATCTAGGACCCAGCTGCCCGCGGCAGTGGCGGCCAATTCCAGCCCCATGGCCACGGCTGCCACTCCCTGCCCTGTCCCCGGCCGGGGGTGTGGCCTGGGCCGGGGCCCCGGGTCCTTTCCTGGGGCAGCGATGCTCCTACTGCCAACCAATCAGAGCCTCAGTCACAGGAGGCTGGACCAGGCTCTTGGAGAGCCACTGCACCACCTCCACCCCACCCGTTCACTGTCAGTCACCATGATAATTTGATGGACAGCGCACAAATAAGAACAGGAAAAAGTGGGTGAGGCCCATGTGGGGAATGAGCCAAGAAAAGGCCAGTTGGGACTGAGCCCAGACAGTGAGTAAGCAGGGCGGGGGGGGGGCAGGAGCACAGCCGCTCTGCTGTGACGGAGACTGATTGATTGCCTGCCAGCACCAAGTGGCAGGAGAAGTGCGAAGGGAAGGGGGCCTGGGAGCTGCACAGCAGGGGGACAGGGTCTGAGAGCCAGTGTGGTGATGGGGAGCCCACAGAGCAGGGAAAAGGGAAGGTCTCAGAGAGCCTGCAGAGTTTGGGAGGGGAAGGGAGAGGGAGCCCATGCCACTCTGCACGTGGCCAGGGAAAGGGCTGGGGAGCCCATGTGGACACACAGCAGCCCACGTCAGATGTCTGCCCTCCAATGTGGCCCCTCACACTGAATGAGTTTGACACCTCTGGTCTAAATACACCACATCTACTGCTGCCCCTCTATCTACATGGCTTGCTACCCCATCATAGAAAGCTATCAGCTTGGTCTGACATGATTTGTTTTTGACAAATCCATGCTGACTATGACTTAGCATCTAATTCTCTTCTAGATGTTTGCCTCTATCGGAGGGCAGCATCCATGTCCTTTCAATGATAAACTGAGGCAGGCAGGCCAAAGGGATGTGTAGGGTAAAGTTTAAGTGGAATCCCCTCTATCCCCCCATCAATCCTGGGATGTCGCCCAAGGTGGACCACGTTCAACCACCTCCAGGAATAGGGCTAAGGAGGGCTACGAAATTCTTGAGGTAATAGTACAAACCGTGCAACTCGACTGAGATGTAAAATGTTGGTTTGTATTGCTTCCACCATTCAAGCAGCTGTACATCTTCATTCTTTGTCAGCTTCAGGGTGATATATTATGACATTTCACCATAGTCACTTCCATCCCAACATCCAAATCCTCTAACCATTTTGTTTTCTTTGGTAATGATGTCTGTGTAGCAGACAAAAGAAACATAAGATTCATTGCAGGAATTTTTTTCTCCTGCAATGAAACAAGTTCACTGGGCAGCTTCTTCCTATCTGTCCTCTTCACTGAAAACTTTCATTCTCTTCATTCACTGAGTACAGAAAAACTGCTACCCTGTGCATAGACTTGATTTCAAACTTTTTGAGGAGACATTGCAAGGCTCTGGGTTTGAGTTGACTTTGACTATCTTCATCAGCAGTGGAAGTTTGGCAAGCCTTTTCAGCCTTTCATATCCAAGGGGCACCAAATTGGGCTGTGATGTCTGCTCCAGTATATCTGACACTCCTTTGAAAGGCTGCAGGAACTGTTAAAAGGTTCAAGTTCTTGTAGACTATGCTCTTTGTGAGTCGAGTATCCTCATTTTCTACCAGAATTTCACGTACTCTGTCCCACTGCTCCTCAATTGTCTTTAACATGAACGTGCTTCTAAGATGCCCTTTCAGAGACTTTTGTTGTCTGCTTTGAAGTCCAGATCTCCAAGATTTTCCCTTGCGTGGGTCAGATGAGTTACTGCTTCCTCCTCCTGGTTTCCTGACTTGGTAGTGTACTCTAGTATGGTACTAATACAGTGCACTGAACGGCTTGTTCACACATAGGACTCGGAGGCTGCAAGCATGTTCGTTCCCCGGTCTGTAATGAAAACTACCTGCCAGGTAATGCTCCATCTATTAAATTTCCAGAATGCTTGAACAACAGCTGATCAAATGTTCTCCAAAGTTTTTGGTTTCCTGCTGTCCAAATGAGTTACACAAAGCAGCAACTTCACCATTGCGAACCACTGTAGCTCTACATAATGAACCGTTACTCCCAGATAGACAACCTTTCTGTAATGAAGGGTAACACCTTGCCAACAACATTTTCAACTCCATAGTGATTTTGGTTTTTTCCTCTGTCACAGGTGCAGCATGCTAGGCTAACGCAGTGGAATGTGGTAGTAGCATACATGCATCCTTTTGACTATATTTGGCACTAGTGTAAATCAAATACAGATCCTCTCCTTTCCCAGTTTTAGTTTTTGGGGGTTGGACTACATGATCTCATGAGATCCCTTCTAGTCTTAATATTCTATTCTATGAATATGCAACAAATCCCTCCTTGTTGACTATCTTGAACGGTAGTATATCTGTTGCTACAAACTTCAGTCATTCCTATGCACTGTCTTCATGGCTTGGGCGATAGTGACATGTTTCTTGGTTCCAAATGGGGTAGCCATGTTAGTCTACTTCGGGGGTGGGGGGGACCCACGAAGGAGTCCTGTGGCACTTAAAGACCAAATTCATTTATTGCATGAGCTTTCATGGGAGAAAATCTCATTTAGTCAGTGCTTAAAAGACACTTCTAAGCATCTGATGAAGTGGGATTTTTCTCCCATGAAAGCTCATGTGATAAATTTGTTAGTCTTTAAAAGTGCCACAGGACTCCTTGTTTGTTATCAGCTAGATGTTTCAAAAAGGGTCATAAGCGTATGAGGACAATAAGAAATTGTGCAACTGCAAGCAACTGAGAATGGCATTGTCAATACTCCTCCTTTAAGCCTGTGTTCTTCCAGTATGTGAATGCTAGAAGAGGGGTTCTCGGCTTTTTCTAAACTTTTTCCCATTCCCATATTATGACAGCAGAACGCTGGGACTCTCAGTCCTAGCTAGCACAAAGTGAGGGAGTAGTTGGATCCTTAAGCTAAGAAACACCATGCTAGAACAAATACAGGGATGGGAAGCAGAGGCAGAGTAACCAATGAACAGAACACATATTTTCCATTTCTCTCTCTTCCACCTAGTTTATGACACATACCCTCTGTAGCCATCAATACTGACCTAGGGGAAGTTTTGTCTGAGGGAGACTTGAAGTTGATAAACACTGGCAGCAATGCATACAAAAAAGTTAGAAGTATTTTTTTTTTGGTAAACTAAACCTCTTTTGAGAACAATTTTAATAGGTAAACAACTGTCTGCACTCCTGAGAGCCCCATATCCTGTATAGTATCAACTCATAGCTGTATATGACCATAGGTAACAGTCTCTGTGTTTAGGCACCTGAATAGGCCACTAGATTTCCAGAGGTGCTGAAATTTGCATTGGCAATTACGACTGAATCAAGCGTGGCTCTAAGGGCTTCCTTTATGCCACTTTGAAAAGAAACTGGTCCTTTAGCTCACTTATAAAAATTAGCACAGGCCCATTTACTTTAGTGTGTCCCATTGTGTTCAGTTCCTTCATTCACACAGTTAAATCGCATTTGCCAGTACTTACATAGCTTTAATATGTGCATAAAGCTATTCTGCCCCTGTTGAGTACCAAGACATGCACAAGAACACAGTGAAATGGAAAGATATGAAGCAAGTAACTTGAGGTGTTAAAAAATATCAAAGAAATCACAAAAAAAAATTTAAAAAGTTATGCACTGGATATGTTTGTTGATCTCTGGATAAGTAAAAATAGAAGCAAGTCACACTTCTACCAAACTGTTATGTAAAGTTTTAGTGTTTGAGTAAATCAATTCCTGTTCTACACATTTCATCTAGGCAGCATTTCTTCTCAGCTTTATACTAGAACAATCTAATTCAAAATAAAGCTGAACATGTTAAGCAGTAAAGATAGAAGAACAAAGGTTGAGTTTTGAAAAAGTTCCTTCCCTGAAATATAGCACTACTTCTGTGTGTACACTAGCAGCGGGACTGTTTTATTTCAGTGCTCTGTAAGAACTACAAGTCTTGGGAGAAATCTTCAACTCTGATTTGTGTTACTCCTGGCAGTGCTCAGGGAAAGCATCAGCACTTCCCTGACAACCATAAAAAGCAGCAGTAGAAATCCTACAAACTCCTATTAGATGTCACACTTGCATGGTTTGTTGTTATTACTAGTCACAGCAACACCTTTTGATGAATATCAATTTACTCACTGCACAAATTCGAGAAAGCGCAATGTAAATGCAAAGGCAGCCTTAATATTGTCTCTTTGTCTTGTATGTCAAGAAACTGCTTCCCTTCTCTCTGTCTCAAAGTATTCGCTAATACATTTTTCTTATTGCAGTTCATTTCTTAAAAATGAATCACAGTAAATTTAAAAATATGTTCCTGCAAATCTCTGGTTGACTGTGTAGTGAGAATTCATTTATTATGAGACCACGTGATGCATCAGGGCTCTGCCTTTTATTTGAACATGACATATTTTTACTTTGCTTTGATTCCACATTTGAAAATTGCTCCCATCAATCCTTCACCAGACCCAAAACTTAACTGATTTGTTCACTGAAACATTAAATGCCAACTAGAAGCCATGCAGACAAATAAAATCATTTACCACTTTAGTGTCTGGAGTTTCTTGTCTAAAGAAACAGAAGCACAGTTTCAGAAGTGATAAGAATCCACATTGGAGATCAAAATCAATTAGCCTTAATCCCTTTGATTCTTAGCTTGAGCTGACATCAAAAGACTTCCTACAGTGGTTCATTTTTAGATGCAATTTTGGAAAACTGTTTACCTTTCCATTTTTTGAAAGGGCAATATGTTTTCTTGCATTGGCCAGACTTAGTTTAGGCATTGATTGTTATCAGTGATTTTCTGCATCCCTTGCTAGTGAGGGAAAAACAGGCCATATACTTACATTCCCCATAATGCATCATTTTCTCTCTAAACAGTGGCAGCAAACAGGCACATCCAATACTGTATTAGTTTCTTCTCTCATTCATGACGATGTCACACCGAGGCACTGTGATTCTGAAAAAGAAGCATTTCCCAGGTTCTAAGGACAGAGGTACCCCAACCAATCCATCATGCTTTGTGTGCTAATGATAGACTCATGCATAAGAGGCACCATAAGCAGTGAGAGGCAGCCGGCATGAAAAGAAGTGAATCAACTGTCAACGGTTGTGATCCGAAGGACTGCAAGGCTGTGATTAGAATTTTCAATCAGCCTTCCACAATTCATCATGTTACTCAGGAAAGAACGTTTTTATAGGCATGTTCCTTCGTTCATCAGTCCTTTCTGCTATTAGAATAGCAAGTTCTAGAGTGCCTACAAAAAATTATCAAATCTTGCCGCCTTATTGTTAAAACCTACATATTTCAGTCTTCGGGGAATAAAAGACATTCCAGGGCAGAATAACTATCATTTTCTGTTTGCATACACAAAACTGAAAGAAGACATTCCATACCTAATACAGCACTGTAGCTGAAATAAAACAAAATGCATGTTTCCCCTGCCCCATTTCCATCTGCTCCAGGCATGCTTCTAGACAGCTGTGTACAAAGCATCTGCCGAATCTTTGATCTGGCTGTCTTTGGGTGATATCAAGAAGAATACAGTCTAACAGAAACCCTTGTTCACAACTTGTTTACATGCCCTATGAAACTCTAAGAAATGCAAGGACAGAGTTTCTCAAAAAAGAGCACACTTCCAGCCTAAGTGTACAATATGGCTTTCAGTTCCCATCCAATGTAGTGGCACGATAGCTAGACTTCTGAACAAAAAGCGGGGAGGTTTACTATGCTGAGTAAGAAAGTGCGTCTGTAAATTGACAGTATGGTCTAATTTTTGAGTCAGTACAAGGAGTACTAATGCAAACTATGTTTCATTTAGAGAAAACAAGAAAGAGAAGGATGGTCTTGTGATTTGGATGGTCTCAATTCAATTAGCAGCTTTGCCACAGACTCCCTCTATAACCTTGGGCAAATCATATAATATCTTGGTGACTCAGCTCTCCATCTGTAAAATGGAACACTATTTCCCTGTTGCACAAAAGAGTTGCAAGAATAAATTACTCAATCTGTAAAATGTCCCAATACTGTGACCACAGGAATCAACAGGAGACTACAATCCTGTGATATGATTTGGGCTGACAGATGCCTGCATGCTCATGGAGAACCACAAACTCAGCAAGGAGCCACGTGGGACAGGCATATGTCTGAGTGGATCTCACTGCAGATCAGTATCTAAAAATCTAGATATGTAGGCAGACAACCAAGGGTCAGCCATTTACTAATGCCGGCAAATAAAGCATTAGTGTATGCTGAAATTTTCTTGTTAAATCAGAAGTAACCTACACTATAAACACAATATGTAATATATAATTAATGCCTTTAAAATCTTGCCCTCACGCTGAAACATGAAATTTTCTAGGCATTTCTTCAAGTTTCAGGTTAGAAATACTTAATAAAATAAAGTCATTTATCTCAAATAGCTAATAAGAATTAATTTAACCCTAAAATGGAGGCAATATGTTTTCTAGACAACACTTAATTTAAAAATATTGCAACAGGCAGGGGTGTCAAACTCATGGCCTGCAGGCCAGATCAGGATCAATTTTTGTTTTTGTTTTTTGGTCATGGATTGCAAAATGACACTTTCTTCTTCTGAACGTGGAGGGGGAAAGGGTTGGGGAACCTGTGGGGTCACACGGCCTGTGACAGGTGTCCTGCCTTCCCGTGTAGTCCCCCACGTTGAATGAGTTTGACACCTCCGGCTGACAGGTCTATTTTCAGAAATTCTGTTGAGTCCTGTAAGTATTAAGCACATGAACTAAGGGGAAAACTTTATCTTTTAGATATGATTGCTGCTTGTCTCCAAAGCAAAACAAATATGTTTTTGGTAATATTTATTTTAGTTTGCAATCAGCAGATACTCTTTAAATTGTTACATAGGCACGTCTGCGACTTTGGTTTGACTCTTGGCTGCGTTAATGTCTCACAATGTAGTAATTTGTAAAAGCACAGATTTTTATAGTTACATGTTTCAGAATTATTAACCATAAAAAGCTTTTTATGTGCTAATTTGTAAATAATTTTTACTAGTTATCTTGTTAAAACTAGAATGTCTTAATTATTTATCCATTGAGGAAGAAATCAACAGATATTGCAAATTATCTGGTGCTGTAATAAACTCAGCACAGGTAATCCCTTTAAACCACACTGAACCACCTGTAAAAAGTGAAGCAGGATGCTCCAGTTGGTCACAACGGATCCAACCTCACAAAGCTCACTTCAGGACCGAGGTCTTGGATGGGGGCAGGGAGGGATGGGATGGGGAGGTGAACAGAGTTCTTACAGATACACTGGACACCTAGAAAGGAGGACAGTTACACCAGCTGATACGTCCGCCTTCTTTCTTGACATCTCTTCATGGATGTCTAGTCACCAACTCAAGCTCAATAAGACTAAACAGAGCTCCTAATTTTTACCTTAAGCCAGGTGTCAGAAACCTAAGGCATGAATACCAAAGATGGCATGCACGTCCAGTTTTGACAAGCATGCAGAAGCCCTGGCCAGAGCTGCACCTCCTCCCCACCTATCAACATGGCCCCACCTTCTTCCCCCTCCTACATGGGTGCAATCTGTGGGAACAGCAAGGGCGGCAGGAAAATCACCACCACTGGGACTCAACTCCCACCTCCCCGCATCCAGTACCACCAGTGCCAAGCTCCACAGCCTCCCACCTCCCTCAGCACTGTTATTGGTGCTGCCAGGCTCCAGACTCCTCTCCCCCGCCACCAGGTCCAGCACTGGAAGGGAGGAAATAAGACATCCACCTTACTAAAGGTTGCTGATGCTTGCCACTTTTTTTTTAAATCACCACTGTGGACAAGTCCAGCATCCTGCATGCCACTTGGGTTCATATCTTTGACTTGGTCTTCTCTCTAGGTACTCACATGCAGACTATCTATATTTTGAAGACTTTTTTTTTTGCATAATATCTCTAAAATGCAGTTCTTCCTATCTACCCACACTGCTAAAACTCATCCACGTTATCATCTTAAAGTCTTTAAAACATGATTTGAGGACTTTAATAACTCAGTCATAGGTTAGAGGCTTATTGCAAGGGGGGGGGGGCAAGGTTTTATGGCCTGCGTTGAGCAGGAGGTCAGACTAGATGATCATACTGGTCCTTTCTAACCTTAGAGTCCATGAGTCTAATCTCACATATCGATGACAGCAACATCCACAGGTCTTGACAACTGCAATCTTGTCACACTCGCCTCCACTCAGAATGCTGCTGCAAAAAACACCGTCTTAGCTAGCTGCTTTGACTATCTCACTCCCTCTCTTTGAATCTCTCCACTGCCCCTCCTCTGCTGGATTTTAACATAAACTGCCCACCTTCGCTTTCAAGGCCCTTCATGGCCAATGGCCAGCCTACATCTCATTCACGATCAAAATGTCAGTTCTCAGCTCCTGATGCCAGCCTCCATTGCTCACTTAAGTTTTGGAGAAAGCACCTTTGTGCATTCTCTCATGTGGTCCCTCATATTCGATTTCCCTAAAGCATCCATAAAGCTCTCTCATTATCATCCTTCAAATCCCTCCTGAAACCTTTCCTTTGCCATGGCTATAAAAAAGTAACACTGTGCTGCTGAGATTGCTGTGCAGCATATTGACCAGTCCTGTCTCAATGGTTCCCTGTCCTCCCCCATATGTCTATAGCTACCTGCTGTTTCCTGTCTTGTATAAGATTTCAAGCTCTTTGGGGGCAAGGATTTTTGTTCAGTATTTGTATTACACCCAGCACAACGCAGTTCTGGTCCACGACTCAATGTTCTTTGGTGTTACAGAAATACAAATAAATAAGTAGTATTTGTTTGCTACCCATATGCATTCTAGCACCAGCGGCTAAACCTTTGCAGCCATATTCAAGACACTGTTCAGAATCACTTCAAACTGATTTCATCCTACAAATCTCAAATCACGTCTCCATTCTACAGATGATAAAAAATGCAAAAAGGCCTAAAAATTAAATCTCTATTTCCATTCACTGTAAAAATAACACTTGCAAAGAAAACACACTTTAGACACACAAATCCTCTCTTTTCAGTAAGCCTTACTCGTAATCTTCTAGTGACCTATTTTGACCTTTCCTAAGGCATGCACATCTCTCTCAGCATTTGCCAATTGCTGCAGATCATTCCTCCCCATGATCAGCTGCATACTCAGCTATTAATTCAGGAAAGACAGCATTCAAAATGCATGGGCGTGAACTGGCATGAAAGAGGCTTTTTGTATTGCAGCACATTTTAACATAGACTCCAGCAAAAGTTATGTGTAAACCAATCTGAAGCTCCTTTTTCACCATAGAAATAAATTATTACAGTCCATCATAGATACTTAAGTGCCTTTATTAGATTCTATTTAAATAGTTAGATAAATAACTTCTAATATATATTTTACTTAGATAGCTAAATGCCATCTAATAAATACACGAGTACCTACAATGAGCTGATTCAGCATAAAATATCTATGAACTTCTAGGCTAGCCAAGACCAGTAAAATCACTACGATTAAATCTGCAGTAAATGTGGAAGACAGGCTGGGCTTGCTACAGTGAATTATGAATTACTATTCACCTGTGTATACCTTTACTACCCAAATTCAAGAGAAGAACAGGGTCCTCATTAGACACTCATTCAGTATAATAAAGAGAACTGCCCAACTATCAAATACTGGGGGGGGGGGGGCTTCCTCATTTCCCCAGATGACCCTTGGCAGCAGGACGAAGGAGAAATGTTAGCCTCATGACTCATCTTTGAGACACTGAAAATGTTCTCCCTGCAATCAGTGTATTTTATGGAAAGATCCTCTAATGTATTTTCTGTTCTTCCACAGGTGGCTGCATTCCAGTTGTTGGGTTTTCTTGTATCTAATTTGTGAAACCATTGTAACAGCATCAATCCTGAAATTAAAAGAACATAAAATACACCAGAGAACTAGAGAATAATCCACTTGCTTCCTGAAGACTTCACACCACTTTCAGGAGCTGAGGAGCCACTTAGGACTGTGAAAATATAAATAATTCTCACCAGTGGAGGAACTGCATATAAAGTTACTTCAAAAAAAAAAAACCAGTTTCATACAAATGTCAATAAGCATCAGTGTTTACTGTTTTCAATGCATGGGAGGAAGGAGAGGCAGTTTCCACAAGTGAAAAACGGATTGAGAAAAAATGTGATTATAGATATTAAGTGAACAAAGTTAATCCTCAAGAAGATTAGGATAAATGAAGTTTTGTCCCTTGTGAAATTTTCTGGTGTTGAAGCAATGCTTTATTACTGTATTAAAGAAAAAAAAAAAGGTGCCAGAAGTCAGCAAGGGACCTGGGGCCTCATTGCTGTGAAGAAAAAGTCCCTGAATACCACCATGGAAAAAAGCTCTGGTTGGAAATGAAAATCAGCATTTACTGCAGGACCAAAAAAATAGGGCAAAAAAATCATGACGATATCAAGCATGAAAATGAATACTTAGAAAATAGTCATAGAGAACTCTGCCAGTGGTTTCTCCATCATTTTATTTTAGCTAAGAGCCACACAGTGATCATTTTCAAATACACCAAATACAAAGAAACTCAGGCCTCCTGTCCTGGGGTGCAGGTAAGACTGTGACCCATTTATCTGGCAGCCAATATTCCAACTTACAAGTACTAGAAAACTAAAAATAAGGGTCCTGTTTAATGATTAAAATCTTTAAACAAGTATAAAACCACTCCATTAATGCCCATCATCTGGATTTTTTTTGCATGTTCTTTTACAGTAAAAATCTTTTAACAAAAATGATTCTTACCTTACGAAGCCTTAAGAGAACCCTGATATCACACATTTCAGAACGGCGATGTACAGTGTGGATTGCAGGTCATTTTTAAGTATGCTAGCAACAGTAAAGAACTAGATCAACTTACATCTATAACCTTTACAGCTAACGACTGATCCGTGCATCATAGTTACAAAAACAGCTAACCTCATTCTCCTTATGTCCCTGTCCCCTTACATTCCTTGAAACAAATAAATCAGTATCTTGATTGATTTTAATGCCTAACCGCCAGTCAATTTGCTCTCTTTTCTCCATCAGTCCAGCCTCTATAACCCCAGCAATGCCCAACAGTAATTAAATTTTAATGTTATATAGCACCCCAAGTGATAAACTAAATGAACAGTTAAACAAATAACACAATACAGCATAATGCCATAAAATACTGTATTTGCCTTTGTATATATTTTTGTAGACACAGTCAAAGCACTGGTACTTTCTTTTTTTTAATCAGTGCAATAGCATTAGCACTTAATGATGGAAGGAACAGGAGACAGCTTACAAATAAGGGTAAAATGTGAAAATTTTAAACTTGCATTTCTTTTATTACATAACATCCATTTAGCCCACATCTGCAAGTTACTTCCTGGATCTATTAACTACAATGGGAGAAATGCATTCTTCCGTCTTATTCCCTGGAACAAACAGAATATGTTTGCCATAATTAGAGAGTCTAAACCAGTAACAAGATCAAGGTCTTCCCAGAACGTAGACATTTACTCCCTAAAAAAATACAAAAGGTCTGGGGCAGAGGGGAGGTTTAAGTGCACTGATAATGCAATTTGAATGCATGTGAGAGACTATTAAAGCTATGGTAGGATTTTTCTGAATTTATTCCAGATCCCTCCAGGGATGCATCTTCTGAAATGTTCTATAGGAAATAACTCTCTCTCTCTATATATATATGAACAATGGTAAAACATGGAATTCCTAGAACTAAAGGAGTTCTTTGTAACTTAGATACCCCAAAATACACATTTCCATCACAGCTCTCTCATCCTGGCCTCTTGCCCACTGTAAAAGGTAACTCCCTACTCCCCTGGCTTTATGGTTGTGCATCACTGGTTCTAACACTGTCTGATAAACAACAGAACTATTTTTATTTAATTGTGTCCACCCCCTCAACCTGTCTTTCTCGAGGAAAGTGTTCAAAGTTAATAAAGCTTCTGAGTAGCGAAGTTCTCATAGTCTGGAGGATCATGAGAGAAAAGGATGCAAGTTCCTTTCATATGCCATTAATCCTGAGACTTGAGGATAACACCTGATATCTCCAGTAAATGGCAGAAGCTATTCCCATTATGTTCTCATTAATAATGCACCACTTGCTATGAAAACCTTTTGTAAATCATGTTTAAATTACTGCGTGATAGATATTTGAGTAACATTAAGATTGTGACACAAACAACAAAAGCAAGGAAATTAAGTCTGACATTCCAGCTTTATCTCATCCCATTGCTGCCTAAGCATTGTAGCTACATGCATGGCAGGCAAAGCCCCTTGGCTTTTATTCACTTAAAGTTCTTGATGTGGAAACCAATCCAGTTTTAATTGTAAGAGCTCCCATCTGTCAAACTGGATTAGTTTTTATGTCTCACCCCAAATGCTCTCCACAGCACTGAGCCCTGAAACCAGAGAAAACTAGAAGAGTGAAATCCTGGGCACAACATCTGTGGTGTGCTTTGAACCTCTGCCAGACCCCTTCAAATCAAGAAAAGTATACCCATCAACTTCAGTAGTCTCCAGATCAAGTTCTTAGCATTTTATATAAAGACCACCTATTTTTCATTATAATGTCTCTGTTGAAAAGCTGATATCCTTTCTTCAGCCCTTTTTCTTCTTCACTGGCCTCTGAGCCACTGCACCCCTTTTCCCAATCTAAGTGACCCACAGGCCCCTCATTTCCTCTAACACCTAGGGCAAAGACCCATCCAAGAACCCTAAGGCACCTTCTCATGGGAAATCTCCCTATGTTCCTTGCTTATTCTTCATGTTGTTAAGCCACTGACCACACCACTCAGGAGCACAGAGTCCCTGAACCACCCATGCTCCCATGGCTTTTGGCTCTGTGGAGCTGTTGATTTCCACAAAAGCATGCAAAACACTAAGAGGAAAAACTGTGAAGCAAAATGGTGGAGTTATGTTGCATTTGACAAAACAGGGAAATTATACAAGAATATAGGTAGATGGCTGAATAACTGCTTAGGTCTGATGTCTTGCTTGGAGATTTATATTGGGTTCTCAATGGGCAACTTACATGTATGGCCCTCATGAAAGTTAAGTAAAATTGTGTGTGTATAGATATGCCAACAGTAAAACTACAACTCTGATCTCAAATCAGCATTGAATTACCTCATATTGCTCATTACTTGAAGATATATTTTGAGTTTCTTTCTTTTAAAAAAGAAAGAAAGAAAGAAAGAAAAAAAAGAAAGAAAGAACCCTCACAAAAATGTGGAAAATAACCCCCCAAAAAGCTATTCCAAAACATTGGTTGTAATTTTTAAAAGTACTTGGAAATCGCATGGTATGTCCATGCTACAGAATAAACCAACCAACCAACCAACCAACCAACCAACCAACCAACCACACACACACACCCCGTGGCATAGCAAGTTTCAGAGCCTGGGTCCATTGATTCAAGATTGCACAACTAGACTTAACAGCCAAACATTCCCACTCAGGCTATAAATTGCCTCAGTTCTCAGATGTGCCCCCTTGATTGGGTCTCTGAGCCCAGGCTCCAACCTCAGCCTGAATATCTTTACTCCTATTTATTTGCCCTGTAGCACAAACCCTGCAAGCATGAGTCAGCTGATCCAGATTCAGACATGCCGACACAGTGGGTTTATTTCATGTTGTTCTGCAGTGCACAATTACCCTAAGAGCTCAAGTCCCCCTGAAGCTCAAGGGACTCAGACTCCTAAATTATCTGAGCATATTTCAAGATGTTACCCAGGAAGTATAAATGTTGCAAACAAGGTCAGGATTTTAACACCACTTAGAATTGTGCCCCTATAGAGGGCACTCTTTCGTTTGGTTTCATAGAGTACACACACAACTCACCTTCGACCACACAGAACTGGGGAGCACCACCCTGAGATCAGGTCCCTACAGAGGGACTCCACACACTGCACTCTCAGTATTTTCCACGCAGTCCATCAACCATGTGACAGGGGTTGGTCTGTCTTCAGGTCTGAAAAGGAAATCAGTGGGAGTGGATATACTAATCAGAAAGCAGAATTTGGTCCTTAGTATAAAAACAAGTAAAAATAAACTGCTTCAAATTGTCAAAAACCCACCCTCAAATCCTTAATCTAAAATTAAAACCTTTTGTTAACAAGTTTCAGGGCAGTATTTATGGCTGAGTTACCAATGTCGTTTTAATTAAGGCGCAGAACACTGCTGAGAACATAACCACTACTCCATAATTCACACTAAATAAATCACATATTAGACTGTGTGTATATGACTATGTATTTAAATAGAGCTAGCAGGGCTGCCTATTAAGGGTGTCTGACATTTCCTATTATAAGACCCTGTTTTCAGTTGCTCATAACTTTGCAAACCAACAATCTGGGATGAAATTTTACATGAAGTGTGTCTGCCTTAGACTGAAATTATTTTATCTGTTTGTTCTGGAACAGCTCAGCCATTTCTGAAAATTCAGATCAACAATAATACATTGTTCTGACCACATGAAAATATTCAGGCTTTTCATTTGGACAACCGTTGCACCCCCGTACTTTGAATGTTGGGGGGGAGGGGAGGCCTCTGTGTCAGGAGCATGCTTTTTGCCATCCACCATGAAAATCCTCCCAAATTTGGTCAAGGTATAAGCCTTTGAAAAGCTGTAGTTCAGATACACTCAGTTTTATCAGATAAAATCTCTGTAGACTGTACTCCCTGAGCATGCCCGAGTCTCTCCCTGTTCCTAGTGCCAACCACACTGCGAGCACCATCCCTCGAACACTAGAGCCTGCACCACTCCTTCAGACCTCCTGCTGCTGACCAGACTGTGCATGAGCCGTCCCCACAAAGCAATTTAGCCCTGGTCAGGTGACCTCTCTACTGTGATGGTTTGGGCATGCCATCTGAAATCAGGAATCCTCTCTCTCCTGTACTTTCAAATGACTTCTTTGGTGTCACACAGACAGTGTGGCGAAGGAAGATACCTGATTTGAACGTAGAAGGGACATGAGTTGTACTGGGAGGAGTAAAGAGAGTAGATTGGGATAAGGAGTCTGGTGAGACCGAGACTGGTGCAGCAAAGAAATTGGAAATAGGCTAGGGAGCCTGGGAGCCAGGAAGGAGATTGAAGGACAACGGCATTAATTAGACGAAGAAACTGGGGCTAAGAATCAGTGTGCGGTGTCCTCTTGTATTTTTGGTCCCCATAGAGGATGACAACTTACTCTAGAACAGGGGTTCCTAACGTTTTCAGTAACATGGCATACTTCAATGAGACAAACAATTCCATGGTACGCCCCCTTTCTCCAGCTGAATTGATTGTTCATAAACGTCACATTTACTTATATTTGCTATGGTTATGCTCTTACTAGGGAGATTTGCAACATAGTGCATGCAACAAGCTAAAGAAGGATCAAATGCAATAATGTTTCAAACCCACCAGGAAAAAAATATATACTTCATCTCAATTTTGCCCTTCAGCCACCTGCATTTAGAATGTTCACATTTTAGAATCAAAAGACCAATACCTCACTTTTAATTTGATGATTAATTTTCAAAAGCTTTATGAGTTGTAATTTTGGTTGGAGAGAATATTGTTTAAAATGAAACAATATTTGTTTTACATTGATTTTCACTATCTTCATGCAAAACTTCATGGCACATTGGTTGAAAACCACTGCTCTAGGAGACAGCATAGTGTACTGGACCGGGCACTGGACAAGGACACGGGACATCCTGCTTCTATTTCTGGGGCTTCCACAAACCTAGTGGGTGACCATAGGCAAGTCACCTCACCTCCCTGTGATTCAGTTTACCTATCTGTAAAATGGGAATATTCTTATTCATCTTTCTTTATAAAGTAGTTTGAAACCTACTAATGAAAAATGCCAGAATAGTGCTAGATATTTATTATCATTGTTGTCAACTACTCTGTCAGCTCTAGTATCAGAATTATAGGTTAGAAACTTCTATTCCTTCTGCTGACCTAAATAGGTGTCAGTATGACACCCATGATGGAATTTCTGTTTTTCCAGTTTACTTTTTTAAAAAAGTAGTAAATCACACACAGAAACTATGTTAAAATATATTATTCAGATTGCAAAGCCAAGCGCTCAAAAGCTAAGAAATGTGAGAAGTAAGGTTTCCTGTGCAACCTTAATTCAGACCCTTTACATCCATGTATGAAGATATAGTCTGCAATTACATGATTACTAATTTTTTATACAAGGGACAGCCCCTATTTATTATACATTTTCTGATAACAACTGTTAAGAACACAATGATGAAGAAGCTTCAAGAGAAGAAAAGTCCACAGAAAAATGTGCTAGTTAATCTTCAGACAGTGCCACGCTCTACCAGCCAAGAATGAATTCATTCCAAATCTTTTCCACAGTCTACTTGATTGGAAGATTTTTTCCTAGGGATCAGAGCACAACAGCCTCAGAGACAAATGCATTTTTTCTCACCATCCTTATTATAATTAGTTTTATATATCAGTCCATTTTAATTTTTTGGTTTATTAAAATTTAATCCCATTGGCAAGGGTGGGTAATGCATAGCCAAATGCATAGCGAAAATCCTAAGAAGGTCCATAGCAAACTACCTGATGGTCTGCTGTTTTTCTTATCTCTGAGTCTTGTCCAAAGTTTGCTGCTGTCACGAAAGATGCATGAAACCACAGACTAGAAAATGGATGGCCTAGAGCCCTGAAGAACCCCACAGAGAACTAGAGGATTTCTTACTGCTCAAGTGAGTATGCTGAAAAGTTATCTTCTAGGTCACAGAATCCCAGCTGTCTATAGGCAAGAAAGATGTGCAGATGCACCACAATGGCTTTCTGAAGTTTCAAGCATCACACATAAGCAGGAGAAATTAAAAATGGTATGTTTAAGCAGTCTTGTAACTTTGACTAAGCAAAATATCATTGGTTTATTCATTATAATCAACAATGCTAATATATTAGAGTACCTAATGGTAGAGCAAAACTAACCTAACTGATATCACCAGAGTCATCTAATACATGATTCTGTATGAATGAACAGGAGTTAGAGACTAAATGCAAAAGGGTTAGAACATATAGGGGTTAGGACAAAATACAAAGAAACCCATGGGAAACCTTTCACCATATATATATATAAACTATACTGCAGCAGAAATCTGACGTCCCCATTACAATGACTTATCTCACCTGCCTGCACTACACAGCCTCACAAGCAGATCTTTCGAGGAGCGGGAAAAAGAAAACCCAACCACATCTTGAGGTCTACAGCCAAGGGTGTATGGTTTCTAGTATGCGTATTTTGAAACATCTCATCTTTGTGTAAAATACTCATTATTGGTTTGTCTACGGGTTGTATTAATGTTCCACGGAATCATATATGGGGCTGGAACGTCACAAGATCCAGTGCATGTTCTTGGAAAATCCCATCCTTAATATTAAAAAGATTTAACCCTCTCAATTGATTAGCATACTGTTAAACTGTTGTGCATGGAAGTTATTAGTTATAAAAGCTGCATTTGGCACCCAACAGAAAGTGGAAGAGTGTACACATTTAAACATCAATGGTTCCAGTTTGAAAATTGTTCTAATGAACAAAATATGTTAATAGCACACCATACTTAGTGTGGACATAACCTTTAGATTCTCCTAAACTGTGGGCTGGTTTTGCCTAGATTTTCCTTCATGTTGTACTTCTGTCATGGGCAGATAAAAATGGTGAGAAATAATCCCCATTTATTTTAAATGGTTAATTTTACTTCTTTTGAGAACTCTTTTTCTGGATGTCAAAAACAGGATATTTCTTTGTAAATGCTGAATATTATTATGAAACCATAATCCAGGCCTCATGAGCCCTTCCTAGTATGCCAAAGAAATGGTGTACGAGCAAAAACTTTTCACCAAGGCTCTTTAAGAAAAAAAAAATCACTTTCAGGCAAAGTCATTATTTACCATAAACACCAAACACAGTTCCAGAGTCCTCTATCTAAGTCAGCATTGCACAGGTAAACACATTACCAATCTGTAGTTCTCATCTATGATGAAGCTTAATGTGACTTCTCACATTCAAAGTCATTGTTTTTATCTACTGACCTACACACTCCATTAACTATTTTAAAAGGTCAAGTAGCTCTCCTATAATAGATGGATCAATAAACACTGAGGTTTCTCTCAGCTTCCTATTGTTCTGCCACATAGGTAGACTTGGTCACTGTATTCTGTGGGTCAGGGAGCCATCTATGATACCTTCCAGTAGATGCATTCTAGCCAAGACCACCATTCAAACTCATCTTCCCTGCCAGCTGCTGCTTGAGACCTTCTCCAGTTTCACGGGAGAAGATGCTGCACTTACAGTTTATCAAGTTGTATTACCTTCCAAGTGGATTATCCACAAGGGCAACATGGTGGGTGTACATTTTCTAGGACCTTTCACATCTCTCTGCAACTGAAGGAAATGATCAATATTTTATCAGTCAGCTGACTTCCTCTTATACAAGGACACTGCAGATGTTTGCAGCATGGGATACACCTGACAAGCACCTCCTGGAGGAGTTACTAGGGATTAGCTCAAGTGGTCCCCCTCAGATGATCTGTGCTAAGCTTCTCTCCATGCCAAACTCCAGTCCTGAATCCGATTCTAGGACCTCAGCCCTCCAGTTGAGTCCTTGCTAAGTCCACACCTTCCAGGTACACTTCCACTCACCAGTCCCAGCCATTAGGTACACAGATAATGGTCGTGAGTGCTGCACCACTCTTAGTGCTCTGAGGGAGCAGGGAGGGACCCAAGTCCATCTATTTGTTTAGTGCTCAGGGATCCCACGTGCTATGACTTTAGCACCGCCTGCTGCCTCCCTCCAGTCACTCCATATGTCAGTACTCCCTGGGCTGCATTCCCCATAGCCCCCAATCTCCTGCACGTCTCCACCCCCAGGCAGCTTCATACTCTGCTCCTGACCTGCTGCTCTGGAGTTCAGCTGCCATCTGCTCCTGACACTCTCACCTCTGGATCACTGCTCCAGATGCTGCCACCTTCTGCTCTGAGAACCTCGACTGAGGTGAGCTCTCAGTGTTGCACTACGAGCTCTCTGCGGTGCTCAACTCAGCCAGCCAGCCATGGAGACAACCTTCCTTTCTGCACCTCTGAGGCCAACTGATGGCTCTCTGCCTCGGAGCTCCCTCTTATACTGGGAACCTGGCTCCTGATCGGCTCCCAGCTGCTCTCACTCTATAGGCTGCTGTGCCCAGGCTCTTTTGACCGTTTCTATATCGCAGCAGGGCAACAACCCCACTACAGACAGTCAATGATTCACAGGCGAAGGGGCATCTCCAAATGTGAATCCACATAGCACAATATGATCCACAGAGAATACATTTATTCCCAAACTATTCTTAGACAACAATATCTGCCATGAGACTAATTAAAAATTCTTCACTTGAAATATTAAAAACGGCAACAGCAGAATAATTTTCCACTTTGGTAAGTACAAAGTAATGCACACTGGAAAACATAATCCCAGCCATACATACAAAACGAGAGAGTGGGATCTAAATTAGCTCTTTCCACTCAAAAAAAGAGATCCCATTGGAGTCACTGTGCCTAGTCCTCTAAAAACATGTCTGAAGCGTAGTGGGAGTGAAAACAAGGAAGAGCAACCATTAATAAGACAGACAATATCATAATGACACCGCATAAATTCACAATATGCCCATACCTTGAAAACTGTGTGCTGTTATGGATACCCCATCTCAAAAAAAGGAAAAAGGAGAACTGGGAAATGTACAGAAAAGGGGAATAAAAACCCAACTCCCTTATAAGGAAAGCGGAGGAGGAGTCCTGTGACACTTTAAAAGACTAACAAATTCTTTAGTCTTTAAAAGTGGCACAGGTCTCCTTGTTTGTTTTGCTGAATTAGACTAACCAAGCTAACCCTCTGGAATTTGTTCATTATGAGGAAAGATTTTAAAGGTTCGGACTGTTCAGCTTAGAAAGGAGATGATAAGACAGGGCTATGACACAGCTCAAGAATATAAATAGTATGGAGGAAGTTTTGTTTCCCCTTCACAAAATCTTAAGGTACCAAACAAAATTAACAGGAAAAACAAACACAGGGAAGTACTCCTCACGACACAGAATCAACCTGTGGAACATGTTGCCAAGAAATATTGTGAAGGTCAAATTAAAACCAGGTTCAGAAAAGAATGAGATAAATCCATGGAGAAAAGCTCCATCAATGGCTATTAGCCAAGATGGTCCAGAATGCAACCCCGTGTTCTGGATGCACCAAAACCTTTGACTGTCAGACGCTGGACCCAGCTGCTAAGGGACAAATCGTTAAATAGTTACCCTGTTCTGTCCATTCCCTCTGAAGCATCTGGCATCAGCCACCGTTGGAAGACAAGATACTGGGCTAGACAGATCTGCAGTCTCCCCTAGAGTGGTTTTTCCTTATGTTTAACAACCTTTTAAGAGAGAAGTAAAACGAATTTCCGTAGTGTAGCACATAACCATGTTAAGCAAACTTTTGAAAGTGGTCCCCCTGCAGGAAACCAAGGATGTCTCCCTTTTAAGCTTATCACGTGTTATTGAAAGATTAACCATCTTAATGCAGCTATCTTCCACACAACCTGCTCCAGTAGTTGTTTCACAGGCTGGAAGGACACTTCTCATACTTTGGAAAATCCTGGAATAGAATTCATAATACAATGCACTCTCTCCTCTCTTACAAACGTAAAGGATTATTAGCGGCACTGTCCATTTAAATGAATGGAGTATTTCATATATTAGGGCTATTATTTCAGGCTCTCTGCAAATTCAGGTGGGCACTGCCACATCATGTGTGCCTGAGGCACATTTTGAAATCTCTCCCTGCAACCATGAATACTGGAAACTTACTGATATGCCAGAGAATTGAAAGGTCAACCAGCAACCCACAAGTAGTCTTTCAAGGGGACAAATTCTACATTTTGAGAAACACGTCTGAGCAGTGTTAAAAACAATTTATAGTTCTGATCCCTGCCATTTCAACACTGTATTTAGTATAAGAAAACTATGTATGCATGCATGCATATCAAAAAGGAAAAGAAAACATTTTCTGAACTGATGTCAGTCTGTTCCTGCCTGTGACATTTTCTTGTCATATTTTTATTACAATGAGAAGGGACCTACACATCATATTAATATTTTATCTTTTAATATTACTCGTATTCTAGAAGGTATGAGATAAACAAGATCATAAACACAGAAAAAGAAAGGAAATTAAAATAAATAAAAAGAATGCAAGAAAGGGAAAGAGAACTTTACTTCTATATTCATGTCATCCTTATAAATTTTTTAATCCATTAGCACTGTTTATTCATGCCACATGTTGAAAACAGCACGGAAGATTCTAAGATACTTTTCTACATAATCTTTTCTACCTTGCCCATTGTGTGTTAGTCTCTTGCTAACAGTAGCCTCTTAAGAATGTTATTAACTATTAACTGTTGAAAATGTGCTGCCAGATACTAACACTATCCATCCTCTTAGAGTGGGTAACAAGACTTCCTCTGCTGTCTATTTTTTCATATTCACAAGCCAACAATACATATTTCTGCACAATGCACTCCATTCAACCACAGGTTCTGCTTTATCCCCAGCAGCCCATCTTCTGGGGAGTGACTGCTGGAATCACTGGGACCCCTGTAGAAACCCAAAGATAAAGGCACAAAGGCAGCATTGTGTCTAAACAGCATTATCTCAGGCAGCAAGCCTTAAATGCTTGAAGAGGCAATCTAATGGAAACAGTCCTGCATCTTTCAAACCTTCAGCACATAGGTCTGCCTTGTGATAGACTTGCTGTATCACAGACCTCTGCAACTCGATGGTGAACCTTTCAACCCTGACAGGATGGTTTGCTAGCATCAAAACTAGAGTTGGCCCGAAATCCTCCTTTTCTTGGAAAGTGTAAAATAGACAATGGATCACATTCCTTCTCTGTCCTAAGGGATTGGAGGTGAAGGGGATGATAGGAAGTCTCCTGCAAAATCCTTTGAAGAGGGTGCACAGAAGGTCAACAAAAATTATTAGGTGCATGGAACAGCTTCCATATGAAGAGAGATTAAAAAAAAACACTGGAACTGCAGAAAAGAGATGATTAAGGGGAAATACTATAGCAGTAAATGAAATGGTGAATAGTGTCCAGAAAGCGAATAAGGAAGTGTAATTTACCCCTTCACATAACACAAGAACTGTGGGTCACCTGATGAAATTAATAGGCAGCAGGTTTAAGACAAACATAAGAAAGTACTTCTTCATACAATACATAGTCAACTGGCAGAGCCCACTGCCATGGGATGTTGTGAAGGCCAAAAGTATAACTGGGTTAAAAAAAATTAGAGAAGTCCTGGACTATAGGTCCAGCTATGGCTATTAGCCAGAGTGGTTTGGGATGTCCCTAAAATGATGAATAAGAGGGGACAGACTGCTTGAAATTGCCTGATTCTGTTCATTCCCTCTGAAGCAACTGAACTAGACAGATCATTGGTCTGACCCTGTATGGCCATTCTTATGTTTTTATGATTATTCGAAAAACTCAATTCTTTGCATTTGACAACACAAACTGAATTGTCTGAATATTGGAGAAGGAAGAGGGAACCAAATATATGAGGGGACCAGCTGGTTTGGATAGCAGGGAATTTGGGATTGATCGAGATTGTGATGTCTCTGGGGGACATTACTGCAGGAAACCAAATTCCAAAACTAACATCAGCCCCGTTCCCAGTCTGATCTCTGGGAAAATAAAGACTTGCTTTACTTTTATGCAGATGATAACCGATAGGTTCAATCTCAGAAACTCTTGGCACCAAATACTAATACTTACCATTTACGTTAACACTTTTCATCTGATCAATATTTTACAGATAAGAGAATGGAAACAGAGAAAGGAGGAAACCAACATTTTCAAAAGCATCCACCATTTTTGTGGGTCTCAGTTTTTTTGGATGTCCAAACTGAGATTACTGGGGGTCTCATTTTTGGCAACTGTAGCCTTCCTTGAATTTTTTGAACTTTGTCTTTAGCTGGGGCAAATCAACGTGACTCCATTGAAATCGATGCAACAATACTTACTCAGACCATCTCAATATCTAGAGCTTACAGCAAGCAGCAACATTACGAATCCTAGGTGAAATGCTGCATCCTGAGCCCAAACTATGGTCTGAGAACATTAATTACTCACTCATAGGCTAGAGGTCTCTTACAGGAGTGGTTTTGTGACCTGCATTGCACAGGAGGTCAGACGAGATGATCATATTGGTCCCTTCCGATCTTAGTCTCTATGGTGGAATTTAACATTAGAAAAATTCTATCCATATTAGAGTTGGCAGCAAAATATGCTTGTGACATTTTTTATATCAGTACTGCCTCACTTATAATTGCCCTAAAAGTGCCCCAGACTTTAGGCTGTACATGTTTTACCTAGGCAGCATTAATGAGACAATCCATCATTGATGGGATTTCAGACAAAGTTTTAAAATGCATGTTGGTCTTTAAGCTACCTCTAAAGGTTCTCTTGCTTTGCTTTAACCCTAGCAAGCTCAAAACTGCACAAAGGGGTGAAAATACTTCAAATCAGCCAGCAGCTCTTGTTTCATTTACAAAGACACTTTTGTTTTGATAGGAGAGTGCTCTGGTGAAACTAAAAGGCCAGAATACAGGAGACCAACATGCCTCAAACTGGACACTATTTAACATTTGTGTTTATGTATGTTATCCAAGGTCTTACAATGATCTACTGGGAGAGCTGGAACTAGAAGAGGCCTTTGTGCCCCCCCCCCTTCCCTGCTTTAACCAGAACAGCATGACACCAGATCATAATCACCTTTACTACGCAGAAGAAGCTTTGACATTGCAGTTCCCAGAGGTAATATTCCAGAGGAAAGCCATTATGTCGGGGTCTTTTATCCCTGCAAACCACACCTCCATAATGACTATGCTGTACAGTACTTTTGGTGGAGCCTTCCAACTCCTAACATACTGCTGTGCAAAATTTGGATGCTCCTCTCTTACCACAGTAATAAACAATAAGATCAGCTGTCTTTTATGTAGTACCTTTTAGGATGTAACACAAAGCATTTTACAAAGGGGGGTGGGGAGAGGCAGCATTACAGTCCCATTTTACAGATGAGAAAACTGAGGCACAGAGCAGGGCCGTGACTTACCCAGTGCCACCTAGTAGGTCAATGCCAGCATTGGAAATGGAACCCAGGCGTCCTGAATGCAGCCCAGTGCACTATCCACTAGGACAGAAAGATCCAGGTCTCCACATAGGCATGCTGGGTTCATTTATTTTCCTAACTTACTACAACATCAGCCAACAGAAACAGAATTCTGCACAGAAATGGAAAGAGATCTGCTGATTAACTCTGCAGCCATAGTCAAATGATCCCTATAACCTTAACTCATGAGCACAAAAGGAATTAGAGCTTCTTTGCAACAGAGAAGCTTCTTTGGACATGGACAGAGGAGTCCTAAAGAGAAATCCCAGGGATAAGCCATGAGCAGAAGAATGCTTACACCAAGGTTTCAGATTTTGTTGCCATAGCTCAAGTTATTAACAATAAAGGCAAACATCAGAAATCTGGTGAAATTTGAACTAGATTCTGTCTAGAGAAGGGTGGCGACTCAACCTGTTTGCAACACTACAATAGGAAAGCTAAGTTATTTTTGGCTTTTCTCAGCAACATAATTCAGACCAATATTTACACTTGTCACAACCACATTGTCTCTCAAGGATACTCATAACCTGGGAAGAGCAGAATTACATGATATTTTCCAGCAATGTAAAACACTTATTCTTTACGGTTTATTTGTAAAATACACCAGTGAATGTAAAAAAGTTCCCCAAGAAGGTCAGCACAAAACCCTGCAAAAAAATTGAATGCTTTGTGTTAAAACTGTATTTCCTTTCAAGGTCCATAGTGAGGGTTGGTTTTTTTTTTTTGAAGATTTCTGACTGAAGCACTAGTATGAGGAGAAAGAAATGGCAGACAAGCATCATCTTTCTTCTGGGACCATTCACAATTAAGAAATTTGGAATCAAACAAAATATTTTTGCTTAAATCTTTGGGAGAAAGTTGTTACTTGTTCTAAAGAAGGCCTATTCAGTATCTTCCGTATACTATCCTAATGCTATAGACACAGGAGTTAATTGTCGCACTCTGCTCTGATCTGGTGAGGACTCAACTGGAGCACTGAATCCAATTTCAGGTGTCATACTTCAAGCATGATGTGAATAAATTGGACAGAGTATAGAAGAGAGCAACAAAAATTATTAGATTTTGAAAACCCGAACTATGAGGAAAGGTTAAAAGACAGGGCATAGTCTTGATAAAAGGCTCATGGGGACTTAACAAGAGCCTTCAAATATCTTAAGGGCTATTATAGAGAAGACAGTGATCAATCATGTACCATGTCCAATGAACAAAAGATAAGTAATCAGCTTAATCTGCATAAAGGGAGATATCAAAGGAAACTTTCTAACTACAAAGACAGCTACCTCTAGAATAGGTTTCCACAGGAGGATGTGGAATCTCCATCACTGGATGTTTGTTAGACAAACACCTGTCATGTACATGTAGGTATACTTGGTCTTGCCTCAGCATTGGGTGTGAATTAGATGACCTCCTAAGGGTACTGTCAGTCCTACATGTCTATAATTCTGTGACTGGGCCAGAGAAAATGAGAGATTAACTCTATAGCCTAGTGTTCAGGCTTTTACTTGGGATGTAGGAAAGCCAAGTTCAAGTGCCTGTGCAAAGAAGGGATGTGAACTCAGATCTCCCATGCCTTAGTGCAGGAGTCTCAAACTCAATCACCATGAGGGCCGCATGAGGGACTACTATGTTCGCCTGAGGGCCGCACCACTGAAACCTTTTCATAGAACGATACTGCAAACAGCAGTAACAATTGTGTTGTCTCGGGCCGCAGGAAGTAGCTTTAGGGGCCACATGCGGCCCACGTGCCATGTGTTTGAGACCCCTGCCTTAGTGCATGCTCTAACCACCAGGCTTTTGGCTATAAAGGGGTGGAGGTTTTCAACAAAATAGGGCTGGATTTTGGGTTCTAAGGCATAGGCTACCTGAGCAGTTGGTCCAACTTTGAATCCTACCTCCAGGAGTCAGGTTCATAGCTGAGAACCCTACACTGAATGGGCACCTTCCTCTGGCCCATTAATCAGGCACCTAGAGGCTCAGATTAACACAAGTTAGCTGCCTAAATACCTTTCCTCAGCATGCCTATCTTCTAGGTGCGCAGCTCATCTTGTGTCTTCTAAAGACTTCTTTCTTAGCACCGGTCTACAACTCCACTGGTGGTCAACAGGAGATACACAAGCTACATGAAGTAGCTACATAATGTAGCTTGCATATCTCCCATCATTTTACTTACAGTGACATACTGCAGAATCTTCATGGTGCCACATCAGCAGAAGATGCCCACCCACCGACACAGCCTTACTCCTTTCCAAGAGGGAGACCAATGGCATTGACTGGAGACCACATCACCCATCGACTGACGTGGTCTACACAACCTGCTCAATTAATGCTGCTGCATTGATTATTGCTGTGGAGCCCTCAGTGTAGACATACACTTAAACATCTAAGTTTGTTCATTCTTTGATTGGGGAGCCAGGGCTGAGAATTCCAATACAAGGCAGGCTGCATAGGTGTTATGCATTAAAATGTCTAAGCCTCTTAACGGATCTAGACAGGACTCTGATAGAGCAAAATACTTAGACACATGTGCAAAACTTTATGCTTGTGAGTAGTTCCCACTGAAGTCAGTAGGACTACTCCTCCCAAGTCAAGTGCTTTGTTGGATCATGGCCAACATTGCCAGAGACATAGGGGTTGAGTCTGTAGATCCCAATGGCAAAGATCTACCTGCTATTTCCACCCACCCATAAGAATACTGAGAGGTTTTTTGTGTTTGTGGGACACTTCTTAGTGTTGTTTCCCAGGTTGTGTGTTGAGGATTACATGTCTTCCACAGGATCATCAAGTTTGGCATGGTGGGATTTGCTCAACAGTAATTGTCACTTTTCTCTGAAAAGCCAGAAGTACCCAAGTCGATCAGAATTTACTATAGAGGCAATGTAGCAACACTAGGCCAGATCCTTGGTTGATGTAAATCAGCAGAGTTCTACTGATTTCAAAAGAGCTGCACCAAATTACATTGGCTGTGGATCTTCTCCAATGTTTTTGAGAGGCTCTTTTTCTGTGACTGGGAACCTAAGGACCACATGATTTGTATGATTAAATCAATCAAGTGGTCCATTAAAATTGATCTCTCTCCAGCACTACTCAACACTGAAACTTCATCAAAAGGCAAAAATCATGAATCTAAGCAATTGTGAAATGGTACATGGGAAGGTGGGAGAACAGAGTATTTCCTTACCCTTCTACAATCAAACTTCTGACATTTGATTACCTTATTCAGTGAGGCACAACAACCAGCACCGTTACTGATCATAAAATGATCTGTCTAACATTTAGCAACAATATTTATATTCCTGAAGATTGATTACAGATTTTATGGAAGACTGCCTGTTAATTTGTTTGCTACTAACTGAGGTTTAATTAAAAAAAAAAACAAAAAAAAACCAACATCCAAATGTTCTAAGATATGGAGGACCAGGATCCTGGTGTGATATTGACTATCTTAGAACTTACTAAAATATGGGGTGCAAAATCATTACAGGAAGGAACTCACCAGTATCACCTTTACCATGATGATGATGAGAAAACAGATTAAGGCAAGATCCTCATATTCATGGTACAGTAAATGTACAGACAGGACACAAAATGAACTTGTATTCCCCAGGTCAATCTCATCTTGCAATAAAGAAATATTCATTTGTTGATATACTTTATTCCCAAGATTGAAGAAAATTTGGCATAAAAAGCAATAAGAAAGGAAATGACTTAACTGCATATTATATTACATAAAGGAGTGAACTGCAAAATTGAACTATTAATAAAATATTTGCTGCACTGACTGTTGCTTAACTAAATAGCAGTACGGATTTATGAAGATCAGCTGGATCGCATTAAAGTTTAAAAGTAGTTTGCTGTTTTCATAATTACCTTTATGCTTGGCTTAATCACATTCATACTTCCCAAGATCCCACTCCCTGAATTCCCCAATGCCGCAATGCCATGGGGTGCAAGCTATTAGAACACTAGCAGGCCCCCAAAGTTAACTTCGGCACTGAACAAAGATTAAGAGGAAGCAAACATCACCAAAGCCTCAAGCAAAATACAGTATTTTTAAACTGTTTGAGTTTAAGGTTGACACAAGAAAGTCAAAAGAGAATAAAATTGAAGTATTAAACCCCAGTTGATTAAAAATATATGGATCCTTTTAAATGTAGTGCTGATTATGTTCCCCCTTGCTTGAATACTAGCTAGCAGTTGTGAGGATTAAAGGAGAGGTATAACTATAACACAGACAGAGTTCAAAGAAAAGATCTTGTATTAACCTGCCAAAAATCACTTGACATAAGAGTCAGCTGTCAAAGCCAATCTCTGAGCAAAAAATACTGGAAACTGATCAAACTACTAACATGCTGTCATCTTCTGAGCGATGGCTCTATCCCACAAGGTGCTGAGCATTATGGGCCCAATCCAGAAAAGTACTTAAGCACCTGAAGAACCCCACTGAAGTTTCAGTTTACAGTTCAGGTTAGAATCTCCTTTTCTGATAATTATTTGGTAAGTTTACCTGTGCCCATAAACACACAACTCCCATTTGATTCAGGCCTGATCTACACAGCAGAGCTCCGTTGATGCAATGTACACAAGTGACGTTATGTAAGTAACATATCTGACATTGACGCATCTTGCATCGAGTAGCCATGCTGCCTTCACTACACTATGTTAATGGGAAAAAACCTCCCATCCACAAAGCTTGCACTTCTCATTCTGGTGAAGTACCAGAGTCCCTGGCAGAACCACTGAGTGGGTTTTCACCAGACCCACTCAATTGATGCCACCCATGGTAGACATGCCCTCAATGATGGTTGGAACTCAGGTGACTGATCAGAAGAGACTTGTTTCCTTTTAATGTAGTTACACACTTCCTCTCATTTTTTCCAACAGCCTCTACAATGAATATTACAGCAAAGTATAATTCTTTGGGTTGAAAAGTACCCAGTGTATGTTTTCTGTTATTTCTTCAGCAACCAATCTTGCTTATACGTGAACATTTCATGACAACTTTGTAAAGGGCGAATGACAATGTTTATGGCATTCGTTCAGTTCCACAGTAATTCAAATACTGTCTTCAGTTTCAAATGTGCATATTTAAAGTCTCTGCATCCTCAAATTCTAAACATGAAGCTACAGGCAGATATTCTTATTTATTCATCCAAAATGATACATTTAAATTAACTGGAAAAAAATGTTCTTGGTTTACAAAGCTGTTAAACTTTACACTGCACACTAAACAGGCAAACTGTCTCTTCAGTCAACAACAGTATTACCACAGGCATAATGGTAAACATCCCTATAAGATATGACATTTAAAAAAAAAACCAGACTCGAGCAATTAAAAAACATACCAAGATGCCCATAGTGATTCTGAGAAATCAATGGCAACTTGGCAATACTTACTGGTAGTGGAAATAAGTTAAAATAATGCAAAGCTGGTCTGCAATTTTCCAAAAACATTAAGACTTATTTTTCTTAAGATCTATTATCTCTGAATCCTACTTTTTCCTCTTCATTTCTTTTTGGGTTTCCTCCTTGTTTGTTTTTCTCCTACAGTTTATCAGTCCTGTCCACCTCCCATCCAAATCAAGCACGTCATTAGGCTGAAAGAATTTATTGTACCATTGTGATCATTTTGCAAATATGTCTGCATCAACTTAGCTCTCAATAGTTCTGTGAGCATCATTTTATGATTGTAATCCCACATTATGAATTACAACCTTAATTTCCTATACGACTTACAGCATGCCTTGGGTTGAAAGCCTGTTTGAACTGGCATTTTTATAGTCTGATGGGCTGCACAGCAAACCCAGAAAAGGAAGGCATGTTTCTCATTTTATGGAAACCTAACAAGAAAATGTCAACTGATGGCTGCCCAAACAACTTGCTAATCTGTTTTAATCACCTTCCATGCCCAGCAGCCCCACAAGGGACAGCAGTGCTGGAAAAATCCCCAGCAGAACGTTAGAAGGAGAAAAGGTGGTTTTTAAAAGAGATGCTCTCATGCAAAGGGCATACCATTGCCAGAAACCAAGTAGGATGACCATGACTTCCCTGAAGGACACTAACCAGGACCCAAAAGATACCTAGGAATGGCAGGAACACTGGAGAGAAAAATATCATTTCAGGTGTTTGCTGGTTTCCCAAAGATCTGTAACTTCCATTTGTTTCCTAGGATTTGTGTGTGATATTTAAAAAGTTGCTTTACAACAGGGGTTGACAAAATTGCTGCTCAGCTAGGTGCCCAGCTTCAAAGCAAGGTACCTAGCTCGGACACCCTTCACTACTGAAACGCTCCCCCCACCACCATTGCTGAAATGCCACAGAATCTCTAAAGGAATTGGTGATTTTATTTTATTTATTTATTTATTTATTTATTTTGTCATCAGAGGGTGCTCCTCCAGTGCATTTTAACTAGGCTGCTTAGCTCTGCAGTATTTAAACACTAACAAATTTATTTATTGCATGAGCTTTCGTGGGAAAAAATCCCACTTTGTCAGATGCTTCAAAGTGTCTAATGAAGTGGGATTTTCTCCCACGAAAACTCATGCAATAAATAAATTTGTAAGTCTTTATGTGCCACAGAACTCCTTGTTATTTTACTGACCTTAACTAACACAGGCACCCCTTTGGAACTTAGCTCTGCAGTGAAAATGCAGCAAAGGAGCACCCTCTAGTGACTCAAAAGAAAAACAGCCAGCTCCTACATTTGGAGGGGGGGGAAAAAAAAAAGCACACACCCACACCCACACAGCTGGCTCCCAGGTACCAGCCTATGACTTTGTGTTGCCATGGTGATCTGGTGCCCAGGTTGAGTCTAGCCTTGCTTTATAAGGACTGTCTTCTTTGCTTTACATGCCAAATGGTCCCCAACGAACTTAAACTGTACATTGGAGTGAGGTGAAATGGGATCAGTGCACTTTAGCTACTAGGGAGATTTGGTCTCAGCTCTCAGGTCCCATGGCTGAAGGAGCAGTACCAGTTAGAGACGCTGCACTCTGGGAGTGTGCTGGAGGTTACGTCTACTCAGCGACTAAAAATCTACAACTGGCTTGTGCCAGTCGATTGGGGCTCATGGGACTGTTTCACTGATGTGTAGACTTCAGGATCCTACAGCCTGGGCACCAACCCAAGCCCAGCCATCTACAGTACTGGAATAAAGCAGCCCCAGAAGCTCCAGTCAGTTGGCACAGGCCAACAACAGGTGTCTATTTGCTTTAGGAGGATGCTCTAAAAGGCCAAAACTAGAGACAACACCTGGACGCCGCACAGATCCAGTGACCTTGGAACCCCAGGGGATTCAAAGGCTGCATCCAATGCTAGTTATTGGTAAACATTCACAAGAGGGAACTCAACCAAGGTCGCAGCAATCATCCAAAGTCAATTATGATGAAGTGTCCCTAGTATGCTGTTGAGAAATAAAGTTGCTTTATGCTACAAAAAGCACTTTGAGGCTCTTAATTTCTCCTTTATATTGTTAGGATAAGCAAAACAAAATAGAGCAACAACAGCAAAACAAAACTACACAAACTTAAAGGCCTTATAATACTTAGGGAATCTGCTTGCTCTCAAGATGAAACAAAGATATTATCCAAATTTAAATACAATTCAGTATTGTCATTAATGTTTTCATGAATGACTTGGATAATGGAATAGTGATACATTTACAGAATTTGCAGATGACACCAAGCTGGGAAAAGTTGCAAGTACCTGGCAGGATAGGATTAAAATTCAAAATGACTTTGACAAATCATAACCAAACTGAAATCAAGAAGATGAAATTTAGTAGAGACCAGTGTAAAACACTACACTCAAATTAAAAAAAAAAAATCAAATGCTCAACTACAAATTGAGGTATAAGTGACTAGGTGGTAGTACTTCTGAAAGGGATCAGGAGTCATAGTGAATCCCAATACGAGTCAACAATGAGATGCAGTTGTGACAATGACAAATGCAATTCTGGATGACATTGACAGAAGCATCATCTGTGAGACACAGGCAGTAATGATCCCACTTAACTTGGCACTGTGAACTAGTATATCCATCTCTGAGCACAATGATTCAGGAAAAAAACATGGACAAAAAGTAGAAAGTCCCTAGGAGAGCAGGCCAACCCTGGATTATCTTTTATCTCCATCCCATCCCCGGTGTTTAGCGGCCACAGTTCCTTCCTTGTTTTCTTCCCATTTATATGGTTATAGAGCCTTTTACTATTACTTTTAATTCCCCTTGCTAGCTTCAGTTTTGCTTGGTTTTGGCAGTTCTCAGTTTCTGATCTTCAAGGGAGCTTTCCTTGCTGATTCATCACATCGTCTATGCCTCCTAGGCAATCTGCTTGATTTTAATCACGTCTGAGGTGCTTGTTCATTCCGCTTGGTCTGCAACCCTTTCTTACAAATCTTTTCCCCTTACTTAGGGCATAGGCTGATCTCACCTATGAGGAAAAGTTAAAAGAACTAGGCACATTAGTCTTGAGAAAGACTGAAGGGGAACTGACAGCAGCCTTCAAATACACTAAAGGCTGGTCCAAAGAGGGTGGTGATCAATTTTTCTCCACATCCACTGAAGGCGGGACAAGACGTAACTGATTTCATCTTCAGCGAGTAATATTTAGGTTCCATATTAGTAAAAGCTTTCTAATCATAAGGGTAGCTAAACTCCGTAATAGGTTTCAAAGAGAGTTTGTGCTTTGGTTGTAGAATCCCCATCACTGGAGGCTTTAAGAACTGGTTAGACAAACACCTGTCAGGAATGATCTAGGCTTAGTTGATCCGGTCTCTGTACAGGGGGCTGGACTTGACGGCTGCTTGAGATTTCTTCAAGCTCTCCATTTACATGATTCTATGACAGACGACTCCAGTGATGTTATTTTTTTATTGTCTATTTTCTCATAAATATCTTCCAACTATATTTTTGCACAGATTTAGCACTGACTGCTCATTGAGATAAAGCACATCTTGCAGCTCTGGGGCCATTTTTTGATAACATCTAAATCTAAAAGTTCTGCAAAAACTGTAGTATGCCTTCTCAAAACTTAACAGCGAGCACAAACACATGATAGGATTATCTGACTCAATATAATACAAATTAGGTCAGACTCCTCTTTCTAGAGCTCCGGGTACACTAAATTTCTATTCATTTGCCTTTGGGTCTGGGAAATTGCAAGACTCTCAAGAAGCCACTGTTCCTTTACCCTCAAGGGTAATCAGCATTTGCTGAAAAATTCTGAACATCACTACTTGACAGTATCTGGAGAACAGAGAGCAAAGCAGCCACTCTCAGACACCTCCATACAGAAAAGACAGCAGCTCATACATCAGAATATTTAATAGTGCAAATGAACTGATAACTGGGTACCTTTGTAGCTTTCAGTATCAGACTACCCTACTTTGATCTGACAAACTTCCTGATAAAACGCAAAATTCCCTTTGCTCTCTGCTAAGCTAAATACAATGGGATGTTAGGAAGGGCAGGTGTTGTCCCAGAAATTTGGAAGAATCCTAGCACCCATCAAACAGAGATGCTAACTCTGGGCTCAACAAATGTGCCACCCAGCTAGGAGTCAGTCTAAAAGCTAAGGCACCTAGCTGCACTGTGGCACTTTTGACCTCCCCCTCTGCTAAAAAATAAAGCCATCACCACCACCATTAACTTCAGCAGCAGCACACAAGCCCTCCTCCCCATAGCCGAAAAAAGTCTCTGCCCAGAGTGCTTTCAGCAGGGGGGTGGGAGGGTGGAGCAGCAGTGCTGAAAGCGTTGACACTGGCAGCTTTCTCTCAGGCTTCAGCTTCTTAAGCACCATTGCACAATTAGGTGCCACTGTGAAATTTGCAGGTGCCATGGAGACCTGGCACCCTGGATTTGTTGAGCCCTATGCAAACTGGTGCACACAGGAGTAATTTGCTCCACAGAAGAGGTGAAGTAACTTATTCTCTCCAAAAAAACAAAGGATGGGGCAATGGGGACAGAGGAAGAATAGTGACTCCACTTGGGGTAGCTCAGCACATGGCCCCTTGCTCAGGACAACTGCAAAGCTATAGGCACACTTGGATCTGCCACCTTCAGTCTATGTGGAGTCCCGTGCAGGGATCTGTGCTAGGATAAGGGTCTGTGCCTATATGCATAGCAAATAAAAAATATACAGAAGCTATTTATATAAACTGCTTTTAAGCAAATTTTTATAACATTTGCTGCCATCACAATGGAAAGAACCCTCCTACATAAAACAGCAATTTTATGCATTACATAGATAAAATGTATGAACACTAGTTAGCACCTAAAAATTTATGATGGTTGACTGTGTGAGATTAGATATATAGATGACATTGCACATAATAATGTGACAGCTATTCTGCAACCCACTTTGCTGGCCTTTTTTATTTTACGAAGGATGAGGCAATAACAATTCTATTTCTTTTAAGCAGAATTGATTTATAGATGAAATTACTATGCCCATGCAATGAAACGTAATTTTATTTTGCATAGACTGGGCAAAATCTAGTATGACTGGCAAAGTATGGAGTTTTCTGAGTTTTTGAAAGTTTTCTGTCACCAATTAAAACTGTTTAAACTTCATCCTTTTTAATTTCCTGTTGGGGGAGGGTTCGACATTTTAATTTAAAATAGTGAAATGTTCATAGAGCCAAAGGGGTAGCCATGTTAGTCTAGTTCAGCAAAACAAACAAGGAGTCCTATAGCAGTTTTAAAGACTAACAGATTTATGAGATAAATAAATGGTAGTCTTTAAAAGTACCACATGCCACAGGACTTGTTTGTTTTGCTGAAATGTTCAGATACTCTTTGTACCATGCTCAGCAATAGGTCTGGTATTACTGTTGAACTAAGTCTTGTATTACTGTTTGCACTACCATGCAAAGGAGTTGTCACAGGATGCACATCTGTGCACCCTGGGTTATGACCGATATGATTTTTCTGTTCACTTATGCACTGACTGTATGCTTTTATGCCAATTATGCCATACAAGCTTTTTTTCATGGATGCTCATAATCTATTCCATATGGTTACTGTTATACCATGTTTCTCACAGCCTCATGCACATGCACAGAGGTGAAAAACATTTTCCACAGCTCAGGGGAGTGGGAGACAGACAGAACCCTCTTCCAGCAACATGTGAACAGCCACAGCTGTGAGCAATCAAGTACCTGTAGGAGGCAACAAAGAATATGCAAACTGAGGTGGGTCAGACCGGTCAAAAAGATCATCTATGCCCAGAAGGACAGGGGTTGAGGGGGGTCTGGAAACAAAAAGGGACACTTGGGGAGGATTTGGGGCTTTTTGTCTGGAATCTCCATCATGAAACAACTTTGAGCAACATCTGGGCCCTACCTGCCCTCAGGCAGAGACTGGCTGTACAAACATCTGACAGCCAAACATCTTGAGCATAAACTTGGACTATGAGGTCAGTTTAGGCAGAGATAGTAGGTTAGTATACATATTTTACCTTTTATTTCCTTGTGGTCACTCCTCACTCATTTATATTGTGATTCTGCCGTGACTGGCCATATTACCACTTAGAATTATAATCTGATCAATAAACTAATACTTGTTTTATCTAAAGCTCTGTGGTCTTTATAGAGTGTGAGTGAAGAAGAGTAGGCACAAAGTGGACAGACTTGACTAACTTATGGTGATTAGAAGTGGGTCCCAATACCTGTAAAACAGTGGCTCCTACCGAGGTATCTGGGGCTGGGGTTGCTCGCTTGGGGACTGTCCCTTGAGTAGCCAGCGGGCACACACCCACTGCTTGGGACCAACTGCACGCGAGAGGCTAGGGTGGACTGACTCAGGAGTGACTGGTCACATGGCAAGGCAAGGTGAATTGGGGTTCAGAAGTGGGAAGGGCGGGGGTCACAGTGGCACACTAGACTGAATCTGGGGAGCAGCCTGTCAAAGGAGGATATTTTGCAAAATAGCACTTGAGGTTGGATTGATTAAATCATGAGGAATATCTAGTTTCTTATATATGTTTAGTTGCATACACTCATTTTCAAGGGATAATATGTAAGAATATGCAGACAGTGGATTTATCGGCATAAAGACTGAGGCCTGTGGCTTCTTTTACATGGTTTTGAATGAACTTAATGCTGGTGGAAAAGATCTGACAGTTCAGAAGGGCAAAGCTTGTCTACAAAAGAAGAAGAAGAATAGCCTTCTTCACTCCACCCTACTATCCTGTCATGCCTCAACCCTCTACTGAGCTGAGATGGTAGATCAGTCTCCTTGCTCATTCTTCCCTTGTCTTCTTTGACAGTCTTGCCAGCCAACTGTCATTTATAGCATTTCTGCAATGCAGACACTTGTCAGTTAGGAACAAGATTTGGACAACCAACTTATTTCACATAGGCCACTGAACAAAGTGCACAGACAACCTGACAGCTTTATACACAATCTACATTTCACAGTGAACTGAAAAGAAGGCTAATCCACTGGTAAGGGCACAAACATAAATTTAAAAGGCATAGGTTCAATTCCCTTCACGTGCAGACTTGATCTTGGGCAAATCTCTCTGTGGTTCAGTTCCACGAGGTTATTACTACTCCCATACCTCACAGGGCGCTGGGAAGATAGACGGCTTAGCCTGGGAGGCACTCAAGGACTATGGCAATGGAGCCATACAAATACCTAAGGTGGACAAAACAATTTTTGGTCACTACTTACCTGTGCAGCATATCAATGTGTGATTGGGTTGTAAAATACTCTCTACCCCTAAATAACTGTTTTGAGAGTCAAAAGTTCTGCATACCCAGCACTCTTAGGCTTATAGCCTTAGAAGCCTACCTCTAGCCATCCATATTTCAAAATTTTGGCCCCAATTACTATTCCCTGGAGCCATCCACTTTCCCAGACAAACTGTATTGTCATCATACAGGTTCTAGTAAACAATATTAAACTACTGGCACGTCTTCAAGAGAATCCTGTATCACAGTGGCTCCCACCCTTTTCAGTAACACAGCATACTTCAACGAGACAAACAATTCCACGGCACACCCATTTTTTTTTCAGCAGAAGTGATTGTTCATAAACTTCACATTTACTTACGTTACTACAGCTACAGTCTTACTAGAGAGGTTTGCAACATAGTGCATGCAACAAGCTAAAGAAGGATTAAGTGCAATGATCTTTCAAATCCACCAGGAAAAAAGTATACATCATCTCAATTTTGCCTTTTGGCCACCTGCACAGTGCTGTACAAACCCAGGCAGCAGGGGAGGGCCAAGCACCCAGGTGCCAGTCTACAAGGAGGCATCCAGCTGGCCCCACACCAGGGCTGGGATGGAGAGGTCCCAGCCCAGGCTGCACACCCTGGCAATGCCAGAACTGCCCCACAAGCCAGAGTCACCCCCAGCGCTGAAGGTGGGGTGGGAAGAGGACTGGGGCCAGAGGCCGCACCACCCTCTGTCCTCTGCACATTTCTGGCTGCCCTGACTGCCCCCAGCCAGCCACCCCTCTTCAGGGGATGGAGAGCAGCTGATGCAGGGCTGCTGCTTTTGGGGACAGGCCTGCTGAGCACCAGAGTTTGGGCCACTTTGCCCCCAGCTCCCCCCAGTATTGAACAGAGGCCACCTGAACCCCAGGTCCTGGAGGGGGCCTGTTCACCGCTGGGGTGGGGTCAGGGCAGGGGCAAATCAGCCCAAACTCTGTGCTCAGTGGGCCTGCACCACAACCCTGCCCCCAAAAGCAGGAGCGCTGCACCAGTCGTTCTCCAACACCTGGGGAGGGGAAATTGGCTGGAGGCAGGTGGGACCACCAGGAACGCGCTGTTCTGCGTCTGCAGTGGATGGAGGGCGGCGCAGCCTCTTGCTCCAGTTCCCAGGGGCTGCAATGTGGCCACCCCACTGCCTCTGACTTGTGGGGTGCCAAGGCAGGGATGGTGTTGACGAGGCAGCCTGGGCTGGGACCCTCCAATCTGGCCCAGGTGCAGGGGCTGGCCAGCTGTCCCCTGCAGCCAGCACAGGCTGTCTGGTGCTTGGGGCTGTCATATTTGCCCTTCCTGGTGCCTCATGCCCCCCTAGACTCTGGATCCCCCCTCCACACAGAGCAGGAGGGGTGTCAGCTGCTGGGACCCTTCCTTCTCTATGTGGGGAGGGACTGCTCAGGGTGGGGGCGCAGCATGAGGCGGTGGACAGTGAGGCAAATGTGACTTGGCCCCCAGTCACCACATAGCCTCGGTAAGCCACTGCACCTGCATCTAGAGTGTTCACACTTTAGAACCGAAAGAACGACACCTCGCTTTTAATTTGACGATTAATTTTCACAAGTTTTATGAACTGTGATTTTGGTTGGATGCAATATTGTTTAAGATGAAACGATGTTTGTTTTACATTGATTTTCATTAGCTTTGTACAAACTATCACGGTACACCTGAACAGTTCTCACGGCATACTTAGTGTGCCATGGCACGCTGGCTGAAAACAACTGCCATATCAGCAGCATAGGTTGGCTGCAGTTTGATTCGTACATTTTATCAAACAGAAGCCAAGAGACTTTTCTGACAGATAGACCAAACCCCTTGCAATACTTGAAATCCAAAGCATGAGAAAGACAGAAAGTCATTCACTTTGCCTCTGGGAATAGGATGGGTGAGGGGGGGTGGCTGACCTACACAGTTAGTCTCTTCTCATCACAGATGAGCTCAACATTGAAGGCATCAAAGCAATGCCAGCTCTCATGATTTTTTCACAAGTGATGGCGTTTCAGTAGGTTACAGAGTTCATCTTGCAACGACACAAGTATCACCCCCGCCAGAAGTCGGAAGACTCTCTCTTCTGCTCAGTTGCCATGGGATGAGAGGGCGAAGAAGGGTGCCAGAGCCCAACAATTCAGTGCAAGTCCTTTCCCTCTTCTCCACTGCCCTCTTATTCTCACCCCACCCACCCACGAATTGCCCTCCTCCTCCAGCACTTTTGCTAGGAACCTGGCTGCAGCCCCCAGCTCTGAGAAAAAAGCTCAGGAGGAACAGAGGTGAGGCAGATGCAGAGGCAAGGTCATCAAATTGATGGTAGGGACTGCAGGAGGTTGAACTAAAGGACATGAGGACCAGTGAGGTGATGGTGGGTGGAGGGGAGGCTGAACTGAGGCAGTCACTGGATAAAAACAGAACTCATGGGGCAAATTGTGTGACAGAATTAATTAATGGACAGATACGGGGAACTCCTGCAAAGGGAGCCACAATCACTTTACGTAATAAATCTGGCAGAGTGATAAACACCCATTGTCTGTTTCTCTTTCTCACACCCACAGAATGGGCAAACGGAGTTCAAAAATCAAAAGACAGACAAGACAAACAATATAATCTTTAAAAAAAAAAAAAAAACCTCAGGTTTTCTGGGGGGTCCAGCCCATGATTTTTGATCTCCTGAGGATGGCAATGCTGTTGTCATGTGTTTTGCATGAATGAGAACAGGAGGACAGCACCTGATGATAGTATTAAAAACAGCATCAGCAAATGTATGGTGGACAGCAATAAGCATGTTAAAAATAAATGGGTATTTAGAAGCACTCTTTTTCTGTCCAAAGATCTCCTTGCAACTTAAAGGAACAACTAATAGCTGATGTACTCAGTCATTCTGCCCAAATACATTCAAGAGCAGCATAGGGGAAACCTAAACAAAAATCGCCAAGGCTCAAGGATGTGCTCTAATGAACAAGAAATGGCAGAGCAGTCCATAACTGCCGGCCCTTGTCACCTAAGAGCTCTGCCTCCTGTACCTTCTTGCTGTGGCTCCGTTGAGGTTTGTCCAATCAAGCAGACTGATAAAGAAATCCACAAAAGGATTTAAATACGTAATTTGCAGTGCTTAAATTCAAAATTTGGATCCTCAAAGCCACTGCTCAGCTGCTACCTAACTCTATCGCCCCTAAGAGCCTACCGGTATGTTTCCCAAAGTACAGAATTTTTCTTGGTGGTCATGTGCAAATCCTCCTAAAGTCTTCAGCAGCAGCCTCAAACTGCACATTTTCCTACCTGTGTTCCTGATACAGGGACTGGAACCTGAGACTCCCAAGAAAGTGCCCTAACCACTAGGCTAGAGTCTCTCACTCACTCTGTGGCCCAATGACTATTTAAATATTTCATACGAAGTGGAGCAGCTTCAACAAGAGAGACCAAGGGACACGCTTCCCCGGCCTCCTCTGCAGTCCTGTGGTTAGGGCAAGGATGTCTAGTTGGGTACTGGGATGTGGGCAGGCAAAAGTCTGCCTTTGGGATCAGTCTGAGGAGAGAAGCTACTGAGCTCACAACTCAACTGAACTCAGGGGACAGCAAATGAAAAAAGCAGGAACAGTTGTGAAGGTCAAAGGGTCAAACACAGAGAACCTGAAGGAGACACCAAACAAAGAATCCCAAAGTACGTCCACTGTTCCTCAAAGGTGTCCAAGGAGTCAGCGGTGTGGCCCAGACGAAATCTGCCCAGACACATGAATGGACAGAGGAACAGAAATAGGCCCACAATTGCAAAGCACCTTGTTTCCCACGTTCCAGGTGAATGGTCTAACCACTAGGATCTCAGGTCCGGGGACAGGGAGCATCACCCCCGTATTTATTGAGAAAGAGCTGACCTGATTTAGCTGTTTAACTCCAACAAAGAGTTCCCGACTGGGCATTCCTCTAGTCCAGAATTAGGTGGTTAATTCCTAAGCTCCACCCTTTTTCTCAGCATTTCCTATTGACTAGCTGAGGTTGCTCTTGCTCAGCATGCTGCCTGTTGTGAACTCCTTTCTCAAGGACTATAGAGACTAGCTGCTGGCAGTCAATGGGAGATACATAACGTAGCTGGCATATCTCCTGTCACACGTACGTTGACATACCACAGCACCTTTGTGGCACTGCATTGATGGAACATGCTTTCCCATCAACACAGTCTTACTCCTTTTGGAGAGGTGGATTACCATCGTTAGCTGGAGAGGCCATGTGGGATTGACTGGACAGGTGTACACAACCAGCCCAATTGATCCTGCTTCCTGCCTTCATTACGGCAGAGCCTGCAGTGTAGCCATACCCTTACACACCTATTTCCCCGAGCACCGAATAAAGTGCCTGGGCTGGGAATCCCACTTAGTGACAGGGCACATACAGTTAAGTACTGCAATGCTAAGCTTTAAACCTTTTTCTGGCTCAGCACAAGATGCTACTACTTTTGATGCCCTGTAGCAACCTCAAGTCAACACCCTTGACTATTGGTGTCACTTCATCATGTAGGGCCACAAGCCAAGGGGCATAGACTATCACAAGGCGAGGTAAAAAAAGAAAATCAATTTCAATCCTCATAAGATGAAACCACTGATGTGTGCAAGCACTAAAGTCCAGAAGGCAAATCCTACAAGGAGGCATGAGGGTGGCTGTCCTCTCCATATCCTGAGGGGCTGTTAAAGGGACACAGAGCAATGCAAATGAACAGGCCACAGTTAACATCTGAGACAATAAGTCTCAAACTCATATGCCACGGAGATTAATTGCACAGTAAGGAAAAAAAAAGTTAGAAAAAATTCCAGTATATTTAAGGAAAGTGAGTAATACATGTAATTAGAGAAGTTAATGATGACTGTGTAAATTGGATACTAATTTCACCTGTAGTTTAACTTCAGCAGTCTAAAACTGTGCCTTTTAGCTCTGTTTTAATTTCTGTCTTAGACAGCAACTGCATTTAGAGCATTCAACAAAAAAAGCTCTTTAAGGGTCTCCACAAAAAGTCTGGAAATTTCCACAAAAAGTGTACATGTCAGATATGCATCTGAATATCAACCAAATGTTTAGCAATAATTTCCTCTTATATGATTGTTGCGGAAGTGAGTATGGCAGCAAGAAAAAGAATAATAAGCAATACAATATTTTCTACAACAGTTTCATACGATGCTGTGTCTTGCAAAGGAAACATACTGTGAAACAGCCTAGAAATCAGCAATCAGGGTTTTTTCCCTTTTTGAGTGGTTGAAAACAGTAAAGACGATTAAGTGTTTTAGTCGAGTATTCAGGATTTAGGCAAACAGAAAAAAAAACCCTTTTAAATGAGAATGTGGCTTTTAAAACTACTTGAGTGAAGAATTTAGCATTTAGCTTATTGTATAGAAATGCACAACAAAACACATTTTTACAATGAAACTAAACCTTAACAGTGATCTACAACAACAAAAACAATGATTCTTGCATTTGTTGTTCAGATTCCTACTCTGCCCTACCTTCTCCCATTATTTTATTATTTTTCATATGGTGGTAACCCTTATGGACTCCAGTTATAGATCAGGATCCCATTACATTAGGTTCCCTACAAACACAGCAAAAAACAATGATACCTGCCCCCAAAGATTTTACAAGTTTAGTTAATTTTCCAGGGACTCTTCCTGAGACTATTCCTAACCATTTGAATTGTTATTTCTTTCATGACCTAATGCTTTCCAAACTTGGATGAAGCCAGTAAAAAGATGTTGCCATAGCAAAAAGCCTGACATGATGATATTTCAAACGTTTTAATTCACTCACTGGTTAATCTAAAGGGACCTCTCTCACTACCAGTTAATATCAGGTCTTACTAGGGAAGTCTTTAACCTCCTTAGACTTACAAAATTGTATGCAATTCCACTTGAGAAAGGGAGATACCAACAGATTTGTGTTAAAGACAATTTTCATTTTTTTAATCCAGCTCCTTAACTGTGCATTGCTGGAACTGTGAAAGGAATTTGGAATCCCTCATCTTGTCTTTAACTTTTTTTAAAAGGCACTAATGAGGAGAACAAGGAAGTTTGAAATGATATGCAATAGCACAGATACATCTTAAATGTGATGCAATCCCCCATCTTGTCTGTAATTGTTTTTTTAAAGGTGCTCTTTAGGAAAGTAGGTAAAGTTTGCAATGACATGCATTAACACAGACCCATCATAAATGTGCAAACTTTAACAGGGCCACTTTGACTCCTTATTAGTAAGCAACCTTTTACTCAGGCATACAGTCCAATGGCAGAATCAGAGCCCTAAGGGAGGGGGCCACCTATAAAAGAACAAGCTTAGTTTTAAAAATGTAAATATGTTATGAACTGCCAGTGGACCGGGGGCGGGGGGGGGGTGGCTCTGAAGCAGAACAGTCTATTTTTAAGTGACAACTCAGCCCACTTGGCATTCCCCCCTCATGCCACTTGGGTTCTCAATATTTCAAGAACACGCTTCCACCTGACATCTTGTTTGCATGAGGTTTTCCACTAACAATACCTCTCCTGAGAAAGAAAAACACCTGCCCAGATCTCTGATGAAGTGGGAGTTTCTCCCTCGAAAGCTGATGCAAGCAATAAATTTGTTAGTCTTTAAAAGTGCCACGGGATTGCCTGTCTGACATTAACAGAAGAGCACACTGGCAGGGTGCCTCAACACCCTCCTCATTTAAAAACACCAGAGCCAGCAGCAACCATAGTGGGGGAGAGCGTCATCAGATAGACAGATGGGGTGTAAAATCTCCTCCCACCCACCATCAGTGCAGGTGGACTGCTAGCGCCACGGATAAGGGGCACACACACAACCAAGACGGCTCATTTAGGGTATGTGGTGGGGAGGGTTGTTTGCAAAAGTGGCCATCCAATCGGCCCCAAGGCTCTGCATTGCAGATGGGCAAGCAACCCCCAGACCAAAGCTGCAGTCAGGAGCAGAAGAAGCAGGTGACGTCCCCGACTGTGCAGCCCAGCCCATCCTACAAGGGAACAGCAAAGCGGTGCCTGCCCCCTCCTCTCTCCAGCCCTGCCCTCCTGCTCTCCCACGGCAAGAGCCAGGCCCAGTGACCCACCCCCAAAGCGCTGCCCCCTAGAGCAGCGCCCAGACGGAGTACGACCCACCCCAACGACCTGCCACCTTGCCCTCATTGCCCGGCACCAGCCCGCGTGGCACACGTGGCTGGTGCAGCACAGAAAACTCCCACCCCCTTTCCTGGGGTGGGGAGTGGTGCCTCCTCCAGCCCCAGCCAGCACAGCCGGGGCTAGCAGCTTCCCCAGGACTTGAAATGGGGTGTGTGTGTGTAGAGGATGCTCACTAAATTGTTATCATACTGTTAATAGGTGACCACTTGAGGTGGTGGAGTTTGGGAAATTCAGATGGGGGTGTGGGTGTTATGGAAATCCCTGGCTGTGGCCTTGTAGAGGAGGCTGGATAAAGGGGGAAGCAGGGGCTGCACCCAGCATCGCTCCCTCTGCCCTTTGTGCTCTTCAATGGCTCTTTTTGGGAAGTGTATATAGGGACCTGCCCAGGACACGCTCCAGGAGCACATGGCGGGTGGGGAGAAACAGCCCAACAAACCGCCCTTGGCCACTACCCGGTTCTGCAGTTGGCTCAGGCGTGGCTGCTCCACCTGCCAGGGTGGTTCCCCCTTGTCTTGCCTTGCCCTGCCTAGCCACACAGGCAGCTGCTGCTGCAGGGGTAGCCCCTGATCCCCGCATATCCTGGCAGGGTTGCAGGGCAGAGCTGTGTTGGGAGAACGTAGCACCTGTGCATTGTCCAACGTGCAAGGCTTGGCAGGGCCGCTGCTTCCATCTCTGGGCTCAGAGATGGAAAAGAAAAGCCTAAGGAGGGTGCTGAGCCAGAGCAGGTTGGTTCCCCCCTGCTCCCAGCCGAGGTGGAGGCTCTAGGCCAGTGGTTCTCAACCACTGTGTTGGGACATATTGTGTTACCACACAGCTGTATGTATGTCCCAGAGAAGTGGTTTTCAAACCTTTTTTCTTGGGACCCAGTTGAAAAAAATCATTTATGCCCACAAACCAACATTTATATCTTTGAACAACGCACTCCAGTCTTTAGTGGTGGCAGAAGGGGGTGCCATGCCCCAGTACCTGAGAGTCTGCAAACCAGTACTGGGTCCTGACCCTTGGTTTGAAAACCACTGTCCCAGAGAGCCAGGGAGATGGCTAAATGCGGCATGGTTGGGGTGGGCTGGTATGTTCTGTAGAGTCACAATACGCTGCCAATTGTGTCAGGACCCACAAAAGGCTGGGAAGCACTACTCTAGGCGTTAGGCAACAAGGGCCCTTTACACGTGCTTCTGCCCAGCACGTCAGCTATTTCCTGGGGGAGGCTAAATCCCCTGCAACAAACAGCAAATGTAGGGCACCGCCTTGCAAACTACAGGCAAGAAAGCGTTTCTTGGAAAGCTGTGCTTTGTTGTGGCTGTAACACGTGGCTGGCTTTTCAGAAGACCCTGTAATAGTTCCTGGTAATGGGGTGTTTTTCTCCTGCCTTTTCTCAGTCACCCATGAAGTTTAATGAGGCATTTAGGGATGTTACCTTCAGAGTCAATGGGGTAAGTATGTTTAGTCTAATGCACTCGCTGCCAAGCCCATAGGTCTGTTGCAAGCAGATCAGAAGCCATAGACTCCTTTCACCACACACTTCACGACCCATTAAACTTACTCTGTGATAACAGCTTCTGTATAAAACAGAGACTGTCATGCACTTCCTCAAACAATTTACATTCTCACCAGAAGCACATTTGGGAGGTTCGTTCCTCTTCCAATACTTTACCAGATTTATCTCCAATCACAGCAAAAAGATCTACTGCAGCTAAAAGAGGTAAATTGTAAAGGGAAAAACAATTCTGTGTCACAAAGCTTTGGTGTTTTCGCCCTTTAAACTCCATGGGAAAATTCCCTATAAAGACTGCTTACCCAGGTTTAAAAATTATAAACAATATCTTATTTACATGGCCCCTTTCATCTTAAAAGATCTTATAACACACCACCAAATTAGCAATCTGGTCATCAAAATACATATAGGAAAAACATCTATACTTCTCCCACTAGTAAAATACAGCCTTTTCTTAAATATAAATATAACCGCTGTTAAGCAGGGTAAATGACTTCTCATCAAAGAATTCAAGAGAGGACCTGAAGAATACCATATGCCAATGAAACTGTATGTAGAATTTGGGCAAGAAGGATGTAAGAATTAAATAAATGCATTAAAATAAGTGAAATCCACTATTTCAAACCTCTTGAATAAGTTTAGAGATGCATCAGTCATCACTGTATTATAGTCTGTTATATTTTAAGAACAGTGGTTACAATGTATTTGACAATTAACATGTTTTTGAAAAACCACATTCCAGTTGTAAGAGTTCCTATCCAAAACTTTTGTTTTTACCACCTACTTTTTCCATAGAATTGCTTTCCTCAGTTTCATTTACTGGAGCGATTACAACTGGGACTATTCTTGACACCTAAGGGAGTATACATCTACAGACCTTTGTCTGTAATGGTAACTAGTAGCAATATGTTTTCCTGTTGGTGAGGATTTTACCTTCATAAGACTTGCATGAACAGTCCAAAGACAGCAGCTTAAAGACATGTTTCCTTAACTCCTTGAAACCAGGTATTGCATCTTCTGTATTTGACTATTATAAAAGGCATCCAACTCCCCCCTGTGGATTCTAGATTCTAAAAATGCATGCTTCAGAATAGTTCATGTAACAGTGAACAAGATGCCCCACATGGAGCTTGCCCTTACACACTGATCACAAAATTGCATGTGTCACATTGGCACCCTCTCTCGAGTCTTTTTATGCACAGAAAAAATGCTAGATGTTGAGGTCATATCCACACTACAAAATGATATCAACCTAATTTACGCTGGCACACAGCCACCACAATTCTTAAATCATTTACACGTGTGCACACTTAGCCCCTTCTGACAGTGATTTGCATCTTCACAAGGAACACCTATATTGATTATTTTGTCAGTGTGGGGAATTGTGGGAGGATTCCTTAAAGACAGTTAACACTCAACATAAGCAACATACCAGTAGTATCTACACACTGACACTGCTTCAATCTAAATACATCAGCCATGACTTTGTACTGCTCAGGGAAGTGGCATTACTAAATCATCATGGAGAAGCACTTACATCAGCAAGAATTTCATTTAAATTTACAAAGCAGTTTATGTCGACCTAACTGGATAAACCAGGCCTCAGTAACAATAGAAAGAACATTTTGGATAAGAGTAGTTAATTCCATTCTCATTGCTGAAATTTATTGATTCAAGTCACACGTCCTCATAATATTTTTTTAAACATAAAAGAATGTAATTGCTCACCAGATTGTAATATGAATGCAAATGAACTTGCTGTAATTATATTTTGCAATTCTCTACTTTAAAAACTAAGAAAATAGAACAGACCTGAAAAGTAATTTCAAACTGCAATTCTTCTTCTTACCCCTGTATCATGCAAGAGTTACCATACACAATCTGCTCTGTTACACTGTAAAATATTTTCAGTTCATGACTTCACATCACAGGTATCCAGATGACAACATGTAAATGTTCACAAGTCCAAAAGGGCTTGCTAACTGTCTATGAATCTTAAGTAAACTCAATATTCCTCCATCCTGTGTTTTATTTACACCTTACACTATCAGAGAGTGCCCCCTAACAACATTAGAAAGTCATGGATAAACCCACAACAACCTGTGCAATCTAAGCCAAAGGAGAGGTTATTCCCTAACAAAGTGTGCCCGTTTAGAGGAAATGAGAGACCCTAAATAAGAATGGACACTGCTATTATTAAGTACCATTCAAACTTTGAATTAAGTACCATTCAAACTTTAAAGACTTAGTGGGTGCCATGCACTTGCTGCCTGGTGTAAAAATTGACAGACTGAGACTGTTTTGACCTGCATCATCATAAATAGTTTGATATCTGAGGAAACTAAAGAAAAACCAGAAAATAAAAGAACCCTACCCCACCTAGAAAGTTTTTGAAAAATTGTGATGCAGGACTTATAATTCCACAACTTCTAGTTGAAATGACAGAAATTTGGGTCACTAATCCTACCCCCATGCACTCCTGAGGAACACTGAATTTCAAAGGAATCCTAAGCATTGTTCCCTCTAAGATGTGCACATGTGCATGCATACAGGTTGTAAAACCCGTGCACGCAACAAAATAAACCATGAAAAAAAAAACAATCAACAGTGCTAATGCTAGCGCGCACAACAAAACTTTTTGTGCACACAGCCTATGAAACATTAGAGGTAACATTGATCCTAAGCATTCCAATTTTAGAGGACTTAAAAGGTCGACCTTTAAACAGAAGTCATGATGTAACCTTTCCTTATAGTGGCACTGCCATGCCACTATAACTAGGAGTTAGTCTAACTTCAGCCTGCATAAATGGTAAGTTTTTAAATCACTAAGTAATAAAACACAGGGACACTCTTACTGCACACAGAGAATGGCCATTAATATTAATGGAAATTAGATACCCCTCAAGGAGGAAAATATCTCATTTTCATTAAACCAGTTGATACATCTGGGGCTGTGGTGATAATAAAGGGATACTGAACACTATTAGAGAGTCAGAGGAGTGTTTGAGAAGGATTTCTGTGTGTCACTTCCATGACAGAATACAATGGGATTCTAAAAACAAGACAGCCCCATTTATTACATTTTAACCGATTCCATGTCTGACTTCAGAGCTGGTATTCAAATATTTAAACAATGAATCAGCCATTCTCTCTGCTGTTAACATCTTACTAAAATACAGAACCAGGTATGGAAAATCGTTGGCCAGCTCCAGCTTCAGGATCATCAAAGAACCACTCTTCACATTTGCTGATATTACAGCTCACAGCAGGATCATCCTCATCATTTTGGAGAGGCCATGCATGTTTAATAGGCTCCTCTAGGTCAATTAGGTACTGAGTGGGGGAAAAAACCCTATCTTCTCCATTATCGGTAGCTACAGAAGTTCACTTACCACTTCCCATCTTATCCATTATCTTTTATCACTGTAGTCTGTCCTCAGTGCCCTAATTAGTTCTCTAGCCATTCAGTAATAATATTGATAGCGATTTGGTGGTGTAACCAATGCTCTTCTCAAAGGCAAAAAAAATCTTCCATTGCAATCCTGTCTGTTTTCTCTCACCTCACCTAAAAATTTATGGTAGAACCCACGTTATCAGGCATACACACACATTCTTGAAAGGTCTTTATGAGACAAGCTCACAAATGTTGGTCTGCAGGTGAAAGAAAGTGTACATTGCTGGACTAACATACCACCCTTGCATCTCAAACGAGGAGAGTCTCTGTAAAAGAAAGCATTATGCTCTTCTTCCTTCCTTGTATATTGATGAATTTGTAGCCATCTGGAAGTGACACAACAAGAGGGGGGATGGCAAGCACTGAGCGTATAGCACTATGTGCTGAAAAACAGATCAGCAGACACTTGCTGGAACTCACTGGATTCTTACTGAAAATGCAACTGAGAGCACAAGTTCTTGTGCTTTCAAAACCTGAAATTCTCTTGAATCCTCAGTACGTTCCAGACAATGGTACTGCACACCTCTTCTATGATGCATTGAATGACCTGTTTCGTCAGCTGAGTCACAGATGTTCATCGGTCCCTTAATTCACCTCAGCAAAGACAGAGTGATCTTGTAGTTAGGCCAAGTGGCAGGGAGTCAGAGGCTTGATAGAAGTCCCAGCTCTGTCAGCTAACCAGCTGTGTGACCTTGCACAAGCCATTCTGTGCCTCTGTTTCCCCATCCGTACCACACCTCTCTCGCAGGGATGTCACAAGGTTCACTCAATAAATCACTGTGAATCCCACTAATGTGCTGCATATAAGATGCTTCACAGGCACCAAGAGTTACTAATATGTCCTGTCACTGATATTCTATTTTTCCTCCTGGGACCAAAAACAGCAAACACGGGACCTTCTAATTTACTGTGCTTGTTTCCGTTAGCCTCCATTAACCATCTTAAGACATTAATAAACATGCATATGGTGTGGGCTGTTTCTTCAGATGCAAACAAATATACTCAGATAGCTCCACTTTACAGTCTGTAGTTGCCAGTTTCAAATTAGTTTTCAGCAAGCTGGCAGGAAATGGAAGTGCACCTTGGCAAGCACTGGATTTCTGCAAGCACTGGAATTTGTAAAAGCACTAGGAATTACAAACCACACAGTTTCATAAACACCTAACAAAAAGTCTGAAATTCCACATGTGAAGACACTAACTTCTTCAGAAATCCAAATGGCTTCGTATACGAAAACTTCTTTGGTAAGACATGTTTCCACTTACTGCCAATTAACTCCAAACTGATTTAAGATGGACAATTTGTCTTCACAAACTTCACTGTCAGCCTCCAACAGAGAACATACTCCAGAGGATGATCTGGTATGTACAAATTCTTCTTGATGCCATATTTAAAGTCATCCTCAATCATCAGCAATCAACATAGGGAAGAAGCTGTCCATTCAATAGCCTCTCGTTCTAGTATACGTCACTGGACCAAGATTTCATAGTCCGAGCACATAGCTGACTGTTTTATTAGCTGAAGTTCCCATGTGTTCTGCATTATTATGGGGGAGTATTTACATCATACAGAACACAAGTAAACCGACAAAGAAGGATTCTGTCTACTGCGATATCTTACCAAGTCATGCTCCGCTTTTCTTCAAGGTCCTAAGCACAGGGTCCAGATCTCCCCCCCCAACACACACACACACACACACACACACACACACACACACACACACACAGTACCACCCTCAGGGCAGCACTCAGGCAGGAAATCTCCATGGGTATGTCTACACTTTGAGGTTACGTTGACTTAAAGCTCCTTAAGTCGACTTAAGCTGAGCCCAGTCCATATTTAGAAATTACGAAGTCAACTTAAGCAATTGCTTAAGTCGACTTAATAACTTCTGCCCTGTAAGTCAACGTAAGCATTTAAGTTGACTTTACAGGGCAGAGCCCACCCCCTTCTCTGCCGCAGGGTGTGATCAGGCTCCGGCCCCAATCCGGCCCTGGGGGCCCAATCTGGCTCCTGCTGTGCGATGAGGAGTGGGGAGCCGGATCTAGCTCCCAGCCCGTCTCCGCTGTGATGGGGGCTAGTAGCTGACCCCTGCAGCCTGTGGAGAGAGGCTGAGAGCCTGACTGGGCCCCCAGCCCCTCTCTGTAGGTAGCAGGGGCTGGCAGCTGACTCCTGCCTGGTAGTTTGCAAGTGGCCAGGGGCGCGCAGAGTCGGCTCCTGCCCTGGCCACTTGATCATAAGCGGCCAGGGCAGGAGCCAATTCCATGCACCCCGGCCGCTTACGAGCAGACAGGGCAGGAGTCAATTGCCAGCCCCTGCCACCCACAGAGAGGCCCAATCAGGCTCCCAACCTCTCTCTGCCGGCTACAGGAGTTAGCTACCAGCCCCCACCAGTGGCAGAGAGGGGCTGGGAGCCAGATCTGACCCCCAGCCCTTCTTTGCAGGTTGTGGGGGCTCGGAGCCAGCTTGGAGCCCGATCTGGCTCTGAGCTGCTTGCGCTGAGCCCCGGAGCCTGTGGAATTGCCCAGGCTCTGAGCTGCTTGCACCGGAGCACAAGCAGCTTTTAGCCAGTCCAGGCTCTGAGCTGGCTCCTAGCTCCCACCGCCTGCAGAGGAGGACTGGGGGCCAGATCTGACTCCTCCGTTGTGTCTGTACTGTGTCCACCATAGCCATGCCCTGAAGTCACCTTAACAAGGTCAACCATGTTAAGTCAACTTCCCAGGGCCCCCCAGTGCAGACATAGGTCATGAGGCTGCCCAAGCAGATTATCTTCTGTGCCCTTCCATTGAGTCAGCAGCGTTTGCTCTGCACTCCCACAAAAGGTTATTTTCTACACCTCCAATCCTGGAAGATCCACAGAAGGCCATGGCTATCCACGGGGGAGCTTTGCACCTCTGCCATGCCTCTGTACGGGCTGTGGCCCCCAGAACACAATGGCCATTGCAGCCCTGCTTCCAGGGCCTCTCCCTAACCACTGGGTGAGCCGCCCAGAACTCCTGCTGGGTGATCCACAATAAAGTCAATGCCCATGGGAGCCGTGTCCTCTTTTCTGACTCAGCTCTGCAGTGCATGTGTGTGCGTGTGCATGCGTTTTCCTACCCAACTCACTCGCTATTCCTAGCCCAACCATTTCTCCCCCCAGCCTTCAGTTTCTAAATCCACACTCATAAAAAGCACAGAATCATGCAGCACCCTACACAGTGTACTAAGGAGAGCGCTGAGGAGACTTTTACAGAAGCAGAAGCATCCTTGTCTTCATCTGCAGAGAGCCCCGTCTATGCACAGTTACAGAGGGTAAGAATTGGGCCAGTGTTCCTTAGACTAACTTCATGTCCAATACTGCAGTAGGAAAAAAGCCTCCCATTGACAACAGTGGGAGATTTGATGGACTACGTCTGCCCTATAATACACTACTTACGAGGCTTGACAAACTACAAGCCTCTCTCCAGGGAGACAACAGAAAATGTGAAGAGGAACACTTGAACATGACGGCCACTTAAGAAGTGAACATCACGACCACTTAAGAAATGTACTGAGGTGGACACATTTTCAACAGACCTCTAAAACACCACCTACAATCTTTTCAGGCATATCTATTTGCTTACACAAATATCCCATTAATGCATACAGTGTAATTGTTAAAAAGCTTTTAAAAGACTGGAGAAGCTCTGAATAGTTACTGGGCACTCCTTCTCATAATTTTCATGAAGCTGCTATATAACATATCAGGTAGGTCTTGCTAGATCTTTGCCCTGTCTGATAGTTAGCAAACCTATTTAACTACACTCTGCAGTATTTCTTTTTATTCCTTGCTTAATCTATACAATTTTACAACTTTACTTTGCACCTCACTAGCTTAATATTAAGCAATCATCTGCTTTGGTAACCCATAAATAGAGTCAAAATTCTTTGCATTTCACAGCCACTAAACATTTTCTGGTCTTACAGCTAGCTAACTAGCTAGCTAGCTAGATTGATCAATCTTGCTTTTCAATCAGCTACTTAAATCCTCTTTTTGTGTGATGCTCTGCATATTGACAGACAAGAGCATTATGCCACGGTAAAAATCACTGTCACACAAAATAACATATTTGCGGTACCCCCCCCCGCCATTTTAGCCAAAAACATGACAGTTCAAAACCCAGACAGCAACTGTGCTGTGCTACAAATATATTATTGTTGGTTTCCTCTTATGTCATATTCATTTGTCCCCCTTATACTCTGCTTGCAATATTTAGTCAGGGTAGAGGGTTTTAAACATGTCAATGACATAAATAAATGTTTAAGTGGCCAGTCTACCTGGGGCTATCTTCTTGTCACATCTCGTAAACTTAATGTGGTTGGATCTGGTCAGTAATAAGAAGGGAGACCTCCAAAGAAAAGCCAAGTGCTGAAGTAAATGGCACTGATTATTCAATAGGTGGCACTTTAACCTCAGCCTAGAAGTGAATAAATGCCCGCAGGACCGTGTTAGGAACACTGTTTCTGGAGATGCCAACTTCTGAACAAGACTAAACCCCTGCTGTTATTTCTTATAGGCATTCAAAAAGATTCCCTGGCATTCTTCTTAACAGTGGAGTTTTAACCTTAATATCTCGGCCAATTCCAGAGCAGGCGCACAAACCACCTGCCTAAACTTCCCCTTCCAGATTCCATTACAGCAGTCGGTTACACCTGATTTCCCCCCGCCTTAAGGCTGCTGTACAAAGTGCTAGCACAGAGTGGTTATTGCACCGTAGTGGTGGCAGCGTTCCAGTGAAACTGTTCTCAATGTACTCTATAGCTAGTTGAGAGAGATCTGGACTCATTCAGGAGAAAAGCACTGCATACACCTACATTGCTATTATTAACTCACAAGCAGGACCAGACTAAGGCAGGGACTTTGGCAGCTGCAATCCTGGGCCCTGCACTATGGGGTGGGGGGGACTGTCACCCTACCAAAATCTGGCCCCATCCAGCCGGTCTGAGAGGCTCACTGCCCCACCCCTGGGCTGGCTGATCTGCTGCACCAAGTCCAGGACCTGTTGAGACAGACCAGCCTGCCTAGGGTGGGGTGAAGCACTGCGAGCCATGGTCTCTGACCTGAGGATCCTGGCCCCCACCATGGCTGGTCAGGCCATGGCTCCAGACCTATCCCTCAGCCCGGATCTTCGCACCATTGCTGGACAGACTGTGGGCTCCAGACCTTCCCTACCCCGGCACCAACTGGGCTGGGCTGCCCCACCCCAAGGCTTGGCACTAACATGGGGGGGGGAGAAAATAGTGGGCAGCACCAGGCCCCCCAGGGCCTTGATCTAGTCCTTCTCCCAAGATCTCTATTGACGTGAAATCCATTTGTAAAAAGTTTTCAAATGATAACATTAAAAAGAATGTGCCAAGCTCCCAAGGTATTCTCTGTCTTATTTTCCTCACCATCACCCTTCTCATTTTTGCCCCTTCCTTGTGACCATGCTCCAGGCAGGGTCTTAATATATTCTGCTTGGTACCATGATCATGTATAATTAAAGAAACACAATAATAATATAAAACTCCAAATACCATAAACCTCCTACATTTAAATAATTACTAGCTGTATCTTAAAATAGCATGTAGAAGTGCCAACCAGGGTGAGGTTTTATTATGCAAGATGTTAAGATATACAGCAAAAGACAAATCTTCATTCAAAGGAGCTCAAAATATTGGTTTGAGACGTGACATAACATATTTGTCAAAAATCTTCATTTTGTATTTTGATTTATTAGTTGTCTTACCCAATTTAAGAAGTCCCATGTTATGCAAGGTAAACTTTTCAAAAGTACCTAAGTGGGGGGGTCATTCAGGAAGCCTGGGGCAGAACCAGGAATTAAACCCATATTTCAAATCCCAAAATTCACTCCCACAACAGCATTCCTATTCCTGATTTTTTAAACAATTCATCCTTCTAAAATTATTACTTAAAATGAGTATCAAATGCCCTTATGTTTCTTTAACATTTACACAATGTATTTCTACCAACCAGTTTTGCAAGTTGCTGATTAATCAATTCTCTTTCTGCATTTTCTACCAATAATTCAGATTTTTAAAGCTGAGTCAGTATTTTTCCAAATCAAGATGTGACTGTAATTAGTAAATAAATAATGACAGCAAATCATCAAGGCCCAGTCTTAGGGGCCAGATTCTAATCTTGGTATCACAGTATACAATATTATATCTCTCAAAAGACTCCCAGCTAAATGTCATGCATCCGAGATTAGAATCTGGGCACTAAAAATCTATTGATACGGATAATAATTGCAGTGTCCAAAGACTGTCAGAAGGCAGCAAGATATTAACTTTGAATGAACAGAAATCCAAACTATTGGTAAGAGTGAGCCATCCATTCTAACTCCCCCTCTTTATTTAGTCATTCACAAGTGTCTCAGATATAACTCTGTTTTTGTTGAAGTTTGTCATCTCAGACTAAAAGTAAGTTTGAACGGAATACAATGAATTGTTCTGAATTATAAGAGTTGGAAAAAGATTTTCTTTTATTTAAAAGATAGTCATTCTGTCTCTCTCTGGTTTGATAACACAAATACCTCTTCATTTTTAGAGTTCTGACACATCTTATACATGGTCCTTAATGAGGAGTGGGATCCTACCCAAGTTAGATTAAAAAACTAAGACATTAGAAATGATCAATGGCAAAAATAGTTATTGTCTGCTGAAACAAAGAAAGTGATGCCAATTTTCAATACAACTCATTAACGATAAGGTAGGTAAGCTGCCGGTCTTATAGAATCTTAACATACATGTTCCAAAGGGGCGGCCATGTTAGTCTAGTTCAACAAAACAAACAAGGAGTCCTGTGGGACTTAAAGACTAACAAATTATTTATTGTGTGAGCCTGCATTGGAAAAAAATCCCACTTTGTCTGTTGAAGTGGGATTTTCTCCCACAAAAGCTCATGTAATAAATAAATTTGAGTCTTTAAAAGTGCCATAAGACTCCTTGTTTGTTTTGCTCAACATACATGCTCAAATTTATGTACTCTGCTGAGTTCCAGCTAAAATAACTGGGAATGTTTGCAGCTGTAAGTTTAAGCACATGCATAATTCTTTGCAGAAAGAGGCATAAATAGGCTTATACTAGTGAATGTACTAAGTGACACTTAAACTTTGGGTTCACATGGATACTATTCCTCTTTTCCTCTCCTTCTATGCTATCACCATCTTCATGTTTTCCTCCCACTTCCAAACCTTGATTTTCTTACAACAAGCCACATGGCACCACTAAATACAGATGCCAAGGAGCATTCTGTACTTTCCATGGTTGAGATTACAGTTCATTAATCACAGAAGAATCTATTCTGGAAGCCTAGGGTAGCCTCACGCACACTCTAGTGCTGTGAAAGGTAGGCAGTGAACCTCATTCTGTCTTTCCCAACAGTACCCACCAAAGGGAGAATGTGCTGCTAACTGTGCAATCATGGAATTCAAGGAACAGCATTCCCTCAGTGAGGAAATTGAGGCAGGGCATGGCTGGGGGGAAAAAAAAAGTGGATAGTCTGGGAAGTATGTGAAGAACTGCACAGATGCTTGACTATCTGTGAAAAGATCCATTCCCCTCACAAGGGTCTCTGGGATCTCAACACCCAGCAGCCCTTTGGAGCAACCTGAACTGGCCTTTGCTCTTATACTCCCTCCAAAAAGGTGTACAAGCAAGGACAGATCAAATCCATTCTTTGCAAAGGAGAGGATTCACCAGCTGCTTCCAAATACCCTCCCTGTGGAAGGTCCTTTCACTTTGTCTGTCTAAAGCCACAAGTGCGCAGCAAGACTGGCTCAAGGGGCTGTGGCACACCGAATCGGCTTTTGCTTTTGCACCCCCAAGGGGGGGGGGGGGGACAGACCCAGCCTCCACTCTGAGCCGGCTCGCCCCACTCCCAGGGCAGGGAACAGCCGGCCCAGGGATGGAGCCGCCCAGCCCCGTGGCCAGGCTCTGCTCTCCTGACCCTCCCCTGGGCCGGCTGGTCCACCCTAGAGGCAAGGAGGGCCAGCCCAGAGGTGGGCGAGAGAGCAGAGTCTGCCCCATGGGCTGGCCCACTTCACCCCCAGGGGCAGAGTGGCTGGCTCATGGGAGAGGCAAGAGCATAGGGCCTGGCTTCTGTACGGGCCCAGCCCGCCCCACTCATGGCACAGAGGCACCCCTAAGGCTCCTTGAGCCAGTGCCACGTTGGCTCATGAGTAGAGCCGCCCTGGGGCGCAGTGTCCCCATACACAGATGTGAAAGATTTTTCTGTCACCATTTTACTCTCTTCTGTACACTGTAGTGAAGGGAAACATCCTGCAGCGCTGGCTGACTCTCTTCGTTTTTTAAACCACTGTGTTTGCTAAGCCTTAAATAGATAAACAGTGGAAAGAACCCCCTCACCACTATACCAACACTCAAGCACTGTAATTTAATTAAACTTGGTCTTTCCCATAGCCAACCTAATAGAAAACATTACGAAGGAAATAATCTGTTGCATTTAACCAACTTCTTTGTTAATTTAGCCATGGACAAGTTCAGTTACAGAATAAGAATATTTTATATTTGGCATAATGCACATGGGGATGATTGACAATATGTCTTTAGTGCATTTCTCATTGTATCATATTCCTAACATGTCATGCTCACAAAAAGGTTATCCTTTAATTTTTATATTTTAATTTGTTTTAAATTTTAATTTTTAATGATAGATCCTGCAGGACCCAATCAGGATCAGGGCCCCGTTGTGCCAGATACTAAGAAACATTCACACTGCCCCCCTGACCTTATACTTCAAGAATACAAAATCTTAACAAACCATAGGAGATGACATTGTTTCTTTATTTCTGCAGATAAAGATTCTGCATGCTTTTGGGAGACTGCATGATGCAACAAAACACGTGTAGGGTAATACAAACAAGGAATCCTGCAGCACTTTTCAAGGCTAACAAACGTATTTACAAAATAAGCTTCTCTTTTGCTGAAACAGATTAACACAGCTACCCCTCTGGAACTTATTACCAAGAATAGGGTAGAAACTCAGGAATTCTTCACGCTAATCAAAATCTCTGCCAAGGACGCACTCTGTGGCTTGTGCCCTACCACTTTACCGCTCTACATCCATATCCCCACATTAATACTTATCTACTTCGATCTCAATCCTGAGCCAATGACAAGTCAATGGTAATTGAGGCAGTGACATCAAGAGAAGCAGAATCAGGTTCTTAGCTTGCAATCATGGTGTGAGAGTTAATTAGTTAATGAGACAACACACACAGCACATGCCAGTACTAACAATATCTAGTTACAGCATCAGACAAACAGCTACGGTATTTTTAAGATAGGAAATACTAAATATAGTGTTTAAATGTACAACAGCCACTTAAAAATCATACTTCTATTTTAAATTTTATCTACTACTCATCCAATTAACACCTTCCACTGATGTCACTGAAAGATGGTAAAGAAAACTTCAGTGTATTTACCTTGCCCATTTCAAAGAACTTTACATGTAGTCACTTTCATCATTTCCTTCGTTATATATTTAGCTCCTACATGTACTAGAGAAGATCAGGGCCTTTATGTTAAGCAGTGTACAAGAAGACAAAAGGGTTGAAGTAAGAAAACAGTATGAACCCCATTCTTCTAATGAGGGGATAGACAGAGTAAGTGACCTAGGTCACATCTGTGCTCAGACAGATGAATGCTAGATCAAGGCTTTAAAGAGAAGCTGCTGTGATTGAATTTATTTGCAAATTCAGTTGCACTGCCTCAGAACTTAATAAGGACATCAGATTTTTCTCTCATTACAACAGGTGATTTGACCTCATCTTCCTCTATATGCTGTTCCCCAGTGTTTGAATCTTTACAGTGGCTTTGATTAGCTGTTACAGTGTGACCTGTTCCCATGATTTACACTTCCCTGTATTTATTTCCTCCCATTCTGTAAGTTTCTCCATCTTCAAAGCATCTGACAAAGTGGGATTTTCTCCCACAAAATCTCATGCAATAAATAAATTTGTTAGTCTTTAAGTGCTACAGGACTCCTTGTTTATTTTACTGAACTAGACTAACATGGCTGCCCCTTTGGAACAAGGTCACATGCAAAGCCTATGGAAATAACCAGATCTCCTGTGCCCTAGTCCACGGCTTTAGGCACAAGTTCACCTGTTATAGAGGCCCCAATCCAAGAAAGACTTACCATACAATCATAGGACTGGAAGGGCCCTTGAGAGATCATCTATGCATATGCTTAACTTTACTCATCGTGAGTAGACCTTCAATGTGACCATTCCCAGTGCCTAAAGTTAAGCATATTCACAAGCCTTTGGAGGATCAAAATCATAGCCTGTTTCTCCTCTTGCTTATTTGGTCTCTTCTTGAGGCAGAACACAAACAGGGAAACATTTAAAAGATAACAAAAAGCACAACATCTACAAAACTGTAAAATGACAAATAGTACCCGCAAGATGCAGGCTTCTGCAGCCCCTGAAATGGTGCCAAATTTTTTAAAAAATGGATTATATTTCATGTTCATCTAACTGGTTTACCTGTCTTAGTGCTCGAACATGACTTACAGCACAATTTAACTATGATCTTATGGGGGAGGATCTCATGTTAGTTAAAGGGAAGAAGGATATAATACAATTAATTTGTTGCTCCTGGGTACAAGGGCTTTAAGTGGTATATTAATGAAGTTTTAAACAATTAAAAACTGAAACAAAATTAAGAGAAAACAATCAGCCTTTCCCTTGAAATGGTCAAATGACAAATCTTGTTATTCCTAAGGTCATCAAGGTCAAACATGAGCAATGATCTTCATTAATTCAAGCATTCTGCTTTTGTTAAGGGACTGTTGGGTACTGCATCTGCTCCTCTCAATTCCGGCTGTTTTGGTAACAAAGCTCCCACTGATCATCTAAACCTCATTTGAAGCACCTGTGAACAATTCATTATCTTAATATAACAGCAGGGGAGGAGTAGAGATACTAATAAATAGGTTGTTGAGCAGTTTTTGCTGCCAAGGTTGCTTTATGCAGCAAGAAAACATTCCCTTCACCCAGAAAATGCTAGTCATTGGGGAACTGCACTGAGACACGGGGATCTGTTGTACCACAACCTGTCAGTACACACATCTGGCACAGGATAAGCACATAAATTAAATGTCCCTCTCTAAACAGTTGCTGAATTTGTGTTCAATACATCTGAGAGACCCCAGCATGATGTGAAACAATTTGTTCTTCGTTCAAATACAATGAATTTTCTTCAGCTAACAGTGCCTTTACAGGCATTTAGTAATGATTTCTACCAGCTGGGCTTCTTGTTATTTAAAACAGATTTGTATAAATCTGCACATAAAAATAAGGAATGGGTCAATACCTTTAATTGCATTTGTACATGATGTAGTTACAGCTGATGTCTGAACTTGTGCTTGTAGGTTTTCATGGTGACGTTTAATATGGATTATTTTAAAAAAACAAATACAATTTTACTGCATTTAACATCGACACAGTTGTATTTTATTTAGGCACTTTTTATCAGCATCAGTGGAAACCCATGATCAATTGGGATAAAAATTGTGATTTGTTGAACACAATAAACTGCTGGACAAAATTCAGCAAAGGTGCTAGAGTACAGTCTAAATGGAAAATATACATTTCTAGGTGTTTGATACCCAAGTGGCAAAATATGATACATAGGACAGTACAACTATTACGCCTGAAATATGACAAAACTAGACATATTTGTGTTATCAGCAGTATGTTCTAAAACTCATTTCCTACAGAAAAACAGGCTTCAGAGACCTCATTTGTCCTCAAGCTGCATTACTGCCCCTCCAGTTCTGGGAACCAACATGCCCCCTTAGGGCAACCCCAAGTTGTGTGCATGATTCAAGAGTTTCAGTCTATTTTGTGCAACGGGGCCAAAGGGAAATTATTAATTGAGATAGGAGCTCTGCTTCTAGTTCTCTCACTGGCTTCCTCTGTGAGCTTGGGAAAGTCACTTAAGCCCAGATTCTCAAAGATATTTAGGAGTCAGGCACCTAAGTATCTTTGGGACTTTGGACCGTAATCTCTTCTATGTTTTTTTTTTTTTTCAATTGTAAAATGGAAGCAATAGCACCTTGCTATGCCACAGACATTGTTGAGACACCTAATTCATCATCATTGATAAAAGGCTTCAAGATCATCAGATGGAATGTGCAATTACGCATCCATTAAATACAAGAGTCCTGTGGCACCTTAAAGACTAACAAATTTCTTCGGGCATAAGCTTTGGTGGGCTCCAACCCATTTCGTCAGATGCATGAAGTGGAAAGTACAGTTGAGAAGTATGTATACACATGCCAGGGAGGAAGAGGGGAAGTGTTAGAAAAGTCAATTCAGTTAGGGTAGATGGGGCCTATTCATACCAGTTGATTAGAAAGTGAGAATGTGTGAACAGGGACAATGGGACAATGACTTTTTGTAATGTGCTAACCATTCCAAGTCCCTATTCAGAGGTATCTGTTATTATCAAATACCTAGCTCTTACACAACTGGTGAAATGTTTATTATTATTGCTAGGAGGCATACAAAATGCACACTGATATTTCTCCTGGAGGTCAAACTGTACTGTATGAAAAGAGAATTTAACACATATCATTTGGTTCAATTTAGATAAAGAATATAAAATAAAAATGAACAGCAATTATGTATCATCTTCCATGAGAAAGAGCTTCTTTAGCAAATGAATTATTATAGCCAATATAAACATTTTCAGATCAATTTTACATTCACAGGGAAACAATATAATTCACACTATAGTAGGTACTCAACGAGGCTTTCTTTAAAATGGATTTTGAAAAATAAATTGGCTTTAAATCCAGTTCTCTCAGTATTTGAAACTACTTTATACATGAAAGATGCCCATTGACAACTAGCTGCTTACCTGGCCATGAGTATATATGGTCAGCACAAACCAAAATGTACAATTTACAGGGGGGTAGCATGTTGAAAGAACAAGTGGAATGACATAGAATAAACATGAGTTTAACTACAGGAAAACATGTTCTCATTTGATCAGCAACATCTGAATTAAATTATGAGAATCAATCCCATCTAATCAATCCATTTTATATTTTGTATTATTTTACTACCACATAATGTAATTAAAAATGAAAAGACAATTTGTTTTGGTGAGCTAGTACTATAACATGATTTATTTGAGTTATTCCAGTCAAACTATGTTTCTCCTTAGAGAAATTTTTTTAAAGAAAATAAATTATCATCGGAACACTTGAAACTATGAATAAAAAAGGGAATCATGACACACTTTTCTATAGGAAGATTTGATTTTTACTTCTCAATCTTTCCAGGACATAGTATGCAATGTTGTGTTCAGAACATACTATTCTATGCTATGCTATGTTAGGCTTTGATATCTTCAGGGTTTAGGATTGCCTGAACTATGCAATATGTGATCATTAAAGAAGCGTTGTAATTAATGAAAGCTACGATTCTTGAAGAATGGAATCATAGCACATTTAAAATATTTCTGAATGTGATTGATGTGGTAAACTTTACAGCCTTCAAATAATTCTTCTCCCAAAATATCTGTATCTGTGTAAAATGCATAATTCACTTCCATCTCTTTGTAACTTATATGTTTTTATTTAGATCCTGAATGGTATTTGCTAGAGTAGTTAGCAATATCTTCTTAATGAATAAAGGGGTTATCGTTAACATTTATCCACAGTGTTATCTGTGATTCTATATTCAGATTGCATAACTAAAATATCTCAGAGGCATTGTATGGGTAGATGTAGGTAAATATTAACTTTCTAATGGCAACACATGTAAAAATGTAGTTTTTGCACAGGCAGAATACATGTGCTACCACCACTTAATTATCTCATTTCAAAATAAATATGTTAATATGTACCTCTGATATTTCTTCTGATATGCCCTACTCAGCTTACAGGGTACTAAATCCTATAATTTGCAAATGTAAATGCCGACTTTAGATTGAGCATGAGAATAAAAGAACTGCAGCAGATCACCATGTCAAATTATAAATTCATCACACACATAGCTAATTTATGCAGCTTTATCTGCCATTAGTGTTACTCATTTCCTCCCCCTCTCTTATGATACATACCCTGCATCCTTCGTTAGAGTGTAAGACCTTTGGATCACAGTTTGTCTTTTATTAATGTTTTACAATGCCCACTGTGACAGAATACTTAACATGAGTTGGGCCTTTGAGCGCCATTATAATACAAGCAGTAGAAACAACAACCTAATGAAAACTTGAAGGCACTTTGTGTATGGACACTCTGCCCTGCTCATAAGCATGAGTGATGCCTGCACTAGAACTGGTCAAAATGACAGTTATTTTGTACAATAAATAAATGAGTATATACATACATATAAAATAAAGGCAACAAAGAAAGGTTCTTTCCATTCAACTCTTTCATGGATTTTTTAAAAATTTCTATTGAAACAAATTTTTCTATTATTTTTGAGTTAAAACAAAATGTACAGACACAGCCAAAGACCCGCATCATGCCCTTCTATGCAAAAGCTCACGGAAGGGAAAAATCTTGTCCAACAGCTATGAGTCTTCACTTGGGACCATTCAACCCTAAATCTATAGAGAGTATTGTAGTCCCATCTTTTCAGATTTTGGGGCAGCCTTGTGGACATAGTTCTTTGTGTGCTCTCCTAGGCTCTCCCTGGTTAGTTCAGAGGCTGTGCTGTTATTGCCTCCTCAGCCCCATCTGTGACCATGTCCATATGCTCCTGCAAGAAAAGTAAGAGCTATAGCTGGTGGGGAATTTTTCAACTGAACAATGGTTTTTGTTGGAAAATTGTAGTTGAGACAAACATTTAGTCGGGAAAGAGTCTCAGGTCACGGTTACAATTTCTGGTTAAAACCAGCTAGAGCAAACCTAGAATGTGGAAGAGTCAAACTGAAGCCTCGCATCCAAACTAGAGAGAGCAGGATCTTGAACCTGCCTCTCCCACAACAGTGGCCTAACCACTGGGCTGTTGCAGGGGAAGGTGAGTTTTTTGGGGTTTTTTTCCCTCCTTTGGTTTGTGTAGCAGAAGATTTTTCAAAGGTCCGAGTTTAATTCCAAGGTGAAACCAAACAAAATTCAAAATCACACCATCTTTTGCAGAACAGAATTCTTTTTCTGGAGCCAGCCCTAGTAGAAACTACCAGATTGCAAGTTAATGCAGCACTAAAGAGCAGGATTTCACTAGTCATATGGAGTGACAGAGCAGCATGTTAGACTGCCACCACTTTCCCATTCCCTGCTCCTCGTCAATGCTCCAGGAACTCTCACAAAACTCCAATGAAGGGCATATTTATGCAGTGTCCCCAACTTGCCTGGAAGTAAAAACCATGTCCAAAATGATCTGTGCACACTTCACAGCCACACCATGCTGCCTTCTGCGCTGCAGAACAAAAGAATTCTGATTTCTGTGTTTCTGACGGCTACCCATGTCATTGCTGCCTGAGGTCTGCTGTCACCTGTTCCTCCTCCTCTGCCAATTGTTATTAAACATTTGTGTATATATACAGTGTTGTATACAGCCATGCCAGTCCCAGGATATTAGAGAAACAAGGTAGGTGATGTAATATCTTTTATTGGACCAGCTTCTGTCAGGGAGAGAGACAAGGTTTTAAACTACTCAGAGCATTTCTTCAAGTCTGGGAAAGATATTCACATTTGTACATCCTTGTATGCTCAGACTGCCTTTCCCAGAGCAGAAGAAGAGCTCTTTACAGCTCAAAACCTTGTCTCTTTCACCAATGGAAATTGGTCCAATAGAACAGTGGTTCCCAACCTTTTCAGTAACATGGCACACTTCAATAGCACAAACAATTCCACAGCACACCCACTTTTTTTCAGCTAAATTGACTACTCCTAAGATCACTTTCACTTATATTTACTAGGGTTAGAATCTTCCTAGAGAGGTTTTCAACACAGTGCCTTGCATCTTGCCAGTTTCCAAAGGGGTAACCATGTTAGTCTAGTCCAGAAAAAAAAAAAAACATGGAGCTGTGTGGCACTTAAAGACTAACAGATTTATTTTTTGCATGAGCTTTCGTGGGAGAAAATCCCACCTCATCAGATGCTACGAAGATTGGGGAACTTACAGAATGGAATGACAATAAATGCAAGGGAGTGTATAAAACATAGGATCAGGTCATACAGTAACAGCAAATCAGAGCAGTTGTTAGGTTCAAACCTTGGGAAGCTTGAAGTCAAATTACCTTTTGTAATGAGAAAAGAACCCATAGTCTGGATTCAATCCTGCTTTCACACAATTTAATTTACATATCAATTCCAGTCCAGCTGTTTCTCTTTGAAGTCTTGATGTCCCAGTCACATCTCTGATGATGGTTGTTAACAAATCATTTATCGAGTGATTAGAAAGATGGAAGTGCTCAGCAACTGTTTTTTTTGTTTTGTGATTGCAGGTATCAGTTCTGTGTTCATTTCTTCTTTTGTGCAGGGATTGTCCTATTTGTCCAATGTATAAGGTGTTGGGGCATTTCTGGCACATGATGGCATGGATCTTATTAGTAGATGAGCAGGTAAATGAGCCTTTGACGGAGTAGCAGGCTTGATTAGGACCTGTGATGGTATCTGTTGTGCAGATATATGGGCAGACTTGGAAGCGTGGTTTGTTGCAGGGGCGTGTGCCTGCTTTAATGTTTCTGTTGTTTGATCTGTAGTTGCTGGTAAGTATCTGTTTAAGATTGGGTGGCTGTCTGTAGGCAAGGAGAGGTCTATCTCCCAATCTTGAGAGAGCGAGGCATATCTTTTAGAATAGGCTGTAGGTCCTTAATGATTTGTTACAGAGGTCTGACTTGAGGGTTGTATGTGGTGACTAGTGGTGTTCTGTTGTTTTCTTTCTTGGGCCTCTCCTGTAGTAGATGACTTCAGGGAACCCGGCTAGTTCTGTCAATTTGTTTTCTTACTTCCTGGGGTGGGTACTGTAGTTTCAAAAATGCTTGATAGAGATCCTCAAGATGTCTGTCTCTGTCTGAGGGATCAGCCACCTGACCTTAAACCAGAGGCCTTGCTGGCACTGGGCACCGCGGGGCACGTGCCCCGAACTCCAGCACTGGTGCCCCAGATTGGGCTGGAGATCCAGGGCCCAGCCGCTGGCGGCTGTGGCGGCCCCGTCCCTGGCTGGGGATCTGGGGCCTGCCCGCCCGCCCGCCCGCCCACGGTGGTGGCAGCCCCATCCCCAACCAGGGATGTGGGGCCCAGCCTCCTGTGGCCGCTTCCAGCTCCGTCCCCCACTGGGGATCTGGGGCCTGTCCGCCCGCAGCCGCGGTGGGCAGTCTGGGGCCCAGCCGCGCACACCGGCAGCCGCACCATCCCCGGCTGGGGATGCAGGACCCCGCTGGCCACGGCCGCTTCCGGCCCCATCCCCAGCCATAAAGTATGACCTGATCCTATGTTTTATATACCCCCTTGCATTTATTGTCATTCCATTCTGTAAGTTCACCCACCTTCGTAGCATCTGACGAGGTGGGATTTTCTCCCACGAAAGCTCATGTGAAAAATAAATCTGTTAATCTTTAAGTGCCAAACGACTCCTTGGTTTTTTTTGTTTTTTTTTCAACACAGTGCATACAACAAGCTAAAGAAGGATCAAATATATTAATGTTTCAAATCCACTGAAAAAATACACATCATCTCAATTTTGCCTTTTGGCCACCTGTGCTTACAATGTTCATGTTTTAGAATCGAAAGACCAATACCTTGCTTTTAATCTAATGATTAATTTTCACGTGTATTATGAATTGTAATTTTGGTTGGAAAGAATATTGTTTAAGAAACAATGTTTGTTTTACATTGATTTTCATCCTCTTTGTACAAAATTTCACAGTGCCCATGAAACTGGTTGAAAACCACTGCAATAGAAGATATTACCTCACCCAATGTCTGTCCTTCTAATTTGTGTATATAGCATTATAGGTCTGCACAAAATTCAACTATCAATATTTACCATCCATGCAGAAACCTTTGTTGGAATGTTTGAAGTACTCACTATTCTTTGAATTAGGATGAAGATGATGAAGGTAACTCCTGCAGATGGTAAACACCATGGGCCAAGTCTATATTAATGGCAGCAAATTTGCCATCATCAGTTTGAACTCTCTTGTTTGATTGGGCACTCAGTCAAAACTTGTTCCATTGATCTGGAGTCTGACGCAGTAACTCCACCTCCATAAGCAGAGTGGTGCTGATTTGGAGGGACAACATTTCCCTTCAACTCAGTGCACTAGAGCAATAGAGATAAGTGGGAGTTAAAGAGTTGAAGGGATCTCCCTTCGACTGCTGCTGAAAATGGCGGCAAGTGTAGACGAGGCCCCAGTTCAATGACACACACCGCATCCAGTGTTGCAACAGCAAAAGTTATCTTTCTACCAATTTGATACAGAGTGGGAGTCCTGCATGCAAAATGACAGTGGGATTTCACCCTAATTAGTGTTTGATAATGGAGTTTGGTGACTTGCAGGAAGTTTCATGAGTATGATCTACTGTTGAAGAAATAGGACCCAATTCTATCAATTTAAACTATTAGAAAACAGATATATCATTCCCTTTCAGGACAAGTTGATGTAATTTTAACACATGAATCCATGAATGACACTATAAAGATTCCATTTGTTAAAATATTAATATAAATATCTGAACATGGGGTGTGGAGAATAATTGGGTGGTTCTCTCTCTTAAAATAGGCTTTTTCCTCTGTTGTAACAAAAATATTACTTACTTCCCTTCAGATAGGCATGGTAGGTTAGGTATAAGGAATCCACAGTTCACATGAAAGTGCAATGATAAAAAATGCAGGTGCCGTGAAACATTTATAAAGAGAAAGTACAAGGGAATGTGTAGTTTAGAATCTGAAATGACATTTTGGCATAGAAAAGAACTCCCACAGGGCAGTTTTGAAACTTCCAGAAATTCTTATAATGACATCTTTCAAAATGAACAATCATCAAATACACCTAAGTCATTTCCTCAAAGCTTTAGTGACAAGACAAACTGAGAATAGGCTAAAATTAAGCTACCTAGTTTTTCAGATTTGCAGGCCTGATTCTGCAACCGTTACTCATACGACAAGTTCTTACTCTTGTGAGTAGTCCCATCTACTTCAGCAAGACTACTCACTTGAGGAAAGCTGTACAGAGGGGTGATCGTAGTAGAGGATATGAAAAATACTGCGGGTTTTGTATTAGCAAATATTTATAAAGGAGCACTCCCACCTTAAAAACAGTGCTAGGAACAGAACTGAGATATGGACCGGATGGACCATGCCTCCTCGGTTCCTCTGGATGTGCTCCATCTGTGGTTCCAGTACAAAAGAGAGCAGCCCAGCTCAGCTGGAGCAGACCGCCAAGGAGAGAGGATGCATCTTGCAGGCTCCTGCCCATAAGCTGCCAGAGGTCTCTACCCCAAGCACCATACTCTCATGGGTGGCACCCCAATTCCCCAACATGCCAATAGGTCACATTATCCCAGAGAGGTGGCTGACTTCACTGACTCCAACCATTAGATTCTTGACTGAATGAGCCACTTTACTGACTTCATCCACTAAGCCACATAGCCCTGATAGCAAGAGGAGCCATGTTGTCTCTGACCACTAGGCCTAGGGCTGGATCAAGCCCCTTGAGCTGCCCATTATTCTGTCTGTCCCCCTACTGCAGCGGTGCCCAGCCCAGGAAAAAGTGGGGGCCATGGTGGCCTGGCTGGTGCACTGACCAGGCTGTGGGCCCTGACCCCCTGCCAGACAGGACGGAGTCATGGGCCTGTGGCCTGACCAGAACTTGGGGGGGGGGTGTCTTGACCCCACAACCTGCCCAGTGGCTCTTTCTCCCTCCCCTGAGCTCGCTGATTTGTCCCGGCAGGTTCCAGACCTGCTGGAGCAGATCAGCCAGCCTGGGGTGGGGTGGCGAGGCAGACGGTGGGCAGTGGTACCGCGCCGTTCAGGCTGGCCAAATGAAACAGGATTTTGGCGTGGCTGTGGGGCCTCCTGTAGCCTGAGGTCCAGGGGCTGCAATCCTAAAACCCCTGCCTTAATCCATCCCTGACTTTTGTGGCATAAGCAGTACATAAACTGACGAGAATTAATCTTTATGGACATGTTATTTTATAATTTGTTCGAAATAAGGTAACTTACATCTTTGCATGAATCAACTGGTGCTGGCTACCGATAGAGAGTAATAGACTGGATGACTTTTCTGTGCTGTTCTTGTAATTCCTCTGTTCTTTAAAGTAGACAGATGTTTCTGCATGTAACTTTTTTACCTACTACTGTTACAAGCAAATGAAGTGGGATTTTCTCCCATGAAAACTCATGCAATAAATCAATTTGTTAATCTTTAAGTGCCACAGGACGCCTTGTTTGTTTTACTGAACTAGACTAACACAGCAGCCCCTTTGAAACTTGAAAACTACGACTGTTATTCACAAACCAAAAATCCTTTTAATATAAACTTAAAGTTGCTAAGTGCAAATCAAAAGTACATCAAGCATGACATGCCTCGTCATCATCATCACTACTAAGGAAATAATATGCTTAGATAAATAATAGTGACACTAATCTTGGGCCCTATCTGCATACAGAAGTTGCGCTCGTTAGTGTATCCTGGATGTATGGATGCTTGTTAAATAAGTTTAAGGACATCTACGCAAAAGGGCTGCAATGATTAACTGAATTGGTTTAGAATTGTTACTCGTGTGTGTACACAAAGCTTCAGTTTACATATAGAAAATTCTCACTCACCATGCACACAAATTGTTGTGCATAGTCAGTTTCATTTTTCCTCTGTATGCTTCATTAGTCTGCTTCCTCTGTTGTTTGGGTGGGTCTTTCATACATCAGTAGGAGAAAGGAAGCAAAAAAAAAGACCAAAATAAAAAAACAAAACAACACCCCCCCCCAGCCACATTAAATTCTAACCCAGTTTGTTTCTGAAGGGAGGGAAAGAGATGCACTGTGCCATAGTGTAACTGGGATTAATTATTATAACTTAGACAAAGAAAGGGTAAGTTACTCCTCCAAGGTCAACGAGCCAGTAGCAGAGGGGAAATAAGCAGGAAAACCACACCACACCACAGAGATACGATATGGAATTCCAGCAAAGTACAAAGGACTGTGATCATAAAGAAACCAAGCTAACAACACAGATTGAACAAAGTTACCAGAAAAGAAAAGAGGTAGTCAGGAAACCACCTCACATATGCAGCTACCCAAAGCAAGCGCAAGCTACATTAGCAGCTTGCTAAAAGGAAAACTGATGCAACCTTACAGCTTGCCAAAATACTCCTGTTACCATGCACAGCAATGGAGGGAAATAGCTCAAAGGTGCTACTTGAAGTGGTTTCCATCATATACAGAGTTTACAGTTTGGGTCAATGGCTCTCAACACCCAACTCTAAAAACTGTTCCAGACTCACTGCTGTCTGTATACAGATTATGCACTGACTGCTGACTTTTCTGTGGGATTTGGCTCTGATGCATTGGATAACTTCCATGTTCTGGCAATACCAGTAGATGACCTTTAATTTTCTGGAACAGGTTTTACGTTGTTTTTGTAAAATAAAATAAAAATGATTTTCATTTAGAGTTCTTCCACTGAAAGAGAGGCAGCTGACAAGCCCCAAACCCACGCTCATTTAATCCATGATGCATTTTCAGTCACATTGCCCTCTGCATCCCATTTAAAAACAAAAAACAAAAAAAACCTTTAAAATCTCTTCCCAAAGGAGGACTGCTGCCATTTTATTTTAAATAAAATGCTCAAATTTATAGTCTTAAAAATACAAAGCTAATATTCTGAGTTCTTCCCTGATCCCTTTTCGCACATATACCAACCTTTGCTCTTCTGTTCCATTCCTCTGCACAGACCAATTGTTAAAATGTACATGAATCTTTGAAGCACTCAAATGCAGTAATTCTGTACATTGCAACATTTCATTTGCCTGCCAAATTAAAGCAGACATCTGGAGGGAAGGGGTGGCACTGCACAAATCAAAACACAACAGGTAGAGTTAATTTTAGGTGCTCCACACATCATCTGGCTATTGTTTTTTGGAGATAAAAGTATCAACAACCCTTCACAACCTACAACGTGAGTAATTTTTCTTATTTTATGAGTGGAATCAAGAATGCAGAGTTCTGACTTCATGAGAGCTCACAGAACTTGCCAAACTGGAAACAACTACTGGCCCACTGAGTCTGGTATCCCATCTTCCACAGTGGACAATACTCAGTCAATTGTACAATGCTGTGAATGGAGGAAAAAATTTACAGCCAAAAGCCTTCATTTCATTTATACTGTGTGATTACATAGCAGCAAGGAAACTGAACACAAAGGAGTTTTCACTCATACAACAACTGAATGCAAAAGGCAACCAAGCTGGGATGCTAAAAGCAGCAGCAGCAAAAGCAGAATCTCACATCTGCTATATTTGGATGGTGCTCAGACCGCAGATTAGGAGGTATTAGCTAGTGCTGGGTCCACACAAAAGCTCCAGAAGACACTATCCCTCCAATCTGAGCCTAGTTCCAAATAAGTTGCTAAGCCCTTCCTGAACCAAAACCCAGCTCCAAACATTCCCAGACTTCATGGGAGGCTCAACTTTGGCCTTCTGAGCTATAAAAATGCCTCCCCCGCTTCTATAGAGTAGATTTTGCAATTAAATGAGATGTGCCACATACAACTGTTTAGAAGGGCTACTTTACTTTTCAGGTCAGGATCCTTACCTGAAATTTGCCCCCTTGGGATCATCTCCATTAGTGAGGACCGCCAGAACTGTAACTAGATTTTCTTCACAATGAACGGCTGAATAAAAAGATACTTAAGTTGCTTCCTCTCTAGCTTCATGTGAGTCACACAGCTAGTGCTTTCCACGGGAGCCTACACATGAGGAGAATTCCCAATGCATGTACCAGTGGACCAGAGGTACCTGCTTGCTGAACCATTCTAATAAAGGTAAAATCATCAGCTCTGTCCTAGTGCACGTGCCCGTAAAATTGGACTAACATCACTGGAGTCATTTCAGGTTTACACCAGCATACACAGGAGCAATGATCCCTCTAATTTTTTGTAAATTCTGTGCACAAAAAATTTCTTTGGGTACGCTAATATTAGCACTGTTGAATTTTTGGGGGGAAGGCTTTCTTTTGTTGTGTGCGCTGATTTCATGACCTGTGTGTGCATGCACACACACACAGCCTTGAGGGAACAGTGCATACAAACCGAATTTAGGCCATGGGTGCTTCTCTGTGTGGTTCAAGTGGGTGTACTTGGCCTATTGACTCAACTTCAGCTTCCTGAGCTTTAAAAGTGACTCCCCCACTTCTGTAAATCATGGGGTTTTTTTCAATTAAATGAGATGTGCTGCACAAAATTGTTCAGAAGGACTTCTTTGCTTTCACCAGAAGCATCTTTGCTTTATACACTCTCTTCTTATGGAGCTATTAAAACCTTTAATGATTTAAATGGTACCGCAGACTTCAGGCAGATCATTTTCCTCCTCTAGCCAGTTCTAGACCTACAGGCTGCTAATGTGGAAATTATAGGAATTTTTTAATAAATTTTTGATGGTGCTCAATTTTATGCTTTTATTTTAACTAGAAATTTCTCAGCAAATATTAAAGCCTTTGCAAAAAAAAATATCACCTGATAAGACCTAACTAATACTTATTTTAGCCATAGGCAATATTTTAAATATTCTTGGCTCTATAATCACATTCACTTTTAATATTATCAAGCTCAGCTAAATCATTTTTGCATCCTGTTACTTCCTATGGACACTTGATGCCATCTGAACAGCAAAATGCAATTCTGTTCTTAGGATTATCATCCCAGGAGATGAAGATATTTCAGAAACACCACTCACTGCAAAGCCACAGTAGTAGAAAGCTCAGTGAGGTAAACATCTGACCCCTGTGGGCAAATACCTCTTCTAATTTGATTCTATTTATAGGTCAGCTAGTTTTATTTTGAGACACAAGAGATTTACTAGGGAAATTCATTACTGCCACTCACTCTGATTTTCTTTCTCAATATAATTAAGCTTTGCTAATTGTCTATCGTGATTAAAATCATTCCAATAACAACCTTGTCTCCTCTTTTGGCTGTGCTCCAAACCTGTAATGGTTCTTGTTTGAGGGCAGTTCATTCTGTACATTGCTTACCTTGTGACATTTTTACAGCCAGATACTGGGGATGAAATCCCAGCCCCACTGAAGTCAGTAGGAGTTTTGCTGGTGACTTCGTCAGGGCCACAATTTCACCCATGGTTTTTGCAAGGGAAAGATGACTGGCATGCCAAAAAAAGTGACCAACAGTTATATGTTAGATAAAAAGCAAAATTCAAAGACTGATCCAAATTCATTCTTATAAGTAGAAGGAGTGACTTCCTAGCATAGAAAAAGATGACCTGTAGCTGTTGGACTGAATTATTATTCTGGGGCTTTCTTATCTTTTTGTTGATACAGAGCAGAGGCAAGGAGTGGAAATTCTGCTGGGACACTGAGAGGAGAAGAGGGAAGGGAGAGGAGAATGGTTTGTTAGAGCATTAATTCCTGTTCTGCGGCTTCAGCCCTCTCAGAGGAAAATGAGAGGGAGAGAATGAATGCAAGTGTGGGCAGGGAGTCAAATGTAACATGGCACTTGAGGAAAACATGCTGCCATATTGAAAAGGGGTTCGAGAGCAGATTGGCTGGAACTCTCTACTGAGACTCCACAAAGACAAGGGTAGGATACAAGATGAATCCCCACATCCATTCAGGTGGCTGAAAAGCCAAACCCTTGCCCCTGACATATGTTCCCACATCTAGTATACTGAAGGGATAATCAGTAGGAAACTCGAAGCGGCAAACAGAGATGGAGGTGGTTTTAAGATTAGGACATGAGACTGGAACTCAGGAGATGCCTGTTCAGTTCTTGATCCTGCTACAGACTTCCCATGGCTGGTCTTGGACAAATCTCAATCTGTCTGCCCCTCAGTTCCCAATCAGTAAAATGCGGGTGATGATGGCTTTGCTTTACTTACCCTTTTTTGTTTGATCAGAGGTCCCCCAAGTGTGCGGTGCACCTTCTAGGGGTGATATGGAGGAAGATTTGGTGAGCGCGGGGGGCTGGACCAGACCCCCTGTGGGAGACAGGCAGGGAGCACCACCCATCCCTACTCTGCCTCAGCACTGGTCTGGCCTCCCCTCGGCACCAGTCAGTGGCCACCGCGGCCCCCACTCCCAACCTTGCTTCTGATGGCAGTCACCCAACTACGGCCCGGCTCCCAAATGCAATCCAGATGGAGATGGGAGAGTGGATTGGGGGTGAGGAGACACACACAGACAGGTGAGGAGAGGGCACTGCTAAAAAGTGTAAAAAGTTTGGGGAACACTGGTTTAGTATCCTCCCTCCCCATTTGTACACGGTTGAGTAAAGCAGCGTTCCCATCCCGCAGTGCTTTAAGTCAAGAGTGTTTCTCTGAGCACTGGGGGCAGAGTCAGGTTTTAGAGCCTGGGGGCTGATGGGCCATTGATCTTGCCACCTTCACTGACACCTGTTGCCAGAAGTGGCTGGAGCCATCCTGCTCAATGACTGTGTTACAGTGCAGGGGAACAGCACCTGTATTTCTCCTTTGTGGTTCAGCAGGGGCTTCAGGCTCCTCAGCTACCCTCCTCTTGGGGAAAAAGACCACACTGCTCCCCTCCTGACCAGCAGATCTCTAGACTGCACAGTTCACTGTTTACTCTGTGAGTTCCCCAGCAAAGTCAGGCTGCCTAAACAGGGCTATGCCTGCACTTTGCTTTCTCTTCAGAGGCTATGATCAGGTTAACTATCCACAATTATAAATGACCTCACAGCTCTTTCTAGGCAAGCACATTGATTCTTAATGTGAAAGTGTTGGCGAGAAACCATTAAAAGAACCTACATGCATGATAAGAAGCTTTCTGGAAATCATCCCCAAATCCAACCAGGGCTCTGGCAGGCATCGGCCTGCCTCTTCGGACAGAAGATTGCATCTACTTCTGGGATCAGAAAAAAGTTTAAACTCAGGCTGTCTACTTCCGGGAATCCGTTTGAACTCAGGCTGTCTATCTAAAAATTCTTTCTTTCTTGATCTCTAGAGAATCCAATTTGAACGAGTACATGGAAACCTCTCCAGGTAGTGGTGCCTCCCTGGAGGTGTTCCAAACTGAGTTAATTTGTGAGAGCCAGGTTGCAGTGCCCAAAATAGAGAACCAAGCCTAGCCCTGCCACTGGAATAGAGAGATCCATTTACAAAACTGGTGACAAGAAAAACATAAGAATGGCAATTTATGGAGAAACTGAGGAGATTAATGCAAAAAAATGAAGATTGGCAGTGATATATTGAAAGGGACACTATTTTCTTGCAAATGAGCTTATAAATAAATACAAACCTAATGCAATTTTCTTCAGTGTTTGTGGCAGTAAAATCAGCTCCCTTTTAAGGAGTTTGTTACGACCTCCAAGAAGAAGATAAAAGTTTAAAGGACATGCAATAGACCTTAGAGCACTACACAATAAAGACAAACATTATTGTGGAATTTTTATAACTTCATAGAAGAGTGAGGAGGCAAGGAGTAAACATAGCTGTGTAAAGACAGAGAGAATACTGTTCATACTACAGTGTCCGTGGGGATACGCTGCAGAACAGATTGTTTTGTGGCATTAATAAGGAGAGAATTCAGACAATTGCTGGTGGAAAACTTATAGAAACTAAACAGGAATTAAAGGGGGAAATGTGGCCCCAACCCATAAAATTCTGAGGAATCCAGTTTACCCCTCGATGACCACTTTATAACACAGCGTAAAGCATATTGAGCTAAGCAGTACCTTACATCGTAATCCAATCAGACAAATCATGTCCTACATGCACTGAATTAAATGGGAGGGTTGCACTAGTGTAAAAAGGGTGGAATATGGCTTTCTACATGCACAGAATTGCATACCTTTCCTTATCTCTGATTAAGTGAGGAATGCACTGAAGACTAGATAAACCTCCACTGTGGAGAATCAGGGTCATATTGTCTCTCTCGTTCCAATGTAAATCAGGAGAATGGAGATATAACCTTGTAAATCCACATATAGAAGAGCAGAACTGCCTCATTCTTAATTATTACTGAAAGCACTGTTGCCTTCAGAAAGAAAAATAAGTGTGTACCTTATGAGAGCGATGGCACAGACTTAATCAATTTAAAACTCTTCACTAGCTTCCATGTCAAATATCTTTCATATGTAACATCTTCTAGATCAGTTTATTTGAGCTTGACTGAAGAAAAATGAAGTCTGCCAATCTTACAACATCTCTTGGCAAAAAGGTCAACATATCAGAAAATAAAATCAGTGGAAGAAATTTAAAATACATTTATTCCAAGGTTTTACTGCCCCAAAGAATACTAGGTTGAAAATTAAAGCAAAAACTTGCAATCCCATATTATTCTTATCATTTTTATATGTGCTGAGTTCTGATTTGCCGCTGAGTGCAATTCAGGATGTTGATATTGATCAATAAAGCCATATAAGATTTGGACTCTGGCCATCTTAGAGACATACTTTCACAATCCACTGTCCTGATAGCTGAGATGGGCTCAGATGTAAATGCTCTGTCTGTGCATTTGAAATTGGGAGGTTGGGAGTGGGGAAAGAGACTGCAAGCAGGTTGTTTACCTATGGCATCTCTTTACCCCACCTATCTTCCTTTGATTTGATGCCCCTCTCCCCCCCCCCATCTGACAACCTTCATGGCAAAGTGCCACGGTTACTGAGAAAGGCAGTGTTAGGGGCTCTAAGTACCTTTGGGGTTCACAGATTTTATTTCCCAAACTCTTTCCAGTTGATATTTGATCATTTTTTATGGTCTGATTATGGCTTTGTAAACAGGTACTGTATTGATGTCTCCAGGCTCTCATATGCACAGTGGTAGATAAATGCAATAAAATCAGTACTGGAGGAAGAAGGCTGGCATGGCGTGGATACAACCAGTAATCTGAAAGGAGAAAAACTTTTCCATTGTCTGACTGACTTCTTTTCTGGATTTGTTTCAGGAAAGGAACTATTCATTGATTTGTAGCAATGGCAGGATAAGGGAAAGAGATATGGAGAGAAGTGAAGGGTTGAGCGTCTGTGAAGAACTACCGCCTGCAACATGCATTTGCTACATTTACACGAGGGGTGAAGTTTGGCAGCAAAACTCTGAGCATATCAACCGGATTTATAATCTTCTGGGAGGTGGTCCACTGATCAGTTAAGATTTCTAGGCTGGGAATTCTCTGTCCCTAAGAAATTCAGCAGGTAACCTTGCAGAAGAAGGCTATTATGAATTTTGCAATATCTTCGATCACCAGCCTAGCAAAATATTCCACATGGAGGAATTTTCTTGTTATTTTGGCTCTAGCATGTCTGGTCCTGCTAGAATTGGAAAACAAAGGAAAATGCAAGGGAAAATAATCAGGCCACAAGTTCTTTGAACATTTGCAAAGCTTTAGAAAAGTTTGAAGAAATTCTTCAAATTTGGTGTTTCAGGCCCTGTCCCAGCTCCCAGATAGTAAAGGGCTCTTCAACCAGTGTTTCCACACTGTATGTTTTATTTAATTTTTCTGGGAGCAGCTCCCTCTGTTTTGTATTTTCAATAAGAAATTATTGTTGGTTTGGGGTATTATCTATTTATTTATTTATTTTTAGTTTTGCTCTGTACTACTGACAATTTAAGTAACGTCTCTGGTTTTTTAAGCCAAAGTGTGAAGAGTTTACTTGGGGATTCTACTCCCAGCTCACCCAAGAGTCTGTCAGGTGACTTTGGATAAGTCTTTTTTCACCTTTGTCCCTCAGTTTACCAATCAGTAATGCAGACACAATGCCAGTTTTGATATGTAAGGATGAAAATTATCACGAATACATTTTGCCCTTGGACGGGTTGCCACGGAACTCAAAGACATTCAGCTTTCATTTAAGGTAGAGACACCGGCATTTTTGCTATATTTTGAGAGACATTTTTCCCAATAAACCCTGAGACACTGAAGATGCAAACCTTTCTCCTAAAAGATTATGTTGTTTTATCTCCATGGCCTGCATATACTAAATATATTTTGTTTTCTCTTAAGAGGAGAGGGGAATGTTAGCAATAAACCATTTGCTGAAAAACACAGAAAGAGAGATAGAAGATGAAACTTTAAGATGACAGAGGAAAAGGTTCACACAAAACCACAACAAATCACATTTTGGGAGTAATATTTTCAAAAGCAAATATTGGCATCAACAAGCTTGAAGTAAAAAGACACATGCAGAATAATGAACAGCTATGCCTCACTTATTCAAGAAGCAAATTGAAATGAATATTCCGGTGTATGTCTTGTTAACAAAACACGAAAACCTAGATATTTGATTAGTTCCCCTTTTTGTGTTAAAAATAATGCTGCATGTCATGGTTAGTTTGGCAGAACAAGCCCTGTAGCTCAAAGTGCTTTTGTCTGAACGCTGACCAAAAAACTCAAATATATATGGGTGCAACCTATTCAAATGGTTCACTGCTGAAGCTCATTTTTGGGACTGCACTGCACTGCAATTATGAGATTAGATTTGCTAAAAAAAAAGTCTGTAGGGATTAGTGAATCAGAAATAGCTATTCTCTTTCCAACTCATCAATTAACAGGCTTCTCTGGTTAATAATGTAACCATTTAATGATCTGGCCTAGACTTTCTAAAAAAATTGCAACATAGAGATTCAGGCTCTGGCTAGAGCCCACTCTGAGAACCTCTCTATCATCAGACCTCAGAGTCTGAAGTCTACAATATGAGCCCCCTAATCCCAATTTAGCTGACCCGTGCCATCTCCAGCTCAGCTGTGGGTCTTTATTGCAGTGTAAATGTACCTTTTGAGACCAAACTTAGCTATTGGTTAAACACAAGCCAAGTGTATCTGCACACTTCTACCATGCCCCTCCTATTTCAAAATAACTACTTTGAATTTAAATCAAAGTAATTATTTCGAATTAGCACTACTTTCAATTTATTATTTCGAATTAGGAGTCCAGGGAAGACTCTCTCATTCAAAAGAAGGTAGGAGTTATTATTTCAAAGTAGAAAGTCTTCACTAGACTCTCTAATTCAAAATAGGGGAAGGCAGGCAAAACAATGGGGCCTTTATTTCAAAATAAGCCTCTTCCGCAGTCTAAAATGGCTTATTTCAAAAGAATAATTTTGATTTAAGTGCTATTTTGAAATAAAAGCAGGTTTTATTATTTTGAAATAGTGTTTCATTATTTTGAAATAAAGAAATGCTTAATTCAAAATAACAAAATGCATGCATGGACAGGAAAAAAGTTATTTCGAAATAAGCCTCCTTATTTCAAAATAACTTCTGTGTGTAGACATACCCAATGTGAAAATGAGACAAAGAAGTTTTTCAGGTATTTTGCTCATGCACATTGATGCTGCACACCACAAGTTAGATAGGAAAATATATTTGACAGTAAAATTTGCCCTCATTAAAGCAAGGTGGTATTTGTCTGCTGCCTTCACTCCACGTTAGAAATGAAGCACAATTAGCACGCATCTCATTAATTATACATTACTCTCTTTGAATGGTCCGCATGTATCAGACTTGTCCACTCTCCTCTGCATAATAGTTTATCATCATAATACAAGGAAACTCTTTATGAATTAAACAAGAAAAATTCATCTACCTTTTAAAAATTAACCTAATGCAGCCTCTACATTAAAATATATCTGAAGCAATTCAAAACATTCTATGCAATTTACATTCTAGTGGGGCATTTTAATGAAAATGTGTCAATTTCTCTTATTGTACATCATTTAAAGGAAGACTGACAACCTAAAACTCTCATTTTCATTACAGCTTTTTGCTTCTTTGTTAAGAGTAGCTGCTGAGATAACTGAAAGGGGGACAGTGCAATGTTCTCTCTAATATGCGTGCTGTTTGTGTGCTTTTGACAAAAAATTCTGCCTAGTTGCACCCTTTCCCAAAATCAGTCTGCTAAGTTAGTTTGCCCTGTTTGTATGAGTCTTTCGTACAACAGGGATTTTCTTCATAAAACACTCCAGGTGGGTTCAGCAGATTTAGATGAAGGACTAAAGGATTGGTCCCTAAGCATGGGAAACCATGGCACTCACCCTGTGTATGAATTGGCTATACCCTACAATAATATTTTCCTTCCACCCCTGCAATGCTTCTTTATTAATTAGTGGCATGAAAGCACCTACACATAATACACATGACAACATGCTTTGCATAATGGTGAGATGAAAGAGTAGCTCCTTCTGAATTCAGGGAAAGGTCTTTGAAGTGTAAATAGATAAGGATAATCAAATTCAAATGAGATTAAAATTAACAGACTATCAACCAAGTGACACTATTAATAAATGTCCACAACAAGCAGGGACAGAAAGGACTCTGAAAAGACCAAATGTAATTTAATTAAACAAATGGGAACATAGGAAAGTAAGCACAATGGATAACTACATGAGAAAGCTGAATAAGAATTTAGCCAATAATTGAGTCTATACATTTCAGTGTATAACATGATCCATTTCAAATTTCCTCTGCATTTATATAGTAAGATATGGTCTGGGTAGATCAGTTGGGTTTTATTCAAAGCCTCTTGATGTGAAGTGTTTTGGATAATAGGCAATGTATATTCTTCTTTTGTTGTGGAAATAAATGATGTTTTGCTGTATCTATTTATATGGTACAATAATATTTGTTTTGCTTTGCTGAACTAGACTAACACGGCTACCCCTCTGGAACCAGTAATGTCTGTCCTGAAGAACATCCTTGTGAAGTCATGTGGTACTTTTATCCCAATTTTACAGGTGGGGAACTGAGGCACTGAGAGATTAAGTGATTTGTCCAAGGTCACACAAGAAGCCAGTGGCAGAACAAGGAACTAAAGCTAGTAATCCCAGGTCCCATGCTGTCACCCAAACAACTGGACCATCCTTCCTAATGTATTAAACTAAGACAGTTTAAATAGAAAGGTCATTCTTAGACTATTCATATAGCGCTGAGAGAGTAGCTTCTAACAAGCAGGCTCAGGCTGGCATGAGCATCTGCTGAGATCAGAGATGAAGAATGAGAGCATTCTGGAAAGAGCAGACCTGCTCCAACCACATGTTTTATAACTCAAATCATTTTCCCTTAAAAACCAGCAGGCTCTTTATTCTAACCATGATTTGCAGGGATTCCTGCTGATGTAGACTAGAGCTGCACGGCCATCTTAAAAAGATGTCTAATACTTGCTTGTACACATTCAAAACAGGACACAAATTGGCCATTTGTGCAAAATCGTGCTGATCTGAGCATCTGAATACAGCATATGATACCTTATTAAGGCAGTGGAATTTGAAAATTGGACTCCTCATGTTAATTCTTGATCTGATCATAGCTAGTTTTCACAGCTGATCAAGAGATAGGAGTGTGGTGTTCTCCAAAACAAAACACAAGACGACCTAGTGCTACGCACATTAGTTTCTTTATCATTAATTTGACATCCATGTAACAGCTGAGAACATAAGACTGCTCCTGCCTGCACCTGATGTCCTCTATTCAGAACAGCATTTGGGGAGACTGCACGCTAAATCCAGGTGTGTCGGACCCACACTTCTGGACATGGTGTTTCCAAGCTGGCGCCTGAGTGCATCCTTACTCTGGATTTATAGTTGCTGCACCTGAGTCTCACAGCCATGCTAGTGCTCCCATAATGCACTACACTTTCCAACTTGCCTCTGCTGTGTGACCCGTGTCTCTGCTGCAGAATGATGGGGCTTGGACCCAAGTCACAGCAGGAACTGGGCTCTGATATACACCCTTAGCAGGGACTTATGACATTGGTCCCAAATACTTGCTGATGCAAGTCAGACCAACCAGTGTGTGGACAGAAGGGAGTCTTGAGCTCAAAGCTGAGTGAGAATCCAGGCTTTGTATGCAGTGCAGACATACTTTCAGAGAAGTGAATTCCTGTGTGAAAAACTACTGTCTAAACTCTCTAGCCACAGCCATCACCCTTATATAAAAATGACAGCTGCTCCACGCTAGAGAGCAAGGCTGGGCTGACACAAGGAAAGATTGCTGCTACAGCTAGAGCACTGAATTTGCATAGTACAGACCCAGCTTATATTGGGGGGAAAAAAGTTCTTTTGCAATATAGCACATGCCAGTTTTCCAAGCAAAGCAAGTTTGATGGGCAAAGCTGATCTACAGCTTGTCAATATTTGGATTTTTCCTAGTATAAAAATGTTGCTCTAAAATCTCCCATCCCTAACTGACATTATTACGCCAACTAAAGTTTCTAATGTAGACCTTGGTCAGAAGATGAAAAGTTATTTTCCCTATCTTGTCACATAAATATTTCCAAAAGCAACCTGTGCAGAAACCGTGGTCACTAAAATTCCTATTATGGAAAGATGACCACTTGTGGCAGTTGGCTTTCCCTTGCAACATTTGTTTTCTCTATTACTTTATTAATCAAGGTTTCTCTGACCACGTTTCTCTGTTCACACACAGTTGAATCACCATGGAGCATGTTACTTTCTAAGCGTGTCCAACATGAATTGGTTCGTGGCCCTACACTATTGAATTGTGTGTCCGGTACTGGTGTCTAAAATTCAAGAAGGATGATGAAAAACAGAAGAGGGTTCAGAGGAAAGCCACAAAAATAATTAAACATTGGAAGATGTACCTTACATTGAGAGGCAGAAAGAGCTCTATTTAACTTACCAAAAAGAAGATCAACGAGTGATTTGATCAGAGTTTGTAAGTACACACATAAGGAACAGAAATTTGATAACAGAGGGATCTTCAGTTTATTCTACAGAGGTATATCACAAGATCCAATGGATGGAAGCTAAAGCTAGATAAATTCAAACTGGAAATAAGGGCAGAAAATTTTAACAGTGAGGATAATTAACCACTGCAACAATTTACTGAGGACTGTAAGGATCAATGATATGGACAAACTGGTGAAATGGTCTGAGGTAGACAGAATGAAATTCAGTAAGGAAAAGTGCAAAATATTCCACTTAGGAAAGAACAATCCATTGCACACAACAAAATGGGCACTAACTGCTTAGGAAGGAGTACTGCAGAAAGGGATCTGGGTGTCATAGTGGAACACAAGATAAATATGAGTCAACAGTGTAACACTGCTGGAAAAAAAAAAAAAAGCAAATACCTTTCTGGGATGTATTTATGAGTGGATTTTGAAGCTGCCTCCAGGGAAGGCAGCTCTACAGTGCCCCAGGCAGCTCTCCCCTCTCCTAGCCATGCCCCTTCTCTGCCCCTGGGAAGATCTGGCTCTTGCCGCTGCTCGTAGCCTCGGGTCCCAGCTGGGATTGAGGCCAGCTCCTGCCATGGGAAGCAGCTCTGGGACCCTGACTGGGGTTATCTTGCCACTGCCGGCTGCCTCGAGTCTAAGCCAGGTCTTGATCCAGCTCCTGCCTTCTCCGGAAGCTGTGCCACCAGTGGGTGGACTCGGTAGAGAGCAGGGAGGCCATGGAGGCAATGCCTCCCCATGCTATCAATAAACTCTGCCCCTGGATGTATTAACAGGAGTATTATCAGTAAGACATAAGAAGTAATTCTGCCATTCTGCTCCACACTGATTAGGCCGTAAGTGGAGTATTGCGTCCTGTTCTGAGCGCCACATTTCAGGAAAGATGTGGACAGGCTGGAGAAAGTCCAGAGAAGTGCAACAACAATGACTAAAGGTCTGGAATACTTAACTTATGAGGGAAGATAGAAAGAATGGAGTTTGTTCAGTCTGGAAAAGAGGAGACTGAGGGGGACATGATAACAGTTTTCAAGTACATAAAAGGTTGTTATGAAGAGGAGGGACAAAAATTGTCCTCCTTAACCACCAATGACAGGACAAGAAGCAATGGGCTTAAATTATGACAAGGGACATTTAGGTTGGACATTAGGAAAAATTCCTAACTGTCAGGGTGATTAATCACTGGAAAAAGTTGCCTAGGCAGATTGTGGAATATCTGCCACCGGAAATTTTTAAGAGCAGGTTAGCCAAATATCTGTCAGGGATGGTTTAAGAGGATACTCGGTCCTGCCATGAGTTCAGGGGACTGGACTTGATGACCTCTCATGGTCCCTTAAAGTTTTTATGATTCTATGATCCATCTATCACTGTCACTTCTTAAATCAATTACAGGATGCTTTTCTAAAACGTATATTGTAGTTCAGGGAAGCTTCATACCTGTGTTATGCAGGAAAGATCACAATGTTCCTTCTGGCCTTAGAATCTATAAATTAACCCACACACCTAAATTTCTGATCTTGAGTCTTCCTTCAGATCATCCAGCATGGTATCAATTTTCCATTCAATTATAATTTACCATGTAAAGATAGAATTACTTTGCCACAGAGTTACCAGAGTCTTAGCAAAACTCAATGAATTGTGTTAAATTTTCTGACCATGCAGAACTCAAATACATCTATTAGTTGAAATGTAATGTAAAACCCCAGACTTGTCCTCAGATGTCATATATATTATGGTTTCAACTGGAAATGTCTATGAGGAGCTTCCTGGAAGAGGTTCCAAAGTACTTCCCTGTGCACCAAAAATTCCTGGTCAAGAGAAACCTACTTACAAATCAAAATTTTCAGATACTAGGTGGGTTCAACTTACCAAAAAGAGAGAAAATTGTAAAGGCAATATAGGAGATAATCTAGCATGTCAAAGGCAGGGGGAAAACTTAATTAAAAGGTGGTTAATCATTAATTTTTTTATGTATGAACCTCACAATCACAAAGAAAAATGTTATATGAATTTCTCTGGACATCCTTTCCTCCCCATGATGGGTGGCTTAGATAACAGCGATGAGGTTGCCTGGCAGTAGATGGAAAACAATAGTGTCTGTTCCCTGTGGGACAGGCAACGGGAACAACCCAGTGGCCATTTCATTAGACACCATCCCTGGCCCAGGAGGAGAATTGGAACATGACAGCAGCTTAGGAGACAATCTATGAAAAGGAGAAGAAACATAAAGATATACTATGCTGCCACTACCTGTAAAGTAGGATTTCATTTATTTGCTTTCATCAGATTTCGGGAACCATTGTAATCCAGGCCTTGTCCCTTCCCACATTGCTTCTTTCTTATCTTAGGGATGCCATGACATGACTAACGATCCCTCTCAGAAAAAACATTCTTGACTTTTTTCTGTATCAGCTGCCTGATTCACCATGAGACAGAATCTATTCATGAATCATGTAGACATGTTGCCGTAGTGCCAAGTATTCATTTTACTGCTGCTAGGGTACCCAGGAAAGGTTTGGCTAAGGAAGTAATTTCCACATTCAACTCATGGATGACGAAGCTAGAGAAAGTGACTGTTATAGACACTATATGGAATGTTTTGGACTCTCACTTGAAATAAACACATTTTTAAAGGTTTATTATATGGGACTTTAACTGAGAGCTTGTTCCACTGGTCAACAATTTGTGCAATGCTGCAAATATTAATTATAGCAAGAGAATAAAGAATGCAATACATCTTGGTAGAATAATGCATTCTAAGCAAATACCCATTAGCAAATATGATTACGCACCAGAGCACCTCATTAAGTCTTTGACTCTCTGGCATCCATCTAATCAAGACAATTGTGCATCATTGTCATGCTTCTCAACTACGACACAACCTGCCAGGCTTGAAAGGGGGCAATTCACAAAAACATCAAAGGCATCACTGCCAATAATGGTAACAAATGTGAAAGGCTCCATATGTTTAGAAGACATTAAAGAGGGAATGTTTAAAAACATACTCCAATTATCGCAGTTCTGGGATGCTGACTTTCCCATGAAGGACGCATGCACGGACGCACACACGCACGGCCATCCATAGGGGTGGGTAGGGCCCCAGGCCAATTGACCTATGAGTGCCCCCACCCCCCTTTGGTGCTGAGGGCAGCAGGGCCACCTGGGGCCAGAGGCTGGGCTCCACAGTCCCACCCCATCCCACCTCTGGGCTGGTCCACCCCAGGGGGGTGGGTAGGGAGGGCTGGCTGAGACGCTGGGCTCCACACTCCTGACCTGTGCCTGGATCAGCTGGTCTGCCCCACTGCAGCCCAGAGGCCAGGCCTTGTGCTCCTGGCCCACTCCTGGGCCAGGCTGCTGCCGAAACCAAAAAGTGGCCCCACAGAGCCTGCCGAACCATGGTGCACATAGTGGTTGCCCCACTTATCCCTCCAGACACCCCTGCTCTCTCACACACCCCACTTTATGTACAAACATAACTCCTATTAATCACAGTAAGAGTTACATGCTTATGCCAAAGGTGATCTTTAGAGAGCTGGAAACGGGTTTGCCTTTAATCCTAGTAGATGTACATACTTTTCCTGTTTTCTATATTCATTTAATAAAACAGCACTGTTTAAGTAAGCCAATGGAGAGAAGAGGTAGTAAGTTTCAAATAAATGAATGAAAAAATATTTCGTCACAAAAAATGTGGACAATCTGTGGAACCGACTGGGACAGGACATCTGAGAAATGTATACCATAAATGCATTTTCTAAAGTACAAATTGTGTTACAGAAACATAGAAATATAAGGGTGAAAGGGACCTTGACAGGTCAGCTAGTTCAGCCCTCTGTACTGAGGCAGGACCAAGAAAACCCAGACCATCCATCATAGGTATTTGTCCAACCTCTTCTTAAAATTCTCCAGTGATGTGGATTCTGTTACCTTACTTGGAAGCCTCTTCCAGAGCTCAGCTATTCTTATATTTTGAACATTTTCCCTAATATCTGCTAGGGTTGTTGATTAAACACAGTTAACTCAAGTGACTGATGCAAAACAAATTAACTAGATTAAAAATAAGATGCAATTCATCACAAATTTAATTGCACCGTTCAACAACAGAATATCAATTTAAATTATAAATATTTATATATTTATATTATAAGCATATTTCAGTTATAGCACACAATACAAAGTGGACAGTGTTCACTTTACATTATTTTTATTACAAATATTTGCATTGTAAAAATAAACAAAAGAAATAGTATTTTTCAATTTACCTCAAGTGAGTCTTTAGTACAACTTCTTTATCGAGAAAGTGCAACTTACATAAGTAAATATTTTACATAACTGCACTGAAAAACAAAAACAGTGAAAAACTTCACAGCCTATGAGTCCACACAGTCCTGCTTCTTGTTCAGCCAATTGCTAAGACTCACAAGTTTGTTTACAATTTATGGGAGACAATCTTACCCTTCACGATGTCACCTGAAAATGAGAGCAGGCGTTCTCGAATGGCATTGTTTTAGCCGACACTGCAGGATACTTATGTGCCAGACATGCTAAACATACATATGTCCTTTCACGCTTCAACTGCCATTCCAAAGGACATGCTTCCATGCTGAATTTAAAATCATATTATTGTTTCACAGTGTGATTAAAACAGCAATTAAGCAATTTTTATAATCTCACGATTAATTATGATTATTTTTTTAATTGTTTGACAGCCATAATGTCTAACCTAAATCTCTCTTGGAGCAGATTAAGCCCATTATGTCTTGTCCTATCTTCAGTGGACATGGAGAACAACTGATCATCATCTTCTTTATAACAGCTGTTAACTTTTACGTATAAAATAAATATTAGGTACTTTTCATTTGCAGAGCACTCTCCAACCATTAGCTAATATAACTAATGACCAATTAGGCACAAAAAACCCCACAGATGCACGTTAAGATATAGGTAATCATATCTCATCTATAATGTCTAGTTAAATCATGCAGGGTTAGGAAGGAATTTGTCTGGTCCTCCCATATATGTCATCAAGAGTTGTCTAAGAAAACTCTGTGTAATTTGTTGCATTCTGAAGCATGTTCTAAAAACAGAAATTGTATAGAGCTCTGTATAGTATCATTTATTAATACTAATTATGCAGTTTGAATCGACACCTACGTCATTTTAAGGCAACACTATTCATTTTACTAACGCACAACATGCAAACATTACTATCACATTCCACAAAAAAAAAGTCCATTTAAGCACCAAAACATGTTAATAAGCACTTCTTCAGATGCAAAACTATGATAGGGCTGTTCTTCATATGGCACCTGATTTAAAAATAATAAGTTTCTTTAATAAATAAAGTTATACTTGGAAATGACAAAATAATTCATGCGTTATCTATTTGAAGGTGATGTTCATCATCTGGAAATATCAAACTGAAGTGCTATGAAAGAGGAATGAGTCTTAGACACATCATGTGGTCTGATTTCATTCCTGTTATTAAAAGCAATTCATACAGAGCTGTCAATGTACACAGCACCTTATAAAAATAGAACAAGCCTGGGCCTAAGCAGAGCGGGGTTTGGGAAGCTGTGTCATGCTGAAAGCAGTATGTCTTTTACTAAATTATTGGAGGAGGAGGAGGAGGAGGAGGAGGAGAACAGCAATACAAAATATTGTCTGGCCTCAACTGGATTATTTCAAATCTTATAAAATCAAAGTCATTCCCCTAATGTATTCATGAGATTTAGAGGGAGATAAACACTGATAGGTGTGGCTTTTACTCTTCAAGCCATATGCGATCAGCAGGCAAGCAAGAGTCTTGGTGCTGGGCAAGTTTTAGTCGTGTCATTGAATCCTTCCTCTGTGCTGGTCTGGAAGCTTTTACTTAACAGCATCCACAAGTCTGTTTGCCTGATCAATCCTTTATAGAGACTAAAGAAGGACATCTTTTTAGATAAGAAGCTGATGACACTGCAGGACTACCTCTGAAGCTTCAGTAACATAATAAACTACTAAACAAACATTGAGTCTGGTGGAACTTTTAAAGACTAACAAATTTATTTATCACGAGCTTTCATGGAAGAAAATACTATCTTGTCAGATGCTTGAAGATGGGGTGGGATTTTCTCCCACAAAAGCTCATGCAATAAATATATTTGTTAATCCTTTAAAAGTGCCACCAGACTCTTTGTTTGTTTTGCCAAACTGGACTAACACGTCTACCCCTTTGGAACTTATAATAAATTACTACGTGCTCCCAAATAAAATTAGGAGACTAATATGGGTCTGGTTTCTCAGGAGAATAGGTTTCTATCATTTTATAACCCATGATTAAATGCCAGTCTTACCTTTTACATGGTATAAAAGTAAAATCTCTTTTGTTGTTATTTAACATAAATCACTACAGAAAATGAATGGACTTCATGTGTGTGGTTCATCCCCAGGGCCACAGTAGGGAAGCATGAAAGCAATTCATCACTGCTAGCCATGTTTTGGGCAAGGTTGGCTGATTGCTGGCTGTCCCCAGGCAAAGAGGGAGTGTGGATACCGTAAATCATTGATTCTCCTGGACAGACCTTCTATCACCAGGGCCCTTCACCTGCAGTTATAGTAAAGATAGCAGGCATAAATCAGGGGTAGATCAGGCCCCAAATTGGCAGAGTTGTGGTATTATTTCATCCCTGGATTCCTAATCCCCCAAGGGGGTGGGGTTAACTTTGGGAGAACAGGGGATTTAAAAAGTCAGGTCACAGATAATCCAAGGAGCTGGCGAACAGGAGCAGAAAATACAGTTTTGAGACAATAAATGCCTCTCCCAAGAATAAAAATAATTAAAAAAAACAAGGCTGGCAGAAAAATAAGGCAGGCAGAAATCTAGCAGCAGAGTGGGGGCTATCCAGTTTACTTCACAAACCGCAGCATGTATGATTCCCTGCCTTGTGGGCTGTTGACATGTATGTGAATTCAGTAGCATGAGGAATTTTAACTTTATTTATTGTTTTAATAAAACCTGTAGCACAGATAAAGCCTTGTACTGGTGACTGTGTTTGTGATCACTCTTCTTGGACTTCACATGTTCCTATTGTCTCCCAATTTGAGAAAAGCACCAGACGTGACTTTCATGCTATTTAGCTTGAAACTGTGGCAATAGGAACTGAACTTATGGCAGCGTAAGTCAAACTGCTAAGTTCAATTTAAATAACTTTTTAAAAAAGTCTACAGGACACAGTAATACCAGGACACAAAACATGTAAGAATGACAGTGTAGGTCACACTGGTGGGGAAGTGAAAGCAAGCATAGATGCAGTATAGTAAAAATCTTAAGCAAAGTGGGAGCTTCCTTCCCTCCCCCATATGAGTGTGTATAAAACTATATTTCTAGAACACGACAATTGTGGCTTCCAAAGACGATAATGAAAAATTGAAAGTCAAGCAACTCCTCTTAGTCAGTCAAAGGTTGAATGGAGTTGCGGCTAGCGAGGGATGTAAAAGATAACAAGAAGGGGTTCTACAAGTATATTAGTAACAAAAAGAGGATCAGGGATGGTGTAGGCCCCTTGCTGAATAGGGCAGGCATCCTTGTGACACAGGATGAGGAAAAAGCTGAGGTGCTCAATGCATTTTTTTCTTCAGTTTTCACAGGCAGGGTCCGCTCCCAGCCCACTACCATGGGTGTGGCAGATGGGAGAGAAGAAGAGAGGCCCTTGGTGACGGAAGGTCAGGTTAGGGACTGCTTAAAGAAGCTGCAAGTGCACAAGTCCATGGGGCCGGACGAACTGCATCCAAGGGTGCTAAGGGAATTGGCCAACGAAATAGCCGCACCGCTGGCCGTTATCTTTCAAAACTCATGGAGAACGGGGGAAGTGCCAGAGGACTGGAAAAAAGCAAATGTAGTGCCTATTTTCAAGAAAGGGAAAAAGGAGGATCCAGGGAATTACAGATCAGTCAGCCTCACCTCAATCCCTGGAAAAATTATGGAGCAGATTCTCAAAGAATCCATCCTCACACACTTAGAGAAAAATAAAGTGATCAGGAACAGTCAGCATGGATTTACCAAGGGTAAATCATGCCTGACCAATCTCATTTCCTTCTATGAGCAGATGACTGGTTTTCTGGATGCGGGAAGCACTGCTGATGTGCTATACCTTGATTTTAGCAAGGCTTTTGATACAGTTTCCCACAGCATTCTCATTGGCAAATTAAGGAAGTATGGGTTGGATAGGTGGACTATAAGGTGGATAGAGAACTGGCTAGATCAACGGTTTCAGCGTGTAGGAATCAGTGGTTCCATGTCTCGCTGGCAAACGGCCACGAGTGGTGTGCCCCAGGGGTCGGGTCCTGGGGCCGGTTCTGTTCAACATTTTCATCAATGATCTGGATGATGGAATAGACTGCACTCTCAGTAAGTTTGCGGATGACACCAAGCTGGGGGGGACCAGTAGACACGTTGGAGGGCAAGAACAGGATTCAGGGAGACCTAGATAAATTGGAACAGTGGGCCAATAGAAATCTTATGAGATTCAATAAGGACAAGTGTAAAATCCTGCATTTGGGACCAAAAAACCCTATGCACTGCTACAGGCTGGGAAACATTCAGCTAAGTAGCAGCAGTGTAGAAAAGGACCTGGGGGTCATGGTGGATGGGAAGCTGGATATGAGTCAGCAGTGTGCTCTTGCTGCCAAAAAGGCCAATGGCATACTGGGCTGCATCAAAAGAAGTATTACCAGCAGATCAAGGGATGTGATCCTTCCCCTCTATTCTGCACTGGTGAGGCCACATCTAGAATACTGTGTTCAGTTTTGGGTCCCCACTACAAAAAGGACAGGGACATGCTAGAGAGAGTTCAGAGGAGGGCAACCAAAATGGTTAAAGGGCTAGAGCACAAGCCCTATGAGGAAAGACTGGAAGCATTAGGCTTATTTAGTCTGCAGAAGAGATGATTGAGGGGGGATTTGATAGCAACGTTCAACTACTTGAAGGGATGCTCTAAGGAAGATGAAGCTCGACTGTTCTCAGTAATAACAGAGGACAGAACGAGGAGCAATGGTCTCAAGTTGCGGTTAGGGAGGTCGAGGCTGGATATTAGAAAAAACTTTTTTACCAGGAGAGTGGTGAAGTCTTGGAATGAGCTGCCGAGGGAGGTGGTGGAGTCTCCATCTTTGGAGGTGTTTAAGGCCCGGCTGGACAAAACCATGACTGGGATGGTTTAGTGGGAGTGGTCCTGCCTCTGGCAGGGGGTTGGACTAGATGACCTATGAGGTCCCTTCCAACCCTAGGATTCTATAATTCTATGAACTGGTATTTTGTTTTCCCATTGTGAAAGTCTACCACTGCTAAGCGCTGACAGGTGTGTGGACTTCTTGTATGATCCCGTTAGAGTAATGTATGGCAGTGTGGATCTACAGTATGCACACTGAAGAGCTATCCATGTTTTACAAAGATCCCCACAATACAATTTCTAGATCTCATGGCAAAATACCAGAGACAGGAGCATTAGAAAAGTCTAAATGGATGACTTGTTGATATTTTCCCCCCTAATGGCAGAGATAATTCCTAGGAAGTGTAACACCAATACTAACTATACAAAATAACCATTTAGAATGAGTAGCTACTGAGTAGAACTAATTACAGAAATGGAGAAAGTGTTACCTTTCTATGCCATTTCCTACCAAACCTATTTTTGCCATGTTCATGTCAGCTACATTTTTCATGTATCTCAAACAGTGCAAAAAGCAAATGAGATATTCTCCTGTTTCCATGCATGGATCTGAGCATGAGCAAGAACTGCTAGCCACGAGGAACAATATGAAACATGCCACAAGAACCCATATGTAACAGATTTGGAGCTGCTCTGAAATAAGTTATGAGTACTTTATACTGACCTGGTGCTTGTGATATGTACATATTGGGAGGAGAATCTTTACAGAAAAACAAGCAAGAAGGAAAAGAATGGGTCTAGACTGACATTCCTCAGCAAACACTTAAAAGAGTTGTTACGATTTATTAGCTTTGATGATTTTATCTCCTGCTCCAGTCAACCTATAAACTGTTTTTGATTTGAAGGACCAAAGCCAAAGAACACAGATGCATAAAACAACTGTGGCAGTTTCAAAAGGAATTCTCTCCTTCATGCCAGGAGTGGTAGTTGCTCAGGGAAACCAGAGAGAGACACAAAATCCTGCTGGAGTGTCTGAAGAAGTCAAACCTACCTGGGTTACCAGTAGGGGATGGCAAACCTTCAGACAGGATAGACACACACGTACATTTTTATTGGTTTAAAATCTCTCTCTCTAAAAGCTTTATTTACGGCAAAAGTATAACATGAGGAAAAGGTAACTATAAACACTGATTCTGGTACATAGCACACATACATACACAGGCAATATCTAGTATCATGTTTGTGCAGGTCGTGCATCTGACAAAGTGGGTTGGAGCCCATGAAAACCTATGCCTGAAGAAATCTGTTAGTCTTTAAGGTGTCACAGGGCTCTTGTTGTTTCAATTGCTTTTGGAAAACTCCTCGTCTATTCTGAACATATCGGTGGGGTTTTCAAAACCACTCAGCACCAGACTGGCCTAACAGAAGTCACCATGAGTCTCATCACTGATTTTGTTTGGAGCCGAGTTCAGTTAATTCTTAACTCTTTTGAAAAAAACCCACATCTGAAATATTGCTTGTAGTTTTAGCTGCAAAACTCCATCGATATCACTGTGAATCAAAACAAACAGAGTCCTGCGGCATTTTTAAAGACTGACAAGTTTATTTATCGCATGAGCTTTTGTGAGTGTAATCCCACTTTACCACATCTGACAGAAAACTGATCAACTGAAAGCTCTCCAACTAACTCAGCAAGGATTATTGTCTGATGCTGTTGATTTTTTAGAAAGCCCAGTCACGTCACCTCCATTTCACTTCCTTCATCTTTTCTCTCTCTTTCCTTCTGACAGATGCTCATAGAAAAGTACAGTGTTAAACTTAGAGCCAAAGTCCACATCCATCAATGGAAAGATTCCCTTAGATTTCAACAGGCTTTGGATCAGTACCTTCAAGTTTAGACTCTAGCACCTATTTGTGTTCTTTCAGCAGATCTCTACAAAAGTCACTTATTGTTTCCCTCAAATTAATTACTTTTCTTCATGTTTTTCCAGAGCAGGAAGCAGCTGCTTCAAGGACTGGCCTTTGTTACCAAGCCTGTGCAAATCGTATTAATTATATATTATCTATGATTTCTTACCAGGAAGCCTTTCAGTCTGAAATCTGTACTGACCAACTGTTTTTGGTAACTCGCTGCACTGAGGGAACATTAAGATAAATGTTTCATATTTAAAAGGATATTTTAAGTAGGATTCTAGCAGTGGAACTAGCCATAAAGCAGGGAATTAAACTGTAATTCTACATGAATAACTAGCTGATTCATATGTATATTTATTAGGACAATTGTGTTCTGGGATTCAGAGTGAGACTAAGATAATAACAAGTGATTTAAAATCACCATGTATTTAACAGACATGAAGAAATGACAGATGATGCCTTGGTTGGCAGGTAAGAAAAAACTTTTTGCAATTATTTGTGCCTGCAGAACCCTTCAAGCAGATTTTATAGTGATGACTAATTTGAGCAAGCCATGCAAAATTTCATTGTGGGTGTTCTAGCTATTTTGTCCTTTTATTTATTTTTCTTTACAAAAAGAGGCAGGACAGACTGAGCTACTGAGGTCCATAATACATGGCAACTACTGCAAAAGAAAAGAAAATGAATGCAGTTGTAATAAAGAAACTCTGACATATACAATCAGATGCAGTATTTGCACAATTAAATTTTTTTAGACGTATACTTGGGTAACGCTGTATTGTATACAGGTTTCTGGCATACTTCAGTAATTCTGAGAGGCAACACAGGTTTCAGAAGATCAAACACATGTGGGCAGGTTCTCACAGATGCCAAAGGGGTGCCTGTGAGAAATCCTTTTAACTTCCAGTCACCCATGCACATCTGATGGCTTTCAGTGCCTATGAAGTCAACAGACAGATTCCAGCTGACTTTTAATGGATGCTGGATCATGCCTGTAGTTGGCAACAAGTAATAAATCAGCTCCAGATGTCTAATTAATAATCAGAGAATGCTGTTTTAAAAATAAATGTATTTGCCCAAAATCAAAATTCACCTTGATACCCTTATTTTATTTTCTGCCAACATTAAAACAAGTGAAATCTAGACACATGGCTGATTTAAGAAAATAGGCAGCAACTGTGTGAGTCCCAGTATTTGCAACCTTCAGCATTCAAAACTCATGAATGAAGCCTCGAGATTGGCCTAAAAATTGTAAAACTAAAAATTATATTTTGGATTCTTTTTATCCAGGCCTTCCAGTGTTGGTAAGTTTAGGGTTCATGTTTACAAGCTCTACTCTGTAACCATGAGGGCTAGATACTATAATTTTCATTTAACATGAAAAATGAGATTCTGACAGAATAACATGATCCCAGGAGTTGTGCCTCTAGGAAAAGTGCCAAAATTATGGAAGATAGCAACACTGCTTTGATTTGGTATTTACAAAGAACTAATTGCTTTGATATTCACAAGGAAAATGATGTATTTGTTATGCAGCGAAGGAGAGGACAGAGGAAGGCACACTGCTCGACAATACAGGCATACATAGCTCCCCAAAACACTCACCGGTTCCCTAGCACATAGGCAAGTACTGTACATAAGCCAGACAATGGTCTGACTTCACATTTCAAAGCAAGCTCTCTGTGTTACAGCTTTCTGTAAAAGTGATGAGATTAAATTAACATCATCGCCTTGGCAACAAATTTTAGAATTGCCTCACTTTTCTAGAAATGCTAGACTGAGGAAGGTCTGCGTGGGCTAGGAAGGAAAAAGGTTTCCTTAATCCTGTTTATCTGCTGTCTTCTCTAACAGATCAAAAGGTATGCTCCTCCAACCAAAGAACAAATATAGTTTTGTTTGACTTAGGTGACTAGTAACAGGTAACCAATGCAACTTATGTTCTCATTACACAGTCTAGGCTAGTCACAGTAAAATGTTCATAATCAAGAAGTATAAAGTAAAAAAAAAATCAACAGAAAAATAAGCATTTAAAATAAATCCAAATTCTTTGCTATATTTAGCTATCCATAGAGAAGTGCAAGGGCTCTGCAAAGGCGTAGAGATTAACTGCAAAGACGTTCATTACACAACTGGGACCTAAATACCTGGAGTGGGATGGAATTGGACCAAAAGTCTGAAACTTGAATCAGTTGAGTAGTGTAGACAAAAACCATAGCATTAAATGTCCTGAAAACTACTAATTCAACAAAGAAATTAAGGCTAGGTTACATAGCAAAAATGCCAGCACCAGGTTTTGAACATTAATTTCTTAAGGCTTCTCAGGCATAGAAGTACAATGAGTGTTTTTGCTGATTCAAACACCAGAATGTTAGACTTGCTAGCCACTTTCAGGAATCTCCACATGAAATAAGCACTGAAGCACTGGTTCCTTCAGTATATTAAATAAGAAAGTTTTGACTTTAAATCAATAGGAAAGCTCAGAGTGTTAAATACAGAACATAATAGATTATGCAGAAAATGATCCTTGAACATTTTTGAACATACTCAATACTGCAAGATTTTATCTGCACTAAGACTGCAGGTCTTAGCTCATTAAATGTCAATATTTTGGTCTATTACTCTAGTTTGTACTGTGGCACTGAGCCCATAAATTTGAAATGGCTCAATGTGAATAGTTGGACTGTGGGTTTAGTAATAAAAAAACATGTAGTAAGGTACTGGATCTTCAGAAAGGGGAGAAGTGAGCTGTTCTTTCCACAATCTCAGGAGATTAAGCTATGCTGGAACTATGTCACACAGAAAGATTTCATAGTACCGAAATTAAAAAACGAAGATAAAAATCAAAAATCAAATTACCACAACTGCCACTAAGCTATTATCCTGCAGATATTAAACACTTTGATACATTCATATGATTACCACACCACAGTAAATCATTTTTTAGACAGTTCACTTAATGAGCATTGTTTGAGAAGAATCTGTTTTGGATTAAATTAAACACATTTCTCACTCACTCACTCACTCACACACACACAAAACGCACTTGGGAGTGAAATCAGCACATTTTCTCCAACATACACTTTTCCCATCCTCTTCCCCAAGCCTCAATCACATCCCCACTTCTATAAAATGTTAAGAAAAGCTCCTTACCATCATTTATCATTTATATTATGGTAGCACACTGCAGCCACAACCAAGCTAGAAGCTGTACACACACATAGCAAGAGAGAGTCCCTAATGTGAAGAGTTTACAGTCTAAGGCTCTGACTCAGGAAGGTACTGAAGAATATGAATACCTTTAAAGCTCATGAGTAGTCCTATTGAAGACAATGAACCCAGACCTCCAGAATCAATCCCCATCCAGTATCTTAAATACATCCTTTCTGTCCTAGAGGCATTATTTAACATTGACCGCTGTATGTTACCCCACACAAATTCTTTTCAAATCTTTATTTTTTCCATGTTCTTAGCTGTATTTTGGTGATATTTGTGTAGTATTGTGTTTTAATTACCTGTAAAACAGTCTGAAAAACAAGGACGGGTAGAAAACATTTTATACAATAAATTACAGTTTTAGAGACTACCTAGTACCCCTAACTATAGCAACATATTACCATGAAAATGAAAGGTGGCAAATTCAAAATGAATAAAAGGAAATGGTTTTCACACAACATATAATTAGACTGTGGAACGCATTGCCACATGACAGCACAAATAAAGAACTCGGGAAGAATCAAAAAGGGATTGGACAGTTATGCAGATAATAAGACTATAAGAATTACAATGTTAAATATTTTTAAAAAGAGGTTAAGTGGGATAGAAAATCTCATGCTGTAGGAATTTAACCACACTCTACTAGGATTCAGGAAGAGACTTCAGTGGGGAGGGGGGGATGCAAACTATCCTTTAGCTGCTTACAGTGGGATTTCTTGCATACTCTAAAGCATCTCATTTTGTCCTAACCCACTATATGGCAATCTTGTATTCTAGTGTCTCTGTGACATAGCCATGTGACATTTAATGGTGAACTTCAAACTGGTAAGCAGCATGATGTAACACTTTCTCCTCTAGTAAATGAAGGTCGTAAGGATCGGCTGCTATCATGAGAAAGACTAAACAGTCCCTACATAGTACCAGAAGCTATCAAGGACACCATTTCAGTGCCTGATAAATCAAGTTAGAGAACATCTAGGAATGTTCCAGCCAGATGGATCACTTGAATGGCTAAATAGCCTAATACATCTATTTGAGAAAAGATATTGGCCTGTGCAATGAAACAGTAATGGACTATGCCATGGAAATTATTAGGGCTTTACATTTTGGGTCTGCAAGATCCCATCTTTCTAAGTATCTAATGGTAAACTTGTGCTTTTCTGTTTATATTTTCATAAGCTTCTTCTCCTTCAAAGAGCCATGTATGGCTATGTCTACACTGCCACAGATATTTCAAAACAGTTATTTCAAAATAACTTTCAATTTTATTTTGAAATAATTATTTCAAATGAACATTACTTCAAAATTGTTATTTTGTCGAGGGAAGATCTCTATTTTGAAATAAGGCAGGAGTTCTTATTCTGAAAGAGAGAGTCTTCGCTAGACTCTCTATTTCGATATAGGGAAAGGCAATGCAAAGTACAGGCCTATTATTTTGAAAAAAGACAATTCCATGGCTTTGAATAGCTTGTTTCAAAATAACTATTTAAAAAGAATCGCTCTTCCCAAATAAATGCAGGTTTAGTTATTTTGAAATAATGAAGTGCTTATTTTGAAAAGCCTTTTCAGTGTAGACATACCCTATAGGACTGAAAAGAAAAAAGACTGGTCTTCTTATGCGATTTCTACCGTCCAGGAACCAATACACGGAGATCAGACCAGACCTAGTGTTAGTTTAGCTCTATAAATCACTCCATGAGACAGCTTCTAAAAGTATCAACAAATAGCAGAGCATGTGAACTTAGACCATGGATGGGATAGAGAGTTGCTCTTCAAAATTCTATTTTAAAATGATAACTTCTACATTTAATTACACCAATAATGCCTATCTCACCATAATTGCTACATAGATGGCTATATGGACATCAATAAAATCAGATTGTTTGTTTGAGAAGGGGGGAAGTCCAAACAGGTGGATGAGAGGAAAGTGTGTCCCGCTGCTGGAAAGAACTCTCATCTTTTATTGGTTTATAATTCATTTCCAATCCAAATACAAATCTTTCTCTCTCTCTGTTTATAGCTGTGACATCAGCTCATGATTTATGAGATCAGTGAATTTTTGATATTCCCAGACAAGCAGCTAGCTTCTCAAACTGAACTGTCAGAGAAGAAAACTGTAGTGGAGGATGGAGCTGAAAGCAGGAAGGTAAAATAGATAACACTAAAGCAGGAAGGATGGACGGTCAGTGGCTCTCAGTGTAATTTTCTGAAATAAAGCTGCTGGACTGGTTGGAAATACTGATATGTTGGCAAATAAGTGAGGCAAGAGATGACACAATAGTAGAAGTTCTCCATGACCCAGGGGGAGAAGGAAAGGGTTATGTAGTAAGAATGGGACAAGAGAGTGGAAGCTCGTGCTGAGCATGGATCCAGGATCCAGATATATCATATATAACATCAAAAATAGCTGAAATTACCATTAGAATTGTCTGGCTACCATTCCACCCAGGTCCTTCTGAGTGCACAAAACTCAGTGAGGTTTGGTCTCATGGTTGCTGAGGACACCAGAACTTGATGGGATTAGAGCTCTTTCATACACAGGTGCCTGCTATATATTCTGTATGTAAACAAAGGGAATGCATTTAAAGAGCTACACTAATTTATTCAAATATTTGTGTACAATTCAAAGTGAGTCTCAAAGCTGTAGGGTTTTGCATAAATGCTTGAATCGCCAACAGCTGAGAGGAAACAGACTGCAGGACTGAGTAAAAAGCCAGCCATAAACAAACAAAAATAACAGAGGAATGATCAATATCTACGTGATCAATATCTAAAATAAGTCTTGCTTCTTTGGACACTCAGGGACTGTGTCTTTCTGAGTACTACTCTGGTGCTCTGATACACAGTCATGATGGAGTGCAATCACAAATTATTTACTAGTTTGCAACTTCAACATGAGCTATGATTTGGCTGATTGCTGTCATATTGTAAACAAACAATATCTTTTGGAAAAAAAAAATTTGTATGCAACTTGACTCTCTGAAAACCTTCTTATTTTCATAGTATCTTTGCACTCTCAATTTCAGCAAGATAAAAAGTTTTAAAAACTGGGCCCATGAATCCTTTTGATCTTCAACAACTTGCCCACATATCTGTCTACCAGGAAAGGAATCATCTTCATCAGGAAAATGTGTTAATAATATATACACACACATTATGAACTGAAGTTATTTTCATTTCTTGCCCTGGAGTCATCATTAGTGAAGATTAAACATGCATAAATCAATCTCTGGAATTAGCGAACGTCATCAAATGTCACCTTGTTGCAATTAGGCATTTTTAAATCTAATCCTTATTTTTTTGTTTTAAAAAACAGATCTTGTTGAGATGGAGATGCAGCAACTTGACAACTATTTTTATAGCTGTAGATAGAAACATTGTATGACTCTGTTACAGTGAAGATGCAGAATGAGCTCTCAAAATTGCATATTTCATCTGTTTTGAAAGTTATTTGAATATACCTATAAAATATCTCTGTGGGTTGGAAAAGAACATCAAGAGACAGGCTAATGCACCCAAGATACTCAAAGCTTGTTTTGTAAATTACAGTATTTTCCTCCCCAGTCAACATTATTTATAAAGGGAAGATCTGCAGCAATCTACCTTTTCCTGGGAAATATTTCCATCACAAGAGTATCTGGCAGAACCTAAGGGACTACCTATGAGTGAGTATAAAGAAGCAGATTTTTAAAATGTTTCTTTTTTGTACAAGTACCATCAAATGCAACCTCAAAGATTATTGCTACATACAAAATACTGAAAGCTCTGTTTCCATGTCAGAAATGTCAGAATCCAATTAAGAATGTAACAGTGATTGATGGTTCAATCATATTGATTCATTAGCAATGGCTGGCATGACTATACAGTTATTTAAGAAAAAGCAAAACCACTTTTTATTTTAAGCTAAGGGGGAACTTGTACAATTCACTGGATAGCTGTGTATAGTTATGTTTCCACTTAGTGACTGACCCCAGCAACTATCATCACGGGCACTAGGTTTGCATAATTTTCAGTGGTGCCCAGAATGGGTCCAAACTTGCCCCCTACATCTGCCATGTAAGTCTCTGCTGGAAGGCACTGGCTGGGCCCTTAGGGGCAGAGCGGTGGTGGCTGGTCGCCATGCTGTTTGGGGCTAGGGCCAGCACTGGAGTGGCTCATAGCCATCTGCTGCGTCCAAGGCGGGAAGGGCAGAAGAATGGCTGGGTCACTCTGGGCACTTGGGGGGGGGCTCCTGCGCTCTACCCCTCGGTTGCCAAGCTCCATGGCTGCCTCACAGAGGTATTGGTGGGGTTGGACCCACTTTCCTGAATATTGATGGAGCATGGGCACCATGGACCCATATAATATGACTATGATGACCTGCTACTTACATCTAAGAGTTCTGCCTTTACTCTGGTGATGTTTGGTGCTGAAGTCCTATGTGTTGGAGCTCCACAGATGACTGTGCAGTCTACAAGCATGCGACAACACTCTGCTTTTACTAACACTGTTCTGCAGTACTTAATCTCAGTGGGTACATCTATACTGGAACCTTAGCTCAACTTAAGGAAGATTATGTCGACCTACAGACTTCTGCAGCCACACTGGGCTTTTATTAAGTAGACTTAAGTGCTTCCTTAAGTCAACTTAATAACACCACCTCTTAAAGTCAACTTAATGCTTACGTTGACTTTATTAAGTCAACTTAAGCCAATGTAGATGGAGAAAGACCTTCTAATTGGCCTCCAGCTACCCACAACACACCACTCCTCCACTGACCTAGCACCTGCCAGTGTGGATGCAGCCAGTCAACAGGAGTTTTCAGTGTGGACTCTCTAAGTCAATTTTAGAAGGTCAACCTAACAGAGCCTCCAGTGTAGACATCCCAATGGGGACTGCAATTCTTTCCTAATTTGGAAAGGCATGTCTCAACTGTCCCAGGTACACACACACTTTAATGGGCTCCAAGGCTCTCTGCATAATCTTATCTTCTGTCATTATTATCATTTTTAAAATTGCAGCCAGACATCACACTGTATTGCTCAGTCTAAAGCCAGTAACTAGATGTAAACAAGTGTTCAACTTTAATACATGCTAAATTGTTTGCTGCCAGCTGTGTTGGATGTTGGAATTCTACCTCACACAACAATACTTTGCTTAGAAAGACCTCACACCAGCTTCAAAAAGTTACGGATAAGGCAACAGAGCTTCATGCCTGCCTAGCATTGCTGCTGCTTGCTTGAGTCTAAGTAGGTACAGCAAAACAAGCCAGGAGTCCTGTGGCCCTTTGGAAGACTAAAAAATTTATATATCACATGAGCTTTCATGGGAGAAAATCCAACTTCATCAGATGCTATGAAGATGTGGGAACTTACAGAATGGGAGGAAAATAAATGCAGCGAAGTGTAAGTCCTGAGATTAGGTCAGACTCTTACAGCAAATTAAAGCAGTTGTTAAGATTCAAACACTGGAAACAGCATATAGAGGAAGGTGAGGTCAAAGCATGAGTTGTAATGAGTAAAACATCTGTAATTCTTATTTAGCCCTAAGGTAATGGTGTCAAATCTGCATATGAATTCCAGTTCTCTAGTTTCTCTTTGAAGCTTTGATTTGTTATCCATTTGCTCGAGCATAGCTATTAACAAATCACTGAAGGACAGAGCATGGAGATTGAAGTGTTCACCTACAGGTTTTTGCATGTTGTTATTTCTGATGTCAGACTTTTACCCATTTATTCTTTGTGCACAGTACCATCTCTCTCTCTCGCTCACACGCACACACACGCAAGATCATGTTCAATACATAAGTGACACCTCTGTGTGAAAGAGTATTTTAAGTTGAGCCATTATAAGATCTGCTTTTGTATCTTCAATAATCACCTAAGTGAACAGGAAATTAAATCAAGGGAAGCCAGTATTTCCACCACTAAACCATTTCTCAGAACACCTTTCTCTTATAAGATAAAAGGAGTGACCTTAGAATACTTTTTTATCTTACTTTTTCACAAGACCTTATTTACAATCAAATCCACAACCACTGTGGTAAATTTCCCTCACATGCCTGTTGAACATCCCATTAGATTCAATTTAATCAAAGGTGGATGCACCTGGGAGAAAAGAAGTAAACAGAGCTGGCATTACCTCACATAGTAAACTACATATTGATCTATCTGTTGGAGGCAACCAGGTAATTTAAGACCTCTAAAACCCATAATGGTAGGACTCTGATAATCAGTTATGGGGGTATCAGATATCAGTTATGGGGATATACTAGGGATGTTTGGTATCAATAGAAAGGCTGTAATCTGCTAAGAGAGATTATATGGTTTATATGTAGGTATCCTTTCCATATTAGAAATTAGAAATCTGTTTTATGTGTGTTCCAAGTTATTTGATTCTAAAGCAATCCCAGACTAGGTGTCCGCAAAACCACTGTCCTCTTGCTGGCCCATCAAGGGAACTCCGAGTTCAGGGGCCTAGGAAAAAACCTGTTTGATGAGTCACTCAGATTGACCATGTGACTCAACTCCATTTTGATTTGGCAAGGACTCTGAGAGCATGGGAAAGCCAAAGGTGAAAAAAGGCAGTGGCCCCATTTCCATTTTGTCTTCAGTCTGTCTGCAACCAAACCACCCTCTGGAACTATTCTTCTGGGGTTGAACAAAGGACTAAGACCCACCAAAGTGCTGGATGCATACCAGAGGACTTGGACTAACCTGCAAACTATAGATTCTTCAAGGACTTGCTTTCTATGGACTCTAAATCATTTGTGTGCAATGTGATTCACTTTGACCCTTTCACATCTCTCCTATTTCATGTGTTTTCTTTTTATATTAAACCTTTAGTTGTAGTTACTAAAGGACTGGCTGGCAGCATGGTATTTTGGGTAAGAGCTAAGCCTATATTGTTTTGGGTGATATGGCTGACCCTTTGGGGTCAGGAGAACCTATTTCTTTAAGAGACCCAGTGGCTAGGTGGGGACTGAAGGAGCTGATGTGCAACAAAAGAGGGCTGTTTATTTTGTTATGCTTGGTGATGACCAGAATGGGGAAACAGAAGCATGTTTTGTTACTGACTGGCGGACTAGTTTAAGTACCACTGGTCAGTGGTTTGGGGGTTCGGTCCCTGGTTTTGCAGCTTGCCCTGATTTTGGCACATTCAGGTTATCCCAGGAAGCCTGGGTCACAAAGACACTGGAGGACTGTGAGCATTCAGGTGAGTTAGCCTGTACATATATGTGGAAACTGGACAGTCAGAGCCACCATTTGACTTCAAGTAAGCCTGGGGTCGGTAACCAGCAGCTCCAGAGCCGCATGCGACTTTATTGGCCGCCATGCGCCTCTGGCGATGCCAGGCTACAGGAGTATGCCCTACCATCCCAATCATCAGAGCCAGATTAGAGGGTTCCCAGCTGGCCCAGGCCACCCAGTGGGGGGGTCCTGGGGCCACCCCTACCCTCCTACTGCATGAGCATGAAGCGGCGAAGCAGCTGGCACTGTGGCCCCTAGTGCTGGCGGCGCATGTGGGTGGCTGGGGCCAGAGGCCATGCCACCCTTCCTCCCTTGTTCTGCTCTGCTGCCAGGACAAAGCAGCACTCCCCATTGCCCCACCTAAACCCAGCCAGCTCAAGGGCCCTGCCCTCAAAACCAACAGCTCCACTCCAGCCGCTCTCTACCTCCTGGGGAAGGGCGGCCCGCTGGGGGTAGTTGGGGCAGTGGGGAGCACTGCTCCATCCTGTCAGTGCAGCAGAGAGGAGCGATGGAGGAAGGGTGACATGGCCCCTGGTCCTGGCTGCCTGTGCCTCCCACTGTGCCCCACAGCACCAGCCACTTTGGCCACCTTGTGTTTATGCATTGGGAGGATGGGGTGACCCCAGTGCCCCCAAAACTGGGTGACCTGGGCTGGCAAGGAGTCCCCTAATCCAGCTCCAGTGTTGGGGCCAGCAGGGCATCCCCTTGCAGCCCAGGATCCCCAGAGATGCATGGTGGCCAAGGGTAGATTGGGCAGCAGAGAGCACTGCTCCGCCTTGCAAGAGAAGTGGACGAAGGGAGGGCGGTATGGCCTCTGGTCCCTGGCTGCCCACGCCTCCCCCGCAGTGCCCCACCAGCGCTGAGGTCTGCAGCACAGCCACTCGGTCACCTCATGCTCCTGCAATGGGAGGGTGGGGGCGGCCCCAGTCCTCTGAAACTCGGTGGCTTGGGCAGGCCAGGAGCCTTCTAATCCAGCTCTGATGCTGGGGCTGGCAGGGCATCCCCCTGAAGCCTGCGTCCCCAGAGTCACAGTGGCTAGGGACAGATGGGGCAGCCTCCCCCTGCTCTACTGCGGATGTGGAGCAGTGCTCCCGGCTGCCTAGCGTGCCCCTTGCCAGTCGCCCCTCCGCAGGGGGGAGGCAGTGGCCAGCATGGGGCTGCAGCTTTTGGGAGCAGCAGTCTTGAAGTGGCCCATTCTGTGGAGTTAAAGCCACTTGTCTCCCACCCCCAAGGACTGGACAGCAGCTGGGGGTGAGGTGACCTGTGTTCCAGGCTGGGGGAAGCATCTGAAACCAGTCTGCCCCAGGGCTCTGCCCCCTGAAAGCAGCAACCTCACGCCAGCCACTCTCCTGCAGTGGTGAGATGGGCACAGCCGGGAGCACTGCTTCGCACTGACAGCGGAGCAGAGGGAGGGCGAGGCAGCTTCTGGTCCCAGCCCCCCATCTCCCCTCCAGCGCCAGGGGCTACAACACAGCCACCCAGCCGCCTCTGGCCCATGTTGCGGTAGGGCAAGGCAGCGCTAGTGCCCCAAAACTGGGTGGCCTGGGCCAGGACCTGCCAAGCTACTCCTGGTGCTGGGACCAGCCAGGTGCCCCCCGAAGCCTGGTGGAGGCTGGCTGGCACCCCAGGGGCTGCCACATTTGCCTCCCCCTTGCCTCATGCCCCCCCACCCTCAGCATCCCCCATCTGCACAGAGCAAGTCCCAGGCACCGGGACTCTTCCTACCCTTTGTGGGGAGGCGCTGCACAGGGCAATGGGGAGGCAAATGTGTTTTGACCCCTAGCTACTTGCTCCACCACTGGTGGGGAGGGGAAACCGTTCTGGGGCTGGGTGGGAGCGCTGGGAGGGCCAGCTGGGATCCAGTAGGGCCAGCTGGGCTTGAGGAGGTGGGAGGTCTAAACATCTGGGGCTGGGCGGGGAGCACGGGAGTGCATGTGCTGTCCCAAGGCTGGGTGGGTGAACCAGCAGGGTCAGCTGCACTGGGGGGGCCGTTAGGAGCTGAAAAGCCACGGGGGGATGCCAGGTGGCACCTGTGGCCAGCCAAGGGCCCAGTTCGGGGCTGCGTCTGGACCAGGGAGGGAGAGGGGGGATTCAGCTATGTGGGGGTGGCGGGAACAACATTAGAGCTGGATGGAGCTGCAGCCAGGCTGGGGGCAGGAGGGGCAGAGCAGCATAGGTGTATGAGGCTTAGAAAGACTGTTTATTGTGCGTGTGAGGGGGGTGGGGGGTAGCTCTTCTTCTCTTTTGAGTTGCCGACCCCTGAAGCAAAGGAAATGAAAGACAAGTTTCTGTAGCAGTTGTTGCAAGGTTCTTTAGGCTATGGTCTGGGATTTCCAGACATGCTATAATAGATAAGTACAGCGGTATGAGTTGAAGATGAAAGCAACAGTTTTGTTTCTGAAATTCATAGCTTTTTCAGTTTGACATTTTATTGTACTTTTACAATTTAATGTCTGAGTCAAATTCAGTCTTCACTTACACATACGTTACATCCAGTGAAGTCAATAGGAGCTCACCTCTGTGCCTTATTTTTTTTTTTAATGACAGCACTGAAAAGGGTTTTTAAGAGGATCTAAAAAATGGTTTCCAAACAGTTCCATTTCAGTGTTTGAAAGGGGACCTTTTACAAAGAAGCTAACTGCAAAAAAAATAATATTTATGCAGAGAAAAATCACTTGGTCAGCAATTCCTTTTGTTCTCTCTGCTAAGACAGCAGTACTTTTAATTAGGGGCTTCTTTTTTCTCCACCTACCAGTCCTTTTTCTTTAATGAGCCAGAGCAGACATAATCCTGTATCTGTAATGACAGTCATTTGCCACAGAAAAGCATTGTGGTGTTACAAATTCAGAATTAGGGGTACAATTCACCCCTCTGTGGAGCAGAAACCCCTAAATCCTCTAAGTCCACAACACAGAGTTTAAGTATCTTTGAGTGAGTCCCTCACATACGGATGAATTTCACCTTATGACTTTACTGCAGGATAGGAGAAAATGGAGGCAAGATAGAAAAATCCCCATTACAAGTACAACAGACAGGATCAAAAAGCCCACTGGATTCCAGAGAAAACTTCCTTAACCCCAGTAGGTTTTGGATTAGGCCCAACAGGCATTGGTAAGAACACAAATGGATAGAAAAGAGCCTAGGTTCCCAAACTGAAGTTAAATCCTAGGGGTGACATAAGTTCCAGCACCATTTACAAACATTATTTTTTTAACAATAAACCAGTATGGCATTACTTTGCAAAGTTTTTACTATTATTTCAGAAGAGAAAATAATGTGCACGCACGCACAAAAAACCTTTAACCCAGAAAGTGAAATTCTGGAGTAAATTGTTTTGGAGCTTTCTGTTACAGCTCAGTAAGTTGCCCGCATTTTAAAGTTCTATGTATTCACCAAAGGCGTCGCTGGCACTTGGCACCCAGGGCACGTGCCCTGAATCCCAGCGCCGGCAGCCGCGGCGGTTCTGGCCGCAGCCGCGGATCCGGAGCCTGGCCGCCTGTGGCCTCGGTGGGGAATCTGGGACCCGGCCGCCCATGGCTGCTTCCGGCCCCATCCCCGGCCAGGGAACGCGGGTCCTGGCCACCCGCGGCAGCGCGGCAGCTTCTGGCCGGGGCCCAGGACCATGCCCCGGGTCCCTCCCCAGGCCAGCAAAGCCTCTGGTTTTCACCACATACATGATTTTTACGGCAGCAAAAGCTGGAAGTGCCTCTGTCTGCTATTACCCCATGAGAAAAGCTCGGCTTTCGTGGTCTGTGATATCATGCGTGTCAAGAGAAGGACAGTTACAAATTGTGTAAAGGTCTCTTTTAAAGCATCCTCTTCAATTAAAGCTTGATCTGATGCCCACAGAAATCAATGGGAGTCTTTCCATTTACTCCAGTGGGTGCTAGATCAAACTTTTAATAACCATGTTTAGTTTACATAGTCCAAATTAACGATTCTAGGGCACAGATTTAAGTAGGACATTGCACTTTGCTTCAGCTCCATGTGTGTCCATTAAGACAATGGTTCTCAACCACTGTGTTGGGACATATTACAGTGTCGCTACACAGCGTTAAGTGTGTAGCATACAGAACAGCTGGATTTGGTGGGTGGGGGGTAGGGCTGGTGTGTCTTGTAGGGTCACAATATGCCATCAAGTGTGTCGTAACCTACAAAAGGTTGAGAATCACTGCATTAAGAGCATCTCTATATACCCTACTGTGACTAGTGGACTGCTCAAGAAAGTCATGCTGCAGTCTGAGTATCCCCCTCCTGGAATATGTATTTGTGCCCTACACAGTTTGGGCCATACAACTGCAGTTTTCAGCTGCATGGTAGCCATGATGCATTCCTCACCTCCTCCATCAGCATTAGAAATTTAGTCCCCATACAATGAAAGATCACAGCTCTGCCTAACTTTACATACTGTGAGTTGTCCCACTGAATGTGATGAGACCAGGATAAAACTAAGCAAGGGTGCAAATCTTTGCAAGATCAAAAATTCATAAATATTGATTCAGAAATGTTTGTGAAGCAGTTTGAAGTAAAAACTATTACATTATGCCAAGGAAAGAGGAACAAAAATCAAACAAAGAGCAGCTGATAAAGGAAATAGAAGGACCTCATTTATCAGTAGTCATGCTCTGGAGACCATCAAAGATTGCCTGGATCTGGAACAACTTAAATCACTGGCAATTTTGTCATCTACTTAAATGGTGCAGAATCAGGCCCATATTCCCACCTTTTTGCTTAACAACAAAACAGAACAAAACAGCAAGGAAAGAGTTAACAGGTCAGGGAAGCTCTATCAGTAGCATTTCCCAGAACAAAAATGTACAGCTGTGGTTTTAGAGCTTCTGATGGCTTGTTTGGGATTTGCAAAGCTTCTGAAACTGGATTCAGCAAGGGTTCACATCTTTGTTGAAGTTCCTTCCTCAACAATCACACTTCCTCCTTACCTCTTGCAAGATAATATTTCATTCATTTTTCTATCTCACTTTGTAAAAAATGTGTGAACTGACGGTATTAGATCCAAGACATCTGGGTTTGTGCCTCCCTAGGTACTGTTCATTGGCATAAAAGACATTATTACATCTTGGCTAATAGCTGCTCTAAGTCTTCCTTGCTACTGGTTTTTCTACCTCCCGCTCTACGATATAAAGATTAATGCACAACTAACAAACAGCAAATTTGTGTCTACACTAGAGGACTGAACTGTTCTCAGCTGACCAGGTGAATCAAGTCAAGTTTAAGTTCAAATGGTTCAATGGATCCACTACAGCTGTGCTGATCTGTGTGAACAACTGCGGGTATTTTTGGTTCACTTGCCCAAATTCAGACATTTAAAAAAAAAATTATTTTAGGCTGACCTGAAACAAAATACTTTGGAATATTTTGGTGAAATGAAAAGCTTGAAAAATTTGTGATTCTGATGGAGTAAGTTTGGACTGATCCAAAATTAAATGTTTCATTTTAATTTCAAGGTTTAAAAACTATTTTTAAAAGAGCTGGGTAGATAGAACTGAGGGAAATTCCAAAACAAAATCCTTTTTCAAAACAAACAAACAAAAATCAAAAAGTTTAGTTTTAGAAATGCCAAAACACAATGATTCAATGTTTAAAAAATAAAAATCCTCCCAACCAAAACAATTTGCTGAAATCAAGCTAAATCCACTAATTGTTTTAGTTGACCTATATCTGCACTTTCTGGCAAAAAAGGATTCACATGAAAAATTTCCCCCAGGTCTCGTTTTAGCTATACATGCTGTTCTAAAAGATTTTAGTCACAATGTCTTCAGATTATGTATCTCAGTTTCTGGCAGAGCTCCCAAAAAGAGGGAGTTCTGGGTAACTTAAGAACGCCACCAGTGCAGGACTATTTCAAGTGTCTGTGCCATATTCCCAGTGACCTCCATCCATCCATTCCAGCTTTAAATCAGCACACACTAAATCAACAAGTCCACTCTAAATGGTGCTTGGCATGCAAGGAGACCAATTAGCGTGTTTGTGTGTTGACATCAGGTATTTTATGAGCCTGCTAGGAGACCAAACAATAATTTTCTCTGTGCAGTAATTGCCAGAGTTACATCTGTACTAGTGGGCAAAACAATGCTTTTCAGCTAAGGGTTTCACCAGACAACCAGGAATCAGGATTTCTAGGTTAAAGCTGGAAATTTTTCAGACACTGTAAATAATGCAGCTTCACTAAACCCCAAACTATTGGCAAATGTGACTTTAAGAAGTTTCAGCAAAATGGCCAGAGGAGAGGGTGGTGTTGATGTTGATTCTCTCTTTTGCCCTATAAATTTTAACTTAGCAGTTTGGGCATTCTGGATCTGAATCACCCCTTTGGATCTGACCTGCAATGAACTATTTCAGTTCAACAAAACTTTGGGAGGGGAATCAGATTTGTTTTGACCTAAACCACATTATTTTTCAGTTGTGTAGATTTTCCACCAAACCAAAAAATGAAATATTTACTCCATTATATTCTAGATGCTGTTTGCAGCTTTGCCTCTGACCTGCTCTGAGATCTGGAAAAAGCCACAATTTCTATTGCCTCAGTTTCCCCATATGTAAAATTGATATAATACTTATCTATGTCAGATGTGTAGGTTTGGTGTCTAGAAAAGAACTATGGAATGTTTAAATTAAAAAGTACTTATAGTAATGATAACTGTATTCTATAAAATATAAAAACTGATGAATTTTACCATTAAAAATATATGTTCCTTGCTACAAATCTTTCAAGCCCTACTAAACATATTTAGACACCAAAGACATTGTATCTGGGGTTTATGTGAAGGTAGAATTTAGCCCTATATATAGAAAAGCTATTCAGGATATGTAATTTAGGTGGGAAAAAACCCTCAAAGTATTTAATAGCCTGTGATATTTGAGTAAAATTTAGTAACCGATAGAAAGTGGTAGTAAATGTAACCCTTTAGTTTGTATCTTCAAAGTCACCTCTGGCATTCTTATATGATAGATAATATTATCAGTGCTTGACTTTGAAGCAGTCTCCTGAGCATTTTGAAGATCCCTTTAAAAATAAATGCTACAGACTGACCAATATATTACAAAAAATAACTCAATTTGTTAACAAAAATGACACCTTGTGTTAACAGTGGCACACCAGACTTGGTCAAATTCAACACAAATTGGAGAAGATTTAAATGCAGACCTTAATATGGACATGGATGGATGGACCAGGAGTGGAGCCAGAATCTTATGGGCAAACCTCTCAACTTTTTGATCCAAACCCACTGCAATGCTATTGATTTGGACCCAGATTCAAAACTGAAAAAATTGCCCAAGGAGGTAGATATTCCATAAGAATAAAATTCATGTAATATTTGCTATTGGAACTTGAAATCTGGAATAACAATTAGTAAGATTCTAGCATTGATCCCTAGCTGTGGTTTAATCTTGAACTAAAACTCTGAAATTGTACTCTAAACCCAACACGGCTTTGAAAACAATGACCATGGACCCATTTCTTATTTATAGACCTGGATCATATAACTTAAGGCTTGGTCCTGCACTCTTCAAGGCAGGCTGCTTGAGAGAAGCAGAGGATCAATACATCTTCTGGTTCCATCTTCTGTCCAGCTAGCCATTATCACTTCCCAGTCTTTGCTAGCCAGTCCCAGGCTCCCCAGCGCAGCAGGGGCAGCTGAAGTCTGAAGGCCACCATAACCTTTTTCAAGAAGATTTTCTACCACCAGTAGTAAATCAAGCCAAACATTTCCGCAGCTCTCACCTCAGTGTCATTTTCAGTGGCCTCCAGGTAATAAATAGCAAGCTATTCTATGATAGCATATTGTAAAATAAACATTAGATCTGTAGTGATCCACGTCTTCATCTTTATACCTACATTGCATGCAAGGACCACACAGAACTTCACAAAGGTAGCAGGAGTAAGACCAAGATTCTTTTATTCTCCAAACCCAAGTCTCTGTAAACGGACCAATTCTCCATTTGTTTTTAACACCACAGGGCCTCAAATTGAGACACTCTTAATTCAGCCAACAGGGACTAGCAGTATGTTGACATTCTTAGCTGTGTGTTACCACACAGCTATCTAATCGGGTTGCCTATTGATCGATCACTTCATTTTCTATGGTGCCCAGTCTATGGGCTATCAAACAACCAAAAATTACTTTCAAGTCTTGTTATTTTACTACTGCTCTGGGCAAAGCCTTAGAGAATAACAGGCATGCCTCTTCACTAACTTTCTACATAGATTAGCTCATCTGAAAGCTGGTAGTTATTTTCTGCTCTTTGAAATACACATCATTCATGCAACCATTCATCTCAGACTTTTCCTAATCACCACCGTATGCTACTGCCCATTTTTGTTGCAATTATTTTGTAGATTCCTATTTGTTCACAAGCATTTACATATCAGAAAAGCCTAATCAAAACCTCCCCTATTTTCACATTCGCTCTCTGTTACAGATATTTTACTAATCAGCAAGCCAGGTATAAAATCAAAATGTATTTGTTTTCTTACACAGACCTATTGTTGCAATAGAATGTAAAAAGTTAGAGAGCTGATTGACAGACAAGTGGAGGAAGCTGTAAAAGCTGGAATGATTTATTTCATAATGTTTGGAGGCAGTGTAAATAACCTTTAAGTGTCTCTTCTACCCTAATTTGCATCAGTAATTGACAGCTCATGAGCTATGTAAAAATGCATGACAAAACTAAAACTAAGACAACAAGGGATTTTGGTCCAAACACAGATCTTGAAAAAGTGGCAGATATTAGTAAATCTTACAAGAAACAGCTCACTATACAGACTAATTTTATTCACGCCTTAATTAGGAAAGAGCAAATTAATTCTGCTGTATTCTAAACCTATTGAAACTTTGTGGACTTGCGAATTTGACTGGGTTTGTACTGTACTCAGGAGAGACTGTGGAGCTTAACATGTAAACACAACATCCTGAGACCAACATATAACAGAGACAGGATGAAATTCACCCCAATATATAAGCCCATCCACATCAGTGACTTTCAGTGGAAGCCTTGTATGGAAGACATCTGGAGCAGCCATGCAGAGAGTCCTTCACCACGAATAAACCGCTGTACAGAGCAAAGTAGGACTTGGCTCACTGAAAGGCAATTAGATCCCCAAGTTAGCAAATTCACATAAGAAATGAAAAGTTTACTAGTACTGAATTTTAGAATTTATCAGTGGACAGCACTGGTTTGGTTGAGAGCATCAAGAAGAGACAGTGATTCCACCCATCTCCAGCTGTGCTACCACCATGTCACTGCACATGAGACTCGGAGATGTCATCCCTCAGAAACTCATGGAGAGGGCAGCAGTGCACCAGTGGAAGAACGTCCCTGTGGTCAGCTCACTAGCTTAGCACTTCACAGATCTCGATTTGATCCGTGGGAGCTCATCTCCATCACAGACAACCTGTGTCACCCTGGGCAAGTCAGCCTCTCAGCCTCCATTCCCCCTCCGTAAAATGGAAACAACAGAATGGCTTCCTCTAGATGTATTGGGAGGATAAATACATTAATTTTTTTAAGATGCTCAAAGATACTATACTAAAATGGGAGACACATAAATACCTTTGTTAGATATCAACTGTAAGATAAGCTGTAAGCCATACTTAATATAGAAACAGTTTTGGAGATGGGCATGTGACATTTTTCTAGCATGTTATCTGCATGGAATATGGAATAAAAGGCTGCTGGTTCTGCTGTTTTCCATTCAGCCTGACCTGTGGCCAAAAGTAGCAGCAGAATTTCCCAGACAGGTGGATGGAAGGGAGAGAGGAAAGCAACCAAAGGAAGATAATTGCCAATATCAGTGCATTCGTTGTATTGCATATATGCAATGTAATTAGTATTAATAAGCTGTCAGTTGGAAGATGTAGTCCTTAAAAAGTACGCTTCAACAGGGGGAAACGAAAACTGGACTCCGACATGCATTAGTCTACATTCATTTATTCTGCCATCGTTGAAGTTCATCTTCAGTGATCCAAATTTAACAAAAGCACAAGTTCAAGAAGTCAATTTACTAGATCATTGGTGGTGCTGAAATCTTTAATTAATCAAAGGAAATTAAATTTTTTTAAATTAAAAACAATTTTCAAGTCTGTGTTTATTAACCAGAGGAATATTTAGACTCTGCTTCCGCTACAACAAGCTGTCCGACAACTGATAACATTAAACACATTCAGAAAGGGAAATCACTGAATGCTAAATTCTGGTGTCCCCCAAACTGCAATAATTTCAAACTAAATAGCTCATGGAATCAGGTTTCTCTCTCCAGTCTCATATGGGCCACATGACAGCAATTTGAGCAGTTCAGATGCAAGCATGATATTCAAATATTATATGCTCAACATTCATTGTCTGTGACTTGTGGGTACAAGAAGAGAAAGAGGCTCAGTACTGGGTCAGGCCGATAAGGAGCTGGGAGCAGGATTCAGGCAAAAGGGGCCTTAACTGTTCTCTGCAGAAACCATCAATTTAGCAAGAGGAGACAGGCACCCCTCATACACTGCCTACATGAAGTTGCTTCAGCAATTAAGTACAAGTCTGCCTATTAGTTCCCTGCTCTGAGGAAGGAGGGCTTCTCATATACCTGATGATAGAGAGTGCTTAAGCAAGAAGCAGGTAAATACACGGCCCCCTACCTGTAGACCAAGCGGAATTCCTTACCATAAATGGTAGTAATCCTTGGATTAGGCAAGCAACCCCCTAAATTAGGAATAGGGAGGAGATTGCAAGTAGCTAGGCTTATGCTAGATGGGGAAATAGCAGGAATGACTCCGCTAAAATTCCCCAATGCAACACATGCCCACTAGCTTACAGCCTTCCACACAAAACACACTAATGAAGTAACTCATATTAGAGGTGGGCTTAATTATATTAACCACAAAGGCTGAAAGATGGCCAGCTGCTAGGTGTAGGTGAAATGTATAACATGCATATGAATATGTATAAATATGAATATGTATATAGAGTGGGAGATAAATAGTTGTAAGTTATAACATTTGAGACTCACTTGGTCACGGGGCGAACTGGAATGAGTGGTTGAGATGAGGTACTGAATAAACTTTTTCTTATCACTCCATCCAGTTCTGTCTTTCCTCACTTGACCTGTAACATGAGTGTTCTCCAATATCCCTAAAATTTTGCTTTTGTGTAGCACTTTTCCTCCATAGACCTCAAAGTCAACTACAGAAGTGGGGAAGAACCATTATCTCCATGTTACACATAGGAAAACAGAGAGGTGAAATGACTTTCCACACACACAGCAGCATAGGAGCAGGGCAGCTGGAAACTTAGTCTATGGAAGAATTTTGACTGATAACACCTTGAGGGAGCTCAGTCTGGGAACCATATTTTTGTTGTTCTTTCTTCCCCAAACCAAAACATTAAAAGCCACAAACCACACAATTCTGCTGTTGTTAAGTGCAATGAATACTAAAGAGAAGCCTGCTTTTCTGTGTGCTTACAGAATACAACTTTCCAGCAAGGCTTTGATACGTGACATTCCATTATATGTTCAACTCATATTGTGTAACTGGCCCAGGGCTATATCTGATTGCAAATGAGAGGCGAAGAAGACCCACCCCAGATATTGTCACTGTTAAGATGCAGTCCACATGATGGAAACAACCGAGATGCTGGCCCTACTTTTGTGTACCTGAGATGGACACTTGGCTGCTAAAATGCAGTAGCTACATACAGGACTCTTGGCAACTGATAGAGGCAAATTTGCCTTTTGTCAGGAAGCTAGCACAAGCATACTGGGGTACTCAAGTGCCACGAAAACCTGAGGGCTTGGGAATAACTTGTGTGGCACACAGGCCTCTTCTACACTATAGGTGCTTTGGTGGTACGGTAACACGACCTCCCCAAACAACATTAGTTAGTCTGACAGAAGCAAAAGAGGTGCTCTCTCTTTTTAGCTCTCTGGTAATTAAGAGAACTACATCTAAATATCAACAAGGAGTTGTGTGGCACTTTAAGACTAACAGATTTATTTTTTGCATGTTAGTCTGTTAGTCTTAAAGTGCCACACAACTCCTTGTTGGTTTTTTTTACTGGACTAGACTAACATGGCTATCCCTTTTGAAATCTAAATATCAACCTGTGTAAATTTAAGTTATGGTGCAACAGAGTCAAGAAATCCAAAAGTAAGCTATTTGGCTGCAATTTTCCTAAAGATGCACAGCACAGCACATATGGAATGTTAAAAAAAAAATTACAGCTAATATTCACTGAGGCTAAGTGAGACAGGTTAAAATATTCACTGAGATTACATGGAAAATTCTGAAAAACAATCTGTTCAGAAATTATTCTCAAGATAATGTTTTGTGTATGTTTCCCCTCCTGCCTCCTCTCTCTCTCTTTTCAAACAGTGAAGGACATTCTCACCAAAAATATGATCATTGTTGCTTGGGCATCTGTCCTCTCCACCTATGCCTTGCTTGTTTGAAGATCATAATCTTTAGTTTGTGGCATCATAATTATCTCTCTAGAAAGTAATTGTGATGCCAGAAACGGACAATTATGATGCCTTCGAGGAGAAGAGACAATAAATTCTAAAGCAACAAATAACTTGTTTTCCTGAAAATAGAACTACGGCACGGAAAAGATATATCAACAGAATTGTGTCCAAATAAACCGTTTCCCATTAGATGTTGGGGGATCCTTCAGAATACGACGGTAATTTCCTGGCTTTTCTTAATTTAAAAGAAAACTTCCACACTATTTTAGCACAATAGCACAGGGGAACCTTGCTACTTTGCTTACATGCACACCATGATATTCTCATCCAAAATGAAATCTAAAACGATATTCTCTCCTCAATTCTTACCAAAAACTTAATAAACAAGGTTCATAGTAAGGGCTCGCTTTTCCAGACTTCATTACTGTTGGAGTATATGCCACAAGGTATTTACTATTACATTATCAAATATTATAACTATAATTAAACTAGTCTTCAAAGTGATCAAGTTATATTTAGTGTTTAATTCTCCTTATTCCTATTTTGTTATTTTGTTTGCTAACTTAACCACAAAGTTCAGTAATTCACAATGGGTGATATCATATCTCCAATGAAGCCAATGAGAGTTCTGTTAAAGCCAGCTCAAAGCCTCTGCATTGCTTAAGCTTCCCTTAATTCTTGGAGAATAGGTCTTAAGGGGGACTTAAATGATTCACTGACTTTGGCAGGCTCCCTGCACTGAATTTCTCCCAACATGGACAATAAACAAATCAGACAGAGGTACAGTGAATGCCAGCATTTGAAGTAAAGCCATAAACATTCCCCATACCAAGTTGACACGTTTTGGAATATGAGTGGAGTTCTACTGTCACTATAAATGCAACATGTGTCTCTAGGGCTACTGTACATGAAATGAAGTAGGTCATAATTTTATTATATGCAAGAATCAATTACGAAAGGACTAAGTCATATTGTGAGTTCATGAAGAATCCTGTTAAAAAAATAAAAACACCTCCAAGAGTGTGATTATATGGTTTCACCATCAGTGCTGATTACTGATTTTAGGAATGTTTCCGGCCTGCAATGCTGATAGTCAAAATCATGAATACACTAACTATTTAACAACTAAGCAAAAGTACTTAATGCAAGAGCCAAAAACTCCTGAAGCACCAGAGGAATGGTGTTCATTGTTACTCGGCACTGACCTACAGAAGACCACCATAATTCAGAGTACAATACGTGACAGTAATTTCATCTACAGTGCTATAGCCGTAGCACTATAGTTCTAAAACTGTATCACAGCAACAGCAGTTTAAACCTCTTGCTGCAGACAACAGCAGCAGAGAGGAAAATAAAGAGGGGAATTAAAGCATAACAGCTGTAGCGCCACAGGCATCTGGCCCTAGGAATACTCTGGGAGAGCAAAGGACACGCCCACTCAATCTAAATCATTAGCAACAACATATGGTGAGCTGCTGTTTCTGTTTTCTTTGTGACTAGATTATTTCGACCATAGATTTAGATATAACTAAGACAAAATCAGCCTGTAGACATGTAGAAATCACAGAATTTAAAGATGTAAATTATGGATCAGTCTTAAAATCTTCACCCCCCCCCCCCAAATGGTCCTAAGAGCTCCCTGGAAATTTGAAAGTGATCAAAAGTTTTGTCCTTAGCTGCGAGCAGGATTGTTTACTGGTACTAAAAAACCCGCCACGTTTGTTTCTATTTGAGTTCTAATGTGTATTATCATCATGATCTGTGTATTTATATGTCCGTCATCTGAATACATCCAGATCCTTAATGTGTTTTCTCCTCACACCACTTGTTAAATAAAGGAATATTAGCCCCATTTTACAGATGAATAACTGAAGCATTGGGTGATTAAGTCATTTGAAGAAGGTTATACCAGAATTCTGTACCTGACCCAGAAACTGTACCAATATCTCCAGTGTTTTATCCATCAGGACATACTGCCTACCTACCTAAACCCTCTACTAATGGTAGATACCAGAATCCCTTAGCGGTGACTCTACTGCATGCTGGCTGCCCTTTTTGGTCCTTTCGAGAAAGTTGGATGCTCTGCTTCAAAGGTTCACAAAGCATCCACTGGCCATTTGGACAAATCTGTTTGGCACTAATTCCACCATATATTTAGCACTGTCAGTTATCAGAGATGTGCACCTTATACATTCTTACACTAAATTCTAGAGCCAGTAAACGTGGCTTGGTCCACTAGCAAGTTGTGTGTGTTTGCCTTCTGAAAAGCAGTTATTTTGATAAATAAATGTACAAGACATACATGTGCTTTGCAAACAAAATATGATGGGGAAAAAAACAGGCAATGTGAGATAGAGTTAGCTCAAAAAGCCCAGAGGAGTGCCCCATAAACAGTTTCAGACACTGCAAATTTATGCATCTCACCACAAACTTAGGCCCAAATCTAGCACAGCTCACCCTTGTGAGCAGCCCCATCAGCCTCAATGAAATTACTTCTGTAAATAATGCAAACTGGATTGAGTCCAAATTAAGACATTTTTCTTACCAAATGAGTTTACAGCTTCAGGCTTTGGTTTTGGGAGAAGATGTACAGATAGACCCACAAAGTCAATGGGACTCCCCACAAATACAAGTACAAGGCTGTGTCTGGCAGGATCAGGCCCCAAGACACTGATCATGTAAATTAATTTACTGAGTAGACACCAGAAGTTGCAACTCCTGTAATTTAGTGTGTGAAGGAATGATCTCAAAGTAAGACCAGACAAACCCAGGAAGAATGCCATAAAATTGTTCGGCTACTAAAGGAAGGATAAGGGGAAGGACTTTGTGATGACTGGAAGACAAGATAGCGTAGGAATGATTGCTGGACTGTGTGTGTATTAAGAAGGGTTTTGAAAAAGCACAACAGGGCACAGAACTTATTTTAGTTCAGTATATTCAAGTTCAGCCTTATGCATTAATAAAAACTCTTGGAAATAACGTGGATGAGAAGATATGTACACAGGGAAAGAAAGTGACATAGAAGTCTATGCTTCCACCCACCGTCAAAATGATGGACTGAATATTCATACACGTCTAACATTTAACCCATTTTTGATCTATCCAGAGGTGCCACGAACAACCATCATCACCATCATGGTATTTTTAGGGTGGAAATATTAGATAGGATCATAATGACTCATCGCAAGACCTGATAAAAATGACACAAGCGTTAGTGTCGTGACTGTAGAGTTAGCCTTTGTCACCTCTGTATTCAGCTGACTGAGTATATTCCTTAACAAGGCAGTTTGATTTATGTAGGTACCATTTGCCTTCATAGTAAATTTATTAAATGATCTTTTTTTCTCTTTCAGATTTGTCATGTGAAACGTGGTAATTGGTGTTTAAACCTGCACTGGCATGTCATAAAATGAGCTAAAACAATGTTACATGTTCTTCGCTCTCCTTATCAGAAGGAAGTTCAGTCGTCAGCATTAACACTGGGAGCACGGATGAAGAGGGAAGGAGAGAAAGTGGCTAAGCATCAGGAGAGATCCTTGAGTGAAGAAGTTAAGTGTCAAATTTATAAGAAATGGATAAAATACTCGTTTCACTCTCTTAATGAGATAAGTGTAATATAAACTGCATAGCCCTAGTACACATACTCACTTTAAAGTATGCACAGTTATGTTAGCGCTATTATTTCCTTGCAGGGTGTTATTCATTATCACCTACTTCACACACTTTTAATAAACATTTTAACTCCTATATATGTTTCAAGAAAACAGAAAAAGGATTTGAAGTACTAAAAGGTTTATGACTTAGAACCATGATGAACAGATAAGTCAGCTCACCAAGGTCTGTGCTTTTTCTTTGGAAAATTCAAAATCTGAACCTAGATGTGAATTTTGCAGTTGTGGTGTATGTTCATAAAGCCCTCTCCGCTTGTTTGGAGATGAATAAAAAAACTAGAACTGACACTGTTAGAGTACTAGAAATCTGGATCCAGATCCAAACCTTTATGCCTTGAACCCATCTCTAACCAGCATGGAGCAAAGTTCCAGAAGGTAACCATATTAATCTAGTTCAGCAAAATCAAAGAAGGACGCCTGTGGCAATTTTAAAGACTAACAAATGTATTTATCGCATGAGCTTTCATGGGTGGAATCCCACTTCATGAGCTGTATTCTGCTCATGAAAGCTCATGTGATGAATACATTTGTTAGTCTTTAAAAGAGCCACCGGACTCCTTGTTTGTTATGGAGAGGTGAGTGGAGAAAGAATTGCAACATTCTATATGCTAAAGCAAATCCCTTCTGCAATTTTAATCATTTTAGCTTTATCTTGTAGAAGTCAGTTCCCAGTGCTGTAATTTTATCTCCCTTCCTCCCTCCCCTTTTTTGTGCTATAAGTTATTATTATTAGGGTTCAATAAAACAGAGACTCCAAAATAAAGCAAAAATAATACATAATAGCATGGATTATTCCCTGCAGTCCTTGGGGCAGCTAAACTCTCCCTAAAACCACGAGGAATTCTGCCCCATAAAGTTTTTCAGAATCTGGACCTACATTGTTGGGGAAAAGGAACAAAATACATTTTTTTTCAGAATGACATACTGAGTTGGCTTCCTCACTTTAAAACCCAGACCTAATTTGTTTAACAAATTACCAATATATTCTCATCTCATCTCATTTCGGTTCTATAAGAACAATTTTGCATTAGTTGGTTGGTTGATTTTCATTCTAATTTGAATTTATTTGGGTGGAATAATATTTAGATTTTAATTACCTATATAAATTTGCTGGTCTAAATTAATATGTTAGAAAAGAAAAAAAGTATTGGGAAATGTATTTAACCTGAGAAGATTACCTTACTTGTGCAATAAATTGTAAATCTATTGCTTAACTAAAAATACTTGAAATGCTAAGATAAGAAAACTCTGAAATATATTGCAATATAAAATTAACAACTGATTTATATAAATTATGATAGTCTGAACTATAAGGATCTGTAATTTAAAAGGTTTTGATAGGTATATTTTAGGGGCTTTTTTGCAAATGGCATATACTGCTAAGGGTCTCATTTACATCTTGATTAGATCAATGATCACATAAAGCAGCATTTAGGTTTTATTAGAATCTGAAATGACTAAAAGGTGACACAATCAGTGCATTGTTAAATTCTAAGACAGAAACAACAAGATTTTAATACGATAGGGTTTTAACACATGGTGAGTGTTTAAGACTTCTTCATTTGTGGTGATGACAACTGCAGGATTTAATGTTGTCCAATTACACTGGACCTTAATTAAAACAACAGCATGATTTTCAGAAGTGCTGGGCACCTCCAGCTCCTATCAACTTCGGCTGAAGATCTGGGTCTTTAATGAATGGGTCATTAATATGGGCTTTTCTAAATAACAAAGTCTAATGACAGAGGAGACTAGACAGGCAAAACTGACACGTAATGGTGCACTTGTAACCCATATGCCCAAAGAAGCTCTCTCTTTACAAGACTTATTGAGGCTGGGGTAGAGTTGCTGGGGACTTAGCTGCCAAGAGCTAGAAATTTCTGGAACCGTGTGTAGTAGTAGCTTGGAGCATGCTCTGCAAGGTTTCCTTCTCCTGTGGTCAGATGCCATGAGAACAGCTGCCACAAGGAGAGGCTGAGCCAAGAGTGGACAGCAACATGTTTTCTCCCTACTCTGGAGCATTTGGCAGCAGAGTTTCTTCACATGTGGATGTGGCTGAATGCTGGTTCACCAGCAAGCTGACTGCATGCTGGCTCCAGCAAAGAGTCGTCTGCATGGATCTCTACCGAAGAGTCTTGCAACCAAAGAAGAGAGAGCAGCTTCTTTCAACTTAAGCCTTTTGACTTGGTGAATGAAGATGGTAACTCAGATTCAGGTGAATTCCACCTAGCTGCATCTCAGAGTGTTCCTGTGAGGACTGAGCTATTTAATTTCATTTTGTTTTCTTGTTTATGTGTTGTGAATAGAATAGAATTGAATCAAATCATAGGATTGGAAGGGACCTCATGAGACCATTGAGTCCAACCCTCCCCCAGGGCTTGAACCCAGGACCTTCTGCATATTAAGCAGAGGTGCTAGCCACTACACTATTACCAACATCATGTTGAACAAACAAGGAGTCCTATGGCACTTTTAAAGACTACCAAATGTATGTATCACATGAGATTTCATGGGAGAAAATCCCACTTCATCAGATGCTTTGAAGATGGGGGAACTTATAGAACGGGTGGAAGATAAATGCAGGGAAGGATAAGTCAGGGGAACAGGTCACACTGTAACAGCAAATCCCAGCAGTTGTTATGATTCAGACACTGGGGAACAGCATATAGAGCAGGGGTGAGCAACCTTTGCTAGCCCCTCCACCAGGCCCCCCTCCTCGACTGTCAGCCAGTGCCAGCAGCTCCCTCCACAGAAATAAAAGTGGTGACTACCTGAAGATTTGGTGGCAGTCATGGCTTGAGGTTGGGGGTGAGAGAGGGGGCGCTTCCCTGGCGTGCTGCTGAAAGGAACCAGTCGCGGAAAGAAGCTCCCTGCAGTGGCTCCTCTTGGCAGGATGCCTAGGGACAGGAGCCCCCAGGGATGCCGTGGGAAGAAGGTGCCTGGAGCAGCTCTTTTTGGGGGTCTTTTTGGCATGCTGAGAAAAGAAGCTACCCAGATGGGCTCCTTGGCGGCTCCACACCATGGAGAGAAGCCAATCCAGGCATCTTCTTTCTGCACCATGCCTGGAACATGAGCAAGGTGGGGACCCTCCACACCCCAGCTCCCCCTGAAAGAAGCTGCCTGGGGTAGCTTTCAGTGACAGGAGCCACAATTTCTGTGGCATTGCAGAGGGTGCCGCATGCCTCTCCGAATGGGCTCTTGTGCCACTGTTGGAACATATGCTGGCGGTTGTCTACCCCTGATATAGAGGAAGGTGAGGTCAAATCACCTGTTGAAATGAGAAAAAAATCAAAAATCCTTATTTAGTCCTGAAGAGGCAGTGTCAAATTTGCATATGAATTCCAATTCTGCAGTTTTTCTTTTGAAGTCTTGAGTTGTTGTTCAATTGCCTGAGCACTGCCATTAGCAAATCGTCAATAGAGTGATCAGGAAGATTGAAGTGCTCACCTACTAGTTTTTGAATGTTGTGATTTTTCATATCAGTTTTGTGCCCATTTATTCTTTTGTTCAAAGACTGTCCTCTTTGTGCAATGTATAAGCAGAGGGGCATTTCTGACTGATGATGGCATAAATCACATTGTGGATGAGCAAGTGAATGAGTCCTTGATGGAGTAGTTGGTTTGATTAGGCCCTGTTATGGTGTCTTTTGTGCAGATATGTGGGCAACGTTGGTAGAGTGGTTTGTTGCAGGGATCTGTGGCTGCTTTAACGGTTCTGTTGTTAGGTCTGTAGTTGCTGGAGAGTATCTGCTTAGACTTGGGGGCTGTCTGTAAGTGAGAAGAGTTCCGTCTCCCAAGGCTTGAGAGAATGAGGGATCATCTTTTGGATGAAAGTTCAAGAAATGTAGGTAAGTATAGTGATGGATTAATGTGTCCATCACTAATAAGTACTGTACTGTCCAAAAAGTGGATCTTCCTGCATGGAGTGTTCCAGGCTAAGCTTGATTGTGGAGTGGAAATTGTTGACATCTCTATGGAAATATTCAAACGCATCCCTACCATAGGTCCAGATGATGATGTCATCATCAGTGTAGCATAAGTAGAGGGGAGGTTCTTTGGGATGAGACTTGAGGAAGTGTTATTCTCAGTCAGCCATAAAATGTTGGCATATTGTGGGGTCATGCAGGTATACACTGCAGTGCTACTGACTTGAAGGTATAAATTATCCTCAGCATCTGAAATGCTTGTGGCTGAGTACAAAGTCGCAAAGTTCAGCCACGAAGTGTGCTGTGGCATCATCTGGGATAGTTCTTCTAATAGCTTATAATCTGTTTTTGTGTGGGATGTTGGTGTAAAGAGCTTCTATGTCTATAATGGCCAGGATGGTGTTTCCTGGAAGTTCAACAATAGATTGGATTTTTCTCAGGAAGTCCATGGTGTCTCAAAGATGGCTAGGAGTGTTGATAGCACAGGGTCTAAGAAGAGAGTCCACAAAGCCAGAGAAGCCTGCTGTAAGAGGGACAATGCCTGAGATGATGGGGTGTGCAGGGCTTCTTTTTTCATGGATTTTTGGTAGTAAACAGAATATCCCTGGTCGAGGTTCTGGTGGTGTGGTCTGTCTTGATTTGTTCCTGTGCTGCTGCAGGGAGTTTCTTGAGTAGGTGGTGTAGCTCCTTTGGGATGCCTCAGTGGGATCAGAGAAATGTAGTTTGTAGAACATCAAGTTATTGTTTGTATCTTCATAAGATTTATCAAGGTAGTAGTTAATAAAGTTAGTTATGTTCGTTCTTAGTAGTATTTTAATGTGAGGAGGGTAACTCTTTGCTGTGAGCCCTCTTAAAAACTGAATCCTGAGTCTCTAGCTGCTTTTCTAAAGGAGTTGGGGTTTATTTCTTTTAAGGCACGGGAGAAGGGCAATTAAATGAATTCTAGCCCACCAGAAGGTTACACACACAGAGCAAAACTTATTGCAATAGGTAAATACCAGGGGCATTGCTGTCCCGTCCCCCCCCCCCGCAAGGGTTGGGGGCCTGATCCAGCTCCAATCACTGCCGGGAAGTGGCAGGCAGCCTCAGGTGGCCCAATCTGGCCCCGGCCATTGCTGGTAAGCAGTAGGCAGCCCCAACCTGGCTCCTGCCACTGCCAGCAAGCGGCAGGAGGTCCAGAGCCGGATCCAGCTCCTGCCACAGCTGGCAAGCGGCGAGTGATCCAATCGGGCCCGATCCCGCCTCAGCCCCATCTGCTGCCAGCAAGCTGCAGGTGGCCCCAGCCCAGCTACTGTCACTGCCAGTGCCAGCAAGTGGGAGGCAATGTTCCCTCTAATATTTTGTAGGCTGTGTGCGCAAAAAATTTCTTTTGTGCAAATTTTCGGAACTGGTGTCCAAATTTGTGCACACTCCAGTGAGTGTGGTCAAACTTGCAAGCGCAACAGAGCAAGTGTGTATGATGCAAATAATATGTTAGCTTTATTTTGATATGGTGATGGAAATGATTTTATAATTTACAAAGCCTTATTTGAAACACGCTACTTGAAACAGCTTTCTTAAAGTAGCATAAAAATATTCGCACTGTTGATTTTTTTTTGTGCACGCTTTATTTTCTTGTGTGAGCAGGTTTCACAAACTGTGTGCATGCGCACACGCACACAGCTTAGAGGGAACATAGGTGGGAGGTGGCCTGGGTGGACCCAATCCAGCCGCTGCTGTCAAGTGGCAGAGGGCCAGGAGCCAGATCCAGCTCCTGCCAGCGCAACAAGTAGCGTGCAGCCCGCATGGGCCCGATCCAGCCCCAGCTGCTGCCAGTCAGTGGCAGGCAGCTCTGCTCTGGATTTGGCTCCTACTGCTGCGCGGTCGGCCAGGCACAGCAGGCGGCCCCAACTCAGATCTGGTTCCTGCTGCTGCCAGCCAGCGGCAGGAGGCTTAATCCAGATCTGGGGCAGGGCCAGCCCAGGGTGATGCAGGGCACGGGCCCTGTGGGCCCAGCAGCAGTGATGCCTATGGTAAATACTATAAAGAATCTGTTTCCACAGAAAAGACTCAGACTCTAGGGTTTGAAGGGACTCATATGATCATGTAGTCTGACCTCCTGCACAATTCAGGACACAAAACCTTACCCACCCATTCCTGCAATAAACATCTATCCTATGACTCAATTATCAAAGTCCTTAAATCATGATTTAAAGACTTTAAGATACAGAGAATCCATCAGCAAGAGAGCCATGCCCTGTGCTACAGAAGAAGGTGAAAAAACCCCAAGCTCTAGCCAATATGCTCTGGAGGAAAATTCCCTCATGACCCCTAATATGGTGATCAGTTAAACCCTGAGCATGTGGGCAAGTCTCATCAGCTAGTCAACAAAGAAAAAATTCTCTGTAATAACTCAGAAACCACCTCATCCAACCTCCCTGCTAAGGCTACTGGAATATCCACCAGCAGTAGTCAAAACTCAATCTATTGCCAAACTAGGCTGTCCCATCATACCATCCCCTCCAGACATTTATCAGGCTGTTTTGAAGGCAGTTATATTTCTTTTGCCCCTACAGCTTGCGCTGGAAGGCTATTCCAGAACTTTACTCCCCTGATAGCTAGAAACTTGAGTCTAATTTCAAGCCTAATGCTCTACCTGCTCTGAGGAGTCTCGATTCTCCTTTGTTTGCTTCAAAGGTCAAACTTTAAGTGTGTTTCTTGCCCTTGGATTCAAGGATGTCTATGAATAGCAGCATCAGAAAAAACATACTGTGTACTGAAATGCAAACTGTGATTAGTATCACAACTATTTACCACATAACCATCACCCCAGAATCTAGATAAAATTTTACACCAGTTTAAGAAAAAAATTTCATCAAAAGCATTGAGAACCAATACTTCATGACTTTCTGTAGCAGCAGAGCAGTCTTCCTGAAGGGGTCCAAGATGATGTATAACACTTTGCAGATTAAATGTAAGCAGCAACAAGTGGTTGCCGTTATTTGAAAGGCTGGATCAAGACATGCATCCTGTATCTCACCTTATATGCAGTCGAGCTAAGATTCTGCCATATTTCCAGCAGGAATGTAGTCTAGAAGTAAGTGCCTTTTGCAAAGAAAGGGATGATCCAAAGTGAATGAAATTAATGAGCATGACAAGCTCTTCAGGTTGCTTTAGAAGTCCTATGCACCATATTTCTATTTTATTGGTGGGAAGAAAATTATAAACACAATCACTTGTATTTCCAAAGACAAAGTACAAACAACAACTAAGTAATCCTCAACACACTTCCATACACTACATAAGTATTATTCACCACATTTCATTGAGAGGAAACAAATAGATCTATTACTATTATATTTTATGTGAGTTCCTACACTGTGCTCATCACCATAGTACCTGTGTGCCCTCCAGTAGTACTTAAAACACAACGCACTGTTGTTTGGTCTCTCATCCTATTCCGGAAGAGAAATGCGTGCAATGGAATGTCTTGTTTTGAGGACAGAGGTATGTATGATGCACCCATGATGTAGTTGTGTGTTTAAAAAGGCAAGGACAAAGAAATTTACCCAAATGCCAATAGTCGCATCATAACCACCAGCAGAGTCTAAAAAAAAAAAACAATGGTACCTGGCTCCCAGCCCCTTGGCACTCAGTTCCCTAGAGATCATGCTACTTACTGCTTATTTCCAATTGTACTATCTAATCAGCAGCTGCATATAGGACACTACTGAAATTGGAGGGGAAAGGTAATATTTTAATAACAGGTCAAAATGTAAGTAAAAAAATACCCATCTTCTATGTCACACCAACCTCTCTAAGCATTAGAATTTATTTACTATAATTTAAGTAGCTGGCCTAGTGGATGAGGCAGTGGAGTAGGATTCAGGAGATCTGGTTTCAATTCCTGGTTTCCCCACAGACTTCCTCTGTCATCTTGGGCAAGACACAGTCTGTCAGTGACTCTTTGTATAATGAAGATAACAATAACACTTCCCCTTTCTCCTATCCTGGGTCCATCTTGCCTATTCAGATTGCGAGTTCTTTCTTTCAGTCTTTGTATAGCATTTAGCAGAAAGAGGATCCAATCTTTGGTGGACCTCCCCTGGGCACAAAGTAATACAAATTAATAATAATTTAATCAAAATAAGTTAATAAAATATTGTATTTATTTCCAGTATCATTTTAGCTGAGAGCTAATTATTCGAGCTGGCTGAAATTTTCTGATGTGTTGATTTTTCAATGAAATCAATAATGCTTTATGCAAGTTTTCATAGAAAATCCACCCCAGTTTATGGTCAACAACACAGCTGATCAGAAAAATTCTGACGGTTTGACGCCTCCCCCAAAAAGGGATTTCCCCCCCCCCCCAAAACATGTTTCAATTAAGCATTGCCTAAGGCCAATGGCTCTCCAACTTCAACTCTGTTATATTCTATAGAGATTTTTATACCCACCTCATGATCACAGTATCTGAGTTGTGTACTAATCAACTCTCACATTCTCTCTCATCTTCTCTGCCTGGGAGGAGTGAGGAGGAAAACTGTGATATGTGGCATTTTGTTTTGGAAGGATTTATTTTGAAATATATATGCTGGCCTGTGCTTATGTTAGAGAAGGTAGGTTGAAGAACTTCATCTTGCACTTGGAGTGGAAGATGGTGAAGTTTGAGATGGTCGTTTGTTCTTGTGGAGTTCATTCCACAGCCTCAGACCAGCCTCAAAGCAAACTGTCCTTGAACAAATGAGATCAACTCTGAGGGGAGAAAGTCCCCATGTGTCTGAGCAGTGGAGCTGTCAAGCACAGTCTTCAACCTGGAGCTTCAGCAAAGAGCGTTAGCTGTGCTGGGCTCAGGCCACTGAGAACTTTGAAGATGAAGATCAAGACCTTTAACTTGACTCAATTATTGGAAACCAATACCCAGAACAGAGGATATGTTTGATATGATTGTAATAGCCTGCAGTACTTAGGACATGGGCTGCATTTCTCATATCGTGGGCTGCTTCTTACCCAATGAGCTATTAGAAAACCACACAGAACATTCACTGGATGAGTACTTAGATTATTTGATCAGGACCATTGGCCTGATAGGCAAGGGAAAAAAAAAACGCAACAACTTTACTTGCAGAGGTACTTGCTAGGAGAGCAGAAAAGTAAAAATCTGTTCAGTGGCTCTAAGAAGAGTTTTGTTCAAAGTCAGAATCTTTTCTTCTGATAAAACTTCTTAAATCAGCACACTTCATCTCTGCTTCTTTTTCTTACTGCAGTTTATAGTGTAAGATGACACACTGTCAGAGATGTGAGTGTTTAATCTCCAGCACACCATTTAACTAGCATTTATAAGTGAAATATGAATTATAAACAGGTGATATATGACTATTGGCTGCTTTGTAAATTCTTAGGACAAAAATTTACCCAACAGGAATTTGTTTCTCTGAAGCTCTGCCACCTACTGGGCAACAGCCATCATACCTATAATTTCTTCTATGCTGGTTTCACAATAAAAGGTTAAAAAAAATCAATACCTCTAAAAAGCTTAAATTTAATTAACAAGATGACAGGTAGAGATAAAAGGTAGGAGTTTAGTTCTTATCATAATGATGTTTCTGCCTAGGCTACTGAACTGTTGTTACTACTAATATCTACATCTTCTACTGAAAAACTATCTACGTAACAAGAGACTAGCGTCAGCAACATGATACTAATTAGCAAATCAGAGAAAATGTCACTTTGAGCTACAAGAAAGTAAATTGATAGCAGAGGAATTCACCCTACAAAACTCACTTTTGTCAGGCCCTCCCACACTCGTTTGTAAAAGAATCTTGACAGTAGTCGTTCGTTATTATATCTTGGTCACTGTGGGAAAGATATGGAAGTAGTAAAATATGTGGCAAGACCTATGTGTAACCTGCTGGTGTGCTTATACGTATTATGTTTTTCTCTCTGAGCTTTTCCACAGAGGATCAGAAAGTTACAGATCCCACATACACAGCTTTAGCTCAAGGTGTAATTGTTTATTCTTTCAGGGCATGGCTACACTGACAGTGGTCGACAGCATTGGACTGATTGTGTAAGTTCAACTGAGCATCAGTAAAGATGCTCTCAAACCAAGAAGTAGCCACCAATTGATCTGCAAAGCCCACTCTGGTAAGTAGCATAGTGCTGTGTTGACAGGAAGTCATTTCCCATCGACTCAGCTCAGTGGGGATGCCATGGTAAGGGGGCGTTAAGAAGTCAAAGGGAGATACACAAGTTATTTTAAGTAACTTGCATATCTCCCTTCAACTGACACTGAAAACAGTGGGAGGCGCAGACCAGGGCTTAGTCTAAGTCTCTGGTTCATCCCCAGTGTGTCAGCCAAGATGATGGCCAGCATGCAAGTAGGGAGTCATTCAAGATTCAAACTGCTGTCTTATTATGACATGTTATACCTCAAAATAGCATCCTGTAATTCCCACATTCATCATTTCTTTATGACTGCCAGGGGTTAAAATCGACCAGAAGACAATGGAATGGCATTCTGGGGACCACTATTTTAAGGGGCCCAGCATTCCAGGGCCCCTAAAAATAGAAAATGGAGCCAGAACACTGCATTCTGGGGCCCACCATTTAAAATAGGGGGCCCCAGAACACAACGTTCCGGTTCCATTTTCTATTTTTAGAGGCCCCAGAATACTGAACCTCTAAAAATAGTAGGCCTCAGAACGCTGTTCTGGCAGGGGAGGGGAGAGTGGGGAGGCGAGTCAGCCACCCCGGATCCCTTGTGCATGTGCAGGCTGCACTAGAGGCAGAAGCCTCAAAGCACAGCCTGCAGGGAGGGGAGTTAGGGGTGATTCTTCCCCACCCCAGCACACAGCTACCGGTGAGTGTTGGGTCAGCATGGCTGCACTCCCTTCAGGAGCAGGAAGCTCATGCTGGGGGGAGACCCTGTCCCCATTGTGGGACATCTGAGCTGGGGGTGGGTACTGGGGCCTGGGGAATATTGGGGAAAGGATATTGGAGGCAGTAGTTAGGGTGGGAGGCAGTAGCTGGGATGGGTGAAGAGGGCTTGAACCCACGTGAAGGGGACCTGGACTTGTGTGAGGGGGGCTGGGAAATTTAGGAGGGTTCCAGGGCCCCCCAAATTTTACTTTAACCCCTAAGACTGGGATGTTTCATACAAAATATGCCTTTTAAAGTACCATATGAAGGGTATCTGATGGCTCATTCTTCTGTGAAAATAGGAATAGAGTGAATGTATGAAGTTATGAGATTTTGCTATATGGATGTTATTGAGATATGTTTTGAGATTGTGAGATATCCCCTTCGCTAGCTCTTCAGGGGTAACAGAGGTGGTGATTTGCACCCACATGGACTTTGAGTGACCACCATGAGCCACTGACCACAGCAGAACTGTGAACAAGAGATGAACAGTTCTTTAAAACACCATTGCACAAGCACTGTACAATGAGGATTGCTCAACTCTAGCTCAGCAAGGCCCACAAGGACATGTTGGGGCCCATATCTCCCCTAGGACATTAATTGAGACTATAAATTAAGGGGCAATGGCACCAAGATATCACCTCTCTTCTCCCCCACCTACCCTGAAGGCAATAAGAACACTGGGAAAACAAAGACTTTGAACTGAGGAAACTAGTCCCAAGCTGAGCAGGGAATTTAGCCTGTGTATTAAGCATCTGCATTGCCCAGCAGGATAAGAAAAGCTGTTTCATTCAAATCTTACTTAGCCTGTTAAAGCTTAGGATTTAGACTTTGATTTTACTTTTATTTCCTAGGCATCTGCGTCTGACCTTTATGCCTATCACTTAAAATCTTTTTGTTGTTCTTTCTGTAGTTAATGCATTTATTTTAATGTTTTATTGTTACTAGTGGGTTTGTCTCAAGTGCTTAGGGAATCTGCTCTGATTACAAAGACAGATGTATGTCCACTAAACCTTTGACAAAATGGCAAACTAAATAATGAGTTTGCTTTGTTCAAGGGAGTGTATTGAGCAATGGAAGATGGTAGATTTCTAGGACGCAGGCCTGGGGGCTGGAGGAATTTAATGGGGTTCCCTGTGTGTGGTTTATAAGGGGCTCAGAAAGCATTAACGCAATTTAGCTGGGTGTGTCCTCACATGTTATTGACTGAGCGATAACAGCACCTTGTGGGGCTTGCTGCTGGTCAGCAGAAAAGCATTGTGAGACACCTTCCAGGCTGAAGAGTTAAGGAGGTTCAGGGGTCTCACGGTTCCCGATTATACCCAGGAATCCTGTCACACTTAGGAAATACTCAGGCGTCCAAATAGCCAGCGTCAGTCAAATTTATATAAATGTTATAGGAAAAAGGCTATGTACGATACCAGTCTCTGAAAAGCAGCTCTGTGCATCAATGTTATAATCCCTTTGTGTACAAAGTACGCTTCCTGAAGTTACATTCCTAAGCCATCTCTTTACACCCTACTTGTTTAGTAGTAAAAGGTAGGATATGTGTCACCTAAAACTGAATTCAACGAATCAGCTTTTTACCTTGTTTGTTTCTGTTACCATAGTGTAGCTCCTTTGTCTTTTGTTCTGAACCCATGCATTCCGAGTCATCATGTACCCTTATCTTTATTCAGGATGCAAGCAATGCATGTAGTAAGAGGCATGAAGACACTTCCTAGGGCAGTACTAAGGTTGGGGAGTGGGGGAGGCTCAGAAAAAAAAGGTTGTGAACCCCTGACTTAAAGTGCAATTGATGTCATAAATGACTGGTCCTTTGGCCCTGGGAGCAACCTGAATATTACTGTGACCTTTGGTATGAAGGGCCAGCTGTGATGCTCCTCTCTAAGGATTTGGTCTGGTGTGCTGCTGTGATCCCCCCCCCCCCGATCTCCACTCCTGAACCCCAATTCGCCCTGCTATGCCAGGTGATCACTCACTCCTGAGTCAGTCCACATCAGCCTCCTACATGTGATTGGTCTCAGGCAGTGGGTATGTGCTCAAGGGACAGTCCATCAGCAAGCACCCCTAGCCCCAAGATAACTCTCCAGAAATTTCCATCTTACAGGGAATGGGACCCTCCCCCAGTCACTGTTGACTCACAGACACTTGTTCACCCGTTATTCAAAGAAATGGATATGTCCAGCCTCACACATTCACACCCTCTAAAGTTCACACAGCTTTAGATGAAACAAACACTAGTTTACTGATTAGAATATGATTTTCAGTGAGTATATGGCAAATCAATGCACAATCATTTAATAAAGAAATCAAGAGTTACTACAATGAAATAAAAGATATAAGGCACATTCTAATTTTCATCACTGTCCAAGATAACTCACAAGATCTGGTAAATGATGGTTTAGCAGCTAGTCTCTGCCTATTCCCTAGGCAGTGCCCAATTCTTCTTGTGGATGTTTCAAGATGGAGACCCTCTGGCAAAAAAAGCCCCTAACAGTTCCCACTGTCTGTCATTGTTTTCAAACCCCTTCCCTCTCTGATCCTCCTTCCAGGTGATCTTCTTTCTTTAGAAAGGGCAGGAGATCTCCGCCATGCCAGCCTAGGTGCTGCAGACATTCAGCTACCCAATTGTCACTGTTATTTCCTTTGGATACGTGTTTGAGGCTCTTGCTGTTTACATGCTGCTGGAAGACATTTCTGATTGTCCTCCTCCTCCCTGAGCCATATAAACTGCCTGGGAACATGCCTCATATCTGTACACATACATGATGCTGCAGAAAATAAACCACAAAAGGCTTCCCCAGAAGACCCTTTTCATGTCATATTTGGCATCAAACCATGCAATTAACATTGCAAAAATGAGCAGGATAGTTACACAGATCATATCCTCGGGGTGCACGGATGAGCATCCTGTGAAACCACCTATCACAAAGGTGAGCTTACTGAAGTGGCATGATGTGAAGGCTGTGACTCCATGGTTAAGTTGTTACAATGCCCAAGTTTAGACTTGATAATAAGTTGGTGAAATCTAAACATTGAATTCACAGACAATTTGGGGGTGGTGCCCTGTTTCCCAACAGTCTGCCCTGAGGTTGTTAGTTATTTTCCTGAGCCACTGACTGCAGGACAGCCTGACACCCCTTCAAGCTTTCAACTGATATAAAACAAAATACTGAACTCCCAAGTGTCAGTGTGCCATTTAAAAATTATAATAGGTATTTCATATTTCAGTCAAGACAGCAGACCTAACTCCCAAGTGATGTAAATCAGATGTAAGAGTTGTTCCAGCAACTTCACAGATGCTACACTAACTTACACAAACTGACTATCCAGCCCAGGCTATTTTTAGCAATAATTGCAGAGGCAAAATGGCCATAAATTCCTTAAAATGAGGCACCCAATAGTGAAAACACTGATGGTACTTGTTCATATGTTTTTCATTCATTTCTGTCTTCCTTTACACACACACACACACACACACACACACACACACACACACACACACACCTCCTCTTTAATATGGATACTTTTTTCATTTTATTGAGTAGCAAGATTCCAAAGTTACACAAAGTAGAGTTGCCTAATCTAAACAACATTATGATCACCTATTTCTGAGTTTATTTCCACACGCTCTGTCTTTCCTTTTAAAGCTCTGCATCTGCACAGAGACCCATTAACTTCAGTGGACCTTCTCTCAGTGGGTGCAAGGGTCTGTTCATAGACTTGTAGGATCGGAGCATAAATTCAGAACACATCTCCAACTTGGATTTTGGGGCAATTGTCCCCTTGAAGCCCCTTTCTTAACCTCTATGCAGACCTGAGCCAGAGAGAAAATAAGATCCAGTTCATCATCAGCAAAACTCTTATCTGGTAAATTACCAAAGATGGTACTTATAGAGAACTTTTTGCTCTGGAAAGGTCCCTAACCCTTGCTTTCCTTGCTGCGCACTACAATACAACCTCTCATGTTTTACAGCCAGAAGTGCCCTTCTGTCTTTGTGTTTTCTTTCATCAAAAGCTCAACTATTCTTTTGAGACACACAGGGTAAGTGTCAACAGGTGTGATGGAGTGTAAGAAGGTAGATTGTGCCTATGTTTCTATAAAAGACCATATGAGCATGACATACAGGCACTGAAGGTGTAATTTCCAGTCGGGAACATTGGAACATCTGTCTGCCTTCAGCCTGTTCACCTATGGTAAAGGCTACATGCTGTCACTAATCCAGCTGTGCACAGCATTAACATTTAAACATAAAACAGCAGCTTTGGGGGTTATGAAAAGGAAGATTTTTGCCTCTTTAAAATAAGCAGAATGATGCATGTTTGAAACAGGGACATAGTTAGCCCCTGAGTTCTGGCTAGGTCCCTGAAAGTGACTTCACGTGACTGGAAGCTGTCGGCCCCCACCCCACCCCACCCCGCCAAGGGAGCTGGAGAGGCATCACACCCAGCAGCAGCACAAACTTTGCTGCTATGGCTGTGGCTCCAAATGGAACAGAAGCACCAGTGCCTCTGCTTCGCTCAAGCCCAGTGGCCACAGCCACGAGCAGAGCAGAGGCATCGGCATCAGCACCTCTGCCCTGCTCACAGTCATGGCTGCTGGGCCCCACAGTCACAAGTGGAGCAGAGACATTGGTGCTGACAGCTCTGCTCCACTCACGGCCACAGCCACTGGCTGCTGGGCAGCCCCACGGTTGCAGTGGAAAAATTCGCTCTGCTGCCAGGCACTAAAGGTGGGCCTCATGCAAAAGTGGGTGGGCCCCGGCCCTCCCATAGGCATGCCCAGAGTTGGAAATATATAAAGCAAAGAAAAAAAAGTTCCTCACACTATTTTACCTTACACAGGAGATCTTTGCAGAACAGATCATTTATAAGCTCACAATGTGACTAAGTTTTGTGTGGATAGGCCAGCACTGCTCAGAAACCTGTTCCATATGATAACTGAAATTATATGATAACTGCAATTACTGTGTTTTGATTGCATAAACTTTGGGCAGTATCAAGCCTTTGAATTTTTTAACCCGATTTCCCTACAATTTCACTGAGGAAGCGAGTTAAAGTCAAAAGACTGTTGTCACTAGAGCAAGGCAAAAATTTTTGGACAAATAGCGTATTCACTGAAAAAACAATTCCAGGTCAACAAACTATTCACCAAATTCACATGTATTTATTAAATTGTTTCAGCCAAAAACATTTTTCAGATTCACAAAACTGGAGGTGGAAGAGGAAGAGAAGGGAATATGACTATTAAGCAGAACAGGAATTGGAAATGAGGCATCCTCCCTGAGACCATGCCACAGAATCATTTTCATAGGCTCTGTCTGGCTCATTTAATATTTAATTATTTATACAAAATATGGAACAGCTTCAACAGGAGAGACTGATAGCAATCCACTGTAGAATATGCTGCTGCTCAGGAGTTGGGCACTCACCTGCAGCATGTGAAACCCCCACACAAGTTCCTTCCTGGCATTCAGGAAGAGTGGGCACTTGAACTCTGTCCAGGAGGCAATAGGGGATCACTTCCAGCTTTGTGAAAAGTGTTTTCATATTTCTTCCACTTTTAATATAAATATATTAAATAAATAATAAGCCACTAAAATGCTCAAAATCAAAATGAAATGCTTTGTACAACTCAAGCAACTTTTGTTTTTTCCGAGAAAGCCAAAAAAAAATGTTAATTTTAAATATTTGTTTTCATTTTTTATCAATGATTTGCACAGCTCTAATTGCTACACACACACACTTACACTCACCTACAGTATCAAAGACAATTTTTCATACACTACTGCACTATTTTCCTACATGTACCACAAACCCACATTCAGTCTTCTCCATTCTATGACTACTAGAGATGGGATTTTCAAAAACATTCAATGTTAGCCAATGCAAAATTCCCACTGACTTCAATGAAAGTAGAGCTAGGCCAAAGCTGAGAATGTTTGGAAACTCACCTCTATGTTTATCATCTTATTGCCCTACTGGCCCAGGCTCAGACACAGGCTCTGCGAGGAGTCTGCTCTTCCCCTGGATAGAGGCAAGCCAAGAAGGGGTCTCTCTGAAGACATTGTTTCCAGGCTTTCTGCTGATAATCAATGGACAAAGCTATAGCGTAGCAGTGTCTGTCTCCATAATATTTTCAGTGCTAGTCCTGAAATGCCATTAAACACATTTTCTGGTTAACTTCAACAGTCTCAGTTCTACTGCCCCCTAAGTTACAGCCTCACTTCACTACAATAATATGTGCCATGAATGTAGCTGAGTGATGAGTATGTAAGAAGTAGACAGACAACTGCATTTCCTTACTATTGAAGCTCTAATGCATCAATAGCGTGACAAATCTGGAATGTGAACTGATTTGGGATGTGTGTGGAGCTGCAGTGTCCACAGCTGCAGCAAAGTATTACTTCTCCTCCCCAGCAGCCTCTGGTAAACAGCTAGAAATCCAGACCTACATGCCACTTGGGAAACCTTTGTTCATTCTCTGGACCTTGTTCTAAGGGAAGATTGCCTTCTTGACCATCTGTTCGTTGAAACCTCCTCTACGTCATTCTCGGCATGTTTCTTTTGGAAGGCCAGCTGCTTGGCCCCCGTGGTTCACTGATGAGCCATAGGCACAAATAGCTTGAGATATATAATGAAAAGCTTTCTAGGCCAAGAAATGGAGGGAAATACAAGCAATGGGATTTATTTACAGCCATTTCTAAAAATTCTTGCGTTGAAGGTATCCCAGGAGCAAGTAGAACCCTAACAGCATGAAAAATGCTAACACAGATGTTGCACAAACACAGGGCTCTTCAACAGCCACAGTTATTCACTCCAGATGCCCCACTTTTACCTGAGAAAAGGTTAGGGTGGTAACAACCTAGCTATTCTTTTCATATGCTGCATTTCTATGAGAAATAAAAGCTCAGTGAAAACCTCCACTTGCTGTACAACAGTGGTGAAAAAAAAGGCAAACGAAAGAAAAGATGTATAAAGAATGGGACAGAAAATAACAGTGAAAAGTAATACAGCCACAATGTAAGTTCACTTCACCCCAAATACTTGGTTCAATTCTTGTTTCCCTTTGTCAAAAAGATGTACCAGATATACCAGACAGGAACAACAAAAAATTATGAGAGACAAGGAAAGACGTGGGGAAGACTTGAAAAGATTGACTGTTTAGATTAGAGAGTAGATCAGGGGTACTCAAATGGCGGCCCGCGGTCCACAATCCGGACCGCAAAGACGTTTCTGGTGGACCGCGGCAATGTTCCCTCTAAGGGGAGAGGGCAGCTGAGCAACTCTAGTTGCTCGCTGAGCTGCCCCCACCCCACTCCCGGAGCACACCCCCCCGCTCGCGGCATCACCCCGCTGCTCCCGCTAGCCCCCCCTGCTTGCAGCATCACCCCCCCACTCGCGGCATCACCCCCCGCTCCCGGAACACATCCCCCCCTCCCGGAACACGCCCCACCGCTCGCGGCATCACCTCTCCCCCCCCACTCCCAGCAGTAGGCCTACCCTAGTTGCTTGTGGACCCTGATGAATGGTGGAAGGCTGAATGTGGACCGGCTCGTAAAAAGTTTGAGTACCCCTGGAGTAGATGAATAGAAGGGACAGGATGGAGGTATATATGAAAATGAATGATCTACACTATAGGAAGTAAAAAGAGTTCTCCAATGTACCCTCCTTTCATACAAAAACTAGAAAAAAGCATTGAGATTGAAAGGCAGCAAGTTTAAAACTGGTAATAGGACATGCTTTTTAGCAAAACAGAATACCCTCACAACATTAACCTGTGCAACTGACTTCCATTTGATGTAACTCAGACCAAAGAGTTTAGTAGAATGCAATAAAGAATAGACATCTATGTCAGACAATGAGAAATCCACAGTTACATTTGGTAGGATGTTTTTAAAGTGAGAGACTCTTATCCTTCAAAGGATAAACCAAACAGTAACAGACAAAGGTTAGAATAGCCCTCGACAAATAATACACTTCTAGTTGCTGTGGCGACCAGTTTTAGCAGCCTGTCAACTAGCTCCACTGCAGAAATGTAATGAAGGAGTGCCCTCTGGTGACCACAAATAAAATTCCTGGCACCTAGCTGTGAGCCAATTTTGTCTACTCCTTGGTTAGAAACACATTTCCTCCATTGGAAGACTATTTCATAACTGTCCACTACAAAGTTTTCTGCATCCTTTTTTGAAGTATCTGGTGCTGGCCACCATCGGAGATAGAATATTGGAGCAGGTGGACCACAGATTTGATCTAGCCTGGCAATTCCTATTTGACCATATAAAAACATACTAATTCCCTCTAGTCCTGTGTTATAGTCACAATTAAATTAATTCCTCAGGACAGGGGCCTCTCATTTTTTTAGCAAAGCACTAAGGTCTTTTGTGGCACTGCACAAAATAGTCAATAGCTAACGTCATATGCTTTCCACCTGTCATTAGAGCAAACATCTTAGTATTTCTGGGCTTGATGAAATTCTGACCTTGGCAGACTAAAGGTGATATTCCACTGGTCTCCAGTAATAGCTTTGATATCAGGATGAATTCCTTCCAGAAGAAAAAAAAACAAAAAAACTTTATGATAAATTTCTACCTTAGACAAAGCCCTAAACTGAGAAGCCTCAGCCAGCATTTGGACTCAGACATAGCAATGGGACCATTTGTGGCATCCATTACTATTCAGAATCAGTAAGAGTAGCAGAGTCTGATCCCAAATAATTCACTATAACACCACCATAAATTTATATAGGAAGAATCTGAACGCTGGCAAAACTATCTTTTCTCCTATTTCTGCATCTACAAGCAAAGCTGAAAGTCAGAAATGAGCGGAGAAGAAGGGGTTAAAGAACAAGATATTTTCTCAGTTTCACATGTATAAGAAAGAAAGAAGGAAAGAAAGAAAGAAAGGAAATTCCATGACTTTCTGACAGCAGCTGTACAATGCTCCTCTGTGAATCAAACTGTCTAGTTTTATTCCAGACGTGTTCCCCTTTAGCAAGCAATTCAAAGCCATATATTCCAAGACTTGGTAAAAATTTGAAAACAAGACTGAGAGTAGGTTTCATTTTATTGTTTGGAGAAGTTAAATGGGGTGAACAGCTGAGTCTCACAGTAGGAAAGGACAGACTTCCCTGCCTTGAAACTAATTTGTCAGACATCTACCAGCATTATCTTCAATGGGAAACAGTGCTAGAGAACACAGGTAAGAGACGTTATTAAATACAGAAAATGCCATTAGCATATAATTAAGGTGGAGTTAAACACACAACAGCACAAAAAATTAGAGGACTGCATTCACAGTGGGGAACTTTAGGACACTATTCACTGCTGTTTAATTCACTCTCTCTGTGCTTACGGTAAGTATTACAGATCTCAGGACATGTGAAATCACTAACTGCTTTTAAGCCCCTTTTCACCACTGCACCTTTCTCTATCAAATCTCTTTGTTCTGTGGGTTTAAGCCAGAGCCTTCGCATACTGGGATAACTGAAATCCAGGCTAATGGAAGAACCACACAGGAGGCTGCTATGGAGTAGACTCACCCAAGCTTAGGTTGCTCTCATTTATTAAGCACGCGCATGGAGCCCATCAAAGGAAAAGGTACCTATAACTCTTAATGGGTACATCTACACTACATGTTTAAGGCAACTTAAGGGCCCTTAAGTCGACTTAAACAGAGCCCTGTCTACACTGCAGGGCAATAAAGTCAACTTTAGGGTCCAGTAAAGTCGACTTTATGAGGTCCACTTTATTAAGTCGACTTAAGGCAATGTGGACTAAGTAAGTCGACTTAATAAAGTCAACTTAGTGCAGTGGGAAAATTAATTCAACTTTATAAAGTCGAATTAAGCCAGGACACCCATTTAAAGTCAACTTTATAAAGTCGACTTAATGTAGTGTGTACTCACTAAGTCGACTTAATAAGGTCTACTTAAAGTTGACTTTAAATAGACTTTATTAAGTCAACTTAATAAAGTCGACTTAGCTTTCACAATGTAGACATAGCCAATGACATTGAGACATCTCCTCTCATAGCATCCATCATTTACAGAACCAGGGTGACTGTATACAGCAGTCTTCATCTAATCCCTCTCTGGTCCCAGAGGAAGACTGCACCGCAGGGACCTTGTGGCTGCTGGGCCCACAGGACATGAGCCCTTCAAGTTGGCAGGGGGGCAGCTGGCCGGCAGCAGCAGGGACCGGACTGAGTCAAGGGGATGGGGGAGAGGCGATCGGGGCCAGCAAAATAGGAGGGCAGGCCCAGGCCCTGCATGTTTTTCTGGGGCTGTGACATGCCTGCTACACAGGAGTCTCTGGGAAATGGTCTGTTTTCCAAGGGTGACTCTTAGATGTATTTTGCAGCTCCATGAAATTTGACGTAGTTCACCTCTGTTGCTTCGAGGCTAAATAGGGACTTTGAATTTTTTTTCCTATTACAACAGGTGATTTGACCTCATCTTCCGCTCTTTGCTGTTCCCCAGTGTTTGAATCTTAACAACTGCTTTGATTTGCTGTTACAGTGTGACCTGATCCCATGACTTATACTTCCTTGCATTTATTTCCTCCCATTCTGTAAGTTCCCCCATCTTCAAAGCATCTGATGAAGTGGGATTTTCTTCCATGAGAGCTCATTTGATAAATAAATTTGTTAGTCTTTAAGTGCCACAGGACTCCTTGCCTGTTTTACAATTGCCAGGAAACTGTGGCTGCCCCATGCGAGCAAAAATGAGCCCCCTGCCCCACTGCTAATGAACGGGCTAATGTGAACATGGAGCACAGCTGCTGCTGAATGTAACCTGAACTGCTGACCTGTGTGTCACAGACCCTGTAGTGCTATCAGAGGCTATTTAACACAAAGAATAGGAGCCTGTGCTTTTGAAATGGAAAGATCTGAATTCTACCCCTACAGTTTCCAGGGAGCTCTGAATGAGCTCTGTACGCACCACTGTCAAGTGCTATCTAGGCACTGACTGGTCACAGGCTGTTCCCGCTGACACAGATGGAACGTGACAGGGTCCATAAGGCAGATCCCTTAGAGACTGCTGTAAACCTGCAGGACTGACAATCTCTCTGCTACCATCACCAGCTGTAATTTCTAGCCACCGACTGCAAATTTTTACTCAAAATTCTGGTGGCTTCTTGGATCCTCACACAGCTTGTATTCATTTGGGCCCAAGGACACTACACTAACTGCATGCATTTGTTTTCAAGTCAGCAGGGCTTTGCAAGCTATATCTGAAATGGTATAATAGCCCTAAAAATCAGAGTACTCTGTTTCCTTGGACACTCTGATCTGCTGTCTGAGCTACTCATACGATCTAGGCCACTCTCATTGCTATAACTCTCTCCTCATTTCTTCTCTGCTACATGCAACTGCAGTGCTCATCACACTTCTCTATGCCACTCTGAAAAGCATTTTCAGTTTCCCTGTTCTACTCTAGTTCTCTCCCAGCTTCCCTCTTCTACACCTATTAGCTTGTGCCTTCTTCTTTCATGGTCTGCTACCTGGGAAACTTCAGATACAGTTGAATTTCTCTTTAAAGACTAAAAAAAAAAAAAGATAATCAGCCCAGCAGGACTCTGTCAGCTGCCTCGAGATGAAATCACAGCTCTTCAAATCATTCCCATCCTCTGCTTGCTCGCTCGCTCACTTATAAACATGGGACTTTACACCAATTAAAATACTGTGTGCCAAGCAGCAAGAACAAACTGTATCCCACGGCTCCTCATGCCAGTTTGTGATGCCCTTTTAGTGTTCCAGCTTATTCTGGGTATTTCATTATCTCCTCTGAATGCTCCAGGGGTAAGCACAAACACAGGGGCATAGCACCTTTATCTTTAAGTTTATACCTCATATAGTCACACAAACCGAACAAAGCTAATTCTTTTTAAAGCCAGATATTAGCTTAATACATTGAGAGGCCATTATGATCATGTAGTTTGACCTGCATAGCATTGGCCTTGGTATCTCACCCAGTGATACCTGCCTCAAGCTCAGATCAAGATCAGCTGGGTAACAGCATTTTAAAAATGTAAAACCATCCAATCCTGACTGACTGTGCACACAAGAGATGTGGGAGAAGACGAGGCATAAAGCTTGCACAGCAGAAAGTCACAAGATCACTTGGGAGCGGACTTACTGTCCTGTGCTAGCATCACCAGTGATCCTAGGCTGCCTCCAAAAGACGGTCTCACACCTCTCTCCCCACACCACCCAACAGAACGTCCCAGTTAGAGAGAGAACACATCATTGCAGCATGCACTTTCTAGGGCCAAAGAAAGCGTTCAGCTTCACCAACCAGAATTCTGCCTGTTGCAGCCCTTCAGCTCCTTTATAGCTCTTTTCATCCATAGATCTCAAAGCATTTCACATAGCAGAGAAGTTTCATTATCTTCGTTTTACAGAGGAGAAAACCGAGGCACCGAAAGATGAGGTGATCTGCAGAAGTTCACACAACTGGTCACTGGTGGAGCTAGGAACTGAACCAAAATGCTCTGAGTTGTTTCCCTGTTTCTTAAACATGTGGTCATCCTTTCTGCTCTCCATGTACCCTCCAATGATGGCAGGGGCTGTAAGGCACAATGGTTGGTGCAGGGGGTCGTCATCACTGCAGCATGGGAATCCCTGATAGTGAAGACCAAGTCCCTTCAAAACAAGGACCCACACAGATCCTGCTGCAATGGCTGGGGTCTGTGACTGGCTCCTCTGCAGTTTTTCACCAGATGTTTCTTCTCTAAGTGGAGACCTGTCAACAAACTAAACGAGAACCCCTACTGGCCTATCATGTTTCCTGAATGGGCCAATCTAGCTGATTCATCGTTGGCAGCACCTAGCCATAACGCCACTATCTCAGTCACAGTCTGTACATGCCTACAGGGAGAACAGAAATCTGAAAGCAGAAGGCTCCTCAGTCAACCAGACAAAGGTATGACAAGATCCAGTAGCCAGAAGTTAAAGCCAGACAACTTCAGACTGGAAATAAGGCTACATTGTTAATAGTGAGAGTCGTTAACCATTGGAACAAAGTGCCAAGTGCTGTGGTGGATTCTCCATCACTGGCGAGTCTGGAATCAAGATGTGATGTTTTCCTAAAAAGGATGCTCTAGTCTAGTTCAAACCAGAACTGATCTAGGGAAATCCTAAGGCCTGAGCTATGCAGGAAGTCAATCTAGATGACCACAATGGTCCCTTCTGACCTCATAACCTATGAATCTTTGAATTTGAAAGTGCTGCCTGCCCTCCAAGCACCGGAGATCAATCCATTCCAAGAACTAAATGCATAATTTGATTTTCAAAGGTTTTCATATGAAGTCACTCCTCCATTCCTCCCTACAGTCTCCACAGTGACACCAAAAAGTTTCCAAAAATGGTTGGAGAAACAATTTCTAAAGAAGCAAAGAATCCTCTGACACTTGACTCCTTGTTTGTTTTACTAAACTAGACTAACACAACTGCCCCCTTTGGAATTTGGCAACAATTTCTAAATGAAATCCTAGTATTTAACTACCAAGTTAAATTCTGATAACATTTAAAATGGCCAAACTACCAAAGAGTCCAAACTGGGTTTTATAACAGAAACACAATGAAAGCCCTTTAACTCATCAGTCTCTTGCAGGAACCATTATTCAGCTTTCAGTAGAGAAGTACCCTATTCCCAGGTCATAGCCAGAGATAGTTTGCCAAAGTCCACATATGAGGATCAAAGACAAGTACTGGTATGTTAGTAATTGGAAAGGTTTCTGGAATAGTGTGCTTGGTATCAAGACACTCAGAATAAGAAACAAACATGGCTTCAAAACAGGGCTGTAGACAACAAAACTGAAAATCCTAAACTGGTTTCTGACCAGCCACGGATCCTCAAATGGACAATATCTGAGTGGATTGTCTTGTGGACACCTCTACCCCATTTCTGATGGACCAGCTATCTCCCATTTGCAACTGAAGGGACCAACTCCATACGCTTGTAATCCCATGGATCACCTGCTCTTTAATTTGGAACCAACCTGTTTCAGATCCTTTCTATTTAGGACTGTTTTTGTTTTTAAATCCTCCCATCATCAACATCCTAGTTCTTTGATCAGTCTGTGGATCCCCATGAATCTGCAGTGTTGGGTGTGTGGTGATGTGCTTCACCTGACTTTTTCTTTCCCCAGATGTGAGCTGGTTCCCTGATCCAATGCCACAGATGGGCATGCAGGGAAACTAAATTTGTGTGTCTGAGTTCAGTATATTACACACTTTCTACCTCTTTCTCATATTTGTTAATGTCATCCTCGGATCTGGTGTTTCACAGCGTTCTCTGCCCTACAGAGTGAATCCTATTGAATAACAAAGAGTTGCTATGAAAAAAGACACACACTGCCCACAGGCCAGAAGGAAATTTAAGGCTACAAGAATGTACACATACTTCCTCCTGGCTCGTGGGCAGAGTGTGTCTTTTTTTAATAGCAATTCTCTGATTAAACAGGTTGCCTGATGGTGTGGGGTAGTAGAAAGCTTTGGTTGGTGTGAAGACAGTATGATTTCATAACTCATGCATCATCCTGAAGGACCATTATGCACCCTTGCCACGTATTCTGTACGCAACAGTGGGTACAGAAAACGCTACATAGAGTTATTGAGGTTGGGTTTCATGCTGCTCTTCACTACCACTGGCAGATCAGGAGGAGAGTAGTGTGTGGTCAGAGGAGGGCAGAGAGTTGAACCTTATCTTGCCACCAGCATCACACAGAGGGCTCTCAAGCAGTCGTGTGTCTGAGCAAGTAGAGAAGCTCCTGTGCACTCCTGCATAGTTACTCACCTGTGGCAGCAGCATTGCAAATCTAGAGAACGTTCTCATGTAGGCGCTCAATGGGAGAGCATGCAGGAGCCACCCTCACACTTTGCATGGGCTTGCTACAGTCCCAGCCCCTGGGCCTGAAGAAGCAGATACTACTTCTTCTGAATGAATGCCAGTGGCAAACATCCCCAGCCTCTGAAGATAGTGAGGAGGGAGGGTCTGGGCCTGCTCACCCACTGCGATAGCTCATAAACTGGCCACACCTTGGGGAACAGGTGACGACCTCCTAAAAAGCTATGCAACAGGAAGCTCCAGGAGGGAGTGTGCTTTTTAGCAGGGTAGGTCACCTTTGCACCACCCAGGACTCTGGTCTGTACTCCAAATGGCACAAAACAGGCCAGCATGTGGAGCAACAACAGTCCCCACTTCAGACCCTAGTTTCTACCATGTTTTACCTTGTTCCTTGCCATTTAAAAGTCACTAATGTTCTTCTGACATTTGTTAAGTGTTTTATGATCGTCTGCTTAAGCCTTGGGGATTCATCCATTCTCCCAAGACACAGTAGTGAACAGCACCATCTTCCATTTGCTGTCAGCACCATGTAAGTTTCAAATGATCCACACACAATACAATCTGTATGAGTGCATACAGTACAACAAATCATACAGCATGGGTTCTTTTTCTTGCTTGTGTAGTGAAAGAGAAGAGAGGAGTTTCATGGGATAGCGATTAAGATTTCTAGTCAATCTAAAATGGATATAGATTGGCAGAATGGAAACCAGTAGATTTTCTAATAACCAATGCTGCTAATTAAAACTGTTTTGGAAGATCTGTGACAAGCCATAATTCACCCAGCTATGTGCTATAAATAAGAGAGACAAACTGATGTGAACAGCTTTTACATGTCTGTTGAATAAAGAGATTTGATTGTGCCTTTGTAAATAGAATATTCAGACACCAAAGATAGAGAACTGAGAATCACTATGATATTCTCCTTTATCAAACAGCAATGATTTATTATAGTGTAGGCACTGTGCAGGATTTTTCTCTTGTTTGCCTATTTATTTTTTTTCATCTTAAACCAGGACCTTTTATAATCTTTGAAGGATGTATTTACTTGAGGATCTAGGTGGTAATGCAGCACTGTGTGAGATATCTACATTATTGAGAGTGGTGATATCAAATGAACCTACTAAAGAGTAGCACAGGACAGAATAAAAGATCTGTAGGGAAACAGGCTCTGCTGCAGAAAATAGATGCACTGATTTCTTTTTTCTCAGAAACAATCCCAAAGGGTACTTAAAATGCAACATGTTAATCACAGAGAACATTCACATGATATTTATTGCCAGAAAATACTCATTAAAAAAAACCCCAAAGCTGAAACGCTTGAAAATATCTGCAATCATGTTATCATCCGTGAACAACCCAAAATGACTTTTACTATCAGCAACAGGTTTGCATAGCTTTTCGTTTTAACTTTTTTAAAATAGAATTACCTCTGTACTGTATGAAAAATTCCTTCCAACCATGAAGACTAGATCCCACTCACAGCCACCATGTCTTGCTCACTGTTTAAAATAAAACAAATACCAATCAGAAAATCACATTTACTAATCCAGAGTTTTGATGAACTTCAAGCCATATGCATTATACCCTAATACAAAATCAAGATTTAGGATTCACTATCCATAGGAAATTTCAGGAAGCTAATTGAGCTAATGTTATGATATGATGTATGATATTCTTAAGAAATATAGTGTATAAATAACTATACCTTATTTAAGAGCATGCAACTAGCTGGCCAAAATTTGCTCTTTAATAATACAGTATTTGTCCTTGCTTTGCCACCATTTACCTCTGTAACTAAACAACAATATCCACAGCATTTCCTAGGTCATTGGTTCTCAACCTTTTCCATACCAGAACCCCTTTCCTTACTTCCCTCCAGACTCTCCTTCTACCCAACCCACAACCCAGAGTCCTCTCCTCTGTAGCAAAATGGGAAGGGTTTTGTGGCTGCGACTGTCTGCCGTTTGTTTGGGTTCTCCACATAAAAAGCCTATGCCTCAGAGGTTCCCTGTAGTTCTGCAGGGAGTTTGCGTCATGGGACCACCACAGGCTTTGCCTTTTCTCCTTTGCCAAGACATAAAGAGCTGGCTGGAGGGCTGACCAGGTGAACATAAAAGGCTGCAGACTAGGCCCATTCTGAGCTTTGCCCGTCACTTCTTCCCCCACCACAAAATTGTATTCTGCTGTCTCCACTGCACCCTCCCCCAGCTGTAAGTACTTGGAAAATAAGAGCAGCAAAAGGCTGCAAGAGCAAATGCTTCCCCATTCACTGAACTCCTTGCTTTGCTTCAGAGCACTCATTCCTTAGACACTGATCCACTGCATGCAACATCCTTCACCAGAATAACACAGCAGATAACTAAGACCTTGTCTACTCAGAGCCAGTCTACGTTAGATAAGTCAGCCGACAAAATTGTGGGGGTGTACAAATAAAATCCTCCTCTTCCTGAGGTAATTCCCTGCTATGCTGACACAGAACCACCTCAGCAAGAGGTGTAGGGCTTACATTGGCTTACATAAGGTGACACAGTGTCAGTGCAGTTGAGACTGAGTTCTTTACATCAGCTGTGGGGCTGTCATTCTTGTCAATTTCATCACTCCAAAGGAGCAGTGTAATTGACAAGAAAGCCTCCAGGAGCTGAGAAGCTGGTCTGCATTTCTGGGGCAAGAAGCATGGACCGCTGGCCTCTAATCACAGCTGTGAGTGGGCAAGAAGCACAGTTGCCTGGGCCCCACTTCTGGCTGGGAGCAGGGCAAGAAGCATGGGCATGTCTCCACCCACCCTCTGCAGGAAACTGAGGCAGCCTTGTCAGTTTCATGGCTGAGCCATTTCTCGGGTTCTGGGCTCCTTGCGACCCTGAGGTCAGTGGAAGTGCGCTAGGTGAGGACACATTCCACCACTCCAGTGAGGGTAGCATAAATATCAGCTACCACAATAAGGTGGCTGAAAGCTGATCTGTGTTAGAGCAACTTATTTTTCTAGATCCAAAGTGTTAGCCGTGTTAGTCTAGTTAAGTAAAACTAACAAATAAGGAGTCCTGTGGCACTTAAGGACTAACAAATTTATTTTTTGCATGAACTTCTGTTGGAGAAAATCCCACTTCATTTTCTAGTGTAGACAAGACCTCAGAAAAGTTGTATCATTTTAATTATATCAGTGAAACAAATGCAGTATAATCGCCCTAGCATGGATGCAGTTATACTACATCGTGTTTATATTGTTACAGGTTATTTTTAAGGGAAGGGGAATAACACACTTTTAAAACAGTATAAGTGGGAGTTGTGCTCATATAATCCCATTGACAAAGTTCTAGTGGGATCAAAACTGTATGAATGACCTAGGTACAGGAATATAAAAAATTTTGTTGTAGGCTGGGAGTTTTTGTTGAATTTCAGTGGGGATTGGGTACCTCACTGTCACACAATGCACATAGAGTCTGATCTATGTAACTTTTCTGTTCACTTTCACAACAAATGTTCCATGCAAGGCTCCTTTATGGATGCTCATAGCATATTCTACATAATTAACCATGGTAGCATGTTTCCTGCAGCATCATGTACGTGTACAGATGTGAACCATGCTTCCAGGTATTTTTTGTGGCTCGGGACTACCTCTCAGTATGGAGACTGGAGAGGCACGTGACAAAGACAATGCAAATTGAGCTCCCTGGCTCACCTGGAATAAAGGGAATCATACAGCAGCAAGGAAGGAGGAGGGGCAAAGGGGATTTTGATGGACACACTTTGGAACTGTTGGGGGCATTTTGCAAAAGAAAGACCATCTTGAAAACAACCCCAAGAGACTGAACCTGTCCACATGGCCAGGTGGGTCAAGACTGGCTGAACACGACCAGCAGCCTGTCTTGTGGGTAAGAATGAGGAGAATAAACTAGAGAGTAATCTTGGAATAATTTCATTAGATTAGCATGTGTTTTGCATCTTTTATTTGCTTGTGGTAACTCCTGACTCATTTAATAAACGACTGTGCATTGATTTGCTATATAATCACTTAAAATCATATTCTAAACAATAAACTAGCATTTGTTTTATCTAAAGCTGTGTGAACAAGTGAGGCTTGGCATGCCCATTTCTCTGATAAATGAACGAACAAGGGTCAATGAATCTATAGTGACTGGGAAAGGGTTTCAATCTCTGCAGGATGGAAGTTCCTGATGTGGTATCTGGGGGCTAAGGGTGCTCGCTGGGAGACTGTCCCTTGAGTGGCCAGAGGGCGCACACCCACTGCCTGGGACTGATTATATGCATGAGGCTACTGTGGACTGACTCAGGAGTGAGTGGTCACCTGGCATAGCCTGGTGAATCAGGGCTCAGGAGTGGAAATCATGGGGTAAGAGTGGCACTCCAGTCCAGATTCTGGACAGGGAACATCGCACTCACTAATTAGGCTCCTTTGAAATTCACAGCCATAACATCACTTAGGCGATGTCTACACTGGAAGGTTTTTGCCTGCATGTCAGTTAGGAGCTTGATTTTTACCAATAAAACTTTGTCAGTAAAAGTATCAAGTATATGTGCAATTCTGCTGGAATATTTTGTGTCGCTGGGGGGAGTGGAAGTAAGTTGTACCAGCCAAGCTACAGTTTTTCTGGCATAGCTGCATCAAAGCCTTTTAGTGTAGGTCTAGCTCCAGCTGTCATAACTAAGCTGTCACTTTGTTAGAGCAACCTTTGTCCACTTTCAGTTTAATACTACAGTGCTAAATATTGCACTTTTTGTTGCCCTGGTCTTTCTGGCCAGTGCAGCTGTAACCTTCCTGTATTCATTTAATCAACAACTGGAAATTAGCAGGTTTTTGCTGTTACAGAGGTATGTTTGCCAATTAAAAGGAAAATTCTGCATGAGGCTGAAGGAATTCAATGGCTAAACATTGATTTTGAAATCATGGCTCTATTGACTGGATAATAAAGTTCTTGTCTCAGCCTCTTCCTCTCTTCTTTGTTTCTGACTTCTTGCATATGAGTTTAAATAAAACGTAAGCCACTTTTACTTGTGTACAAACTTTTATTTTACAGTTAAACCCTAACCGGATAACAGCCAAGTAAATCAATGTTAAGAGCAGATACAAGGCTATTTGGAGAAAAGACTGCTGGATGAACGCCATGAGGAGAACAACATTCAATCGCATCATGATACCTCCCCTTGCAATGAGGAGATGAAGGCTGCACAAAGAGGTAAGGGCATATGGACTTTGTTTCCCATGGAGCCCAAAAGTCTGTAGGGAAATTGAGATTAGAGAAAGTGTCTCTCCCCTTGGAGGGCCGGTGCCCCTGCAATCATCATCCTTCTCATCAACAAGTGCTCATTGACTCATTGCTACACCTACACTTTTCTTGCTCTTTGAAAGGGGCAGAAGGTGTGGTGGGAAAATAAATAATGCTCAGTGTGGCACAAACTTCTTCCTGGATCTCTGAAACATACTGATGGGAGAGCCAGTCATAAGGAGAGACAGCTCCATGACTCCATTTCCCCTAGATCAGACAGAGCTGCCCCCAAACCTGTGAACGCCTCTCATTAACAGAGGATACATCTACACTGACAATGGCAAATTTGCTGTCAGCCCGATTTTTCCAGATCAATTGAGTGGTCAGTAAAGACATGCTCAGTCTGTCTGGAAGTCAATCTAATAAAACATAAAACCTCACCCTCAGGTGTCATAGTGCTGCATCAATGGGAAGACATTTCCCATAGGTGCAGTGCAGTGATGATGCTGTGTAGAAGGAAAGTTACAAAGTCAGTAGGAGTTATGCAAGCTACCTTGCTTAGCTTGCATAACTCCCGTCAACTGCCACTGAATTTTGCTGGTACTGAAGATCGAGCCAGAGAGATTTCCTGCTGCTATGTTCCTTTATCCTCCCTCCCATGTTCACTTCCATGTTACATATCTAGCCTTTTCACCCCCATATGGCTCTACATTATTTCAATGGGAACTATAAGCATGAAAGAAGGCTCTAGTCCTTTAAGTGCAAGCTAAAATTGTTTTTTTAAATTACAAACTTGAGAGAGAGAGAGAAGCCACAGAAGAGAAACAAATGTATGGCAAGGATAAAGGGGATCAAATTCTAACAACATTGTTTTTCAAAGTGATACTAAAAATGACATTATGAGATTCGATGTTTATTGTCTGTCAAGGAATCTATATTACATATACTCCGTTTACAATGTTTTCCCCAACCAACTTCTAATTCTATGGTCTCGACTTGGGATTTAAAAGCCAAGCTGTATTTCTTCTGTCTTGTATACTACCACCAGTAATAAGAAGATTATACAATCAGATTTTAGTTAACATTTCTGATGCTAAAACAAAAGCCACAAGAGAATGCTGTTTAATCCTATAGAGATGTATGTATATTTGAGAGTAAACATTTTTTTCCTTGCTAAAGCAAGCAAATGTGAATGAATACACAAAGAGGACAAGATGCCACTTTAAACCAAGTTGCTTTGTATGCCAGATCTGTACGTGAAATTAGAGCATTGAGAACTCTGGACAGAGATGTTCTTTGATTGGCAGTCAGTGATGTCATACCCATGTCAGTTACAGAAAGTAATGAATGCATTTACCTTTAAAAAGAAATAATTCCCTCTCTGAAATTGCGATAAGACACTCCAGACAGCCCATTTCCAAGGGATTACATTGCACTTCAGGCAGTTAAAGTTGCTGAGCTTTTTGACCTTGGGCCTCCTAAGACTACTGGAGGCATTATCACACAGGAATGCACTGCTTGTCATGTGTGTCTTATTGCTTAAATAAAGGTCGGTCTTCTAGCAGTCTGATCTGCTGACATCAGGTTCATTTGGCATGAATGTTACAAGAAAACAACAGATATGTAATAAACTACACTATTAATTAGTTGATTATTTCTCTTGGGAGATAAGGTGCATAAATAAAATTAAGAAATAGTAAGGAAAATATACGTCAGGCTGGAATAAAGGCATTTCTCAGGTCATTGCTTTAAACATAGATTTCATGCTAGAATAATGCTTACTTAAGAAAAGTAAATCTTTGCACTTTACAAATGTGAAGTCACTAGAGCTAATCATCACACCAGATGAGACCCTGGTTTGCTTTGTCATAATAGTGTTCAACATATAATGAAAATCACATAAGGTGAAAATTGTTACCCAGAGCTTTTTCTAGAAGTTAAGAAGTTAACACTATTGAATTGGAAATCAATATACGTCCCAAGTATTGATCAACAGAGCAGGGATCTTTGAACTCTCACCTCCATGGAATGAATATCTTACCATCATTAGAGAAATTGTACCTCTGCAAATATTTGTAAGTCTGCATTCTTTTTAACTTGCATGATTAACTACTGTCTGCTTCCATTCTTCCTCTATATCCTCTAGGGAAATTTATCATCAAAATTATTGTACAGCATTCATTACTCTAGCCTCACTTAAAATCTTACCCTACATATTATTTTGGGCTAAAAAAATATTGCTTTGTATAATATTTCCTGTACAGTCTTAATCATTACATTTAAAAGATTGCTATAAGGCAGCTTCGCCTGCATTAGAAAGAAATAAAGTGGAATTCCACAGCTAAATGTTACAATTCTTATTCGGCTTTTGCACCACAAATCATAACAATGCAACATTTCAATTCCTTAAAAGCTTTCCCTCACTAATTATGGAGATTCAGGGTTTAGCCTCCTGCTCAGAAAGGGACACCTAGTGGCTTCTGTCTGATTTAACTGGATGGTAGGGAAAGTAGGAAGGTGACAAACAGAAAAAAGATAGAAGGCAGTTTGCAATCAATTCAGACCTTGGTGTCTTAAATCAATTTGATAGGGAGCATACTTGTGTTGCAGAAGCCAGGCTTGTGAACAAAAGGATAAAATATATTTTGTTTGCTTTGTTTAAAATTTTTGTTTAGGACAAAGAAAGAACAACAGATAGGGAGAGGAAGCAAGCTCTAGTGGTTAAAGTGAAAAGCTCTGGCCTTGATTCCCAGCTCTCCCAATGATTTGCTGTTTGACCTTGGGCACGTGATTTGACTACTGTATGGTTAAGTTATCCATGTGTAAATAAGGGATAATAATGTTTTGCTCACACGGAAGCCTAAGGTTACAGTAGGTAAGATTTAAAAAGAGTTTTGAGATCCTTGATGTTAAAATAAAGCAACATATTATTACCATTTTAAAAGAAGTGCTGCGTGATATATACAAAAAGATTTATAATGACTTCCCTTCTGAGCTTCTGGGAAGGGAATTTTAATCTTACCCTGAAACCAGGGGGACAGTCATTCTTGAAGCACAGAACCCTAAGAGCGAGGACAGAAGGAATTACTGAAGGAAACACACACAAATACGTTTTGATTGATGAATATGCCTAGAGTGACACAAGGCCTGCTGCAAATGCTTCATGTGCTAAATTCCTACTGGTTTCATGAATAAATAAGAGCTGTAGGAATTAACCCATAAGGTCATCAATAAACAGAATGTGCAATTTTCATTAACTAGTTAATGGGTCATATTTTATAACACCAGCAAATCCATGGGGGCTGCTACTATATGCAACTAACACAAAGGAGATTTTTTTCCCAGAGGTTTAATACAGTATACTAAATTCTTAACAAAAACAAGAGTCCTGTGGCACCTATAGACTAACAGATTTCTTTGGGCATAAGCTTTTTGTGGGCTCCAACCCACTTTGTCAGATGCAAGTAGGCTGGAGCCCACAAAGGCTTATGCCAGAAGAAATCTGCTAGTCTAAGGTGCCACAGTGCTCTCATTTTTGCTGTACAGAGACCAACACGGCTACCCCCTGGATAAATTCTTAACGGAGTCTGAAGGTCTTTACTGAAGCCTGGTCTACACTGCTGGGAAAAGTCAACAGAAATCAACAAGGTTATGCAAGCTATGCAGAGTAGCTTGCGTAATGCCCGTTGACTTCCAAATTCACCTTCAGTGCGGCACCTTCACTGAGCTGTGCCATTTGAGAGCATGGTTTTACTCAGTTGATTTCTGGATCCACTTAGCATGTCTTAACTGACTGCTAAGTCACTCCAGAAAGATCAGTCTGAGAGGGTGACTTTGCTGACATTAGTGTAGACGTGTACTGAGTCTGTATTTTATCAGCACTGAACTTCATCTGCCATTGGGTTGCACATTCACATAGCTGCATGAAGTTCCTCTCAAGTTCCCCACAGGCTTCTCTAGACTTGATAAACCTATGTAACTTTCAAACGGGTAGCTATGTTAGTCTAGTTCAGCAAAACAAACAAGGAATCTGGTGGCACTTGTAAAGACTAACAAATTTATTTATTGCATGAGCTTTCATGAGAGAAAATCCCACTACGTCAAGCTCCTGACAAAGTGGGATATTCTCCTGCGAAAGCTCAATAACTTTGTGTCATCTGCAGATTTGACCTCACTGCTCATCATCCATTGCCCAACACTTTATTAAACAACATTGGAACGGATGAGCCTTCTGCTGCAATTTTTTTGCCACGAAGAAAACTGCCTAATTATTACATTTGGCCCCTGTCTTTTAGCCTGTTTCTGATCCATAACAACACTTTGCCTTGCATCCCATTACTTGGTTTATTTAGCAGCTTCTTGTAAAGAACCTGACCAAAGGCCTTTTGAAAGTCTAATTATGTTACCCAGTTCTTCTTTACCCACTACTTTACTGAAATGTTCTAAGACTAATAGACTAAGAAGACAAGATTTTCTTCTACAGAAACTATGCCAGCTAGATCCCATCATATCATAATCTTCCCAGTGCTTTATTTTCTTTATCATCATTTCAACCTGTTTATCAGAACCACATGAAAGCTTTACTAGACTGTAATGCTGCCCAGACCATTTTTCTGTCTGTTTTCCTCTTAGATTTCTCCCCATTCTGTCTCCCAGTCCTCAGCATCTTTGCCAAAGACATGGGGGAAGGAAGGGAATGTGAAGGGGCCGAACCTTCACCTGCAGCCTGACACAGTACAAATAAATACAAACACGAGAAACTTAGGAAAAAACTTAAATACACACACAGAGTTCAAGGCTGAGATCGGCTGCTTCCTTTGCCTTGATTTCATCATTAGACTCAGGGCCAGATTACATGGCCCAAGGACCCTGAGCTGCCCCCCAACACACAACCCCCTCCTGCCTGGGTTCCCCCAACCACAGGGCCCCCCCACCCATACCCCCCATCACTGTGGGGCCCTGGGGCCAGAAGGCTCTCCCACCATGGCCCCGCTCTGGCCAATCTGCCCAAGGGGGTGGTGGGGCTAGCTGGCACAGGGTGTGGGGGCCTCTGATGCAGCCCTCCAGGGCCATGGGCCCAGGATGGCTGCACTAGCGCGGTGGCAACCTCGCCACAAGCCAGCTGTTTCCGCCTCCCCTGGGTGGAGTGAACAGAGGTTGGTCGACTCTGCCCTCAGAGGTGGGGCAGAACGCAGAGCCTGGCCTCTGGCTCCAGGACCCACCCCCAGCGCCAGCAGGGCAAGAGCGCTCTCAGTGCTCCTCACATGCTGACGCTGAGCCATGCAGGTGCCAGATTATTGGGGGTATATGGGCTGGGGCCCAGGGTTTAAGCCCCTAAAGCCCCTGTGATAATCCAGCCCTGCTTCGATTTAAGGCATACAAATCATTCTTCGGTTTTTTTCTTTTAACTACTGATAATCTGTACACAAAGACAATAATTAAAAACAAGCCACATCCTGTTACTTGGCTCACATACAATTCATTCTGCACGACGCTGGAAACCAGCAAGTGTTCCAACACAGTCTTGATGAATCTTTTTGAAGGGCCTCCTATAAAGGATGGGACTGGGCTAATTCACCAGGCAGCACCCTAGAGGGGCAAATGAGTATATGTAAACCTCACAGCTGGACACACATTCAGCTCTGTACAATGGCAGCTCTTCAAAATGATACTCATTCTCTTATTGCAGAAAAATCAATAATGGCAAAATACACCATTAATTGTAAGGGGTTTTCATGGCAGATCCTGTTAAGGGGGTGTGGTATTTTTCCGTGTTTTTGTCCTACATTGCATTAACATTTAGAAAAAGCTTCAGACTTGCAGACAGCTGCAGAGATGGGTAACAGCACCGGAGATCTCACACAATGGGACATCTACCCTGGGCTCAGGGATGCGAGAAGATCTCCAGTAGCAGGTCTTTAAAATTCCATCCTCAGGAACAATTACGGGTGAGTCAGGATTATGGACAGTGGACCCATGCACTCTATAAATACATTGGTCTAAAACTTTCACATGAGAGGGATAAGAAGGATGTATCCACTACTCTGTACTCGTAGTTCCAATCCACCTTTTGCATATAGTTAAAAAAAAAAAAAAAAGTGGTTTTATTCCCTTCCCAGAATTTGGCCCAAAACTTTTAATGAGATTCTTATACAATCAGTAGGTTTGCACATAGAATCCTTTTGGTTTAGTGGGTCTAGAGGTTGGAAAAGTAGTCTCCTCAAATTATACAGAGCAATCCAACAATCAAAAGAACTACAGATGGTCTCAACTCCAACTGCAACACACATAGATGCTAAATAATGACAGACAGACTAAAGCACTTGTTACAGGAGATTTTGGTTTGTTTATTGGTTTTGTTCTTTAAAAGTAGAATTTTAATTCTTGGATTTAGTAAAATCTTTTAAAATGGTTTGTTTGCTTTCTTCAGTGTTAATGCTTCTGGAGGAAGAGGGATCTCATCTGGTTTAAATACTAATATTCCTATGGCTAGTGTGTACACAGATAAAGCCTGCCCATTGAAAAAGTACAAACCACATTACCTTTTAAAAAACACTCGTGCCTCAACTGAAAAGTCCTTTCAGAAGATGGCACATGGGGGTACATTTGAAACAAGATGAAAACAGTATTCCAGGACACTCATTCAAAGGGACACTGGATCAGAACATGGTCTTGTCTCCATTGCTTTTCAGAGAAATTTTGGCATTAATAAAGTAAAACTTTCTTACTTGAAAGTATCATACATTATATGTAACAATTTTACTAATCTTAGTTGTTTAAGAAAACTTCACCCAGGACTTGCTGTTTTACTGTCAAGTACTTTTACCAAAACAAAAAAGACTAACAAATTTATTTATCTCATGAGATTTTACGGGAGAAAATCCCACTTTATCAGACGCTTTGAAGATGGTGGAACTTACAGAATGGGAACAGTGCAGCTCAGCCTAAGCAGATCGCACCACAGCTTGGGAACATGGCACTGCTTGAAAAGTAAAGTGAATCACAGACAGCACTCTGCAATTCTTTACTGATTCATTTCCAAGGAGACAAATATTTTCACATCTATCTGGTAACAACTTATCACTTTCCTCAGGAACTTCTTGCACATATCAGTATTTTACGGTGTCATTTTTTAAGGCAATCCATGTGGGATCATTTTCTCTCTCAGTTTCTCTCTCTAAGGTCCTGTACGTATTTGGGAAGTTTTCTAAATGTGTCCCACCATTCTTAACAGTGGTTCATCTCTGCTTATGTTAGCAGCCTGGGATGGGCTGTCCTGAAGTGGATGGGTTGTTCTCATTTTTGCCGGTGTGCTGATCAGATCTGCATTGATCAGCTAACAAAGTGTTGCAATAACAGTGTATACATCAGGCTGGCCAACATAACACCAGTGGAGGAACTGTGTTCTCAACAAATGGAAAGCTCCAAAGTGGTAACCATGTTAGTCTAGTTCAGCCAAGCAAATAAGGAGTCCTATGGCATGTAAAGACTAACAAATTTATTTATCACATGAGCTTTTGTGGGAGAGAATCCTATTTCGTCAGACGCACAAGGTGGAATTTTCTCCCACGAAAGCTCATGCAATAAATACATTTGTTAGTCTTCAGAAGTGTCATGAGACTCTTTGTTTATTCTAGAAAGTTTTAGAAAAACATACATCCTGGTCTTTTGCACCAGCCCAGGAGATATGGGTTCAGGTCCACTATTTTGCTGTGTGACCTTGTGGAGAGTAATTCAGTCATGTTTATAAAGTGCTATCAGATCCTGCTATAGAAGTGCAAAGTAGTTTTCTTAGTGAGAGCAGCACTCTCTTTTAGCAGTGGAACAGCACACTTCATTTCACAGAAAACGTGGTGGTGCATAGTCAGTGTCAGGGTGACACGCACTAATGGCACCATTACCACAGAATAATGTGTTGCCATTAGCACATGTAGCTGTGAAATAACATGGCTTTTGAAAAACACTGTGCCTAATTCTCCTCTCAGGGAGCTTACACCATTACATTTAAAGAAGTTACTCGTTGTTGGCACATTTGAAAGTCAGAGGAGAATCATTCCTGAATAATATCATCCGATGCCAAAAACTGCACCGGGAAAGGAAATTGTATAACCCCATCTCTAAAGGACAACCTCCAAAACAGAGCTCTCGAAACCATTAGAACAGTTGTGAATTAGTTTCATGTAAATGTTACATAGACCATCAGCTGCTATTTCTTAAAATTTTAGTGGGACATATATATGGGGAGGGCTATTTGCATCTCATTTACACTGGTGTAAATCAGGAGTATCTCCAATCAAATCAACAGACCTATACTATAATTATAATTACTACTGAGGTGTGTGACATTGGGTACATACTATTCCTCTTGTCTGTTCTGGGGATTAGCTCTCTTCCAGGTCTAATACCTCCCCTTGTAGGACTGCCCCCTTGTCGTCCTCCTCCTCACTCCGTGGCCGCTCTCTTACTCCAGGAGGAGCAGCTTGGATTCTGTGTGGTCTCCTGCTCCAGGACACACTCTTCCTACAGGGTGTCACCCACTTGGATCCACTGCCCAAGCCAGTGGCGGGTAGGGAAACCTGAGCCTGGATGCCACTCTTGCTTCCAGCCCAGGGACCCTACAACACGCACTCAAGGTCTGCACAGTCCCCAACCTTGCTCCTCTCTTCCTGGACTGCTTATTACCCATCTCTGACAGACTCTCTTCTCCACCCTTCTCTCTTCTGGGAATGCCCATCCTTCAGAGCCAGGCTCCTTCCCTCTCTAATGCACAGAAGATGGCTACAGACTCCCTCAAAATGCAACCTTTTCGCTTGCCAGCTTCCAGACTTTATATTAGCCCAGCCAACACCTGCCTAGCTGGACTCCATCTTTTAGCCTCTCCAGCCTAATCCTCTCATGGGCAGCCTATCACAATAATCAGACTTTTCTGAGCCTCCCCAATCCCTCCAGGACCAGTGTGGGGTGAACCCCTCATCACAGAGCACTGCTGAGCTAGATGTTGATGTGCTAGATGTTGTGCAAACACACAGCAAGAGACAGTGCCTGCCCCGCTCTGTACTAAGACCTCACCCTCTAAACAGGCAAAGGCTGGGAGGGGAAAAAGGTACAGAGAAATTAAATGACTTGCCTGAGGTCACACAATAGCTTAGTGGCAGAGTCTATGAAACCAGCGCCAGGCCTTCCTAGTAACAACATGATGAGATAATCACCTGCCATTATTTTCAGCAGCACGTTATTATATTCACACACTGATCAAAAACCTCTGTAGATTCTGAGACAGCCCCACTGGCCCCGACTCTGTTCACATATGCATCACATTACCCCAGTGACCCTACGGAGTTAGTCCCAACAGACACCAGTATCAGAAGAGCACGAGACCCGCAAGAGAAATCAACATTGTCAAATAAGCTGTAAACAGAAATTGAATTGGAGGGAAGGACTTTCTTGAATGACAGCAGCTACAATTATCAATTTACATTATAAGTTAAAAAAAAAACTTTCAGTGAATGTATAATTATTTTTAATGCAAAGATTCTTGGATTTCAACTTCAATGTAAGTAGGTGTAATGGAAACCTTGCTTGCCGGATAGTAATCCTTTAGTACTTGTGAAACGTGCATATAGAATTCTAAATCAGAGTTCAAGTTACCATTCATTAATAGATAGCACCCTGTAATATTTGACAATGTGTCGTTCCTTACGCTACGTATAGGCAAATACTGGAGTATCTCTCACACCTCTGAGTGAGAACTGTTAATAAATTTTAACTCCATAATAGTGATTGTGGTATGAATCAACTGGTTCAGATCCCATCACTCTCCAAGAACTCACATAATTAAGTGCAGTTGGCCATTCTGAAGAGGCCCCACTAGATGTAATCAGAACATGAGACTCTCCACCACAGAAGAGTTAAAGGAAAAGACACACACACACACAAACACCATTTTTCTCAAACTCTGGCATGGGAAATTTAGACTTTTTAGCAACAATTCAAAATTTTGCATGTTTAGATTTGTCACTGCAGTGCCTCATAGAAATTCAGTTGTTTCATGCTCCCATTCTTCTCTAGACCATACTCCCTATTATGCTACTTTTCTTATAAGGCATCAAGGTCTCCTGTTTTGATGAGGGGAACCGGTGCAACATGGAAGATGAAATCCATCTGGGCAACCCAGCCTGTGGATATGACGCAACTGAACTACAGCGCCCAACAGGCATATACTAACCAAAATACTTTGTTTTTTGACAGAACTGTTTTGGGTGTTCAGCTTTTTGACAAAAAGCAGACGACATTTTCTGTAGAAAGCAATAAATCTCAGAAAATTTGTTAGGTGAACGCTATATTCACCATTAAGGAACACTTTTGATAAATATTTTTCACTCATCTGCCACCCATTCAGCAGAGGCCAGGTCAACAGACAGGAGACTATAACCCAGTAACAATCTGGGGTTTTGAGCTATAATAAATTATTTTTTATTTGACATTGGAAGGAACATGACTTCACAGATTAGTGAGAGGTACAAGACTAGATAAACCATGAGAAAGTCATTTCCTTTATGATACAGTTGACTTGTGGAACTCCTTGCCAAAGGATGTTGTGAAAGTCCAAGATTTTATTGGGCTTCAAGACAGACCTAGATAAGTCCATGGAAGATAGGTCCATTAATGGTTGCCAGAAACCAGGAATGGGTGATGGGATAGGTCAGATGATGATTATCTGCTCTTTTCATTCCCTCTAAAGCACCTGGCATTGGTGACTGTCGGAAGACTGAGCTAGCCAGACCACCACAGTAAGGCCATTCTTATGTTGTTCTTAGCATGCCACCTAACCATTCTGGCTGATTCTGATCTCACTTGTATTGATCTTTCACCAGTATAATTTCACTAACATGATGTACTCCCAGCTTACGCTAACATAAGGAAGAATCTACATCCTTGGGTCCCATTTTCAGTGCCTGTAAAAAAAGAAGAAATACTTACCTACCTCACAGGGTGTTTGAAGATTGAAGTCTGTACAGTAATTTAAAAATATAAAACACTAGGGCATGAAAGTGCTAAATACTATTATTAGCATATGTTTTGATACTTCAAAAAGACATTCTTTTTAAGCTCTTCTGTTTCTTTGACACTTGTAACTGCCTTCCAGTGTGGCTCAAAATCCCCACTAGAAAATAAACATCAGAATAACGAGCTTTCCTTATTTAATTCGCCAAATCGGCACAATAAGCTCATGTTTAAACAAAAAATAAAAAGGGAACTGTCTGCTGTGCCAGAACAGCAGCACAATCAATTTTAATTAGCATTGCTCATTGTGGGAAATGATAAGGTATCAGTCATAGTAATTGGTGGTGTTGACAATTAGTCAAAGTCATTAACATCTCAAGACCTAGGACAAAAAAAAGCCTTGCTGAATTTTAAAGATTTGGATAGGGAAAAGCTTACTATGAAATTCCTTAATTTTTCCATAGCCTGAACACATTGCTCAGATTTATTATCTGTTAGTTTTCCTTCAGAGCACTAGAGCTATAACACAATCTAGCCAAACGTGACCAACACTTGATCAGAGGGGCTTTCCATTTAAACTTACTGTTAACTATTCAGCCTTTAACACATTGCCTGTTCCTACTCCTCTTCAAGCATCTGACGAAGTGGGATTTTCTCCCACAAAAGCTCATGTGACAAATAAATGGTGTTAGTCTTTAAAAGTGCCACAGCACTCCTTGTTTGCTTTGCTGAACTAGCCTGACACGGCCACCCCTTTGATCCTTCTCCTCATGTAGCTTAACTGATGAATATGGACTTGTCTCCAGATCATTTCTTTCGTCTCCATTTATCCTATGCGAAATTCACTTTCCAAACCAAGCCAGATCTGGTTAGTCCCTTGCAGGACTAAGTGGATCAAAAATTGCTCCCCGCTGATAGAAATGCCTTCAGTAAAAAAATAGGAATAATTCCACATCCAATATGTTCCCATGCTAGAAAATAAGCTTTTTATGAGCACAGACCTGCTGCTTTCAGATAGTTCCTGAACTGCTTCTTTTCATGGTCAACATTAGCGATTCCTTAGGCTTATTAGGAACTCAGATGTAACAAAGCTCCTGATAAACTCCCATCAAACAACATAATGACAAATAAAAATATTTAGGGCTATACAGTGGTCTCATGTATACCCATCCAAAACCACTAGCTTTTGCATATCTCGGTTTGTCTTCTCTGCAATAGTTAGTTTCAGTAAGTGCGCTCAAGTAACTCCACTCAAACTAGCCTCATTTGAGAGTGACCACACTGCAGAACAACATTCATGTGTCACATTGATGAGATTAATAGCTTCCCCATGGTATTACTAGGTGCAGTACTGGAGCTTCAATCTATACCTCATCACAGTCCCGCTAAGTGGAGAATAATCCACCATTTAACTCAAGCTAATGGGGTGTGAGCGAGCGAGGGGACATGGGCTGGAGTAGGAACAAAACTCATTCTATAGCTCCATTTAACACCACAGTGAAAACACACCCTATGAAACTACGTGGAGGAACAGAAATTGCATTTGAGATCATGGCCCACAGTTACATTCTACAACAGAGTAAAGTGGAGAGACGTGGCTTGTACTGACAGCACTTGTGATGCGCGCCGGGGTACGCAGTGTTGTGAGGCCCCTCACCATAACCTATCCTAGCATGAAGCAGTCTTGCCTGGGCCTGCTGAGGATTAACTGCCCAGTACCACTAGCCTCTGACAACACAAGAACTACCCTCCAGACCCACAAAGGCCGTGATCCCTTGCACAGGTTAGTTATAGATATGCACCATCCTCTGAGACCACTGAGTGTACCCTATAGTGTCCAGCCCCTTGTCCTTTGCACACTCAGTGAAATATCAGACCTGCTGTTCCTGAAGGAACAGTTTGCACCAGCTTGCAAGATTCAGCTCAGGCCCACCACTGTGCTTAACACCATAGCACTTAAGAATACTTATAGAGAAAACAAGGATAAGTTTATAGTCAAAGAACAGAGATTCAAGTGAAAATGAGTAAAAATACTGGAAACAAATTGTTACGTATAAAAGAAGATCATGACACGCGCTCTATAGCCTAAACTTCTAGGTAACGTCCTGTCTAAAAATAAACAAACAAGGAGTCCTGTAGCACTTAAAGACTAACAAATATATTTATTGCATGACCTTTCGTGGGAGAAAATCTCACTTCGCCAGACTCTTTGTAGATGGGAGAACTTATAGAGCATCTGACAAAATGGGATTTTTCTCCCACAAAAGCTCATGCAATAAGTATACTTCTTAGTCTTCAAGTGCCAAAGGACCCTTTGTTTGTTTTACTGAACTAGACTAACATGGTCACCCCTTCGGATCCTGTCTGAAAACAGTTCTCTCAAGGTTTTCAGACAAGCCTGGCTAAGATCCATTTTTCATGAAGTAAACTTGCCGTCCATTTATGTCATCAGTAATGGGTGATATGGTGTCATCTTTGTCCTCCAAATATGACAGACCAAACCTTTGGTACCTATCTCCAGATTGGGTTTCCTCCCCTCAGTCGGTCTCTCTTTTGCTCTTCCTGTCAGTTTCTTTGTTGAAGTTCTTACAATACATCACATGCATTTGGTTCAGATTGGTGAGTGGTGACCAACTATGAACTATATAATGCATAATTGAAATAGCTAGAAAAATATACTTTTCTTGTCTGCCAGCAAGCCTGTTTTTCACCCTTTCAGGTAACCAGTTCCTAGACACTTACTTGAAGAACATATTTTCAGCATACATACGCAACTCCTTACATAGTAACATTCCATGCATTTTACAATGATATTGATGACCAGAGCGAGACGGACTTTTATTAGAGACCTCACCTGACACAAGCTGGAATGTAAAACAGCAGACTCGGACGATTCCTGTTATCCTTAGGCAACCCAGCTACGTCCCTGGCTAGTTGGCACAAAGCAACAAAAAGCTTCCTGACTCTCAGTACCTAACTCAGAAGAGAAGTTGCTGATTTTACACATCAGTCATCACATAAAACTATAGAATTTTTGTACAGATAAAAACAGCAAAAAGGTGGGTGGCTGCTATTATCTACATATTTCGGATGGGAACAAGTAAGACGCATAGGAAGTGAGTGTACCAGACAATCTCAGGGAGTTTCTGGTCTACTGAAATATTTCTGTAATATCCCTGATCTGTGAAAGCTTTGATCCACAGATATAAAGTGGTAGCACATGTAATGTTTTTGGCCTAAAACTTCTCATATGCCTTTGAATTAGATTAGGCCAGTGGGTCCTCAGCCAGTGATACCCCCTTGAAGTATGCAGAGATCTTCCAAAGGACACATCAACTCATTTAGATATTCACCTTGTTTTACAACAGGCTACATTAAAAGCACTAGTGAAGTCCATACAAACTAAAATTTCATGCAGACAATGACTTGTTTATACTGGTCTATATACTCTACTCTGCAATGTAAGTATAATATTTACATTTCAGCTGATTTATTTAACTACATGGTCAAAAGGAGAAAGCGAACAATTGTTCAGTAATAGTATGCTGTGACACTTTTGTATTTTTATGTCTCATCTTGCAAACATGTAGTTTTTAACTGAGCTGAAACTTTGGGTACGCAAGGACAAATCAGATTACCAAAAAGGGCATAATACTCTGGAAAGATTTAGAACCACTGGATTCAGTAACCCGTAATGTACACTGAGAAAAGTTCTGCTAAGTTAAACAAACTTCTGATCGCTTATGTTAAATGGCTGTGAAATCTTAGGTGCCACATGAATCTCTTCATAATGTTTTCCAGAAAAATCTCAGTTAAATTTCAGCTTTTTCTCCCACCCCCATCTGCCCCTTCATTTTCTGTAAATTTTGATGCACAATGAAATGACAAACTCTTTTCTGGTGCTGCCATAATTCAAAAATAGCTCAGCTGCCTTGCATAACATGTGACTCATTTACTCTTTTATCCAGTCTAATATATTGCTACAATTCCAAATCAGGCAAAAATGACAAGATCTCTTTTTCTAACACAAATAGTTGCTACAAAAGACATGGACATTTTTCTCCATTTTATGACACCTGCCAATCACCCTCACTAAGCACATATAATTATGCTGTTATAATGACTGCGTAAATATCTCTAGTGACATCAGGGGACAAACGCTCTTTGCCTGCTTGAGCCAAAGATCATTATTGTTGTACAGGACACAATAGAAATCTCCCCAGCAAAACAGTTTAGATTAAAAGCAAAGAAAGTCTGACTTATATTCCCACTTCAAGTCACCTCCTCTGGCAAAAACCTGAATAAGCGGAGAGGCGTTGCAACTGTGGTCCAAAAGATAAACAAGTTTTTCAAGATCAATTTCCTCTGACCTTCAGTGCTCTTCATTTTCTGTGCAGCTTCACAGATTATCATTTGAAATGGATTGACACCTTCCCTTTATGGCATCACATTGCACTTCATTTAAAAGCATAGCTTTGGATTTGTTTCTCTGTTTCATACACAGAAGCTATAACAAGACCACACAGCTCAGCTGGGTTTCAATTGACTAAAATGACTATTCAGTAACACAGCATGTTATAAACTCTAAACCAAATCAAGAGGAGTCAAGCACACCATTTTCCTGTCTCCTCCCCACTGTTAGTGATATTGTTTTAGATGCAATATCTTGCCTTTTTATGTCGGGTGGAGCTTTGATTTTAAAGAAAAATGATTTAAATAGCCTCTAATAGCAAACAAAAAGTTGTATTTAGCGCTTTTTCAGGATTTAAGATTTCTCTTGGAGACTGGTAACACACTCACTTTAGATCAGATTAAAACTGACAGAGATGAAACTGTGCTGGCCCACATCCTTGGGCTTGCTCCAGGGCCTCTAATCTGCATTTCATCATGATGTGAGCACATGTTCCCATTATTGGTACATTCATCTGCATCACTCTGAATGTTAATCACATGCTAACCCAATTTCCTCAGCAAATTTATTACTTACTGTTCATTAAAGTTCATGAAACCTAATGTGAGCCCAAAATAAGCAGAACAACCTTAACAAGTAGTTCTTAGCTACAGAGAAACTCCAACTTGGTAATATAAGCCCAACGGCCTAATGCATCAAATATATATATCTAAATCCTTTCTTTATTGCTTGTGCATACCTGTGTGGGAGGAAAAGGGGCGGTTTGAAAGATTATGATCAGGTCCTGATTAATCAATCAAAAAGTCTGTGTTTTAACTATTAAACTTTTTGCCCCCATGAAGCGACAGGAAGTCAGAAAGGGTATTTTGTCCTGCTTTCCCTTAGAGAGTGGCTCTGATCCTGATATCACTTACAAACATGCTTAACAAACAAGTAGTCTGGTGACACTTCTAAAGACTAACTGATTTATTTATCACATGAGCTTTCATGGGAGCAAATCCCACTTCCACACATGCTAAACATTTAACACAATGAGACCGCTATTACACTTAGAAATGAAATACAGGTGTGTCTGTAGGCTTGGGGACTGTGTCTTCTGAATAAGAAGACAACACAATACAGAGCTAAAGAAATAAGAGGAGCTTTTGAGATAGTGTCAAACTTGAATGGACTGATTCTGTAGTACTTTGGATCACATTAGCCATTTTCTGATGTGTTCTGTGACCCGGTACATGTGCTCTGGGATTACTCGAGCATTGGGAAAGATGCTGGAAAATGACCAAATAACTGACCCACCTGCCAACATTACAAAAAATATGCTTGCTTCAAAATCTGAATAAACCCCAAAGGGTAATGTAACACAGCAGTACCTGTGCAGTATTTCTTACAAGTCTGATAGATAAGAACGTAACGTAGAAAGTATATATTTATTGATACCACAATTGCCTCTGAAGCTGTCCTAACTCCCTTGACTCTAAGTAAGAATAACCACTGGAAAGTTAAATGAAACAAAATTACATTTCAAGGGAAAACGCTAATACAAAAATGAGCTTGGGAAGAACATTTCAGGAGAGAACAGCGTGACTGACATGTTTTCTGTCCCTAAGAGATTTCACGGACTACAAGGTAGTCAGTCGAGCACTTAAGCATGTGCTTAACTCAATACTTAAGTAGACCCACCGGAGTCAACAGAACCGCTTCCATACTTAAAATGAAGTGCATGCTTAAATGCACTGCTGAATCAGGGTGCAAAGCAGTTGCATTTGCTTCTCTCTCTTTGCAAGGAGGCAATGTAATTTATTCTAATCAATAGTTAAAATAATCATTGGTGTCTACATCTCTAATGAACTCTGTGCATTTTAAATCATCTGAATTTATTACAACAATTCCTCAAAATCTTGTGAGCACACATCTATAACCCTGTTGCATCCCCAGTGTAAACTGTTAAAACACTCCAAAAGATTTTATGATTGAAATATTCAATCAGATAATGCTAGTGTCAGGATAATGAAGCCTTTAGAGGATTTGTTTCATCAAGTATAAAATAATTTTAAAAGAAATTTTAAAGGAAGCAAACACATTTGGGGGAAAAAAAACCACTGACTTCTTGCCAAAGAGGATTAGTTCTACAAATCAGAAAACGACACCTGTTGGCAGTTTAATGCTAATGTGAAGTCTGTTTCTAGGCTAAAAATTATGCATCAAGACAAATATAAATATAATTTTTGTTCACAGCTGTGTAAATGAAAACACATCTGTTAAGAAAGGAGTTACAGATGTCTATTATCCATTATTCAAAGTTTCCACAGCCACTGAATTAATCTATGTTGAAGTTAGAAATTTACTTTTTTTTAAATTCAATCAATTTGCATTTTTTTGCTAATTAAATAATACAAAACCATAGAAAGAAAGGATGGTTTTGTGATTAAGATGCTGGACTAGGACTCATATCATCATTATTCAATTCCTGATTCCGCATCGGGCTTCCTACGTGGCCTTGGATGTAATACCATCCACGCCTCAGCTCTCCATCTGTAAAACGGGGCTAGTAAGATCTCCACTCTTCTACTCTGTCTTGTAAACTCTTCAGGGAAAGGACTGTCTCTTACGAGGTGAACATACAGTGCCAAACACAGTGGGGCCTTGATCGGAACTGGAATTTGTGGGTATTGTTCTAGCATAAATTAATCACACCACCATTACCCCCTTTAGCATGTACTGTGTACTAGTAGAACACGTAGCTATCATTTTGTCTGGCACAGCGTATTATGCAAAAAGTGTAAACCAGGGATTAGGCTAAAGAACTGGGAATCAAATCTTCTGGCTGGAATGACTGAATCTTGGTGGGTCCTTGTGAAAAGAGAGATTTAGACAGCAGTCTCTATGTATCTTTGAGGGAATGAAGAAAATCTCTCAATTGATATAATTCATATCTAGAAGGAATTTTTTTTCCCCTGAAAAGTTCTCACTATTTGCAAGGCAACTTCCAAAGTTTGTTCTGAGAGTCAGCACAGAGATTCTGTATTGTACACCAGCACAGTCTTACATTATCACTCGGTATTCTGAGTTCTCTCCAAGACATGATTAGACCCAATGGACTCTGATTTTATCTTCCTTTCCGTATGTTGTTCTACAAAGCTGGGTATTACAGAACACTATATTTTCCAATTCAGAGTTGCAATCTGGACTCCACTGAAGTTAATATGAGTTTTGCTACTGACTTCAGTAGAGCCAGGATTTCACCACAGATCTTTATTGGTGAGACTTGCATATGAGTGATCATGAAAATAGATTCATCTTGTCAAGGAAAATTCATAGATGGGACTTTACAGGATTAGTTTAGACTGTAGTAAAAACAAAGTAGTGCCTCCCCCTCTCCTTTTATTGTGACACCAGAGTGCAAAAAAGTGATTCGAAATGAATGGAAAGGAGAATTAATATACAAAGAAAATACTTCTTCCCAAAGTACATAGCCTAGACACAATAATGATGGGTTTCTAGGTAGCACAGTAGAGATCATCTTGGAAGTCCATGAAGAGAGACAGCTTACCAAATACATTGTTTTCACTGGATTTTCAACAGATGGATCTTGATAACTGCATAACCCATAAGGATATTTATAGCTATATATATTTTGTAGGCTTAGTCGAGTGTTTCTGAGCATAGGCAGGAATCAAGAAGTTACTTCCCACCCTTCCCATGCACAGCATTGAACAACTGCTAGGTGCTTCATAGGAGATTTTTATACTCCTCTGAAACATCAGGAGTTGCCAATTTTAAAGTCAACATTACAGGACTCAACGGGCCAATGATTTCTTGCAGTCTGGCAAACTCTGTGTTCTGGTTCTCTGTTAGCATTAATACCTTTCATCCATCAAATTACCTACACTGGATATTCTCCCTACTCAATGCTTTAAGATTCATCAAGAGCTCTTATGGACTCTGTGTCTCCCAGTGCATTTACTCAGATGTGTACTACAAGAGTTCACTCAGTCACATTTCCAGAAAGCTGCAGTATATTTTTATTACCTCTTTTCCATTAGATAAGCATGAAAGCTAATGGTTACTCTTGGATACAACAACACAACTTTTACTATAGTAATTAGCCAATGCCAGTACAGTGATTTGAAGCTGCAAACTATTATAAATACTCAGTATTATTATCTGGTGCATCCTGTGTAAAACAGTCTAGCCTACATACAAAATGAGTTGTTATCCTGTGCAGGATGAACTGTATTTAACCACCTTATCGTTGGGGAGCCCTTATACTGGCACAACATGAGTTTAACGCCTATAACATATTTTATTGTCAGGAAATTGCCTGAAAGCTGAAGCCCCTGGAAGGACTAATAAATTGACAGCAAAACAAACATGGGCTAAAGCAGAGTCAAGCATTTGATGGACACCCTTTTGTTGCGCAGTCTTTGTCTGTTAAGAACCTTGTCTCAAATGAAAAACATGAAGGGGGATGAGTAAAGTCTGAGGAATAAGAAGAAAGAAATATAGGAATAGAGTAAAAATGTGAGAATACTGTAATAAATCAAAGTCTGAGTCATTTTACCCTAAAGTGAATACATTAAAGACTGTAATGTTGGCAAGCAGAGTAAGAGGAGACTCAAATGAAACCCTCAACTCCAGTTCCAGACTTTCTGGCTCATCTTGAGATATATCTATATCTATCTATAGTTTGGTAATATTTGTAGACAAGCTACATGACACAGCCGTGTCTGATCAAAGCAGTCTTACCAAGGGGCAATGTGTTTGCCTTTGCATCCACAAAGTTTTCAAGGGAGAACTAGCAAAAGGAACTCCGAAAACCAGGGTCTTGGAAGGTGTGAGGGATTGCTGTCATCTTTTTTTGAAACTGGTTTATTTAAAACCAGGATATTGCCACCTAGTGTTGAAATGAAACAACAGTGAACACCATATGCTGCACTCCAGAGTTAAATGTCAGCATGCCCTAGGCCTTTACCGAATTCAGACTGGAAGTTGGCACAGTGAGGACATTACACTCAAAGACTTCACCTACACTAGGAGCTCAGAGCATGACTCCCAGCTCACTCAGGCATACTAAAAATAGTAGTGTAACTGCTAGGTTTGGCACCTGCCCAGGTTTTCCCAGCATCATCCCCTTTTTGAGACAGCTCTTCTGGGAAATGCTCAATGCACACTGCCAGCTGTTCAGTTTATGGGCTCAGGATCATCCCAGACATCCTGGGTCTTTTGCATCTCAAAGGAGACAATCCTAATAGCCATGGTACCATGGGCAGCAGCAGCACAGGATACACAGGCTGAATGCCGGCTCCTAGAGAGCCAGCATGAGTGTGTCTATGAGAGCTGGGAATCGGGGGGGGGGTGCGCACGCGCACAGCCACAGCTGTGTTATAGCAGATATAATACAGTCTACCAGCAGCTGTGGTGTCTGCGAAGACTCCCTTTACACCAGGGATCTCAAACTCATGGCCCATGGGCTACATGAGGCCCCTAAAGTTATTTCCTGTGGCCCACGACAGCACTTAGAATTTCTCAAATATCTGATAATGCAAAATTTAAAGTGTATTTATTTACTCATTGTCTTCCTGATGATACCTCCATCTTGAACAGAAGTTATTGTTTCTTACTTACTCTTGGCTTCTATATGTTACTCTTCATTTTTGCATTTTAACTGTACTTTGTATCATTGTGTGAAAAGGTGTCTGTGGTGTGGACCCCAGGCTACCATACTAGTCCCCATGCAGCCCTCATGGTCATTTGAATTTGAGACCCCTACTTTATGCTAAGGTGCCTAAAGGCAGACAAGTGAGGAACGTGACAGCCAAAATGAAGTGTATCCTGAATGGTTCTGTGGAGTACGTGAAGAGAAAGCTGTGAAGGTGGCATCTGAGGAATTTGAAAGAATGACAAGAGATAAACATAACTGTGCAAAACACTGAGTGACAGAATTCAGCCGTGTTCTCTACTTTTCTTTGAAAAAGACTCTCCATTGTTATGTTCTTTGTAGTGTTTGTTTATTTTTTTAAGTGATTCATTCAGAAGGCGCCAGCACTGGCTTTTTCACATTGATAACACACCCTGGAGAAGAACACCATTGACTGTAGGCTCTTTCCAAAAAGGTCACACAAGCTCTGTTGAGAGACATTAATGAAATGCTGTCCAAATAAAATCAAAAGGCTGACACAGTTTACAGAGGATGAAAAGGACTTTTTTTTTTTTTTTTAATATCACAGTCAACGTACAGATCATTGTACACGATCTCTTTGGTAGCTTCACTCCAATCCCTAAGGAGCGCATTCTACATCCAAATAAACCTCTTTGTATAGGTCAGTACAACTAGGTCTCTCTTTGCACAAAGAGAGGTTGAAAACTGCATCAAGGTTTCACGGTAGGCTGAAGTGAATAGGGTAAGGTCCATGGGGAGGCTTATATACAGTAGCAGTTGTTCCCATCATGCCTGGCTCTAACTATCACTTATTTATTTATACGACAGTGGCATGCAAGACACAGTCGGGACTGGACTACCAATGGGGTGGCATTAACCAGGGCTAAGGCTGGAGTCAGAGCTTTAGCGTATGGGGAAGCAGAGCTGAGCTGAGAGATAAGAGGTACCAGACACTTTACTAACATATGCATTTATCACATTTGTTAATCTTTAAAAGTGCCACAGGGCCCCTTGTTTGTTTTGCTGAACTAGACTAACACAGCTACTCTTTTGGAACTAAACACTTGACTGCGTCAGTTACTTGGCTCAATCTTAAAATGTTTTCCTCTGTATGGCCTGCCGAAGAGTTTTAGTGAATGTAGTGGATTTATAACCTTGCCCATCCATGACGTAGCGACAAGACATAACAAGTGGATGGAGGAGAACACAATGAAAGAAAGCAAAGGTGGAAGACAAGGGTACATACAGCTGCAGAATTTAAAAAAAAAAAACCCATTCGATTGCTCATCTTCTTAGCTAAGTATACAGTTGGGAGGCTTTCAAGGGGGTTTGTTGTTTTTAAACAAAAGAGGCTGGTGGAGAAGAGAAACAAATGAATCACTAATAGGCAATGTGTCTAGTCATTCTGCCCCAGCAGGTTTTTGTGGACATCATGGGAGGAGTGAGACTGAAGGAAGGATTAGAAGGTGGATAGAATAGCGCAGGGATGACAAACTCACGGCCCACGGGCCGGATCTGGCCTGCCAAAGGCACTGATCTGGCCAGCAGAGCTGCTGCCTGGTCTGTGTCTGCGCCTGGAAGCTCTCTGCAGCAGTGAACAGCAAAGCCAGGCTGCCGGCAGAGGAGGGCCAGGCATGCTTCTCACTCACTCACATGATCCAAGTCACAGCACAGGGAGAAGAAAGCAAGCACTCCAGCCAATCCTGGCTCAGCTCTGCTGTGGTCTGCCAACCAATCAGAGTACCAGCCACAGCAGGCTAGGCTGAGCCCTCGGAGAGTCACCGCATGGCCCCCACACCCCCACCTGTTCACTGTCAATCAGTCTGTCAGCATGCTAATTTGATTGACAGCACACTACACAAATCACAAATAAGAAAGAAAAGAGGCTGGGTACAAGCAAATCAAAGGCCAGCTGGGCTGAGCCAATCAAAGGCCAGCATGCTGAATGACTGGCAGGGAATGGGCAGAGGGAGGCAGGAGCTCAGCCTGCCTGTGGCTGTGACTGATACTGACTGCCAATGCCTGCCATCACACGGTACAGGAAGTGGAAAGGGGCGTCTGGGAACTGCCTAGCTGGGGGGAAGAGTAGGGGGCCCATGGAGCAGGGGGAAAGGGAAGAGGTCTGAGAGCCTGCAGGGTTGGGGAGGGGAAAGGGGAGCCCATGCCTCTCTGAACATGGTAGGAGAAAGGGCTGAGGAGCCCGTGCTGCCATGGCAGGTGTTCTGCCCTCCAGCGTGCCCCCCACCACTGAATGAGTGGGAAGGCATTTCATACACAAGGCACTGTGAGGAACAAGGTGCTATTGGGAGAAGTGACTGAAAATGCATGGCTGCCATGTCATCACTGCAGAAGTCAAAGGGGTACGTCATCACAATGGGTTACGACTGGATATGTGGAGGTATTTACTGTAAATTACATAAGGTCCAGAAGCTAAGGACCAGAATTTGTCTCTGATATGGTAGAGGAGGGTGGTGTAACATGATCAGAATGATAAAGGAAGGTGATTCTAATAGTGGTATTTTGAATGGACAGTTGGGTGCAAGTGGCAATGGTCAAAATGTGTCAGTACCTTTCTTTCATATACACCAAATGCATACAAAATATAATAAAAATTGTAAGAATAAAAACATTAGCATTAACATTTTAGACTGTAAGCCATCTTTCTATGGCAACTCTGCTTTTTCTCCATGGCTATTACAGATAACAAATTTTTGCTTGCAAGGGCTGTGAAATAGTTTCAACTACAGTACAGGAACCTAAATAGCTTTATACCATTCCATCAAGTTTACTGCTGCAATTCTATTTCATTAATCCACTACAGAAGCTGTACTGGATTCCTCCTCTCCCCATCACACGATGCATTTGCTGAACAAATTACATGCACAGACAAGGTATCTGCCTACAAATTAAATAGGTAGCCTCTGAACAGAGAAACTGTACAGCCGTTCAAAATAGACAATGCAAACAGAAAACACTGTGAAAGATTACCTTAATAAATGGTTCATATTTTACAGATTTTTACAAACTTTGGTCTAATTCCCAGAGGAGTAACACAATGTAAGAGTCATTCTCTGAAGCTGATAGACTAAGGAGCCACGTACATGATGGAACTAGAAACTGAACATAGAGTAGTGGCTAGCACATCTGCTTTACATGCAGAAGGATCTCATGAGGTCCCTTCCAACCCTATGATTTGATTCAATCTCATACATCTTCAGTTGTTACTATGGTAGGCAGCACATCTGTAATCTAGCACAATCCGAGAGAGAAAGGAACTGATAAGTAGTGATATTGATAAATTATATTCTGTCCACATTATTACAATGCCTCTAATGTTTTAAAATGCCAAGAGGATCATCAGTGGGCTCCTCTTGTACTGTATAGAGAGAAATTTGTGTCTGTCTAGAGATGGTTTCTTTTCTAATAGAGTGTTGTCTGAGGGTTTCTGTTTAATTCATTTATTTGACTCTTGATCTCCACTACTTCACAGTGTTTCTGAGCTAACTGCAACATACAGAGGCCATTAGGCAATGAGACAGATTGACTTTCCTTCCTCCAAGCATTGCACAGAAGAAATGGGAACAACTCAGGCTCCTTAGCATATGTGGAAGAGTTCATGAGGCTGGCAGTAGCAAAAGAGTGGCCAGCAACCAACAGAGGGGTTTCATTTTAAACCTTAGATAAAGGAATCAAAAAGAAGGGCTATATTTCATATTGTTGCATCTTTGAGCGTCAAAGAAGCAGCTAAGCTAGCACTGCTACAGAAGACAACAACCTTTATATAGTCTAAGCACCTCAGGACTCCTTGTTTGTTTTGCTGAAATAGCCTAAAGCAGCTACCCCCCTGGAACTATATTTAGCCTGTGTATTTAATAAAAAGATAGCAGGATTTCATTATTATGGGTTATGTTTATTACAGTAGGGCCTAAAGACCAGCCAAGAGGAGGGCCCACTGTGGCAGGCACGCACAAACAAGAGTATGAGACTGTACTGTAATGAACTAAATGCCATCATGTTAGTGCCTTTTGCAGGAACCAGTCAACATTGCTCCAATCTGTCCATAAACCTTACACTACGAACAGCCTCTCTCTCAGCTCAAGGGATGAAGCACTGTATATCAGGGTCCACACAATTTGAACTTTATCTCCACTGTCCCTGTGATGTTCTGGTTGTGCAACACAGCAAGCACCATGATGCCCTTTAGGCAACCAAAGATATACTACCATATATTCTATGTTGTCATATAAAAAATGTTATGTTGCAGCTAAGGTCGGACTTGCAATTCAAACCATTGGTACTGGTGAGCAGCTGACATTTAAGCCTATGGAAATAAACTGCTAAGCTCAAATATAAAGTTTCAACACCACCTTATGTACCCCATTCACTGAGACACATCCACAAACTGAACTTTTGGGGCAGAGCTGGGATGGATGCAGGCAAAAAATGGGAGGAGGTGCCTGCATATGGAAACCTGGTATTGCAGCCAGGTACTGCAGACACAAAGCAAAAGGATGATGGATTTGCTTGTTCCTGTGATGACTTAAAACTTCTTAAGAGTAAATGTGCTAATGAGATGCAGGTCTCCGTTTTTTAAGGCCTGCACAGAAGCAAACACCCTCACCAGGCTCCTAACTTCACAACCCCCTCATGCTCACCAGCACTATCCTGGCCATCCTAACACAGTTCCCCACTGCCTAACCCTCACACTCTCTAAACAAAACCTCCGGCTCTTAATATTCTCCTGTCATACTGTTTCCATCCTGTTTCACCCCTCCTCTTGGCTCCCCGACCCTCCACAACATATTACACTGTACCTGCCTAGCCTCTTGGCTCCTCTCATTCTCCTCCAAACCCATGTCCACAGGGGGTATGAACAGCTCCGCTTGAAATGGTGAGCAGGGGTGAATGGTGATTGAGCCCACATTCGTCTCCCCATCCACTCAAGAGGTGGTGCAGCATGCTTTGCCTCTTACTCAGGGAGAACGGTAAAGTTACTGTCCAGCCCCAAACAATTTCAAAGGGGATAGCCGTGTTAGTCTAGTCCACAGCCCCGAACAGCAACACCAATTTTTTTCACACCTCCCATCCCACTCTCTGAGAAGAACACCACAGAGAGAGTTAGCGAGCAGGGCAAAAGCGTAAGGGGAGCAGAGAGAGATAGGCGGGGAGGCTAGGTGCTGGAAGAGGACTGAGAGCACTAGCACATCCTTGGGTCCTCCAGCCAAACAGAGATTTTGGATGTGGAGATTTGAGGCTGGTAAGCCACATCACATGCAGTGAAGCTGGGCATCTCTTGCAGATTAGGAGTCTCAGCTCGACAGGAGGAATCCACAGAGGCAATTTAATGAGGGAACATTTATGATTTTATTCTCATCTTATGCTTTCTGTATCACACAAAACAGGAAGGAGAGTAAATAATGCATTTCTTCTGTTTAAGCTCCAGAAAATTAATGTTCTGCCACCCCAAAAATATTTTACACATTTTGATCAACCCTCACGTTATGCAAGGTCTGGGTGGTGTACACCTCAGAGAGACAGGGAAGCAGAAAAAGTAGTGTAATGGGCACACATGAGTATGTTATGAATATTCTCCCAGCTAAAAACTTTGAAAAATGTCACATATCGAGGAGCATATGTTAGAACTGCCCTGAACAGTCACAGAACACTACATTTACAAACAGAGAAAACCAATTTAAAAATTTCTCAGTACATTTCCATGCAGTGTCTGTAAAATGTCTTAAAATCAAGATTAATATGCACATTTTAACATCAGGGCCCAGATGACAGGAAGGAGGAGGACAGACTACACACTCAATGAGCTGTGTAGATCAGCAATGAGTGGATGCTGGATGGATTCATACAGACAGTAAGGATGGGAGAATGGCACACTGTTGCCCTATTAAAAATAAATTGTTTTAGTGTTGTGGTGGGAAGGCAAAGATCCCTAGATTTACTACAATTCACAGCAGGATTGGACAAAGCCAGCTGAAACTGGTTCCAAATCTTTCACCTTCACCACTGCCTAAAATAATAATCACAAGTGTTTATCACATTAGCTCAAAAGGAAGGCAATGTCTAACCTCTCAAAACCCAGAATTAGAGACCTTGAAACTCTGGGGATTCTTTGGTTTTTCCCTCCTCTGTTGCAGAAAAAGCCAAGCTGAGAGGCTGAAATGGGAAAAAGAAGAACCTCCAGACAGCTCTTCAGTTCCTATGATATGGTTGTTTCCTTGATGAGGAATTCTTAGAAGCAAAAATTTTAACAGTCAAAGGCCTAGTTCACATCTTCCTCGCTGACACAATAAAATATTATTCATCCTCAATAAGAGGTGTCTGTAGAGATAGGACTGGAGGGGTGTGACTTTTGAAGCCTAATGCTTTAGTTTATCAGAAAAATGGGCCTATAGAATGATGAGTCTCTCTTCATAAACTTGCCAGTATCCCAATTATACATGCCCCAAATTTTCTATCAGAATTCCTAGCCCTTTAAATGAGACAAAAGGTCTCATTTGCAAAAATATTCAATGTCTTTTATTGCCATCTGCTAGCTTAATACATACACACACACATACACAAAATCAATAGCTTTCTCTCCTGCTAGCCTGTTATCAGGTCAGTGCAAGAGGCTGAGAGATCAGTTTACCATGGTAAGAAATATTCCTTTGCACGTAGCCCACTCTAATTCAATCTCAGTAAAGAATGAAAACCTAGGATGCTGTTATAAGGCAAATATACGCCTAAGAAATCCTAATATTCCTCCTGTTTCACACCATTGAGCTGAAGAGTGCGTGGAAAGATAAGAGCTACAATTTTTCTAGTGTTAAAAAGGTGGAGTATTATATTCTTTTAAAAAAAAAAAAAACAGTATGTCCTCCAGTGAATGTCATCCAGAATGTATTATGTAGATCAGTGGCTAAAGACCTTGAGTGTGATCCTACAACAAAACTCCCAGTGTATTCAAGTCAGGCACCTACTATATTACAACACAAAAGTATTCTTTTTTAGCTTGATTGTGTGAGTTAATTGCATCTAGTAAACTATGAAATCTATAGGACACTCAAACATCACACTGCAGCTGGCAGAAAAAGTTCCATCAAAACTATGGCAAACTGGGGTTTCAGCTATGTAAAAATTCTTACAAATAGCGTCAGCTTTCCACAGAAAATAGTTCCTTTCTCTCCACCCATATTTTGGCTTCCAAACCAAAAAATATATCAGCAAAAATATCAGCTGATGACTCATGTGCATTAAAATTTATTTGCATCGTATCACCATTCTGTACCATGGGCCCGGACTACCCACTTGAGCTAAAAACCTACTAACCTATAACCACTTCCTCTCACTTTGACTAAGACCACAATGCATCATGAGAGATGCAGTCCAAACAAGGAACTCAGCCTGAATCAGGGAACTAGGCTAACTGGATATGAAGTGTAAAGATCAGGGCAGGGGTGGTAACAGGCAAGAAAAATTGGAGACCGGATCACCATAAACTCAGCAGACAGAGGAAAAATGGAGCATGAGACACCATGACAGCATTTTTTTAAAATCAAATTATTTGATTTTTCATGTGAAATAATATTTAGGGCAGTTGTTCCCAACATTTTTGGCTCAGAGGCTACAGATAACACTTTTACAACCCCAAAGAGCTACCAGAATCCATCCTCTCCTTCCATCACTATAGCCTCCTCACTGATCTCCCATCTCTCTAATTGCAGCAGGAAAACCGCACACATCCTGTGGCTCTGTGCACTCGAACTGGGTCGCAAGTTAGCAGCTCCCCTCTGCAGCCAGGGGGCAGATGATCGGTGCTGCCCTCCCTTTGTCTCCAGCTGGTAACCCAGTGCCTATGGACATAGGTGGAGTGCATGCTGTGTTCCTTATTACAAGCAGGTGGAGGGGAACACTAATTTCCCATCCCCTTGGCTGCAGCAAGGAGCCTCCACCAGTCTTTTAGACCCCCGGAAAGGCACTTTGCCTAGGTCCTTAGACAGCAGCTATATTCTTCAGCCATCAGGAGGGGAGCTGTGGACCACTTTGAAAGCCTCCACAGGTCACTTTTGGCCCCCCAGGCCACAGGCTGGGAACCACAGATTTAAGATTTTGATTGATTTTTTTGTGAAGCTGGAATTTTCTTCAGGAAAACTATCCATTTTCCAATCAGCTCTGTTTCTCATTATCTAATACAGTGGTTCTCAACCACTGTGTCAAGACACACCCCTGTGTTGCCACACAGCGATAAGTGTGTAGCAGAGACCTAGGAAGATGGATGGATTTGGCCTGGAGGCAGGTGGGTTGGTGTGTCCTGTAGGGTTGTGATATGCCATCAAGTGTGTTGTGACCTGCAAAAGGCTGAGAACCAGTGGTCTAATTTTCTGAGTAGTCTGTGCAAGGTAGAAAGGACAAGTCTGACGTAAATACAGTGACAGCCTTCAACATTTTCTTCTCCACATGAATTAAATCACAAGATTCAAGTGCCAAACTAGCATCATTTCGGAGTGCAGTTCAGTTCTTAGAGAACTTTGTTATGAATTACTACTCATTTCAAACACCATTTAGTAAAGAGCACAAGTGTCTTAAATAAAGGGACCGGTTATTGATTTCTGAGTACTCCAAACTCAGTAAAATATTGTAGGAGAATTACTTTCTAATGAAACAGTCATTTAAATTACATTATTTTTATATCAGTCATTCACATTTTAGTATACTTGATCCCTATATTGAGGACTTCTATGCCTTTTATGTCATTTTGGGATTCTGATTAAATTTCAAAGGCTTAGAAGCGGCACTTAATTTTTTCACAGCCCAGCACGTCATTTTTGGGCCTGCTATGGCTACCGGTAGTTTGAAAACTTTCATATTCTACATAATGAGAGAGGGAATCTTAATATTTTTCATCTAAAAAAGCACAATAATGGCTGTTTTTTTCCCACCTCCCTACCCCTAATACTATTTCAAAAGTATTTTCAGCTGTCAGATTTAGTGCAGCTGCATTGACTCAGCTACATAGCTTTTTTTCCCCCTGCCTGAAATGCATTGCAATAGGGGATTTTTATCATGTTTTATAAAATTGGCCGTAAAAATGAAATGTATTAAGTCATAAAACTTCCCAACAACCTAAAATTCCATGTTAAAGAAGAATTAGGTTTTGACAAAAGTGAGAGTTATTAATTACTGATACTCTGCCCCTTTTGCAGAATTATAGTATGAAATTGCAGATTTCTTCTGTTAGAGGGAGACACTTGGAAAGAAGGTATTAATGGGCTCTTGTTACAGAGAGTGAATGGATATTTCCTTCAGCTTACACCAGAGATCCTGCTGCTTCAAAACTTCAAGGGCAGGTTCAAGTTGCAACAAAGAAAATGTTATTTCATCCCCTCAAGATGGTGTACATTACAGGGGGAAACACCTAAATGGATGGCATCAACCAGACACAGTGACTGAACTACATCAGGAATAGTCACCTCACTTGTTCATAGTGAGCTTTCAAAACTCACATTCCTTAGGAGATTTAGCTTCCAAACGAAAGCTCCAAAATATACCACATTATCTAGGCATAAGGGGATGATCTAAAAATGCACTGTTACACTTACATATGATCTGCATAGCATGTGTCATAACCTTAATGTACTAAGATTTATTGTTATTTTTCAGAGGCAGGAACCCCCCCCCCATAGTTGCTATGTATATATTTTAAAATAGCTGATTGTGCAGCTGAATTCTTCATTTAAATGGTTTGTGCCTTTATTGGATAATCTCTTACATGTGCTTCATTATATCAATAACAGTAGGAAATTATTGATTTTTCTAAAGCCATTAAGTTCAATTAGCTTTACAATTCAAATGGAAAAAGATGGTAAATTACCTTCACTTGATAAAAACAGTAAGAAAAAAAGGCTAATACCCTAATTTGTGAAGTATGTGAGTTAAGTGGTAAAGGTAAAACAAACAAATACGTATTAGCATAACAGCTCTAATCAGCACCATCCGGCATTTAAAACCAGCATCATTATGCTTAGTGGACTGTGTAGTAATTAGTAGTTGTGATGTTGTTTACCCACTTAATCTTGTGAATATATTAAAGCAGAATAAATAATAAGCAATAGGAAGAAAGGGTGGAAAAACATTTGAGACAAATTAAGTTTCTATTCAACCTAGACATAACACATAGCATAGGTCTGTCCAAAAAACTTGGTACTGACACAAGTGCAGGGCACTTGATGACCTCCCATAGTCCATTCCAGTTTCTATGATTCTATGAAAAAAAGTTAACGCTAGATTTCAAGCTCAGTCTCAAAGAGTTACAATGTATTTAAAGAGCTCTCTCCTAGCTAAATTCTATAGAATATTGTGCTAATTTTGTTAGTTGCCCTGTCCTCTTCTAGGGACCACTGGCCCCTTCTGGACTGGTAATGTTGCCAGCTATTGGCTTTAATCTCCAGAGATATTAATCCAAATAGCATTACGTTAGTAGTACTACACACTATAAAAATATCACAGGTTACTGCTGTTACATCCACATAAGGGGAGGTGGAATATTTACCTATAATAAAACGGGTGCAATCAATCAGTCACTATTCATCTCTCTTTCCTCTGCTCTGAAATTCACTCCACAAACTGCCTTCGGGCTGTTTCTCCAGTGGCAAAAATAGGAACTATATTCCTCACCAGTGCCACATCAATGATGGTATTCATAGTAAAAGCTGCAGTACGGCTCAGCATGTGTTGAAATGCACAAGCCCCGCATGAACTACAGTGGCACTAATCAAAATCACAATTCAGCAAAGCTCTTAACCCCGTTTTAAGCAGGAGTCATTGTCAAATGAAAAAATGAAAAAAAAACACAAGGAGTCATGAGGCACTTAAAGACTAACAGATTTATTTTTTGCATGAGCTTTCATGGGAGAAAATCTTCGAAGCATCTGACAAAGTGGGATTTTCTCCCATGAAAGCTCATGCAAAAAATAAATCTGTTAGTCTTTAAGTGCTACATGACTCCTTGTTGTTTTTTTTTTTTTTTTGCTAGACTAGACTAACACAGCTATCCCTTTGAAAGTTCAAATGAAGTCAAATGGGGTCCAAGAGCACATGATTCTGCAGAACTGAAAGCGGAGAATGTACATTAACTAATTTTCATTCTGTCATTAAAAATGGGACATTTGACATCAATTCATTATTGTCCAAGCTTTGCAATAAGTGTCAGTCTTTTGCAAACAGAGAAAGTTGAAAAGAAGAAAGGTATTTACATTCGAAAGACAATACATCATGAAACTGAGTAAATATATAACCTCAACCATTATAGCTGAAAGTTTGATATGGACTCACTGTAACAGTATTTTAAATATTTTTCTTTTTATATACCAGAAAAATAGTTATATATTATCCAATTGCTAAATCCAATTCTAGGATTGTAAGGAAGCGTGCCTTAGTGGTGAACAGAAACACTGGCCTGAGTGTTTAGATAGAAATGAGTTTCTTGATATGAATTTCTCAGTGCCTTGTAGCTTCTATAAAACCGATGCTTATAAAATTCATGCCATTGAAATGAAGACCCTTGAATTAAGAAGCAAGCTTGATTTTTAAAAATGTATCTATTAAAGGATAGGCTCCTTATGAAATACTATATAGCATCCCCATTTAAATTAGTGGATTTTGCTGATTAAATTTAGAGAACGCTTCTTAGGCTGTATTCACACAGCCTCATTTCGAAACAATAGAGGTTGTTTCGAAATAAGGTTTCAGCTGTTCACATGACGCACAGTTGTTTTGAAACAAGGGGAAGCCCTTGTTTCGAAACAACTGTGTTGTTTCGAAACAAGTTAAACCCCATTTGGGGTCGAAACAAACTTGTTTCGAAACCCTTGTTTCAAAACAAGGCACGTGAACGTGTTGTTTCGGAACAAAGTGTTCCGAAACAACACTGGATCCTCAGCACCCTGGCCAGGGAACCCTCAGGACCTTGGCCAGGGTGCTGAGGGCTGTCCCTCAGCCCCAGAAAGGGGGCTACAGCCCCTGGCGGGTGGCGGGGGTGAGTGGCTGCGGGGCGCTGGAGCCAGCCGCCCGAGCTGCCTCCAAACCCCGCCAGTAGGTCGGGGGTGCCAGCCGGGGCTGCCCCCCGATACCGCCAGCGTGTCGGGGGCATGGGGCTCAGCCGGCAGCCGGGGCTTGGCGCCCCCGACCCGCTGGCGGGGTTTGGAGGCAGCTCGGGCGGCTGGCTCCAGCGCCCCACAACCGCTCACCGCCCCCCTCCAGGGGTTGCAGCCCCCTTTCCGGGGATGCAGGGTGAGCTGCCGCAGCGGCTCACCCCCAGGGGGCTGCAGCCCCCTGACACAGGTACCGAAATAGGAAATTCACAGTGTGAACCTGCTATTTCGATTCCCGCTTTTTCCCCTTATTTTGTTAATTCGAAATAAGTTGCTCCGAAATAAGGGTTATTTCGATATATGGTTGTTTCGAAACAACCGTATCGAAATAACCCGCTGTGTGAGAACACAGCCTTACTGTGCTTCACAAATACCCCATACAATCTCAAACTAGCGATTACAGTGACAATAAGAAAAATAAAATGCAGGATGCAGTGAATAGTATAAGCCCTTCTTCAACTAGATTTGTAGTTGTATGGGTCCATGCTTAATTTTACATTTAAAGAAGTTTACTGTGAAACATGGTGAATTTTAATGTTCAATTTCAATTATTACTCCTAGAAGATTACAGCACTGGCAAGCAAACCACTACAGTTTTTTCTATAAAAATATAGTTTGGTCTTTTTATTTTTACCATGGGGCTGGAAAGAATTCTGTAATGAGCTTTGCTTCATCATCTCTATTGTAGATTTAGGTGCAGCTAAGTGGGCTTATTCAAATTGGACTTGTATATTCAGAGGTGGTGTGAAAGCCACAAAACCAAGGGGAGCAATAAATGCCATTATGAAGTTTATGAAATTGCAGCTGTGGGTGTGACATTAGAAAACTGGAGCAAATGCAGTGCCTGGTCAGTCCTGCAAGTGAAGATACTCAGCACTGCCCAAGAAGCATTCAGTAGCCAGAAGGTTTGGGATAAAGATTTGTAATTCTCAGGAAAGCGCTTGTGCAGAATGCTATTCCACTTCCCGACTGTGGACATATTATTGATTTCTTTAGTCACTGCAATCACTACATAATGAGAGAAGAACAAAGCAACCGTCCATCCAGACATAAACCCACAATCAGATATAATCTGGAGGTTCAGGGCTGATTTAATTCTTACTAACCCAGCTGTTTGTTTTAGCTTGGCATTTTGTTTAGAGATTAGAGGTCAGTTGAGACTCAACAGTAATACTAGAATTATTATAGTTAGGGTGACCAGATCGCAAGTGTGAAAAACAAGGAGAATGGGTGGGGAGTAATAGGTACATATCTAAGACAAAGCCATGAGTATTGGGACTGTCCCTATTAAACTGGGACATCTGGTCACCCTGATTAGTGTGTTCATCTTCAAGGGATTTTGCAAACAGCAAGAAAGCCACTCCTCCTCTCATCATCCCATAAAAGCACTGCAATTTCCAATACTGCATTTACTTTTTTAATAGCAGGAAAGCGTCTACTTTCATACTTGTTCAATGTCACCCTCGCCCAGCTAGTTATCCCCAGAATATCCCAGAACCCTTTTTTTTTTTGCTCTACAACTTTGAAGCTTTTTCTCCGCATCAGTCTCCTCTTGTTATTGCACATCCAGCCTCAATAAGCTTTATTGTTTAACATGCAAAACAGATGCCCTAATTTTCCAACAGAAGAGTGTGAAGTGTGAACTGAGAAGGGAAATTTCTGAAGGGGGCATCAGGAGTCGTCTTTTTTTTTTTTTCCTAAGAAGTTGAAAGGATATGGTAGCTCATTTTATTTTATGTGACAGTTTAGGAGGACAGGAGGACTCCACTTATCTAAATCTAAGCCACAAACATTTACTGTGTAGTCTGATGATTATTTAAAATGAACATGTGACAATTTTTGCAATGCCCTGTGATGTTCTGGACAAACTTCACTAAATTAAGTAAAGTTTTATTGAATTAAGTTTAACAAGGTTAGGGGTACACTGTAAAATGTAGATGTTTATATATTCTTGTGGGTCCATATGGAACTTCTTCAGGAGGAAGACATGTTTAATGCAATCTCTGGGAAGTGTTGTGAAGTTCAAAGAACTGTTGGAACAATTTGTGTGAATTGGGTCTCTCAGGAGGTCCTTGGTAAGTTATGCATTAGAGAGAAAAACCCATTGTCCACTGATTATACATTTTGGTGGTCTTCCCAGAAGCAGCAAGTGGACTAACCTTGTCACGAGTGCTCTTGTTCTGAGCAAAGGGTGCTAGGAACTTGAAAGCACAGGAGAACCCCTCAGGCAGGGCTCAACCGCCAGAGTCCAGCCTGCACTGGGGGTGATCTTGGATCAGCTTATTAGCACGTGTGTAGGTTCTCTGACTGTTTTAACACGTTTTCTCTGTAATGCTTTACCTTAAAAATAAAAGTGCTTGCTTAGAAAGATTGGTATGGTAATTTATTGAGGTTGGCATTTACTCTGGTTAGTCTCTGAAGACAAAGCAAAGTGCAAATGCTGGCCTTTTAGGTTGTCCGTTTTGCCAAATGAATCTGCAATATACAGAGACCTGTGCAGCCTGCAAATACCCTGGTCAAAAGAGAGAGGCATGCATGATTCCAGCTAATGGGAATAACACCTGGGAGCCAAATGCCTCTAATGAGTGCCAGGGCTGTAACTATGGCGAGGCAAACGGGGCTTTGCCCCAGGCACCCTGGAGTGACTCAACAAAGCCGCTTTAGTAAAGGGCATGTTTTGTGTCACTGCTGGCCCCAAGCGCTGCTAATTGCAAGGGGCACGTTCTGCTCAGAACGCGCTGCAAGCACCAAAACAGAGCATTACAGCTCTGATGAGTGCCCTTGTCAGACTGCAATCGCCCAGAAGTGAGCCATATGTGGTGGCAGTGATGGGACCTGTAACTGCGAGCTTGGAAAGTGCCAATAGCCGTGAATGCAACTCCTTAGCAGGAAAATGCAGAGGAAAGTCCTACTATTCTTTTCAGGAAGGATGTAGCGAGTAAAAGAAAGACAGGCAAAGATAAACTATGACAAAACATGCACCATTTCTTCCATCATTCATGTTAATAACAAGTTTGAAATGTGAAAGCCATAAAACAAAATAACTCCAGGCTCCAGTACACTGTACGAAGAGGTCCAATCTGTAAAATTTGGACAAACTGCAGACCTGAATTCTAAGTTTGTGTAGCATTTCAGATGTAGGATTCTGATACAGTTCCGCCTCTACTCAAAGCTATACAAAGCCTGTCATTTCAGCAGAAAACCTGATGAAACTCAACAGTGTTTATCAAGTTTGGCAAATTCCCTTTCAATCTGAAACTCAATAGCAAGCATCAGGCATTCTGATTGTGGACAGGTTGAGTGAGTCCCTGTGAACCCTCAAACTCAAAGCCTGTGAATTCTGCACAGCTCAAATGCAAATCAAATGCATCTGCTTTCTAACAATAAGAGGCCTGGTTAGTATAAAGGATCATCACAGCCCTTCTGCTATGAAGTCTTTTTGCCTAATCATTTTATTCCACTTTCCAACTCTGGCCACACTACCGATTTCTTCAGTACCTGCAATCAGACACAATGGAAAAACAGCAGGATTCATCTTCCAATTTTCAATCCACAATCAGATATATTCTGAGTTCAGTATTGATTTAATTTGTAGTAAACATTTCCAGTTTTAATCATAGACATTGTTGCTTCTTTAGATGTCAGAAAAATATTTCCCATTTTAAAAGAGCTTATGTACAAAAATCGATTTCCAGATATTAAGTTGCAAAGCCAACATCCAACAAATTTCTGCAGCTAGTGTGAAATTCAGATGGGCCATGGGGAAAAAAAAAATACCCTACAACAGATCTTTTTCAGATACACAGGCAAGAGAAAATGTATATTTTTCCTCATTAAATTCATCCATATTTTCTGATTAGTTTCTGACTATCCTCTGTTAGTTTTCCACATGAGCAGCAATATTTTTCAAGAATAGGCCTCTGTGCTTTAAGAATGAACCTGTACTTTCACATACAAGTAGAAAGGAGGAGGAGCTTGTGGCAAAAGCACTAAACTGAGGCTCATGATCCAGTTTTAACTCTCATCAGTTCCAAACTTTAGCATTTCTCTCTGTGCATCAATTCCCTTACTGTGAAATTGTAAAAACACCTTTACAAATTAAAGCTACCTACTCTGTGCATACACAGATGCCATTTTTAACTCTATTTTGTCTATTTTAGTCCCTGGTCCTGCCATTTACAATGCTAGGGCAGAAATCAGTGGGGCTTCACTTGAGTAAATTGTGTATCACCATGTAAGGTCCTTAAACTGCAATATATTTGGTACGGAGATTCTCTTACTATGTGTGTGCACAGCACCTAGCACATGGTGATCCCAGTTTCCACTGAGGCCTCTAGTTGCTACTGAATACAAATAAATAATACTAACAACAACAATAAAGAAAATCCCATCACAAACAAGTTGCCTAATTAGCTTGGTCTATGTATGACTTATTAGAGCTGATATCAGGGTTTGTGGCTTTGCTACTCAGCCAATATTTATCACTCCCTCTTGTGCCTGTCTTAAATAAACACAAGGAGTCCAGCACATCCTAAGGAGGATTTTATGTTGCATCAATTGCAATGCGAGGTCTGCCAAGAATAGTTTAATACTATGGCCAACATAATTCCATTGGGATGAAGTTCAAGTGGCTCCCAACTAGTTGTGCATGAGGAATGCTATTTATCTAGGCTTACGGCTGCTGAATTCATAAAATAAGACCATCATATAATCCAGTCAGGAGCTTTAATCTGATGCTTTCAGGATGGACAAAGTAACAGATTCACGCTGATGTTCTTTAAAAAAACAAGACAAAAAAACCCCATGTTTTTCCAGCAGATCCTTACATGAGCATGATTTCTGGAGATGGGGTGTGTCCTTCAGGACTTCAAAGGATTTAAATGTGCATGTCTGAAAGACATGCCTCTCTCCAAATGACAGAGCTCTTGAAATGTGCCTGCTGCATGACTAAGCATTTTTATGAGAATCCTAAGTGAAAATCAGCATGGAAAAGATTTTAATGGAAACATAACTTGAACTCAGTTGGATGGAATTTACACCCTGTAATGCCCATCTGTAAATACAACAGTTGTATGATGTTGATCCAAACCCCTACACCCACATAGCTTATGCATACATCTAAAGCTCCCAGCAGGTATGGATTTATTGCCTAGTATTCCTCCCTCCTTACCAATAACATCAATTTAGCTGTTAGTTTTTGTTTTGACTCAGTGTTTAGGAACCAGCGGGGCGATAAATCTATTTAAATGGAAATACTATTCAAATGCACAATCACCTGATTTGAACATGAGCAGCTCCTGTTCCTTAACATTTTTCATATAATAAGTGCCTTTTTCCTCATTAAATGCAGAAATCTGATTAACATTTGGATCACATGTGCTTTCGTTATAGCAATTAGGGCTAGATACTAGAGTTTTGTTAAACTGTGGAAGATTTTTATGCTTTATCAGGAAAGAAAGAACAAAGAACCTCCAAAACAGTACATCTGGTCCTTTTTGCTGCCTTGATTGTATTCATTCTCTCAAGGACAAATATAACTTTAAAAAGAGAATTCTGCAGAGATAAACTTAGTGAGAGAAAAAAATGGACACTCACATAAGCCTTGCTTTGTAATTAGTACAATGGTTACAAAACAAACTACAATACTGTAGATTCATTGGCAACATACAGTGTAATCTCTTACAGTGTTTAAACAGTTTCAGATTAGAAAACATCTGTTGTAAAACTGCACTGCACTTGTTTTGATGCAAAAATAAATAACAAATCTGTAAATTATCAGGTTCAATTTGTGTGACAAAGGACCAAACATCAGCAACTCTGACAGCCCCAGAGTTGTAACTGATGTAAAGGTGAGCTGATTTATGAAGTCCAGTGAATACATACTAGTTTGCTTACATCAGGTTTTGGCATACTTCGCTGAACACTACATTGTTTGTGTGGTACTAAAAGTACAGGCCAAATTCTTTAAAATAGCGTTAGAATCAGTATTTAAAAAATGCCCAAAGTATCTTTGCCGTACAGAAAAGAATATGTATATTGATGCTACAGTTTGATTTCTTATTAGTCCCAAAAGCACTGCAAGTCATTTTAATGCAGGATTTGCAAGTTTAAATTCCATTGTAGCAAGGAGGTTGGAACCGCGCATTTCAGGCAGACAATATATCCTGGCACTATTGATTCCTGATTGCCGGCATGCAGTTTGAAGTTCCAATGTTTGTTCTGTTAACTGGCTCAGAACTGCAAATGAGTTCTTTGCATTAATGCAACACCCTTACATAATAGCAAAACCAAGTGCTTAACAGAGGGGCTGCCTGGGGTTGCTAGTGGTTGAAATTTCTAGTGCTTTCTCTATGTTTCAGATACTTTATTGAATATGACCAGCAAAGAAAAATTAGTTTGGATTCTGCCATATTCCTGTCTTTTCAATGCACATTATGAATGAAGTCAGCTTTTAACATTCTACATTACACCTCAGTCATCCAGTATGTCCTTCAAGAAAACCAAGGAGGACAAGATTTGATGTTCCATATATACATGTGTTTACCAAATAAGGTGAGGGGAAGAGAAGACATACCCCAGGCAGCAAAAATAATGCACAAGCCCATTTCCCCCTTTAGCAGGTTACCTTTCAGTTTTCAATCAAGATGACAGTCCTTCCACAGGGAAAAGCTGAATTGTCTTCCTCAGAGGATGTGGCTCCGGAACTTGGATTAAATGCAAACACAGGACTGTATAGTAATTGATACAAATATTTAAATCTTTTTTGTATTATTTCCTTAAACTGGGGGAAGTAGTATATAGTCTTCTCATTCCAGTTGATAAGGAAGAGCAGGCTGAGCAGCCCCGTCATTTCCCCCAATCTCTGGAGTGCACATCTTCACTGATAGCAGCAAAATTGCCACCATTAGCCCGGCGTTCCAGGAGCACTGAGTCTGAACTTGCTGCAGCGCCCCTCGAAGTCCGCACCGGAAGTCCTGGGGCCAGGTGGCGTAGGGGAAAGCCAACCACAAGAGATTTGCGGTCGGCCTTCCCCAGTGTGTGGGGGCAGCTCAGGAAGTCGCTGGCATTTACACAAGGCACTTTACATACCTTGCATAAATACCGTCAACTGCTGCCAGAAAACTGCCCAAGTATAGACTAGGGCTTAGAGGACCACTACACCCAACGGGAATGTGCTAAATCAGAGAATCTTGATTTTGAAAGGCTGAACGCTAATTGATGGTAAGGGCAGCATGATTTAGTGGAGGTGATTCACTTTCTCAGTGACTACTTTTAGTTAATGCTGTTGTTGGGCAGTGGTCTGTCTTTTTTTAAATCAAACCAAACAGAGCACATGATGCAGAAGTCCAGTGAAGAAGCGATCTCCCTCAGCTGCTCCCACATGAATAGACTGATGAATGTCTGTTTCCCACACACGCAATTCCTCAGATGCTAATTAGCGTTACTTTGGGAGTTGTGAATCATGGAAGAATCCTATCTTTGTCCAATAGACGTTAGTGTGATAAATCAGACTCCAGGCCTGCAAATATTTACTCACAAATAACTTTGTACCCACTGAATCTATTCTGAGGGTTTGAATGGGATGTAAATATTGAATTGTGCTGACTTTCTGCACTGGGCTCAATTTCAACTTACATGAATGAGGAGAAAGAGGAAGGACTAAAAAGGCTTAGAAGTCCACATACAGTAGCACTTCACTAATCTGCTCACTTCATAATCTTACTCAAAAACTGGCAGTTTCTCCTTTGGTCTTGGTATTTAGCACTGGGATGAATTTTCATATGACCCAGACACCATCATTTATTTTTTATGCAAAATACCGGTGTACATTTACTAGTCCACATTGCAGAAGTAATAAATAATAAAACCAAGCAAATAATAACATAAATGAGGCTCAATCCCATGGAGAAACAGGTTCAAAGTGATGTACGTTTCTGTGCCAGGTAAGAAGTTCTGAGCAGAATAGCTGGCCAAGGGAATCTGATGAAGAAATATTAAAAGCTTGCTGGGAAACCTCCAAGTTACTTCCATGACGTAGCAAGAATAAAGATTAGGAGGGGACATGTGATTAAGTGTTGCTGCACATGCCTTTCTACAGCTAAACACTGGCATGTATGATGATGACTGACACCCAGCCCCTACTTCCCACCATTGGCAGTTGTGAGTTAATTCGAAGGCAGTTTTCACTAACCCGCACTCCTGAATAAATTTTTCTCACAAGTCCCATTATTTCCTATACCTCAGATACTCTTGTGATTCGTAGCCTAGAAATAACTGAGCTAGATCCTTCTGTCTGGCCTTCCGGCCTTGTTTACATTGCTTAGCAAAGCAGCATCACTGGGAATTGGTGAACGAGACTATCAGCCAATTGCTTAACACTCACTTTCCATTTAAAAAAAAGCAACCCAATCAGCATCCAAGAACTGATGCCTGAAGTACTATTTATGAACCAGCTCTAAGCTAGCATCAAACAGCTCACTGAAAACAGATGGGTGCAGTTCCCAAGAGGTGCAGTGACTCCTGTAAAGTACAAAGCACCCTCAACTTCCACAAAGAGATACTGGGAAAGGCAGGAGTGGATTACTGCACAGGCCTACCGGGCCCATCCCCAGAGCCCTTGACATCATGGAGGCGCTCTGTCCTGATGGTGCTGGCGGGGAGCATGCAGGGCTCTGTGCTCCTGCCCTTCCACTGAGCTGGTTGGTCCATCTCAGGGGTCAGCCAGTGCGTGGTCACTCTGCTCTGGGGGCACCACACACCAGTCAGCCCCACCAGTCAGACCAGCTGGACTGGTGGGGGACTTGAGGTCCCCTTAACCTGCCTTCAGGGAAAGGTGGCTGTCTCCATACTGCTAGGATTCAGTCCTACTGTAAAACAGTTTCGAATCGATAGGCACTTAGAGTAATTTTATGTTACAACATATCATAGGGTAAACAAATCAGTTCAGTGGAGTTGATTGCTTTCCTATTGCTGTGACTGATTTCTCATTTAGTCTTTCTTGAAGAATGGATCCCAAACAAAGACATACAGAATGACAAGGAAGCTTCTCCCTATAAATGAGAGAGCATGGCCACATCAAAGGACAGAGGCAAGTGGGGCAGGGCTCTCTGACTTTTTCCTGTACCCACAACCCAACTGGAACCAGACTGTTCCACTCAGACTTTATCTTTGCTAGGGGAAAAAAGAAGTGTTCTTAACTCAAGGTAGGCCAAAGTAAGCGCCAGGCTTCACACATAGCCCTTAATTCAGCCTGCAATGCTAGGCCTTGTGAAAACTATGCGCTACCTTGTCTACACTCAAATTTTACGTGGTGTTGGCTGACTCAAGCCAAGGGCACATCTTTTTTCCTAATGAACACTTCATGGACACCTAGTCCTCTTGGGTGCCCTCTCTATGGCCACCAGCCCCTTGTTCCCTTGGAAGTCCAAAGCCAGAGAGGAGGGAGGGAAGGCTGACAGAGAAGTGCTAAAGACTACATGAAGTCCACTGGAGACTTTGTTATTACAGCCGATTCCTGGGGAGGATACTCAGATTTTATAGTGATAGTCAGCAGCATCAAAGCCTAAAATAGACAGATACAAAGCATCTTTAATACATTTGTACAGTGTCTAGAACAATGGCACTGATCACTATTGTAATAAATAACGCAAAAACTGCCTAAACCTCTACAAGCGCAGGAGTATGGTTGGTCAGATGCTCAGCTAGCGTGAATGCTATTGAAGGCAATGAAGCTACGCAGATGTACACTAGCTGAGGATCTGGCCCAGAGCTGTAACAAAAGAATTTGGTGCTCGGCGCGCTTTCCAGTCACGATTCGCCCCTTACAATGGCTGGCACCTGAAGTGAGCAGCAAGGAACGAGCCTTTAATGGAGTGGCTCACTGGAGCTGCTCCGGCATGCCCAAGGCAAAGCCTTGCTCTCCCTGCCATAGTTATGGCCCCTATCTGGCCCCCTACACCTAGTCTTTCCACAACTGCTTTGTGTGCATCTCTAAGCAAGTTCAAATCATGTAAATGCTACTTCTACTTTGGGGGAGCAAACATTATGAGAAGGGGAAGGAAACTTAGTTTTCACCACTCTGAGCATCTTTATTTTCTCCTCCTGAAGAAGGCAAATCTCTAAGCAGAAACACAGCCACATCATGCCTTCAGACGTCACTGCACAATAGAGCAAGCTTGGATCAGAGGCCTTGCTCTCAAAGAATGCCTTTTACAAAGAAACATTTGGAGACTTGCTCAATTTAACAATGAAAATTAAGGTCAGTGAAAGGGTCACACACACTAGGTTCATCACTGCAGCTTCGTTTCCCCTCAATATGCAAATACAGTAGGGCTGAGACACTACCAGGAAAGTTTGAAACCATGCTAAAGACCAAGGAGCACTGTAAATTAATTACTGCTGCCAATGGTGCTAGTGGGATGTCAGCTCTTCATTTTCTCTTCTAATGCCAAGTTCCTCTCCCTCTGAAACTAACAGTAAATCTCTACTGGCTTCAACAGGAGTCAGGTTGGTCCCTTAGTTTGCAAAGCCTCAACTTAGGTTGCATTCACTGTCCTCGAAGTGATACAATTACACTAGGAAAAGAGGAGGAAGCTGATCAGTGTACAGACTTCAGGTTCCTGGGTGCATTCTATCTGGCTGAATTTCATATGTTAATGAGGAAGCAGCATATGTGTAAACTGCCCAGATGTATAGCCACAGATGGGCCTGGGTGGGGCAGGGCCCAACCACTTGGCCCTGAGGTCCACCCACCTCGGCACCCGGCACAGGAGCAAACTTTGCCACCACGGCTGCAGGGCAGCCCAGCCCAGCAGCCACCAGCAGGACGGAAACACCAGTCCTTTTGTTCTGCTTGTGGCCGCCAGGCCCCAGAGCTGTGCGTGGAACTGAAGCACCAGTGCCACTGCCTTGCTTATGGTTACAGCTGCCAGCTGTTGGCCAGCCCCAAGTTTGTGGCAGCGAAGTTTATACTGCTGTCGGCCTGGATGCTATGGATCTCCCCTTCCCTTGGGGGTAGCTTCCAGTCATGTGACCAGAAGTTGCCTTTGGCTGGGCCCACCCTGCACTTACAGGGGCCCGGTCAGAAAAGAGGGGCTAACTACACCTTTTAGACTGCCATGGGATATAGACACTTGAGCTATAGTCTTATTACAGTACCAAGTTACAGGAGCCTCACCATCCTACAGAACGTGAAAACAAGGCCTATATATCGTAACACAGGTTGCTAGATACAAGGATGACTGAGTTTTATAAACAGACACTGCACTATCCCTACCCATTTATCCAATCAAACAATATATTTGGTGGTTGTATGTATTACCATAAAAATACATATCTAAATAACAACCACCCATGTCTCAGTTTAGACTGCTCAAGCTTCCCTGTTTCCACAAAAGATACTACAATTTCCCTTGCCCTCACAAAAAGGTTTGAGGAATTTACGAGAAGCCATCTCCCAGAAGAATAAATTCCTGAAAGCTTCCTCTTGACAGCTATCTGCATGATGACCAATTCAAATAGCCTCCTGTACACTATTCATGTTGGCACTCCTGTAGATAGCTATAGCGATTCAGCAACGGTGTTTTTCAGACTTATAGCAAAATGAGGATATAGGTGCATGTACATCCACAGCATGAGGGGGATAAGGAAGACTTGCCAATGGCTTCCTTTGTGGGCAAGTTTGCACCTCAGTTTGGCACTAGGCATAGGAGTCACAAGCCTCCAGTCCCAGTGCCCTGGGCACCAAGGCTCACAGAGCCTGCGAGTGCCCTGAGCTCCCCCCACATCTAGCCCTGACCCTGGCTGGGCTGCCAGGGCAGCAGGAGTCCTATCCACCTCCATCCCCAGCTGGGGACCCAGGGTTGGGCCACCATGGCCTGCAAGAGTGAGATCCAGCCCCAACCCTGTCCATGGATCCGGGGCCAGGCCACTGGCAGTGGCAGGATCCAACTCCAGCCAGGGATCCAGGGGCGGGTCCACTGGATCCAGCCTTAGGCAGGGACCTGGGGCCACCACTGGAGACAGGAACCAGATTTGACCTCAGCCCCTGGCTGGGGAACCAGGGCAAGGCTCACGTAGCATGGGGTGGGGCCAATGCAGCAAACATTTCTGGGACCAGAGATGCAACTGCTTACAGAAACATCTAATTACTGTACTGCAAAAATATTTCTTTAGAAACTCCACCGTGGGTTCATGAGTCTACTCAGCATAGACACAATCTTTTGTCTCCTGATTAATGTAAGTGTGGCTTGTCAAAACTGAAATTTTATTCCCTTCATGTGCGATTCCCACTGGAGCCTTGTTTTGAAAAGGCACCTGATCAGCGCTGATTCATGTCAGGAAGCACTGGTACTGCATTTTGCCCCACAGCCTTGATAATTCATGAAGCACAGAAATGGTTAATATATGACCATAAGCTTCCCAATTGTGCAGGAAGCTTCATCTAGGTTTGCAATACAGGTAGCTTCTTTATTTCAGTTCCTATGAGAACTGATCATATGTGCAAGAAATTTAGGAGCATTCCAAAGCCAGCAAATTTTTTAGTGCATAGAAAATCTGAAAGTCAGCTTCTCCTTGCTTATAGACAGTCATCGCTGTACACCCAACCTGGCTGACAGAAAAGATGGGTACTGGAAACAAATGATAAGTTTAAACCAATTATCTGGTCAAAGAAAATGCAAATTTTTTGTCCGATCCCATAGTAAAATCCAGCAACTATAACTGTTTGTATTAAAGCAAAACAGCAATTTAGCTGAACTATTTATAGATTTTAATTTACTTTTTAAAATGTTACTGTATTTAAAAGTGCATAGGAAAAGTGCTGGATTGACAGACTGAATTCTTTGGCTTAGCCTACAGTTCAAAGTTAGGTCAACATAGTTACATCAGTCCATGGGGGTGTGGTTTTTTTTCAAAGTCCTAGCCCAAGTAGTAAGGCCCTCTTACCCCAGCACAGACATGGCTATATCAAAGGAAGAATGCTGTCACTGATGCAGTTAATGTCATTTGGAGGAGTGGTGTTCCTAACATCAACGTAGGTTGGGACTAGCATAGTTACACTAACAGAGCTAAGATGGTATAGTTTCTGTAAGCGTAGACGGACTCTCTGTTCATTCACAGAAGGTTTGCTTGGCAAAACCATGATCCACACCATATACAGTGCATTGCAAGTTTTCCTTCACCTGGCGTGTTGGATAACTTTGCCCTGACCTGGAAAGGCCAGGTCTACAAGTGAGAGCTTTACTGTAGTGCCCATACTCATTTTGATGAAACAACAGTACCAGTTATGTCAGTGATTTTGCACGTAAGCATCAGGCAGGTTCAAAGTGGACTAAGACCCTGAATTAATTTAACAAAGGACAGCAAACACATGTGGTAAATTCTTCGCAGACAGGTTCCTTTTTTAAGACAACTACCCAGCAATGGTGATGTTATCTTAGGGAAAGAAAAGACAAAGAATTTTTATTTTATTTCCAGCTGGATAATCTTCCGGTGACACCAATAATCACTTAAACGTTTAAAACAATTTATATACTCTTTGTACTCACTAAAAAGGAAACAGCCTGTAAAAGCTGAGTTACAAACTATAATTACACTAATTCTCTGCATCTGGCATTCAAAAGAACCCAAATTAAACACCACAGAGCACCTCAAGTGCATCCGTGGTGCAATGAAGGTGGAATTAGCTCCAAATTAAATGGGATATCTTCCAAGAACACAGCACAACTATTCAGAATGTTTTGAGATTATTGCACAGATTACTCCAGCTAGGAAAATGCATATATTTAGGAGATCAGTTTAACACTTCTTAACCCCATTTTGACTAGAAATGAGCTTGATTAAAAATCCTGGATCCAAACACCTTAAACACTGGAGACATTCTAGTCTGAATCACAAGCCAAACTTCATAGTTTGAGCCCTTAATTTTAGCATCATCTTTGATTTCAAAGCAAGTATAAAGCAATATTTCCTCGGTACTGCAACAAAGGAAGCAGAAACCACTTAATGTTGCAGAACAGCCACCATTCCAACCCTTTGAAAATTGCAGGTGCAATCCAGACTGCACAGCATTTTTCACTGAGCTCAAAGTCTATGGCTGAGTGAAAAATAGATCTTGTAGTCTTTAAGTGCCACATGACTCCTTGGGGTTTTTTTTGCTGGACTAGACTAACACGGCTATCCCTTTCGAAACTGCAGAAAACATGCTTCTGTGGGTATCTGAGCTAGCTAGTGCAAAGTTATCAAGTGCAGATGCTCAGCCCACCAGAGTCAATAGTACTACCCACGGGCTTACCATTGAGCAAGTGTTCACATGGATTGCTAAAGTGGAGGTTCTGTTCAAAGGCATGCACCCCTTCGGTGTCACAACACAGTTGGTAAGGCTCCTAACCACGCACAATACAGGGACATCCCTCTCATCTAAAGCCCACCACCATTTCCCCAAAGAGCAGCACTTTTGATGGTAGCTGAAATTAAAGTGGTGCTGCCACCGAAAGACAACTGCCTTCAGAGGCAATTTCAACGGCAAGAGGCTTGCAAAGTGGATCCCACTGCGACAAAAAGAAGCACTGGGCAGTTTCAGCAGCGGCGTTCAAATGAGCAACTCAAAGTGGCAATGGCAGTGGCACATCTTAAAACCACAAGAGCCTGCACCACCAGGAGGGTTTCTTTCAGTGGAGGGGGGAGAGGGGAGGTGGCTTTCAGAGGCATGCTGATTTCAACTAACTCATTCAGCCACTGTGCCACAGCACGCTTTTGTGTTGCAACACAGCGGTTGAAAACAGCAAGTCTATATAAGAGCCAGGCACAATTTCAATCTCTTCATTTAAGGGACCAAACAGACAATGTCTTTCATGCTGCCCAAAGTGTGTAAAACAGTGGTGAAGTGGAAATGTGGAAAGGATGCAGGGTCTGCAATGGGGGAATGAGATACAGGGAGAAGGGGATGCAGGTAGACAGCTGCAGCTCACATAAGGTGGTAGCTACAGGCATTTCCCCTGCCCCCCACACACACACTTTGGGGCGTTCAGGAGGAGTGAACCCTCATTGCAATCCCTGGGAGCTACTGCTGCCCCACACGGCTACCAATGCAGAACTATGCCGGCTTTCTCAGAACCAGAAAAGCACACAGCAGATATGATTCAGAAGACTGACAAAATAGAGCAAGAATGCTCACACTTGCAGCCAGAGATTTAATTTGTGTTGCACTGAATTGCATTAAGGTATATGGGAGCACAGCAGGCAATATATTGGTAAAACACTGTAGTGCATCATATTTTGTCAGTTTTGCAAGTACTATTGATTTATCTGCACTGCTTGTTATCAAAAGTCTCCCTATTACTTGCAGAAAAATAACAATAGCCAATAGAATTTAAGAGGATAAATAGCTGCAGGAAACAAATTGGAAGAAGAAAGCATTAGAGCTGCTCTTTCAGTTTACTGGGAAATAAGCCATGTTTTGAAGGTCCTAACCCTCCATGCACACTGAAGCTTTTCTTCTTGAAGACATCTATTCACAAGACTTTGGCATGTAACCATAAGCCTTTACAAGTAGCAGCTTCAGTTTAACGAACATGGCTAATACAGTGGTTAGAATTATGGGCCATGTAAGTTGATGACAAAACACAATTGGTCCAGGAACACAGAAAAGAAATTGGTTGCCCTTCTATTGCAGCTTCTTTTCTGATTCCATCTCACACAGATAACAAAAGCTACATACATTATTGAAAATGCAGCCTCCCAGTCATTTTTATTGTTTTAGCATAATTTCATTTGATTTGTATTGCATTCTCCTATGTGTGCTTTAATATTGTTTGCTTTCATGCACTGATGGTAACATTTGTGATGAAGGCATCATCAACTTTTCTCATTTGATTTCCTCTGAATTGGGCATGATAGGTTATTTTGCTACATCTCTTCTTTCTCTGGCTCTGTCTGTCCCAAGGCTCATCTTGCTTTGCCATGAATTGTTCAACTTATCAGTCTGTGTGCTTAGCTCAAGCAGGTTCAGTGCACAACTCTATAGCCAAGCTGAGAAGCACAGTCCAGCTGCTGTGCATACTTAGTCTATGTAATGTGGTCATATCTACAGTATTTTGCTTACCTCTTCCTCTGTAACGCCTTGTTTCCCAGTTCAGTTAACATCATTTTTGTTGTTGTTGTTGTTTTTTTTAATCACATTGCAAATCCCCTGGTGTAAGATATGTAGCTATAAAGTGCATACAACAATTTCTTGTGTTATTTCAATACTCATCACTAACAATTACTTTCAATTGAAGTTTTGTTCTCTAACGCAGGTCACCTACTATACTTAGTAAAGTGAAATAGATTAGCTCTTTAAGCACTAGTGTATCTAAAAATGTCTCAACTAAATCCACAATTTATCATCTCCCTTTTTCTTGTCATTGATGCTCCTGAAAATGTGAACAGGATTAATTAGATATTGGTAAATATCTAGTCCCTTAGAAGTTATTTTGGTAGCTCTACTATGTAGTCAAATTTACAAACCAACACTTCACCAACTCATTCACTAGGAACTTAATAGTGGAGTAGCATCTTTCAGCTCCATCCATTCCTTCCCTGTTCTGACACAATCTAAAGCAGTTTTGCACAAATTCTATTGTATTACTTCTATTCCTTCAGTTTTCTAAAATGGATTGGGTCAGGTTCTGGAATATTGTCACTGCTTAAAACTTTTAAGTTTTCGACACCATTTTGGTCATAATGCTTTAGATTTCCTTCAGCATTTTCCTTTCAAGTCCCAGGAAATCTACATCATTTTCTGCCAGCATTTCTCTCTCATCGTTTTTGCAACTACAACTGAGACTAAGAATTTTATTATGTTTTTTAAACGTATTTCTTCAGGCCCTAACTAATCAATCCATCCCTATTCAGCAAATCATCTAAGCATGTGCTTGGTTTGCTGTATTAGGTCTTCAGTAAACTACCATGCCAGGTCTTAGAGGCTATAACATCTTATCCTCAAGGATTTGAAAAATGCCTTATTATTTATATCTATCTTTTATACAATCTTCCCTCAACTCTTCACATTTGCTTTGCTTTCCAGATTTATTCTCCAGCTTTGATTCATAATCTTCCTTACCAGCATGTGTTCTATTCTTCCATGTTTTGATTACATTTTATTCTTCCATGTTTGTCTATATTAGATATGTTTTAATGCTTTACCTCCTTCCAACTGGATGAGACTCATAAAATGTGCACCAATTTATTGTTTATCATCTATTATCTTAGCTCTCCTGTCTGTCCTTTATGTTTTTTCCTCTTTATTTTGTCTGTTCTTCCAAAGTTTGTTCAACTGAACTATCACCCATATTTCCCCTTTATGGTCTTATTATCCATCCATCTAGCTAAGGCATTTCTAAGGCACTCATCACCACCGATCTAAATGCCAATTAATTAAATTACAGTCAGTATTCTTTAGATACCCCCTCACCTCTTCATCCAATTGTGCTTATGCACTACTCAAAAGTAAAGGTCATACATTGCCCTTAATCCGTTTGCTCAACTCCCAGTGGAGCCTAGAGTGACTCATTCTACACAAGGTCTTAGAGTCTGTCACCCTATTATGAGAATGTTTTATTACAGATGAAGTGAGCCAAACAAAGAACTGAATCAGGGCTCATATCTCCATTGTGCTAGGCATTGTACAAACATTTATTAAATGGACAGTCCTGCCATGCTGGTTACAGCAGAAATCCCCAATCCTGCAATGAATTCCATGTGCACAAACCCCTTCAACTATACAAAGCCTACGGAAGTTGAGAATGATATGAAGGACTTATTATATTAACAAATTCTCATTACAGGTAGTCCTCACTTAGTGACCGGGTTCCGTTCCTGAAACCTGGTTGATAAACGAATTGGTCACTAAACGAGGAGCAGCCCTTACCGGTATTTCAGGCATAATGTACTTTACTGGTAGTGGGTTTTTCAACCATCGGTAGATAGTTTTAATGTCACCTTCGCATCATTTATAACATTTTTAATATATATTTTAAATGTTTTAAGCTCTAATGTACTGAACTTAGTTTGCATAGTGTACTGTAAATATAGGTAATCTGAGAGAGTTGATGCGAGTTCTCGTACATTGCCATAATACCAACTCATCAGAGAGCCGGTCATAACTCTGAGGGGTCACTAAACGAGTAGGTCACTAAGTGAGGACTAGCTGTATACAGAAGTAAGTGGGACCACACAAGCACATGACCCTATTTTTCCACATGGAGCTCAATGCAGGTTCAAGACTTACAGTCAGTGGATGAAACAAATAAATTGGATGCCGAGGTGAATAGGAAAGGGGGCAATGAGCACCACAAGGCACATCTTGGAACAATGAACATTAGTCATGGCTCACCAGCTAGGAAGAAACCTGGAACACCACCAACTGGTTTATGCAACACTGGAGCAACTACAACATTTCCTTTACAACTTTTCTTTTCTTTTGTTCATGCTATGTTTTAAATTCCATCCATTCCCCCCTCCACCCCATTCCCCCAGCAAACAAGTAAAGGAGAATTTCAAACTGAGAGGAAGGTGCTGCTCCCTCAATGTTTGCATAAGGGTCATCATCTTTCATTAGTAGCTTTCCACAAAATTAGCAATTTTCTGTCATTTCATACCATCATCATATTGCATCAACACTCATTTTAGCTAGCAATGTATGGAAACAAATCTTAATAGCAGCTTCTTCATTGCTAGTGAAAACAAATCCTTCTCTGCTAATCCAATATTTGTTAATATCAGAAGTTTTTCATATTACATTAGTGCAAATTCAAAACTGCATTTTCTACCTCTGCAGAGTCACTTTCAAGACTGTCTGGAAGTATTAGAGACTGGTATGATTTTTGGATGGTGAGGTCCTGCTTGCCTTTAGGATTACCTTAGGCTTTGACAAACAGGAGAAAGTTCCCCTTCAAGGGGGTGAAAAGGAGGAACGTCCTGTTTGTACTGTTCTACCTCCCAGAAAGTAAGGGCTACCCGTCTTCATTCCTGAAGGCATAAATTAAATGGATTGCCAAGTAAGGCCAGGAAGAAATTTCTTACATGATATTGTACAATTTTATACTGTATTCTGAAGTAAATGGCATTAGCCAGTATTAGAGACAGGACCTCAGAATAGGTAGGTTGCTGATCTGTTTCACATTTCCTCATTCCTTTGAGATACTAACCTAGGTTAAATGCCTGTCTTTAGTCCAAATTTTACTGCTAGAAACTGTATGACCAGCCAGTGTTATCACACATGAATGCTGATGCTAAGTATTAGATCAGCAATGGGCAAGCTTAAAATTCAGAAAAAACAGGCAAAAGTTCAGATGCCATCTGAACATATCTGCACAGAAGGATTGTGAGATCAGTTTCACATGAAGTTTCAAATCTTCCTCATCTCAGCTGTGGGCAAGCTGGAAATGCATTGCTAGTATGATAGTGCGCAAAGCTCTAATAAGATCAGGGTTCTGATGGACAAGGCCAATATATGCACCAATATACAGTAAGAGACAATCCCATGCCTCAAAAAACTCAGTCTTGTAAGCCATTATCAACTGGGAATTCACTATAGACATGATGGTGGAGAGCAAATCAGAAGCTTTGGGGTTATTTTCTTACCAGAAAATACTGAAGACAGCATAATTATTTTTTAGTCTAACAATTTTTGAGACACTTTTCACACCCTGCCCAAAATTGGTTGGATTTGCATTAGTTTGAATTTTAAACAGAGGTTAAAGTCTATTACAGCCTATCCTTATTGCTTAGCCCATCCGTCACACAAATATGATCATATTATTTTCAAGAAATGTAGGGGTGGGAAGAGTTGCAAAAGGATCACACAAAACTGTGTGATTGGGCAACAAAACGGCAGGTGAAATTCACTGTTGATAAATGCAAAGTAATGGACACTGGAAAACATAATCGCAAGTACACACATAAAATGATGGGGTCTAAATTAGCTTTTACTGCTCAAGAAAGACAGATATTCAATGTGCAGGGGCAGTCAAAAAAGCTAACAGAATTATGGGAATTATTAGGAAAGGATAGAGAATAAGACAGAAAATATTGCATTGCCTCTTCATCAATCCATGGTATGTCCACACCTTGAATGCTGCGTGAAGATCTGGTTACTCCATCTCAAAAAAGATGTACTGAAATTGGAAATTGTACAGAAAAAGGCAATTAAAATAATTAGGGATATGGGAAAGTTTCCTTATGAAGAGAGAGAAATAAGACTGGGACTTTTCAGCTTGGAAAAGAAACTATTAAGTGGGGATAGGATCAGGGACAGATTAAGGCAGGGACTATAGGGGCTGCAGCCCCAGGCCCAGCCCAAGGGCGGGGGGGCACCATGGCCACCCAAAATCTGGCCCTGACTGGCTTCTGCTGCCCTGACCAATCCCTGGGCTGCTCCAGACCAATCAGTCTGGGAGTGGGGAAGGAGCGCCAGTGACCACAGCCTCTCGTTCATGTTCCCTCTGGAGACAGCTTTCGCCCCGTCCCCTCACCCCTGCAGCACCACTGGCCATGGGCTCCCTAAGTTCCTCCTTGCAGCAACATCGGCCGGGGTCTCGGTGCCCCTGACCCCACCACCACGCAAGGCAGGGTGCCACCACAATGGGGGCAGTCCTGGGCCCTCAGAGGCCTCAATCCAGCCTGGAATATGATAGAGGTCTTTAACATGAAGACTGGTGTGGAGAAAGCAAATAGGCAAGTGTTATTTACTCCTTCTCATGACATAAGAACCAGGTAAGGAACTAGGGACTAAGTAAATTAATAGACAGCAGGTTTAAAATGAACAAAAGGACATATTTCTTCCCACAACATACAGTCAATACGTGGAACTCCTTGCAGGAAGATATTGTGAAGGCCCAGACTATAACACGGTTCAAAAAAAAAAAAAAAAGAACTAGAGAAGCTCAGGTAGGATAGGTCCATCGATGACAATGTATTAGCCAGGTTAGGCATGGACTGCTGTTTGCCATAGCCTGGGAATGGATCTCTTGGTGATTGCCCGTTCTATTCATTCAATCTGAAGCACCTGGTATTGGCTACTATTAGAAGGCAGGATGCTATGCTAGATAGACCAATGGGCTGAGTCAGTATAGCCATTCCTATGTTCCCTATCCAGCTGCAGCAGAGCAAAATAATTTTTAAAATGGGACAAATGAAGAACCAAGCTCTGCTCTCCTTTTAAAAAAATTATCAAGCCACTAAAGTCAGTAGGTCAACCTGTCTTTGCAGTCAAGAGGATCTGGCATAGGTTTCTTTTTAGTGCCTAGGCTAGTTTTCACAGCTTTACAATTATTCATCTATGAAGCTTCAACTTGTGTGTTTGTGTGTGTGTTTTGTTAATCATGACATCATGGGTGGAAACAGGGCAAAGCCAACAGCCCAGGAGGGAAATAAAATCAATCCAAGCTGCTCATTAAAAGGTAAACCGTCAATAATTTGTGTCAGGGCTTTTTATCTTAGGTTTTAGCACTCTGTGATCCCTAAGGCAGTATGTGGTATTGAGATTTAAAATGGTTCCTGATTTTTTCACATCTCTATCAGGAGGATTAACTCTTTCAACACTGGCTAAAATTAACATGATCCTACTTAGCACATAAAAATGGCAAGGGACTAAAAGGGTCTGTTGGTTTGCCAACTTTCCTATACCTACATTGAGCAGAAATTAAAAGGCTTGCTTCTGACTCCTTTCTAGTAACAAAAACCTGGCAGAACCCTACTGGTGAAGTTTACAGCATGGTAACTCAGATCAGAACCTGGCTGTTTTTATTTGTGACCATTTCCACCGAGACCTGTGTTTTAGCAGAATGGGGAGAGGAAGGGAGGGAACTTTCTCTGCTAATGCACATTTTATAAAACATTTAGCTGGATAAATTAATGCATCATTCAAGCAAACATCACAAAGACTTATGTATTGCACTTTTAAGTTAAACCTAGTCAGGGCTATTGTCAAATAGTTTTCCAGACATTTTAGCAGAAACAAACCTTTAGCTATGATCATTCAAGATTGAAGATGGGTGAATTCCTTCCTCCAGTCTGCTGGCTAGATGTGAGAATAGCAACAGAACAGCTGAAGACTTAGCTATGTTGCAAAGTGGTTCCTCCAGATCAAACTGAATCCCACTTACAGCATATTGTAAAAATCTAACTTCCTGAGGACTTTACTTTTGTTCCCCAACACAACACTGTGCTATGACATTGCGAGCTATTTGTCTAAATACACCTGCTATGGTCAGAGCTATTGACTTGGAATAAATTGCAGTTGCTCAGCACCATTCAGAACAGACCCCCTCTGTGGTCTCACTGTGTAATGCATGTCTCTTTTGAGGGGTTATGGGTAGGTTGTAGATGTGGAGTCAGATTGTGTACAAATTTCAAATTGCTTACTCCACCACTATTTTTCCCAAGCTCCAAACAGGGAAATTCTCACTAAAAATGGAGCACCAAATCTATAGCTGGACTTTATTCTCAGAATTCCTTGAAATGAGGACAATAGTGGGCAGAAAATATATGCCATTACCAGGCAGAGTAACTTTTACTAGAGGTGAAGACATGATCAACAGATATCCTCACATACTGGTCTGCTAATAGGAAGGTTTCAAGACAATCATTAACAATTGGATGATCATGTTAGTTCAGTCTCTGAAACGTGTATTTTTTCAAAAAACTCTACAAATTTGGGTTGGCAGCCTCTGAAAGCTGTACTCCTGTAGCCCATGTCTCAGAAAAGGCTATCAGAAATTCACACTGATGTTTCACTACTTAGAAATGACAGCAGATTTTGCCTTCAGCATGAAGTAAGAGATACACAGAGTCACATGCCACCTTGCCTTTCAAACACACATCTGAGGACAGAGCCAACCACAACAGAAAAGTTTTGAGATTAAGCCTATCTATTTAAGATGCGTTTTTTTAAAAGTAGCTGCCATTCAAGTGTGCCAGTTCCACCAAAGGGCCAAATTCTCTCATCACTTGCACAGGAGCCAAATCAAGAACTTCATCCAGGGTAGCTGCACCAAAAGTGAAGGGAGAATTTGGCTCTAAATTATGAAGTGCTTCAGGAAGTACAATAAGCTGCCACCCATGTTTTATCACCTTCCTACAGTCACAATTTCCTTACTTGATGCTTGAATTCCTTCAGTGAGGTAGGATTAAAAATAAAACTTATCATAAACACACAGCCCCCTGAAACAGTAATTGAGCCGCGCAATACAGGTCCGAAGGGATCATGCTAAGAGAGATTGTTGGACAGCAATGAAACAGTTTGTAAAATGCCTCATAAGAGCAGCCACTCATTTGCAAGAGATCTCCCCTTCTTGAGAAAAACAACATCCATCTATCCAAGATATTCACTTAGCTTAATCAACAGTCTTTAGCCAGTCAGTATGAACACAGACCTGTAAAACCCACTTCTGATCTACTGTGCTCATTACTGCTCGATAATGTATTAAGATAATTATCCACTATATTTATATTACTGCGACAATTTTGATCTCCTCTTCTCTACCCTCAGTATACCTTGGTTTTGGTTACAAATCCTTAGACACACTATGGATTTTTTTTTTTTTTTAACAGGGGAGGGAAATGTGGGGGAAGGAATCTAATTTATACATAAGCAGCTTAATTTGGTTAATCTGTGATATTCTTTTAGGGTAGATGGACTTATGCACTTGATATAAACCTAAGACTGACTCTTTTGCAGTGCTTCCCCTTATTAGGACAGGTGCTTCTCATCATTTAAGTAAGAGCTACACTTTTATAGCTCACACATAGGTCAAACATGCATTTTCACTTCCAATGAAGAAATAACCTTTAAACAGCTGTACCATTTGGATCTCCTCAATATTATGCTTTCCTGTTAAATATATGCATCTCTACTGAAATCAAAAGAGCTCCACTGATTTACACTAGCTGAGCAAGTGCTTCCATTTCAAGATATAGAATGAGTAGAAAGAACTTAGAGTTAACGGAAAGCAATTAAACATTTTTCATTCCAATTTTCTTTGAACAATGACAGAATATAGCTGTACATGAACTGAATCCCCAAACATTTGGCAGAACTCAGTAGTATGGGGAAGAATCAGATGATTCCCTTAGTGGTGGCGACTACTATACAGTGGAACAGTAAGAGTTTCAAATAAGGAAGCGAGAAAACAGTCTCATGCAAACAAGAAAGATAACTCAGCTCTTTTCAACCAATCCCTGTGGTGGAACTCCTTTACAAATACAGTACAGCAATTTTTCTTCACCAACAGTGTGGTCTGCACTTCAGCTAAAAGCATCTAATGGAAGCAGAGATTTATAGTTATTTTTTAATCAGCACTCTCTGTGAGTCTAGGCTAAGCAATACAGAATGAGCTATTAAGAAACATAAGAACAGGAGTGAAAAAATGAATATTTTAAGTCTGGCATGTAGATTATTTTTATGCTGAAAATTATACATCTTCATATGAGCTATTTCTGGAGCTGAACTCGCATATATTTGCACACAGCCATTTGCAGTTCTTCATGTAAGGTGTATACACACACAGCACCTTAAATAATCAGCTGCTCCATATAAATCAGCCCGTATCTAGGTCTCATTGACTTCTGTGGGAGCAGGAACTGTCCAATAGCCAGTTGCGTGTGTGTGGATTTGGACATGCCACATCGGAATTACTGTGGATATTTGTACTCTATATTTAAAGCAGCGAAGTATAAAGGGAGCTAAGGGAGGCTCTGTGCAGAAGCCCTACAATGAAAGAAACAGATTACTGGCAGGAGTAATTTTTTCCCCTTATTCTATCAGAAACTGTGATGTGGATGGTAAGACTGGTGGCTGGCCCCCCAGCCTACCAATCAGTGCAGTGGCAGCCTGCCCTGAACAGTTGCCAATGGCTGGATCGAGTCAAGAGCAGATTTGAACAAAGCAAGATTAGGATTCAGAGCTGGTTTGGAGCAGGAATGGGAACAAGGCTGGGGCATGCTATGGTCTGCAGATACCCCTATCAGGCAGGAGACTGTTCCATACCATGAACTGATGTCGGGAAGACTGAGCAGCTGTTCCTCCCAGCCAGCTTACATACCTGCCCCGCAAGTCACCAAACGAGCTCCTTAGTTCACTGACTGTCTGGAGCCTACTGCATCACTGCACGTGGGTGACCCAGCATCAAACATGTTCTAATAAAGTTAGTTGGTCAAGGTAAAACAAAGAAACTTTACACTCTAAGAGGAAAAAAATACAACTGTACATGGTAAAGGGCAGTTCAACAGCTAAACCCTCAATTCAGGACAGGGTATATAGAGTGATAGTGGACATTATTAGAGACACACAGCATGCCGAAAGCTGTATGCCCGCTAGCCTAAAATTCTGTCCTAGAGGTTTAAAGCATTAGAGAATCTTTATGAAACAAGAGGCCATGTCATTCTAAAACTGATTTTATGGTTTCATATTTGCATTGTACTTTTTATATATCATACATACATGCTATATCTCTGTACTGTCTGTTTCTCTCTCTCTCTCACTCACTCACACACACTCTAATGCATAGATATGAATATTTTTTCCAAAAGAAGTATGGATACAAATGGCCCTCTTTCATGTTTAACAAATAAAAGTAATAATTTGGGCTTATTTTTAGAGGATATAATTCCCACCTGAATACATTTAGATTCTGAACTGCATCTCTGTGATTTGTCATTAATGCTGACCAGGCATTCTTGCAATATAATGCTACGCAGTATCCAATTCAATTAAAATATAGCTTGCCCTCTGCATAGAAAGAGTCTACATGATGTTATGAAAGCGTTGGTATATCTGCTCTTCTGCACTTCCACAGGGCAAAGTAAATGTTATGTGTGTTGTCAAATTGGGCCCTGTGGACTCATTTTAGCATATTGGGTCTGTTGCCTTTCCTCAGTGGATTAAGGATGTGGAGAACTATGAAGCAGAGGAAACACTTAACAATTTTGTCTTGATTCAGGAAGTCAAATATTAAAAAAAAACCAACCAAACTTATTCCTTCATTGTACAACAATCAATAATATATCCCCATAGGAAGTTACTACAGCAACAAGATTAAATAAATTCCTCTTTCAGCCCACACATTGCTAAACAGGATCATGGTCCCAACTAGCTGAACTACAGAAGCATTTCAAACATCAGAAAACTAGTAGGTCACAGCGAGGTCTTCTTTGTTTAATCAAACATTTTCTTTATTAATATTCAATTACATGTGACTCCCTGCTCATCAGACAGAGAAGCTATGCCACTGTCAACAGAGCAAAGGGCTCTCTGCATGTTCTCTGGAAACCTCTGGTTCTCGATATTCAACAAACAAGACAAAGAAATAGACACAGGAGTTAAAGAAAAAAATAAGGAATCTTGTGGCACTTAAAGACTAACGGGGCCATTCAGAATTGCACAGGTGGGATATACAGGGTGCGGGTTGTGGCGGGGATGGGGGGCAAGAGGACCTAAAAGTCATAGAGTGCTGAATATAAAACTATGCTAGCTCAATCAGGCAACAGCTCCATGGTCATGTGTTAGCAACCACACCTGTTCCCCTTCTTGATCTTCTTCTTTTCATGGGTTGGTATTTTGAAGAGGCACAGTAAGTGGCTTGATTTTTCAAAAGAGTTTAGTTTTTGTAAAAAGCTAGTTACGATTGGTCACATTTCTGTGGGGGTTTGGGGGTGGCTGTTCTCTCTCTGCCCTGGCCCAGGAATAGGCTTTGAGAAAACTATGGCTACTGAGACAGCAATATAAGTGGCCCAAGAAGGAGAAGAAACAAAGAAGGCAGTCTGATGCGCAAGCTGCAGGATTTACATTGAATGGGTATCTGATGGAATCTAGTTATGCATGAAATATCCCCTGATAGAGCTCATAGTGCGTAGAGATGCATCTCAGGAAGATGATGAAATTCAGATTTGGATCTAAATGCAGGAAAAGAGAAAAGATGTGCTACAGTCAGTTTAAGATTTATGGACACACACTGAACAAAAGAACCTCATCCATGGAAGCACATTACCATGAGGAAGGCAGAGGAAGAGACTAGCTAGTCACAGTGTTTCCCAACCAGTATGCCACAGCACACAGGTGTGCCATCAAGCCTGAGCGGGTGTGCCACAAAATTTTTTGAAAAACTACTCAAAGAGCTCTGGATTGGCTCATCGGCTCATGAACATTCATGAATTCATTTGGAAACTATAGGGGGGTGTGCCTCAAATTAATCAAACGTAGCAAGGTGTGCCATGGCAGAGAAAATCTGAGAACCACTGAGCTAGTGGCAGGGAAATCAAGTTGAGTAACAGGTTTGCTGCAGTGGGGAATGAGGAGGGGGGGAAAAAAGAGGTGGAAGATGGGATAGGCAAGGAGAAAAAGAAGAGAAGCTAGTCTTCGCAGAAGAGACACGGAAGACAGCCCAGGACCAGAATGTAAGGAAAAATGAGAACAACATACAGGAAACTGTGAGAGAGAACGTCAGACAAATTCACATCAAAACCAGGAGGAGATAGCCCCATGTTATTGGGACTCTATAATCAGTAGAGCTAACAGCTGTGTCACCAGATCCAAAGAGCAGAAGAGTATGCTGTCTGCCAGAAACAAGGATACAAGACGTATATTTGTGGCTAAAAGGATTTTAAATAGGAGCAGGAAAGAATCCACTGATTGTTCCTCATGTCTGAGGGAATGGCACTGCTACATTCCCACTGGAACGGGTAAAGGACAATGACACTTGGCTGGGTATGATGCTTAAAAGAAGTGGAAGATTGAGTGACCTTCAGTGAAATACTTTTGCTCCCCAAAGAAAAAGGGCAAAGGTGTGATCAGATGGTTCTAGGTTAGGATCTCTGAGGAAAATTTTGGCATGATCAACCATTTAGGGGTATTCACAGAAAAGATTTTTCTTGACTACTGGGCACCACTTGAGTTCTAAGGGTATAAACTTTTGGGGATAATAGCTAACATGACTGACAAAAATTACTTTAAGCTTGGAGATGAGGGGAGGAGGGTGGGAGAGATTGGTGAAATCTCCACATCTTGGTCCAGTACACAGGAGGAGGAAAATCAGATACTTAAGACATAGTAAAGGATAATGAGAGCACCATAAGCTAAAAATATGAATAGCGAAGGGAAAGAAATTGCACATACTCAGTAGAGTAGCAGTCAGGTAAGTGTTTCACTTCGTGAAAGAACTATACACAGTATGGTGAGAAAACTGTGTGGGGTCTGAAGGAAACAGCTGAAATGTTTGTAAACTAATCCAAGGAGTTGTGGCAATAATATGGAAGATGTGGAATACTGGTTCAGGAGATCAAAATAGATATTGTGGTTATAGAAATACGGTGGAACAGCATAGTTCACTGGAATATAGCTATTGAAGGGTATGTGCAGTTTATGTGATATGGACGTAAAAGGAAAGTTGCTGGGGTAATGTTTACAGTTTACTGCTTTGCTGATGTACAAGTGATAGTATGGGCAAAACAGAAACAGTCAAAGACACTGAGTAAGCATTGCAAAATAGATTTCATCCGGATAGTGTTAAGGTCTCTAATATTATTGGAGATAAAGACAACTGAAAATTATGTCATAGTAAGAGACTAAGTCCCAAGATGCAGACTGGAGAATAAATACTACTAATTATTATTACAGAATGAGATGAAAACAAATGCAAGGGAGTGTAAGGCATGGGATCGGGTCATACATTAACTGTAAATCAGGACAGTCGTTAAGATTCAAAAACTGGAAAACAGCACACAGAGGAGGGTGAAGGCAAATCACCTGTTGTAATGGGAAAAGAAGCCATAGTCGTGATTTAATCCTGCTTTCACACAATCAAATCGCATATGAATTCTAATTCAGCTGTTTCCTCTTTGAAGTTTTGCTGTCCCATTGACTTTCTTGAGCACAGTTGGAGACAAGTCATCCGTAGAGCAACTAAAAGATGGAAGTGCTCAGCAGCTGGTTTTGAATGTTGTGATTTCTGATGTCAGTTTTGTGCCCCATTCTGTAAATTCCCCCATCTTCAAACCGTCTGATGAAGTGAGATTCTCTCCCATGAAAGCTCATGTGATAAATAAATGTTAGTAAGTAAGTGCCACAGGACTCCTTGCTTCTTTTGCTGAACTAGACTAACCTAGCTCCCCCTTTGGAACTTAATTTTTATTACATTATATTAACAAATGCTACTACTTATTCCTAGTTGTGATAGATGACTGTTTTGTTTATCAAATTTATCATTGTGTCAAGAAGACATGGTACAATTTAAGATGTGGCTTGATAAGCAGTGAGGGCTTATAAAAAAGCTGGCTGTAGGAAATCACCTTAGATGGAGTGATCATGAGTTGAGTCCCTTTTAGGTAAACAGAAGGAAAATGAGGTAATCAACTATTTTTTTTTATTTTAAAATGGCAAACACTGGCAAGTTTAGCGACTCGATTTAAGAAGCTGGAGTTGGTCCTGCTTTGAGCAGGCACTTGAAGTAGATGACCTCCTGAGGTCCCTTCAAACCCTCATCTTCTGTGCTTCTGAGTCAACCGAAGAGGGAGCTTGGAATTTCTTCAAATCAAATGTAAAAATATCTGAAATTTGCAGCCCAAGCAAAGGAAAGCACTTGGAGGGAAGGACTAATTTGGATGAATGCCCACCTCAAAAAGGTTGTTCAGAATAATCAGAGAACTTTTAGGGGAAAAGGGCTGATTTGCAGACACCTACATCTTGGAGATCAGAAAAATGTAGGAAGAAAGAAAAAGATAGAATTTCTAAAAGTCAACCAGAGTTAACTCTTGCCAAGAAAATTAATATAAGTAATACAATTTTTTTTAAATTATATACATCCAAAGACAATAAGGATGGGTGAGCTTACTAAATGAATACTTTACCTCAGTTTTCAGTACAGATGATAATGTGGAGAATGGGAATGAAGTAGGATGGCTGTTGGAAATGAGTGCATAGAAATGGAAAATTGCCATGCCCTATGTGAAAAAAAAATACTTTAAAATGGTTTAATGAGCTCAAACTGGGGATACCGGATAATTTCCGTCCCTGAATATGGAAGGAACTAGCATGTGAGATAGCTTTGTTAAAAATCCTTGTTACCAGATTAGCAATCTATTTGGGGTTACTATCATAGGACTGGGAAATAGCTGGCGTTGTACCTATATCTAAGAAAGGGCAATTACAGACCTGTTATCTGACCTCAGTAGGACACAGTTTTAGAACAAATTGCAAAGGAAAAAATAATTAAATGAATGAATAGTAACATTAAAAGGAATGTAATACAACATGGGTTTACCGGCAGTAGATTGTGCTAGACTAATCTGATTTCTGTCTTGTCAGAAAATAACTGATTTTTTTAGATAGGTGAAATGCAATAGAGCTAATATCTTTGGACTTCTGTAAAATATTTGACATAGCACCTCATGGGAAATTAGTTAAATAAGAGACACTGGGGATTACTACATGAACTGTGAGGTGGATAAGGAACTGGCTAACAGACAGAAAGCAACAGATTTTGTTGAAAGGTAAACTTTTGAAATGGAGGAAGGTTACTAATGGAATTCCTCAAGGATCAGTCTTAAGAGAAGTCTTATTAAATATTTGTATTAATGGCCCTGGCACAAAAAGGAGTGTGCTAAATAAAGTTTCTGATGATTTAAAGCTAGCAGGATTGTAAATACAAAGGAAGGTCTGATTGTTATACAGGAAGATCTGGATGACCTGGAGTGACAGAAATTGATGAAATTCCATAGTAAAAAGTGCAAGATGATAATGCATTTAGGCTCCAATAATAAGAATTTCTGCCGGATGCTGGGGCTCACTGGTTAGAAATGCCAGACGAAGAGAGAGAGCCAGGTGTGTAGGCTGATCACAGGAAGACTATGGGCTATCAGTGTGATGTGGTCACACAAAGACATACAGGAGCCTAGGATGTATCAGGCAAGTCATTTCCAGTAGTGGCAGACCCTGGGTCTGTGAGGCCCAAGGGCCAAGCCTGCATTTGCATCCTCCCCAAGCCCTCACACCCTCCCCAGACAGGGCAGGAAGGATCCCCAGCTCTACCAGAGAGCAGCAGCCACCAGCTGCCCCGGGGTGGTGGTTTGTACCAGATAGGTGATGGGAAGGGGAAAACACACTGCTTACCTCCTGTCTGTTGCTCACAGGCAGTGGAGACCTGCTCTAGCTGAGCTCCGTCGCCGTCCTCACCAGCATTTACCTGCCTCTCCTGCTCCACATCCGCAGCCCCGTGAGCCAGAATGGGGGTAGGCTCCTCCTGGTCAACTACAGCTACTTGCCACGCTATCTAGCCCTAGGCTCTGGCCAGCCACCCCCGGCATGTCATGAAGGGCTGGCCTGGCACCACCCAGACTGGCATGGCTAAGACCTCATTTGGAATACTGTGTACAATTCTGGTTGCCCATATCAAGAAAGATACATTCAAACTGAAACAGGTTCAGAGAAGAGCTACTAGGATGACCAGGGAAATGGAGAGCCTAATCTTAAGAGGAGTTTGACTTGGTTAGCGTATGAAAAAAGAAGGCTGAAGGGAGATTGGCTGTTCCCTATAAACACATCAAAGGGGTAAACACTAGAGATGGTGAAAAGCTATTTAAACTAAAAACACTGGTACAATAACAAATGGCTATAAACTGGCCATGAACAAAGTCGAGGTTTCTAACCATCAGAAGAGTGAGGCATTGTGAGGACAACCAACTTAAGGACTTTAAGAGCAGGTTGGACAAATTCATTAGTGTGATTATATGACAAGGTTGCTTGCCATGATACAGTTCAACATCCGTGGTGCTCACTTCTGCCTTATATCTAACGTTCCTGGAGCTCATGCTTCAAGTCTTTATTCAGCCACCTGAAGGGGTCAAGCAGGGATTCCCACCGCCCCTTCATTGTATTCTAGGGGAGGGCGAGGATTGATTTCCTTTATCTGAAGCATCAGAGATGACTGTGGTTGGAGATGGGACACTGGACAGAGTGACCAGTGCTCAGAGGTGGCACTGAGCAGTCTCTTTTTCAGGTGCTTTGCTGGGTTGCTCTTGCTCACGTGCAGGGTCTAACTGATCATGGAGCTGGGAAGGAATTTACCCCCCAGATCAGATTAGCATTGACTGGGGGGGGTTCACCTTTCTCTGGAGACAGTGGCTACCAGGCTTTCTCCTGCCTTCACAGGTGCCTCAGGCATTTGGTACAACTCAGTCCCTCCTTTTCCTTGCCTGTGACACACAATAGTCTAGTCTCTTGGGGGTTGTAACTCTTTGGTCTAATTTTGGTTAGTGTGCAAGTGCTGGGTGCTTTTAGTGGCCTGTGATACACAGAAATCCAGGCTAGATGATCTGCTGAGCCTTTCTGACCTTTAACGCGCGCTCTCTCTCTCTCTCTCTCTCTCATTAGCTTCTGTAAGAGATGGTCAATGCTAGAAACCTCACACTTACTTTGGTGCTTAACTTTGAACCCAGAAGCCTAATTTTAGGTTATTTCTTAAAATAACTATGATTCTTTGTAAATGTACCCATGACCCCAAGCAAAATTTTCACAAGATCCACTAATAAACAGCCCTTCTCAGTGTTGAACATGATATACAATGGTACCTATGCACAGGCAATGCTGATTTTGTGGTGATAAGAACTGCAGGATTTGGCCCTCTTGGTTCACATGCAGATAGAAAACCCATTAACATGAGGAATGTGAAACTGACTTCATTAGGCATGATTTCCATGACTACTCAGACCTTCCTGTCAACAACAGAAAGAGAACAGATCTGCCTTTTTCAAAAGGAGAATCACCATTAGTCATTAACAATAGGCAGCACTCATCCAGTGCTTCTGCAGGCATCCAGTGGGAGGCAGAGGTAAGTGTACAGTCTAGCCAGTTCATTATTTTGACCAAAATGAGTAATTTATATTTGTAGAAACCAAAAGCCACTTAGTTTTTTGGAGATGGGGTGGGAAATATAAATTAATAATTTGCTCAGATGCAAACATTCCTCCCCCCGTACCACAGCTGAACAAGTATACCATCTTAGTCATTTTAATATAGCTGCCTTCCCAGTTTCGAATGGCTTTCACTGTTCTGAATCAACACTCAAAGCCTAGCACTTTCTTTTTCCAACTGACAGGAGGTGCTGCCTCAGGCTTCCATATTCAGCCTGCCAAAAAAGACAGGTTGATTTTCTAGTAGTTTGGCATGCTAGATTAAATTATTCCTCTGGCAATATCTGACCCGCTGGCTATATATCTGACAGCCCCACTGCTAAATTATTGATGGGAAACATGTGGATCCTAAATACAGCACCACTGAGAAGACATGTTGATATCTAAAATACCCATCTGTAAAACCATGCATGTCTTTGAAAAACAGAGGAAAGGTAAGGAGTGACATGCTGGTACAACTGACATTAAAATAGGCCAGACTCATACGTGACATACATGAGCGAGACATTGCCGACCTCAGTGGAGTCACTCACTTGTAACAGGTCTGAATTTGGCTTATGAAACAGAGCAGGATTTTTATTATGGTCAGCATTCAAGGAATATCCCAACTAAGCCCTTGTAAGTCGAAAACAAAGAAACTTAAAAAACAAAACAAAACAAAAAACCCAGACGATCTATCTGAATCTAGCTCCATGCTGAGGGAGTATAAAAAGTATTTCAAATCTCTAATTCCCATGACTGAAAAATGTGTTTAATCATGATAGGACTGGCAATGTACTCGACTTCAAAGTCCACTAGCTACATCCCACCCTCAGGTTAGATGATCAGTGAAATTAAATACAGTGCTTAGTCAAAAGTTAATGTCTTGTGATTTATCAAAAGGTCAGTCTCCTTTTGTTAAACTTTCCACTCCAGTATTTCCCTCCCAGACAGACAAGTTACATTCCTCTCAGAATCATCTCTTGCTTTTCTCTTTAGACAGTGCAATTAAGACAATTTATCATGACTGCTGTTCACTGTATGCCCATTTCTAATTCATAAGATATTCTCAGTCCAACAGACTTAGATGTTTTAGGAAGCTTTCATGTTTTTGAAAAATCAAGTCTTATTCTTTTGTTATAACAATAGGATTTAAGTCAAACCTACCAACAAATGGTTTTGCTTACCAGTGTGAGAGACAATGTGTGTTTGTTCACATGGATTTAGTTCTGTACTCACGTCCAGTGCTGCTTGTATTAATTTTATTAGTTATTCATTAGCATAAGCTATGAAATACAGTAGTTAAATCTCTGAAGACAGACACTGATGTGCCTCTAGTCAAAGCCAGGTGGCGATTTTATCAATTTAATTTACATATATTTAAAAGTACAAGTCTTTATTACCGCTTTTTCTCTTTAACAGGAGGCAGAAATGTTATTGTAAGCTTTCTGATACAACGGTACTTTCATGTTACATAGTATCTGCTTTATCTTATGTGTCAGTACATGATGAAATGTGTCTCTACTGCTATATAATCACGTTGGTGAAGAAAAGCTGTCTACACTATTGACTTACACGACAATTTCAGAGAGTTGGTGCTAAAAAAGGGGTAAGACTTCACATCTAATCTAATATTGTTAAATTCTAGGCCCTAGTCTACATTTGCAGGAAATTCAGCAGCAGTTGACTGCCGGTTACGCAAGGAATGTAAAATTCCTTGCATAACAGGCAGCGACTTTCGAAGCGACCATTACGCATTAGGGAAAAGCCAATTGCAAATTGCTTGCAGTCTGCTTTCCCCTACACCCCCCGACTCCCAGGACTTCTGGGGTCAGCTTCTGGGAGCAGCACGACGAGTTCATACGTGCTGCAATCCACTCCCAGAAGGGAAACTGAAGGCAGCGAATTTGCTGCCGTCAGTATAGACGCACCCTAGAATCAGTGAGACACTGAGGTTATCTCAACTGTACACCGTTTGCTATTGCTTGTGCCATAAATTGCTGCTTTACATCAGATAATATAACAAAAATATGTATTGTTCACTTTTCTGTTACTTTGTAGATTACGGCTAATAATTAGAAAAGTGTTCCATGCAAATTTGCACTCATTTTTTGTATGACATCTCTTTCATGAATTAGTAACTCCTGAAATGATGAAGGCTTTAGGCAATCAGAGGGAAATTGGTGGTTAGAGTGCTTGCCCAAGACTTGAGAGCCTGTGGGGTTCATTCCCCTCTTCTATCAGAGACTTTCTGAGTGAGCTTGGGTCACTGAGCTTCATTTGCTCATCTGTAAAACGGGAGAGCATAAATCCCTCACAGGGGATCTGTGTGAATAAATATATTCAAGATCATCTCTTGGCCAAGTACTATTGTTAAAGGAGCCATATAGGTACTACAGCTAGATATTAAAATGTCAATTTTCATAGATTTGTAATGGGAGAGAAAAACTTTTTACACAGAAATGGTGGGTCAATTTCTGAGTTGGAACAGGAGAGACTGGTCACTGCCCTTCTTTTCCTCTAGAGACTTCTTGTTGTACAGGACTGACCACAAGGCAGGGGGCCCTAGGCTCTCACTTATTATCCGTGCCCATTCCTACTGACCGGTCCTCAAGATAACCTTCCCAATTATATGACACTCCACAGCTATTTTTTCGGCAGGCCTCAAATGGTTCCTTTGAAGCGTGTAAATATAGTCTCCCTCATTTTATAGACAGAGAATCTATACTGCAAACACAATTAATACCCAAGATCAAACGGTGGAACAATATCAAGCAAGGGTGAGAACTTGGGTTTTCTATCTGACAGTTTCCATAGCTGCCATCATTATAAAAGCCTTTCCAAACTCTTCAAAAAAAGTTAGTGCCTCTTTTCAGTCAAACAAAACTTCTCCACAAATTGTTGTAATTTTATGGAAGTTTTGAAATTGACAAATTGCATTTAACATGAAAAAAAAATCAGGAATGTTCCATCCAGTCTGAAATATCAAAGTGTATGCAGACATTGACGAAAGTGTAGAGGATTTACACTCTTCATGTTTTCTTTTATTAATACTAGGAGAGCAGTCAGTTAACATTCTAACAGCTTTGGATATGCCTTTCTGGCTTTTGTATTTTTCAGTCACATACCATACATGTTTTATATATTCCCTCTTTTGTGTGATGAATTTAAATAAAACTAGCAAAAGAATTGCAAAAGCAGCTAATTTTCCTACACGCCTCTGGCAAACAAGAAGAACTCAAGACAAAGTTGAGAGATATCTTTCTACACTGCAAATTCATTTTCCATAACAAGAAACTCATCTTCTGGAGAGGCCTGTAATTCCAAGATAAAGATGAAAAGATGTTGTTTTATCATAATGACAAGTATCTGCATCCATATTTATTTTGTGCTCCTCCAGCAGCACTGTGCCATGTGTTTTGTCATGGTACATTGAAAAGTAGGAAATATTTCACTATTTAAAGAATCAGAGGATAAAGGTAAAAGCACCACTGGGGGAAACAGCATACCACAATCATCGAGTATCCCTAGGAAAATATCTGACCCACATAGATATAATTCAAAACCTGCCGTGTATGCTCAGGGCTGCTGTTTCATGTGAAACCATCTTTCATTAGTTAGACTTTTAACTAGTGGTCACCTGGTGTTCTTCAGACAGCCTGTTTTAATCTTGCCCCACATATGAAAACAAAAAGGCATTATGCTCTATACAAGAGAAATAGATGCCTTTGTTAAACTGTCCCATGTGCAGTTTTATTTCACCACATACTGGGTTTTATGCTATGTGGCTTTTGGTTCAATGACAAATGCATGATTAAACAGTGGATCTCTTGTGCACATCAAATGAGTTCTATGAAACTGGACTGCATGTTTTGAATATAACCTGTTAATCTGGAATTGAGTCAGAATACGCATATAAACAATTCAAGGTAACTCCCTTCTGGTAAATAACAATCACTTTTCAGATAAAATTCAGAATGACTGGCACATAAATGTCTTACTTGTCTGTGTCACATATACACATCAGATAGCATTATGTTAGCAGTGTAACTTGCCCCTTGTTTTTAAGCTACAGTGGGGTTATCTTTTCACCTTCTTGTTTAAATCAATTCCAAATGTGTCGGTATCACTGCTTCTACTACAGATTAATAGAATCAGCCAAAAGGATAGCTGAGATTTGTGTTGCCATAGCAACTGGTCATGTTACACAGCTTGCTTAGCTCTCATTTGCCATACGTCTAGGCAGTTACTGAACACACTCCCCTTTTGTTTCACAAGGAATTACATTAAAATATTAAAATATAATTCCATCTTACTTTAGTCCCCATTCTGTAGAAAAGAGGATTATAGAACATTAAGATACATCCTAAGGAAAGTGCAAAGTGGTGATAATATTGCTGTATGGTTTAAGTGCATGCTAGATAAAAAAAAAAGAAAGAAAATACAAGAGGAGTAAATTATCCCAGAGCCTACAGTCTAGCTTCTCTTCATTCAAGTGTTTCCCTCAACTTCAAATAGATCGGCTTTTCCTCCCTGAACCTCAAAGTGGATGTACTTCAAGTCTGATTGTGGAAAACAAAACCAGGAAAAAAAAAAGACATTATTAAGGAAGATATTTTAAATGTGTCATCACATTTTTCCAACCTAACATGGAACCTCCTCGGTGCTGCTCTCAGACTCTCCCCACGGATGTATCATGGCCCGAAGAGAAAACCACTCACACAGAATTAAGATGTAAAGTTTCAGCATTTTGTGATGCTGTGTATATGTATAATATGCCAGAGGGCAAGACACACTTGAGAAAAAGCAAATCAACTGATGTAAACATGTCTAAAGACATTCCATGGGGCAGGGTCCTGTCGCAACCACTGGTGAGATTTAGAGTAATTCTTGTTCACTGGTAGGATCCCAATTGCAGGGTGTTGGGCTTAAAGGGAGAAATGTTGGAAAGGAATTTAAGTGACATATTTTACCTGAAAAAAAATAAAACAAGGCGTCGTGTGGCACTTAAAGACTAACAGATTTATTTTTTGCATGGGAGAAATTCCCAGTTCATCAGATGCTTCAAAGATGGGTGAATTTACAGAATGGAATGAAAATAAATGCAAGGGGGTGAAAAACATAGGATCAGGTCATACAGTAACAGCAAATCAGAACAGTTGTTAGGTTCAAACCCTGGGAAGCCTGAAGTCTCGTGTGAAAAATAAATCTGTTAATTTTAAGTGCCACATGATTCCTTGGGGTTTTTTTTTGCTGGATGAGACTAACATGGCTATCCCTTTGGAAATATTTTAGAATAGAATAGAATAGAATAGAATAGAATCATAGGGTTGGAAGGGACCTCATGAGATCATCGAGTCCAAACCCCCAGGGCTTGAACCTAGGACTTTCTGCATATTAAGCAGAGGGCCGTTTTTACTTAATATTTATATCGAAGTGGCATCAAAAGGACACAGCCAGACTGATTGTCGTTATGCTAGGTGTTGTATGAACAGATCATCAGTGACAGCAGATGCTGAGCTAAATTAAAACAGCATCAGCTATGCATCTAATCTAAGCCCCCTGGTTTCCATAAACACTGCTTGCTGCTTTGATTTGTAAGACTGAAAAATGTCACAAAGCTCTTCTCCAACTTTAGTAACCCCAACATCAAGGCAGAGGCACATCTCCAGAGCATGAGGAGGGGTTACTTTGTGTGTTCAGATGACTGTATCCCAGATATTGAATCACAGAAACTGGAAGAGACCAGGAGAGGTCATCAAGTCCAGTCCTCTGCACTCATGGCAGGACCAAATACTCTCCGTGACAGGTACTTGTCTAATCTTCTCTTAAACACTTCCAGTGATGGAGATTCCACAGCCTGCCTAGGCAACTTATTCTAGTGGTTATTAAGCCTGACAGTTAGGAATTTTTTCCTAATGTCCAACCTCAATCTCTCTTGCTGTTATTTAAGTCCATTGCTTCTTGTTTTATTATCAGCAGTTAAGGAGAAAAGGTCTTTTCCCTCCTCCTCTTGACAACCTTAGATTAGGGATGGCAAACTCATGGCCCATGGGCTGGATCTGGCCCACGGAGCTGCAGTCTGGGCTGTGCCCGAGAGCTCACTGTGGCAGCAGCGAACAACGCAGACAAACCTTTCCCCGGCAGAGCAGGGCTAAGCCAGCTTGTGCCTCAGATCCTGCGAGTGAGTCACAGCACAGGGAGAACAAAGGAAGTGCTACAGCCAATCCTGGCTCAGCTCTGCTGTGATCTGCCAACCAATCAGAGTCTTAGTCACAGCAGGTGGGGCTGGGCCGGGCTCTCAGAGAGCCACTGCACCACCCACCACCGCACCAGTTCACTGTCAGTCAATTGGCATGATAATCTGCTTGACTGCACATTGCATGAATTACTAATAAAAAATGGAAAAAGTGGCTGGGGCCCACACGGGAAGGACTCGGTCAAAGGCCAGCTGGGACTGAGCCAACCAAAGGCCACCATGCTGAATGACTGACAGTGAGTGGGGGGGAGGGCCAGGAGTCCAGCCTGCTTGTGGCTGTGACTGAGACTGATTGCCAATGCCACCTTGCAGTAGGGGAAATGAAGAGAAAGCAAAGGTGGAAAGGTGTCTCGGAGCAGCCAAGCTAGGGAAGGGGGATCCAGGATCTCCACAACAGGAAAATGGGGTCACGGAACCAGCATGACAAAGGGGGCCCCACAGGGCAGGGAAAAGGGAAGGTGCTGCAGAGCCTGCTGGGGTTGAGGAGGGGAAAGGGGAGCCCATGCCTCTCTGAATGTGGCAGGAGCAAGAGTTGGGGAGCCCATGCAGATACATGGCCCATGATAGGAAACCTGTCCTCCAACGTGGTCACCCACATTGAATGAGTTTGACACCTTTGTCTTACATACTTGAAAACCATCATCATGTCTGTTCTCAGTCTCTTCCTGTCCAGACTAAACAACCCTAGCTCTTTCAATCTACCCTCATCTATCAAGTGTTCCAGACCTCTAATCATTTGTTTTCCTTTTCTCTGAATTTTCTCCAATTTGTCCATATCTTTGCTGAAATGAGGCACCCAGGACTGAACACAATACTCCAGCTGAGGCCTAATAGGGGCAGAGTAGAGCAGAAGAATTACTTCTCACATCTTATTTACAATGCTCTTGTTAATACATGACAGAATGGTGTTTGCTTTTTTTTTTTGCAACAGCGTTACACTGTTGACTCATATTTAGCTTGTGGTCCACTATGACACCCAGATCCCCTTCTGCAGTAATCATTCCTAGGCAGTCATTGCCCATTTTGTATATGTGCAATGGACTGTTCTTTCCTAAGTGGAATACTTTGCACTTGTCTTTATTGAATTTCATTATGTTTACCTCACACCATTTCACCAGTCATTTCCTGTGATTGTGACCAGGGTTGGAACAGGCATTACTGGATCTCCTTCCAAAGTTACTCAGGTACTGCAGAAAAGAGTGCAGGTGAGCTTGTTCACATCTTCCATATTTTTCAGCACGACCATAAAAAGAGAATTCTCAGGGCTTTTCATTAAGACAGGTAAATGTGAAACTCCTCGTGCCAGAATTCATATTACGACTCACTAAGGAATACACAAGTAGTGACTCATAGATGTCAGATGTTAAGAAAAAGTTTTGCTAGAAATGGAGAGTTGAATAATGTGAGTCCTTACCAGCAGCACATCATAACCTTTGGTGCAGAAAGTACTTATTATATCAAAATACTTTACTCTTGGCAGCTTAGAATTACACTGAACCCAAAGCACGGTCCAAGTCCAAATAACAAATCTGTGTTGGTAGATCATTCCAGATTTCTAAAAGGAGATAGAACTGAAGAAAGGAGCACTGAATTTTCTGAATGATATTTATGTTCCCTGAAGAGGGGAGGAGCACAAGGCCAAGATGACCTATGTTTAGTACAATACCCCAAAAGACCAAAAGGGCTTCCATTAGAATTTTATTGCATGAGCTTTTGTGGGAAAAATAAATAAATTGGTTAGTTTTTAAAAGTGCCACAGGACTCCTTGTAAGTTTTTGCAGAACTGGACTAACACAGCTACCCCTTTGGAACATGAGAGCCTTGTGCATGTCTCAGAAAAGAAACTGACCACAATAGCCAGATTGTGACTGGCCTTTACCTGGATGAGTAGTATGGGAAGGGATGAAATAAATATTCCTGCTATGTAGGGCCTGGATAAAGGCCCATATTAGAATTACAGGCTTTGTGCCAGTGGAGTGCGGCAACTGCTAGTAAGGCTACATCTACAATTAATGCCAGGACAGCTCCATTGTATTACATCAACGCAGATATTTACTACAATGACAGGAAGGCCTTCCCATCACTAGTTAATCCACCTGACTGAGAGGAGGTAGCTAGGTCAACAGATGAATTCTTCTGCTGCCTAGAGTTGTCTACCGTAGGGGTTAGGTCAGCATAGCTACGTCTCTCAGGGGTGCGGATACTTCACATCCCCAAGAGACGCATCTCTGCTGATGTAAGTCTTCTGCGTAGATCAGCCCTGAGATTCTTCCTCTTCACCCTAGTCTTACTTGGGGCAAATACAGCAGCAGTCAACCGCCAGTTATGCAAGGAACGCAAAATTCCTTGCGTAACTAGTGGTGACTTTTAAAGCCACCACTACACACTAGGGAAAAGCCAACTCCAAGTCACTTGTGGTTGGCCTTTCCCTATACCCCCTTGCCACCAGGACTCCAGGGGCCGACTTCCAGGACTGGTGTGGCGAGCTCTTACTTGCCACAAACCACTCCCGGAAGGGCAAACTGACGGCAGTGAAATTGCCGTCATCAGCGTAGACATACCCTTCCTCTCCAAGAGGGACCTTGATGAAAGGAGTGGTTGAAGTCATGGCTGCTCCCTCCTTGCATACCAGTCAGAACTGGTACCACCACAGGGTGAGCAGTTTAAATCCCTTTGGGAGACATAGTAAAGTTACACTCCTCCTCAGGGAAAGCAGGAAGCCCCTGGAGATGCTGTTGTCCGTGAGGAAGTGCAGCTCCACACTATCCACCCACCTCGTGGGGGGAAAGGGGACTGTGGCAAAAAGCCACAAAATAATTCAGTGACAAAATCATGAGCCAGCTGTATCTTTCAAAGGGCTTGTGTTTTAATGAGATTGTAAAGAGAATGAGGAGGTCAATGTCTCTGGAACGATGGGCATTTCAGAGGAAGCTGTTTATTATTAGGAATGTCCCAGGTTTGCTTATCAAGTTAATTCTGCAGGCACGACTGCATCAGAACATTGAGTTATGCAATGTAGCAAGCTGTTGCACTGTAGAAAGCATAACATATTATCCCTGAGACACATAACAAGATGTGGTCTGCTGGGTCAACCACCAACAAACCAGACTCACTTTTCAAGTGGTCTTTTTTTAACCTTGTAAGGAATTTAAATAAATAAAGTTTGTTCAAATGCATGGTGATCCAGGAATGGTAAATAATTACAACTATCCACAGCTCGAAGTGGGCAGAGGTGCTCTCGGTGTCCACACATCTCTATGGAGACACAGATACAGAAGTTCCAAAGGGGTAGCTGTGTTAGTCTAGTTTAGCAAAACAAGCAAGGAGTCCTGTGGCACTTAATGACTAACAAATTTTTTTATTGCATGAGCTTTTGTGGGATTTTCTCTCCATATCAGTTCCACTTCTTCTGTTTCTCTTTGATGTCGATGTCCTACTGACTTGCTTGAGCATAGCTGTTAACAATCAATCAACAGAGTGATTAGGAAGACTGAAGTGCTCAGCAACTGGTTTTTGAATGTTGAGATATCTGATGTCAGTTTTGTGCCCATTTATTCTTTTGGACACAGACTGTCCTGTTTGTACAATGTATAAGGTAGGGGGCATTTCTGGCACCTGATGGCATAAATCACATTGGTGGATGAGCAGGTGAATGAGCCCTTGATGGAGTAGCTGGTTTGATTAGGTCCTATAATGGTGTCTTTTGTACATATATGTGGACAAAGTTGGCAAAGTGGTTTTTTGCAGGGGTATGTGCTTGCTTTAATGCTTTTGTTGTTAGATCTGTAGCTGCTGGTGAGTATTTGTTTAAGCTTAGGAGGCTGTCTGTAGGTGAGGAGAGGTGTGTTTCCCAAGGCTTGAGAGAGCGAGGAATTATCTTCTAGAATAGGCTGTAGGCTCTTAAGGATTTGTTGTAGAGGTCTGACTTGGGGGTTGTATGTGATGACCAGCGGAGTTCTGCTGTTTTCTTTCTTGGGCTTCTGCTGATTGATTAACAACCGTGCTCAAGAAAATCAGTAGGCCATCAAGACTTCAAAGAAAAATAGCAGAACTGGAACTGATGTGCAAATTCAACTGTGTGAAAGCAGGATTAAATCATGACTATGGATTCTTCTCCCATTACAACAGGTGACTTGACCTCATCTTCCACTACGTTCTGTTTCCCAGTGTTTGAATCTTAACAACTGCTTTGATTTGCTGTTACATGTGACCTGATCCCATGACTTACACTTCTCTGCATTTATTTTCCTCCTATTCTGTAAGTTCCCCCATCCTCAAAGTGCATGACAAACTGGGATTTTCTCCCATGAAAGCTCATGCAATAAATAAATGTTAGTCTTTAAGTGCCACAGGACTTCTTGCTTGTTTTACAGATATAGAAGAATGCAACAAGTCACTCATTGCCAACTGTCACTCTGCTGGGCACAAATCTGGGCCTCAGGCAAGCAGGGGGATGTTGGACTCATGCTGAGATTCATGAGGGTCCCAGTCACTAGCGAGAGCTGTGTTCACCATGGAGACTGGGGAGCCTATCATCAATTAAAGCTATGTTCCTGCACTGATACAGGGAGAACAGTGAGACAGGGTCACCACATCCTAGCTGCTTCTTGTCTGTAGCATTGTCTCACAGTTGCTTCTCTCAGCTAACTCTGTAGATGGCTGTTTTCAGATGCTCAAGAAGGATCATACCAGGATGGAGATGAAGCAAAAAAAATGAAAGCAACCCCAACCCCCAAAAAACAAAAATTATCACTCCCTCCCACTCATCATCTCTCCACTGAACTCTGTAAAGCATCTCCACTAATTTCTATTGACCACCAATGCTAGAACAGGTGGACTTAGAACTTGGGCAATGTTTGTGCCCATCTCTCTACATGTAATGGTTCATTGATTTCAAGTGATCTGAGGAAGTGCATCAGGTAGCCGCCAGTCCACGCCTGATCTGAGTGTGTCAATCACAGCACTATCAGGAGCTTATGTTGCCTGTACTCCATAGAGCTCCATAGCAGCCAAGTGATCTAACACCACATCAGAGCAGTGATGACAGGCAAGGTCTATAATGAGCAAGGATACAGTAGGATAGACCCCTAGGGCTCAGATTATGAGACTTTATCGCAGCATCATGGCCAATATTTGCTGGTAAGCCACAGCTTGTTTAAAATACAAAGTATCTCAGTCAGCAGAGAGTAGGTTCTCCTTCACTGGCTGCTCATTGTGCATCTTCCTGTGGTGATTAGGCTGTGCTCATCTGAAGAAAGCATATGTCTCAGAAGCTGAATCTCAAGCCTTGGATTCATTGGGAGGAGGGATCATTCACTGAAATTAGAGCCTAGCCCCATTAATCATAATGAAGCCCTGCACCTAGCAATGGTTAACAATATGCAATGTGGATGAACATGCCCACAGAAAGATCTCCAGTGATTCCTTGCATCAAAAGCTCATTCCATAAGAGGTTGAGTATAGCTAAGAAATGCAGTAGCAAAAGCAAACAGTTACTAAAGAATTATTGGGCCACTACTAGGAATAAGCCAGCCTGCCCAGTACCTTACATACGGCCTTGGGGTGGTTTTTCAGAACGCTCGGACAACCTTTAAAACCGCAGAATTTTCAGCAGAGCTGGAGGCTGTGAAAATGACACTGAAGGAACAGAGAAGAAAGTCCTTAATAAAAAGGTCCTATCCTGATGTGGACAGATCTTGAAGTAAGCCCTGCAGTTGACTTCAATTACACTAGAGGAGGGAGTGTGCACTGGATTCTAAAAACAATGTTTACCCAGAGGCAATGTTGCAGGAGTGTAAGTGAGTACATCCTTTACACAGCTCTCTACTTGTCCAAGCTGAGCCTCCCTATCTACACTAATTTTAGCAGTGTGGTGCCCTGCTATTTCATGGTAACTGGAGCCTTTTCTGGCCACAGGAAAAGACTCCAGCCGCGGCGAAAGATTCTGGCAGTGTGTTAGGCAGTGGGAAAAGATTTGGGCAGTTCCCCAGCTATGAAGTCTCCCTACCATAGGGAAAGACTCTGGCAAGGGAAAAAGGCTCTGGCAAGTGGGGTTTCCCCACTGTTTCCCCCCTGCCAGAAACTTTCCTTCCCACAGTGAAAGGCTCCAGCAGTGGGAAGCTGCTGAAGCGTCTTTCTGCTGCCAGAGTCTCTCTGATGTGAACCTCCACACTGCAGTACAAATGCAGCTTGATTTTCACAGCAGCATGTAGCTGCATTTACCCTACTCAATGCCATCAGTGGTGCGTAGCGTACGTGTAGCCCAGGAGTATTTCCTAATTACAATATTCATTAGCATCTTGTTTTCAAGACCTCTAGACATGCAATCAGGGAGCAAAAAGAGCACTGACATGTACCTTACTAAACCCAGTCCCAGGTCTATTAGTCCATTGACATCAGTGGGGTCTGGATCACACCCTCGGTTACCAAACACATTTGGCAAATAGCAAACAGCTCTGTAACACTCCATATGCTGAAGTGTGTTGACAAACTTTTCATCAAATGATTCAAAATTACCTAGGATCTCCAATCATGGACCCAAACCCTGTTGTACTAGATGCTGTACAAAGAGATCAAAAAAGCAGTCCCTTCTCCAAAGAAACAGCAGATGGATACAGACAAACTGACAGCAAATACAGGGAAACAACTGAGACACTACTGGTCACAACATGATAGGAAGGGGTGTCAGCACACCAGTAACCTATTATCCTGGCAAAGCAGAGTTTCAAGAGAGGACTTTAAGGACGCCAGTAAAGTGAGCAGTGGAGTGAAAACCCATAAAATGAGAAAATGGGATAAAAGGTCCCAGTTACTTAATTTAACCAGAGTGATAGTTTGGGAGTTACCTGTCAGCAAGCCAGGGTGGGACTAAAGAAGGATCAGATGATAATTCAGACATGGGGGCCTTATAAATAGGTTGAGAGATTTCCATCAAGGAAGAGGCAGTAAGGCAGGCTAGCAAAGGAACAAACTACTAAGGACTGGCTGGAGGTCTCAGAAAGTCTTAGGCTGGGCAACAGAGTGCTTGACTTGACACTAGTGCTAAGAAAAGACAATGGAGCCCCAGGAATGGGCTGAGCAAAGGGCCCACAGGATAGGTTGAGTCTTTGAACCTTTGGACAACTTTGGGACATTTTGTTACTTTGACAGTGATCTGAACCAGCTGCTTCTCAGCCAGAAGGTTGAGTGCTGCATAAAGGCAGCTGCTAGATGGGAAGAACTTCGGCAGCACCCTATCCTGGCACGAAGGGATGCCCTTCAGGTGAGGAAGCATTACTACCAAGAGGCTTTATGAACGTTTATGTAAAGTACCTTCCAACCACAAGGGGCAGCATGGGAGAAAATATGCTGGAGCTTGTCTGAAAATATAACAAGTGGATGATGGAGGCCAGCATCAAGGGCATATGAATAGTGAATGGGAGATAAGCCATGAGAGACCTAAAAAGTGAAGACAAGTAGCCTATATTTGAAGTGAGAGAAGAGGGAACCAGTGAGGTCATGACATCATATGACAGGCTAGGAAAATGATCTTTGCAGTAGCATGGAGAGCACGGCAAGACTGCATTTGTCAAGGTCAGAAAAAAGGAACTATTAACCATTGGAACAACTTACCTAGGGCTGAATTCACCATATCTTTCAACTGAGATTGCACTTTTAACTCAGTCAGAAGTCTGGCTTGATGCAGAATTACTAGGTGAGATTCTCTGTACGCTGCGTTAGGCAGAAGGTCACACTAGATTGTCATAATGGTCCCTTCTGGGCTGAGAGTCTATGAATCAAATAGTAATGACTTTACTGTTCCTCTCCCAGGTACTAACGCCAGCCTAAATTATGAATACGGAAGAAATTTAAAAAACAGAATGTGTTTTTCCCTGTTCATACCTGTTAGTATTTCATGTTTCTCAGCTTTGACAACATGAATGGATTAGTCAGATTCACCGCTGCAGTCACCTTCACTTTTTGACTATCCTGCATTAAATCAGTGCTACCGGCTGGGGATTGGAGGTACCTCCAGGAAATAATTTGGTTTCCATTGGAATTTTCCTAGTATTTTTTTTTTTAAAACAGCAAAACTTAAATTTTGGGTCAAATATAACCTGAATGTATTCCTTTAAAGTGAGAAGCACATCCTGTATCCACATGGAAGTACAGAGGCAATTTAGGTAAGTTGAGTGGATTTTGGCCAAGATAGTAGTATTTACTGGTGCCAGAACTGATTGAATGCACTTAAAATGACAAAAAAAATTTAAAATAATAATTTTGCCTGTGTTCATGATCAACAACTATTTTCCTGCCAGGACTATTTATAGAATGGCAAATTTTAAGCAACAGTGGCAAATAATCAAATAATCACAGGTTGTGTATTTTTGCAGTGTCCCCAATGGAAATCTGATAGACTAATTTATGTGATCAGATAAGAGAAACAAAACTGTGTGTCCTGTCTGATTAATCATTGCTAACCAACACAGCTTTACTACAGTGAATTCCTTGGGTAGCGTTTACAGGCCAAGAATTCTTCAGAACAATTAGTCAGTGAACAAAAATGAATAATTACAAATTTGAGAAAACTAATCTACTTACAAACAGTAAAGAGGCTAAAGTCATTGAATGAATAAATTATTTTCATTAGAAATTATTCACTTAACTCTACTTAAAATTTAATTGTAGAAAATGGCATGGGATTAAGGACCATCAGAGGTCAATACCTGAGTTGTACCCATCTCATCTGAATTCCTCCAATATCACATGGCTGTCTAACGTCATGCCAGATCATGGAAGCAGCAGCGCTAAGACTTATTCTGAAGGCTTTCCATGCAAGTACTGACTTACAGCTTGTGAGATGTGATAGGATCATACAAGGTTGCATAACAGTTGCATATAATTCTAATCTCTGCAGTCTCTCTCTTAACCCATGGTTTCCCAACAGTCGCAAATGGGTTTCTGGTGGTTCTGATTATCGCTTTATTTCTTTATGGCTATCTGAAAGAGTACCGTGTACATAAAGTTCAGCCACAAAGGAAATGGAGCTCTCCTAGCACCTGGCCCAGGACTGTGGAACAAAGGACACAGGAACAAAGGGCCATCCTGAAACTCTTCTGTCCAGAGTGCAACTTGCTTTTTTGAAAGAAAACATAGCACATGGATTCAAACCTTCCACTGGAAGACAGACAGGAAGGAAATAACAGTGGCATGTGGGAAGATGAAGACAATCTAGATAATGATGCATTGTAGCCTAAAGTTATTTAATTGTTCCTCAATACTGAAATGAAGTTTGGCTCTGAAAAGCGATTTCATAAAAATGGTACTGTGGGACTTCATGCTATTGCCTCCCGAGGGCTGAATATCAACTAGATTCAGATTACAAGCGAAAAGATGCTTTCACAAACTCTCAGCGCTAGAAACTCAACATGGGATCTAAAGGTCAAGCTATGCCCTTAAAGTTTAGCTGTGATGACCCATAATAAAAATTGAGAAGGCCAAGCTCTGCTCCCAGTTGCACCTGTGTAATCGTTGCCTTCACTGAGGGAACACAGGTGTAACCAAGGTCAGAATTTGAAGACAAAAGGCTTTCACCAGTGTCTCGACAAATAGAACTTACTAAACAATTCTCTTAAAGATGCATGGCCCAGAAAAGAATCCAGCTGACTCTCTTAAAATATGGTCTGTTCAGGGTGTGATAGTAGACAACAATTTTTTCTGACTTTGAATACAAACAGAGAGCAGGGCGACCATGTACGAAGGTGAAGTTTTTAACATATGCACTTTCCAAAGTACAGCCATGTTCTGAAAACCCAATGGCTTGTAAAACAAGGCCAGGTGCACAATTCTGTTAATGTAAGTAATTCATGGAAGTATTTACAGAGCTGTAAGAGAGTAAATCACCAAATGACAGCAAGTGTCTTATTAAACATACCAATGTTCCTTGCATAGCCAACAGTGCTGGTTAGGTTCTGACCGTGTAAGACAGGTCACTGATATATCCCAGAATTGTTATTTTTATACCTATTTTGCATCCACAGTACCACGCACTGAGTTGGATGATCCTTCACCACTTTAGGTTGTAACGTATGGGTAGGGGCCAACTACAACCCGGGCATTTAGAGTGTTTCAGGTTCAGGACTGCAGCATCTGGAGAGCCTGCAATCTCAAATTCACATCTTGCCCAGGATGATGGTTTTTCATTTTTCAGAAGCAGACCAATTGAGAGCTCTCCAGCATTGTGTGTGGGGTTGGTGGATGGTTTTGATTTGTTTGGTTAGTTTGTTCAGAAACCACTTTTAAGTTTCCAAGTTCTTGTCTGTGCATTGCTATAGGAATTTCATACACACACTCTTCCCTGGGACAATGAGTTTACTTTAATACCCTGGGCCAAAATTTCCCTTCCATGTCATTATTGTACAGTATGCCGTGTGTGCCACTTCATCTCAGGGCTCAGCCTCATCTCTACCCTTATCTCCACCATGCTGTTTTCTTTCAAATTATTTATTAAAAAGGTATTTGCAGTCAGTCAGTTGCCCTGTCTCAGCAACCTCAAAGAAACATTGCTAATGATTAGGTAAGTGTTACCCAAGGCAAGTGTTCCAAGGCTGTCTCCTAGCTACATCTCCTCCCACAATCTACATTATTCCTACCTTATTAGAACAATTATTCGATTGTTATACCCACGTGCACAATTTGCCATCTGTTAACCATAGTAAAGTTGACACCTGGCATTTTAACGACCAGGACAAAGCAGTCTGATGCGCAATGGCAATGGAATGAACCAATGGAGAGATTAAATGTTGCTGTTTCTGTATCTAAACTGTTTTTGCAGGAAAAGATGAGATTAAATAAAAAACAGCAGCAGAGAGAACCATCCTATTGTCAACACCAGGCTTCTCTCAGAAAAGCAAAGCCTGAACTAAACTACCCAGACAGTCATTCAAATACTTAAGTGCTATTTAGAGAGAGACTCCCAAAGAGAAAATGGATGCTCCTGATCTGTGTGGGACTCAGAACCAGAACCCAGACATGGATTTTGCTGTTTACATCTATTTATTTGAATTGTTGTTCCTCTTTTAAAACAGTGACACTTACTGTTGATACAAATTCCCTCATCTTCCTCTCTGACATAGGATATTTTGCAACCTTCTTTCAGTTTGCATTCTCTCATTTCTTTTGCTGGTCATTGCCATTGACTTCATCATGAGAAAAAATGTAGATCAATACAACCCAGTCAAAGTATGGGTCAACCATAGTACACAAGTTCTAGATTTTGCTCAGCCAGCTCTTCTAAGTTCCAGGTCAACCAACTTGCAAGATCAAAAGAGCGTCCACTGGCACAAAAATCATGTTAATCACCAGTTATGGGGAAAAAGCTAATCAAATAGATTGGGAAACCCACCAATTTTTAGAAAGAAAAGGAACACAAAATGTGTCTCAATTCATATAATTCATCAGTAATTCTTTCCCAGGGGCCTGGCTGGTGCGTCTTACTGAGATGCTCAAGGTTCAGCCAATAGCTACTTTTGGAGTCAGGAAGGAATTTTCCGCCAGCTCAGACTGGCAGAGAACCTGGTGATTTCTTTCTCTGCAGCATGGGTCATGGGCCACTTCCTTGTTTAAACTAGTATAAACGGTGGCAAATCTGGAATTTCTGAAGTCTTTAAATCATAATCTGAGGACTTTAGTAACTCAGCCAGAGATTACAGCTGTATTACTGGGGTGGGTTGGTGAGGTTCCATGTCCTGTGATGTGCCGCAGGTCAGATTAGTCACCCTCAACCCACAGATCACTTGTAGCCCAATCAACATGCAGTTTTTCCCATGTGACATCCTTAGGGCCATACAGGTAGCATATATATTGTGTGGATGTGGTCCACATAACACATAGAGCTGCAGATGAAATGATATTACACAACGAGAACAGTTCCAAAGGCGTAGCTGTGTAAGTCTAGTTCAGCAAAAGAAACAAGGGGTCCTGTGGCACTTTTAAAGACTAAAATTTATTTATCGCATGAGCTTTTGTATGAGAAAATCCCCCCTTTATCAGACGCTTTGACGCTTCAAAGCATCTGACAATGTGGGATTTTCTCCCATGAAAGCTCATGTGATAAATAAATGTGTTAGTCTTTAAAAGTGTCACAGGACTCCTTGTTTGTAATGATAAAACAAGTTGAGAACCACTGGACTACATAATCATGCTAGTCTCTTCTGCCCTTAAAGTCTGCATGTCTGAGTTGAGATGTCCAGAAGCAAATAGTGTAACAGACTGGTAAGGTATCATCAGCAGTCACCAGCCGGAACAAGATTTGGTTATCAAAAATAAAGATCAAACTATGAATCTTTATTTTAAATATTTCTGCCTTTTATATATGAATGTGAAAGCTGGAAGTCCACCAAACATGCAGACAGATTTCCATCGCCTCTAAAAAACCAAGATATTAAATTAAGTTAATTTATAGCAAATGCTGAGATTTGTCACATTTGGTCATGCGTTAAGAATAATGTTAGAGCATCTACTATGGAAGGTGTGCCATCAGGCAGCAGGTTAAAGGCATGAAAGACGTCCACTGAAAGAGTTGCACCTCACTTTACTGAGAGAGGAAAATCTTATGGAACTCGGCAACATATAGTACGTGATAGAGTGGCCCAGGAAGGAGAAGAGTGGCAGACCATGGGTCAGATCCTAAGCGACATCTGATGGCATGGAAAGCATTTGATTCAGATTTCACTTTGTGTTAAGGAACATACAGCCTACAAACACAATTCTAAACAGAACAGGGGAAAAAAAGAAAAAGGGGAAAGCTGCCACACTGTAAAATCTGCCATGATAATTTATGCTGCATTAAACCCCACCTCCAGCAATGCTTTAATAGGAAGTCAACTTCTGCCTCAGAATTCACTCTAAACCCTGCTAACACATGCATTAGTGTAAAAACTGCAGAAGCAGAGACACCAAATTTGAGGTCCATATTTCAAATTAACAAATTTTGTCATTTCTAGTTGATAAATGAAGGCAAATGAGGGATGTAACGGGCACTGAATGACAGCTTTTGCATTAACAAGAGGCTCAATGAGCATTGTTTGAAATAACATTTTAGTAGGTTTCCTTAAAGTACATATTCAATATGATAGATTCTTCTTTTGATCTCAGATAAAGTTATTGAAATGAGATACATTTTGTTATAAAGGAATTTCTTGCAAGACAGAGATATAATTCATAATATTACAGTTGGGGTGTTGTATAAAAATGCTGCATAAGTTTTATTGAAATTCAACCTCTTGCTAGTATTTCGTTTTTAAGAACACAAAAGCTTGTGATTCACAACCTTTTACATAATAGACATATTAATGAGTTCCTGCATATTTTATTGCTTTTGTATTATTCTAAAAGCCCCTTATCCATTTCCCCTGATTGTCAGCAATGGTAAAGGCATAATCATTTTTTCTCTGAATTTAATTGCTAGAAGTGAGTTAAAGACTTAGCTAGGTAATTTACCCAGCTACCTGTTGTGCCCATTAAACTCAGTTCTTTTTTCCTTACTATATTGTTCCAAATTCATGTAGACTCAAAGCCCTGCACTATATTGTTTTCCTCCAAAAATCAGAGTGTAAATTCTACCTTCCAATACTTGCATGTGTTCCTAATCAAGTATATGCTTGTATATGAGGTTCTACTTATGTAACTAATAATGGAAATCCACGCCTAACTGAAATGATTCTTGCTTAGAGTTTCTTCATTAACCAGCCATTGTCCTGCTGAGACACAGGACTGTCTGATATCTGGGGTGAGATTGTGTGATGCACCTCGGAGAGGCACCACAGAGAATTCAAAACCCAGGAAGGGGTGGCAGAGCATTAGTGGCCAACATGCTCTAACATGGACATATCAAGTTTGCCACCTAAATCTGTATTTTGGTGCTGATGTAAGTGGTCAGTTTTTCAAAAGTGCAGAGCATCCACAGTTCCTGTTGAAGTCAGAAGCTGTGAAATTCCCTTTCTAATAAAAGTGTATATTGCCTTGAACTTTGAACTCTAAGTGCATGAATGACTGAGAATCAGCTGCAAACCAGGCTGCCCGTAAAAAGTCTACAAAGTTGCAGCAAACTATCAGAAAACCTGGATTGCTTTTATACCTTCCAGTGTTTTCCTGCAGGGCCTCAATCACGCATATGTGCTGCTTCTCCCTAAGGCCATTAAATTATTGTTCCTACACAAACTCACTATGTGCAACTTAAAGGAAGACTGAAGTCTCTAAAAGCAAGTTTATATAGAAGAAGGTTTGAAAATATTAAGAAATAATGTCATGTAAATGACTTCTGTTAGAACCAAGAGGCAGAAATGTTACTAGCTGAGAGTCCTCAACTCCAGGTGCACCTCTACATTTTTCATCTTGTCAGATACTGATTCTCTCTACAGCACCAAATGCATAAATCCTACAGAGAATCTGGCATGCGTTCAGGCACAATCAAGCCAGAACAGCATGGTAACAACGGGGGTCGGGGGGGGGGGGGAGCGGGGAAGAGGAGAAACATATTTCTCTGAGTCCTTTTGAAGACAATTTAATGCTGGATAGAAACATGGGGCTAGATGCCCTCAACAGTAATATAATTAATAGCCATTGCTGTAACTGTATGGAAATGTTTGTCTATGGAAGGTTGCAAAAATGGCACTTTTTGCATCTGTTTACAGTTCAAAAACAGAACAAGATGAGTTGTGATTGGAAGTAATCTAATGCACCAGCTACCACAGGATCCAAAACACAACGCATTAAATAAGTCTCCAGGTCTGTATATGAAGAGCAAGCCTCTTTTACAAAAGGGCTGAAATAATGTGTGGAGGGGCCAGCTCTCACAGTGATTAGTTACCTGAACTCCACCCTCTCTATCTGACTTTCAGACATTTGTATTGTTCCCTGACCACAGGGTATGAGTGTTTGGGTTTCCCCCTGCATCTGGACCTTTGCTCTTAAGTAGGACGTGGTAAGGTGACGACCCAGGCCTTCCCATTCCACTGAGTTTCAGCGTAGGGACCTCTGGGAAGTAAAAGCACCAGATTACTTCTTGCTGAGAGTCCAAGTCTGCTGCCCAAGATTACTTCCTACCAATGTGCTCCTTCAGTTTGTGACCCCTATAATCCAAACAGCTTCACAAAAAGTCCAAATGAGCAGAACCCTGCTAGTTCTCCAAGTGGGTGCTGGTTGGAAAAGGCATTGCCCAGGGGTCTTACCCACTCTGTGGTCCCCTCTCAGGCTGGCTTCCCAGAGAAAGATTCTTCCCACCCGCAGCCTACCAACCGCTCTTTGTATGGACTTCTGGGCTGCTTTTAACTCGGTCCTCTGGTTGGAGCATGCTCAGTAGGCCCAGAGTGGTGGGGCCCAGTGGAGGCAGGATTTTTCTACCTCATCACAATGACTAACAGGTGGTGGTCTAATTTTAACCCCTCTCTGCAAATTTATTGTTCATAAAAAGTTCTAGATAGGTAGCCCTAAAGGCTGAAATTTCCATGCATGGTCAAAAAAGAGATGCAGCAAAGGCAGCAGCCTTGAAAGCTTTCCCATTACAATGCCAATATCTCAACTCAGACTTGGAAGGAGAGTCCTTGTGTGTGGAAAATTACTGCAGCACACAGGGCCCATTTGGTGCTTTGTCTCTGTGCTGAGATGGTCTTTACTGAGCTGCAAGTAAACAGAGTGTTGGGTAGGTGTTTGTGAAAACATGTCCACTTAAAACTGAGCTGGAACCAGCACGCTTATTTCACACTGGTCACAAAAGTGTAGTCAGATGGTTTCAACTTGTGAGCAGTTGCAACTGTAGATGGATTTGTATGTGAACGGCAATGTGCTTTAGGAAGTGTGTGAGAAAGTGTTTCTTCCCAAAGCACTCGGGGGGGGGGGCGGTGAATTCATTGTCATTCCCACAGCTTCCAGTATGCTCGTGAGCAAAAACTTTCATGGTGATGACAGGAAAACTCAGTTAAACTGAAATTGTGTCCTGATTTTCCCAGGTCCTTAGCACCTGCAGGTTTGGACAGTTTATTCTGCCAATAAGTTACCCGAAATACTGATTAGTTAGCAAAACTGGGAGTAATTCATAACACCCTGAAATTCAGAAGCAATACACACGCTTTAAAAGATGGTTCTGTGAAACCTGTGACAACTTTACAACCTAGAATCAGTTACATTCCTAGCATCTGTAATCTCTGTACATCAGTGTCACACTTTACCTGATTCAACAACAAAGGTTCATTTTCATAATGTGAAATTCTACAGAGTGATTTCATACAATATCTTATTACATTTGGTAACTTATTAACCACTGTGCATCATTTTCTTCTATGATGTGCTGAAAGAAAAAAACTACAGTGGGTGAATCTGTGCCAGGCCCTAGGGAGCTGCAGTCTATGTATTTAGCACAAAGCCAGAAAGTCAAAGAGTTTCCTACTGACCTCTTGTGAGGACTTTGAGGATATCTATCTTCATCTTACCTCAGGGACACCTTTTTCTACTCTGTTCCATTGAAGATGCTACTCAAAAATCAGAGGAAAACTGATCTTGACTAACTAACTTGAACTCCCAATGGAAGCAAGAACTGAGTGGATCCTTTCTGTGGGGAGGTTGGGCACAGACATGGTCAATACCGTGACAGAAGCCAAAAGGTAAAAAGGAGAAGAAAAGTGCAAAGTATATGATAACCATCCAAGCCACCCAAATGTATGAGCTTTGTCCATCACTAATTCTAACTTGTGCAATGCCTGAACTCATGCTTCTAAGTCTACATAAACTCTTAAAATGGATGCGGTCTGTGGCTCATCCACTCAAGCATGAGCTTCAGGCACTTGAAATGGACTCATCATTTTGAAAAAGTAAAGCATGCCTCATTAGCAATGGTTTTTTCTTTTAAATGAAAAGAATGGCTAGTGAGGTACCATTCTGTGTCTGTAACTAGTTACACTTGGGACTTATAGAGACCTTTCTATTAGGTTTTTAATTTGTTTTCTCTAATGAATATACATTTAACCACTGCATTTATAATTAGTATTTTTGTCACTTAATGTTTACCGGTTCTGCAGTCAATTATTGGACTAAAATTGGAATGAAAAACATTTATTATTCTCAATATATTATTAGTTTATTATGGCTCATTGCTTTAAAATACTTAGCTTAATCCTTTGGAAGTCCTTAAACACAAATATGGCAGCTATTAGCAACTTCTTCAGTCAGGCATAAAATTGTACCCACAGGCCTCATAAACAATGGAGTGCTTTGGAAAGATTAAATCAGTGTATACAGCTGTGAAAGAGGCCATTAGGAAATGCATTATCATTCTGTTTTAGTGTTATTTTGTTTGCCACTCTGGTCTTGTCATATCTGCCAACTACCTATGTTCTCTCCATAAATAAAAGATGTCACCTCACCTTGTCCAGTGGAAATCATCCACCAAGAACACTTCATTCAAGGTACAATTACATCGCTCAGCCTTCCCCCCCAAGTGCTAATTTCTATTATTTGTACTTCAAATAACAGAAGCGTGATGATCTTGCATAAGGTTGAATGCACAAGAGGACCTTCATGACTCTCCTTCCCTGAAACCAGGGAAAAACCCAAACCAGATTTTCTATTGTAAGGATTATCATTTATTTCAGCTCAAAGATTGAAAGAATTGTCTGCACTGTAGCACACTGTACACAGTGGATCTGAGCAATGGTATGTGGGTGCCATGCATGCCAAGAGTTTGCAAAATGTAGCTTCTAGCTGTGCAGGCCAGTAAACGACACACTTCATGAAAAACTGATTGCATATCCTATTGAGTGTAGGAATAGAATACAGAGTGACCTAGACAAATTGGAGGATTGGGCCAAAAGAAATCTGATGAGGTTCAATGAGGAGAAGTGCAGAGTCCTGCACTTAGGACAGAAGAATCTCATGCACTGTTAGATTGAGTCCCGAGTACCTAGCAAAAGTTCTGAAGAAAAGGACCTGGGAGTTACAGTGGACAAGAAACTGGATATGAGTCAGCAGTGTGCCCTTGTTCCTCAGAAAGCTAATGGCATATTGGGCTACATTATGGGAGCACAGCCAGAAGACTGAAGGAAGTAATTATTCTTCTCTATTCAGCATTGGTGAGGCCTCATTTGTACTACTGTGTCCAGAGGTGGGGCCCCCACTAAGGCAAGGACAAATTGAAAAGAGTCAGTGGAGAGCAACAAAAATGATCAGGAGGCTAGATCACATGATTTATGAGGAGAAGCTGAGGGAATTAGGTTTGCTTAGTCTGCAGAAGAGAAGAATGAGGGGAGATCTGACAGCAGCCTTCAGCTACCTGAGCAGAGTTCCAGGGAGGATGATGCTAGGCTGGTCTCACTTGTGGTAGACGACAGAACAGGGAACAATGATCTCAAATTGCTGTGGGAGAGGTCTAGGTTGGATATTAGGAAAAATCTCTCTCATTAAGGCGGTGGTGAAGCACTGGAATGGGTTATCTAGGGAGGCAGTAGAACCTCCATCCTCAGGGTTTTTGATGCCCAGCTTGACCAACCCTTGGCTGGGATGATTTAGTTTGGGTTGGTGCTACTTTGAACAGCACGATCAACTAGATCAGTGGTTGTCAAACTTTTTCCCTTGGGACCCAGTTGAAAAAAAAAATCATGTATCCCTGCAACCCAACAATTACATCTTTGAGCAATACATTCCAGTCTCTTGGCAGTGGCAGCAAGGGGTGCCACAACCCAGTGCCTCAGGGTCTGCAACCCAGTACTGGGTCCCAACCCCAAGTTTGATAACCACTGGACTAGATGCTCTCCTGAGCTCCCTTCCAATTCTAATAGTCTACGAATGGCAAAAATCATACGTCCTAGTACTGTACTCATTTGCTCTAGCTCAATATTCCTCATACCATGGCCTGAACACTCGCCTGTCCAGCAGTGTCCTGCAGTGCAATTCTGGTGCAAAAAATGCAATTAGTAAAGCAAATCAAAGCCAAACAATTGAACAGCTGATCAGCCCAGCTCTCCCAGTTTTCCTCTCGTCACTCCTCAGAAACTTATGTTCTAATGAAGGAACCATTACATAAAGAGGGAAGAGAAAGCAGAAAGCTAGTTAAAATATCCAGAGCCACTTGAAATGAACAGAGGTCATCTCTGTTCAAATCCTCTCTAGATATGGCCCAAAGCAGAACAGCACAGAATTACTACCACCCACCCCTAGCCCTAACGATCATAGAAAATTTGAATTTGCCAGTCAAAATTTCAAAACTGAAAACTTTTGGCTGAAAAGTGAATATTTAAATATGGAGATATCACCACAGTACCTCATGGGAATTGTAGTTCTCCCCCTCTATGGGCTCGTGTCCCTGGATGGACTACATTTCCCATAATGCACCATGGACATCATAAATCAAAGAAGCCGATGATGGCAAAAGCAGAAACCAGACAAGCTGAAGGCCAGCAAACACACTGGATTGTAACTCAGTGGCATGATGGCTCTCCACACTTTTGTTTTTGTCTTTCTTCTTCCCGCTGACTCCTTTCATAAGTTCCCTCTGATGTGCTCTAGTACATATGGCATTTACTCCTCCCTGCTCTGATCAGTCGGTATTAGATTCAACACCCAGCCTTCCGTAACAATTAACAGTATCTCATACAGAAACAGCTAGCTGGCTGTAGCCAGCCAGCTCTTTTTTCAATTATGCACCTTGTCAGCTGCTGAGGAAATTCAAAACAGAAATATTTTAAATATGCATTGTACACGATCCATCCTTCCTGCTAAAAATAGTTTTTGCATATTAAAATATCATCAACTACTTCATCACTTTTATAATGCATATGCATGGTACATTTCCATGTTTCCTCTTACTACAGAACAGGCTGCAGAAAGTTAAATTTGTGATTTCACATCAAATGCCAAATAGCTCCCAAAGCCCAACATTTATCCTCAGATACTTTAGGGGTCAGGGGAATGTTCAGACTCAAATTCTGACCCAAAGCCACCCATAAAATTGTAGGTGTCCTGGATGGATCTAACACCCCAAAGAAGCCTGTTTTCCGGATTCAGTCAGATTCTGCTCAACATGGTGGAGAACTCATGAAATCAGCTGCTCTTTGAGGTTCCCACAATTTTGGGCTAAAATCTCCATCTATCTTTTGTCTTTCCTATTGTACCTAAACAATGAACAGATTGGTAGAGCTGCATGGCAGCCCAATATGATTTTGCTGACCTTAGACCTAATTTTACACTTTAGCCTTTATTCAGCTTCATACCTCCATTCTGAACATGAGACAAAAAGAAAAAGCGTTTTGGGAATTCCTGTGATGAGATTGTTGTAGCTCAAAAGTATGTAGGTGGCTGCAAGAAATGGAAGCAAATCATCCGGCCTTCTTAGTAACTCAGCTGGAATATTCACAGGGCACTACTGATGGAGTGTGTCATGATGGGACAGCTTTCCCTACACTCATGTATAGTGAAGGCAAGATAAAAAAGGGTAAAATGTTTTCCCTGGATGTAAAGAATAACCCACTCAGTTCACTGTAATTAGTCCAGGTTTGCACCAGGAGAATTAAGAGCAAAATCTCAAGAGATAAGTTATGGTGGATAAACAGCACTAAATAAAACACCGACCCCTCCATTTCTTAAGACATTATTACATGTAGATGGTTCACGGAGCTCTGATTTCTCTAGATGAATCAGTATTGTCAAAGAGAGATACCACGTATGTGATGGGAAAACTAAACTCCCACTCTGCACCGAGTCAGTTCATTTAGTGTGATTTAAATGGACTTGGCAATGGTAATGTTCGTGCAGACAGCCTTATTATTCCCCACTAACAACTAGCGTCTGTTTGCTGAGAAACACAGTACTTAAGTCAGCCACTTTTCACAGGACAGTAAGATTTGGAAATGCAAGTATTGGGGTTATGAGCCTGTGAACAGTTAGGGAACTAACATCTCTACAGAAGATGTCAAACTTACAAGAACTCATATGGCTCTTCCTTGTGAAAACTAGTCACCTGTATCTGATGCTGAGAATGAGAAGAGCTGAGCTGAAACTCAATGAAGCTGCTGCTGAGAACTCAACAATTGACTGTTGGGTACAATATATTCTGCAGCTTGCAGACACATTCGCACACTGCAATATTCCTTCCACTTCTGAGGCCAGGTCTACACTTACTATGGTTTTCAGTGGCAGATGAAAGGAGATACGCAAGCTACTTCAAATAACTTGCGTATCTCCCTTCGACCTTCTAACTCCTAATCTCCTCAGAGTCTCTACTGTGCTGAGCGGATGGGAAACAGCCTGCTGTTGACTCAGTGCTACTCTTCCTGAAGGGGATGAACTTAGTGGGTCTTCACTGATTGCTCAATTGATCTGGAAAGATCAAACTGATGTGGCGAATTTGCCTCCATCAGTGAAGACCTGTCCTGAAGCACTGATTGGGGTTCCCAGAGAAATCAGAGACACTATAATCACATATGGGTAACTGTGGTGTCCTCATTTTGGAAGCTCTAGGTGGTGTGTTCATTTATTTTAGAAAGCCCATGCAGTAGCCCTTGTTCTGAAACTTACATGCATTCAGCATCCCTCTTTATACTAAATGCTGTACACTCCTAGGGTATATCTACACCAGAGCCTCAGGTCGACTTAATTTGCCTTAAGTCAACCTAAGTAACTCCATGGCCAAGTTTAGAATTTAGAACAAAACCTGCCCTAACAGTCGATTTAAGCTTTGAAGTCGGCTTTACAGGGCAGGAATGGTCGAGGCCCTGGCCCAGGGCCCAGTCAGGCTCCAGGGCCTGATCCAGCCCCAGCCACCACCAGCAAGCTGAAACTGATCAAGAGTAGCGTCCAAAATTGACCACGCTGGGTCATGGCATTGCCTGTTTGGCGGGGGGAGGACCCCACCAAGGTGAAGTTTGCTCTGAGCTGCCTGCCAGTGGTGGCAAGCGGCTTGGGGCTGGATCAGGCTTTGAGTCACTTGCAGCAAGCAACTCGGGGCCGGATCCAGCTCTGTGCCACTTGCTGGCAGCGGTAGGGGCCAACTCCAAGCCTCCTGCTACTTGCTGCAAGTGGCTCAGGGCCAGATCAGGCTCCCAGCCCCCTGTTGCTGGTGGCAGGAGCCAGCTCCCAGCCCCTTGCTGCATGCTGCAAGGGCAGGGGCTGGATCCAGCTCCACATTGCTTGCCAGCAGCAGCTGGATCAGATCCAGCCCCCCCGAGCCCTATTGGGCCCCCACAGCCAGTCAGGACCTGGGGAGGGGCAGGGCCCAAGCTCCACATGCAGTGTGTCTACTAGTCTTGTCATACCCTTAAGTCCACTTAACAAGGTCAACTTTAAGTTCACCTAAAGTAAACTGTAGACACCCCTCGAGTAAATGAGAGGGCAGGTTCTTATGCCAGTCTGCACGATAGACAGGAGCATGTGTGTGGGGCGAGGAAGCTCTATTCTGACTACATTAAAAAAAACACTGATTCATGACTGCAACACTTTAAAAATGTGCCTGGATGCCTTTAGGACAATTTTTTCTTTTATTTTATGGTGACCCATACATATATGGCACATGATTCACACAGTAATATTGGGGTAACTTTAATAAAAGAAGGGGCTTAGGGACAGTGTCAGTGTCGGTTTTAAAAGACAGTGTTAGAAGGAAAAGCGATGGCTGAAATAGAGATGGACATGTTTTTATTAAATTAAATGCAATGAAACCATGAATATGTTTGGATCCAACATTCCTCTGGTGTGTTAGAAACTTAAACACACTTCAGCAGAACTGTAGTGCGTGAGAATTGTATGCGAAACTGACTGAACTATGCAGGGGACTGAAAGACAGACAGGAAATAGCGGAGATGGAAAAAATTAAAATAAACTTTTAAAATTCTTCTGCCATTATAATGTAAGATAGTACCAGTCACAAACATGAGGGCATGCTCTATATATGAATAGGTGCCTCTTCTTCCACAGTGTGGTGCTTTATAATATTATATAATTTATGGGTTTGGGGTTAGGTTCAGGATTTCCCCAGTTCCCCACAGGAGAACACAATAAGGTAAAGAGTTTCTACCATCCCTCCCCAACCCTTCACCCCAACAAATCTCATATACACTGGCTTTCCAGACCAGAAAGTGGGGAAAAGACCAAGTTGTCACAGCAGGCAACACACAATAAGAATTACGCCTACCCCAGGTGTTCAAGACATGGGGAAGGGTGAAGTGTGGCACTGAAGAAAAGATAGCACCCTGTTTTGGGGAGCTGAGCAGGACAGTGAAGAAACGTTACATGAGAGCAATGATGCCATTCATGATATTTTTCACCATACTGACCACATTACAGGGACCTTTCTCCCCACAAGACAGACAGTGCTGTCCCTGTGGGGGGCAGGGCCCAGGGCCAATCTGCCTCTGGTCCCTGTAATGTGGTCAGTATGGTGGAAAATATCTTGGGGATAATTAGTGATATTTGGACAGGCCCAGTAAGAGGAAAAATCATATGTAGAATTCCAGCTCCATCAACAGGTGCTAGGTTAGAAACAATGACCACTAATATACAAGTGCAAAGAGTAGGGTTATGTGGAACAAACCATGTGCTGAAGATAAAGAACATGATAACAGTCAGTCAGTCGTGCATGAGAAGTCAGGACTAAAACCATGGACCTTCAGTCTCCAAAGTAGAAGAATCTTGCCTAAGAGTGAAAGAACAATCCCTGAAAATGTTACACTAGGCCGCTTATTCCATCTGCAGGCCAATTACTAGGGTATGTCTCTACAGGTACGTCCACACTATAAACTGAGGCCTGTTGGACATGGGCTTGTGGATTTGGTGTGTCCAAGCCTGTACTTCACTATCTATGCTGCATTGTAAACATGGGTTTATATCTGCTGGACCTGGGTTTCATAGTCATGCTAACACAGCCATACTGCACTAGCCAGATCTTCTGACTTGGGTTGGGAGCTTGCCTTGTATCCACACTATAAAATGACAGGGCTTGGACATGAGCCACAGCAGGACTTGAGGCAATCCCTTAGCTGGGTCCTAGTTACTGGGGTCATTAAGTGCTTGCTGACTTGAGTCAGCCTGATTTGTGCGAGGGAGGAAAGGGGGCTTAGGGTCAAAGTGCAAAGAAAATGTACCCTGGAGATCTGTTAACACTAGAAAAATTAGAGCAGCACCATTGTAGACACTTACTACAGTGACAGAAGGGGTTCTTCCATCACTGTAGCAAATCCATCCAACTAGTAGCGGCTATGCCGGGACTTAGGTCAACTTATTTGCATCATGCAGAATGGTTTTACAGACCTGAGTGATGTAATTAAGCTGACCTAACTATATAGCGTAGTCCAGCCCTAAATGTGTAGGAAGGACATCCACTTTCACTGTGTGTTAGAGAATTAAAGCAGCCCAGGGTAAGTAGAGATGGAGGGAGTGGGAAGTTTGGCTCCAGGCTGGCTTTTTCAGTGCAGCCTAAGAGAGCTAAGCACCCAACATTCACTGACTTTCACTGGGAGTTGGGTGCCCGTTCCCACAGGTCCATTCAAGAAACCCAGCCTCAATGTTCTCTGAAGCTCTCTGCCTACATCAAATCCCTTGTCCACTGCCTACAGTAATGCCTCGATTAGAAGGACAGATAGAATGAAACACTGACAATGGTGTATTTCTCTTGCTAACAAGAGCAGACACAGAAGATTTGAAGGCAGTAGCTATCCGGGTTTCAGGAGCATGAGCAAACTGTGATGAGGAAAATCTCTGCAGTATGCAGTGAAGTCAGATTGCTCCTGGCACTTAATGAGACTCAGCTCCTGACTGCTTCTTTATTTCCAAATACTGAACACATGCTGTTGTCTGCCTTTGATCCTGCAGAAAGGTTTACTATAGTCTAAAGCAGACATCTCAAACTCAAAACAACATGAGGGCCGCTTGAGGACTAGCACAGGGCCACACCACTGAAATCTTTTCATACAACGATATTGCAAATATTGGTAATGATAGTGTTGTTGCGGGCCACAGGAAATAGCTTTAGGGGCTGCATGCGGCCCACAGGCCGTGTGTCTGAGACCCCTGGTCTAAAGACAGGAAATCAAGATACTTATGTATGTAATCCACAGCCAAGTAAAAAGTATAAGATTAGCCAAACGTGACTCACATTCCGCACTGAGTTGCTTATGGTAGGGGGAACACATTACTGTCTAATTACACCACCCTTATTAAAAAGGCAGCATTTGCTAACATTTACAACATACTGGCCTCATATTACCAATTCATCAAATACTAGATCTGTGGTGAACTTTTGGCAAATATTGACTTTCCATTGGCTTTTGCTGACCATTTTAGATTTCCTTAATTCATTTCATCCTTTCAATTAACTGTTACAATTCATTCATGTTGAAGATACACACAGTGTGTATAAGATGAAAACTAACAGCTTGAAACACTGCTGGTAACGTTCCTTATCTATATAGTGATATTATGTAACTTCCCACTGTATATAAAACTTACACTTTAACTGATGGGAAAATGAAACTATCCAATCCCTTGTTTTTTGCTTAAAACTACCGGCTGTACAAACACAACAAGATCAAAGATGTATCATCTACTTCTGTTTTAGTTCTTTACTTTTGCACCAAATGCTAGAAATTCTAGAGAATGCTTCTGTGATTATATGAGCTACGCATGGTGCCATAATTTTTTTTTAATAAACCCCAGCTCTTCCAATTAGCTTGACAGGATGCTTTAGAACTTGATTAATAATACTGGAAGATAATGGTACAAGTGTCCAGAGGCTTTATAGTACATACAAATATTGAACACAGAACTGTAAACACAACCTATAATATTCAGCAGAGTGGCAACTCTAAAGCTGTCATTTTGCCGGACATCTAAAAACAAACAAACAATCCATACGCCAAGACAAAACAGACACATTCCATCTGGTACTTTAGTCTATCACTGTCCTCTTGATACTGAGGGAGAGCCAGATACAAAGGAGGCTAGACTATCTCACTGAAAAGGTTGTTCCATCGTTTAGTATCAAAATTAGAGATTACAAAAAAAGAAAAAAACACTACAAGGAATCCAGTGGCACTTAAAGACTAACATATTTATTTGTTGCCTGAGGTTTCCTGGGAGAAACTCCCACTTCATCAGATGCTTCACGATAGAGAACTACAGGTGAATGGGAGGTAAATAAATGCAGGGGAGTGTAAGTCACAAGATCAAGTCAAACTGCTACAGCAAATCAATGCAGTTATTTATATTCAAACAGTGAAGAACAGGAGAGGGGGTGAAGGGAAAAGAAAAGCAAAAATTACTTGTTGTAATGAGAAAAGAAATCATAGCCACTGTCAACTTAGGGTTAAATAGGGACTGTGGTTTCTTTTCTCATTACAACAGATAATTTTGCTTTCCCTTTTCCCTCATCTCCCCCAATATACTGCTCTCCTCTGTTTGACTCTAAACTACATTGATTTGCTGTAACAGTCTGACCTGACCCTCTGATTTACATTTCCATGCATTTATTTTCCTCCTATTCATCTGTAGTTCTCCATCTTCAAGAGTCTGACAAACTAGGATTTTAGCCCACGAAAACTCATGAGATAAATGAATCTGTTAGTCTTTAAGCGCCACTAGATTCCTGGTTTGTTTCTCTGAACTAGACTGACACAGCTAACCCTTTGAAAATTAGAGATGTGCTTGAACTAAAACTCCATATCTGAACACAATGTGCCCTACCTTTCTGCTGGAATAACTCCATTTACTTCAGTGGAGTTACTCCAGCAGAGCATTTGCTCCAAAATCTCCATCAGACTTTCAGAAAAGATGGTGCATCTTTTCTTTATAATGGGCTAGCTAGACCAAAACACTTGGCCTGAAAACTGCAGATCTTTGAGGTCTTCAAAGCCAGAGTCTGGATGAGAATTTTTCACCTTGACCCATTTCTAGTCTCAATTTTTTAAAAAAAGGCTGAGAGAAGCTAAATATCACTAAATTGATTTTAAAACAAAACTATTTATCAAACAGCTACACAATGATCTTTATGCTTTCTTGCAAGATGTACAGAAAAATGACCTTACTCTGGTATTTCCACTGTTCACAATACACGCAAAATACTAACCATCAGCTCAAGTTGGCAAGATATGACAGGTTGCTTACAGTTTGTCACTATGGTTCTTTGCTATTTGACAAAGCCTTTGGAGCAGCAGTCACTCCACTGTTTTTTTCCTGCAGAGCCAAGATATCTTCATTGTATTCCTTTCTTCTGCAGAGCAATCCAAATGCTTAAACATGAAAAAGGGAGAGTCTAGATTAGAAAGCTCGCTCAAGGGAGGCTCTTCCTGTCTTGGCTAGGTAGCTACCCCACTTCTGTTTCAATAAAGATTCTTAGGATTAACACTGATCAAGTAGATTGAATACAGTAACCAATGCACATGATTCAACAAATACCCTCTACCACATAACTGCTTTCTGGCTTCAGTCACACACGTAATTCTGATCGTGTAGCACAGTTGTAGTCCCATAAACAAAGTGATAAAACACTTACAATTAGAAGGCCAATTTTAATCCCAAAATGCACAAATATTGCACATTCACAAAAGAAAATATTTTCTTGTTGAAATTCTGCAATCTAATTATTATTATAAATAACTTGCAAAATTAGACTGAGAATAGAATTTTCAAAAACAAAGTAACTTTGACACTCAGGAACCCTAGTCTCACTGAGGATCTTCACCCTAGGTATTTGCACAACTTTAAAAAATAAACTATTTTTACTTTCAATATAGGTCTTCCTTTTTGCCATCACTGTCTCAAGCCAAGTGGTATAGGAATTCCAAAGGAGCTGCACTTGAACTAGTGTAGAGAGATATGTTGAATTACGCTGGGTGGAAATTTGAAGTTACTTGCTAAGGAAAAAAAGAACTTGGTGTTGCATAAAATCTCCACAAAGTTTACAGCATTCATAAATTCCAAAGGGCTAGCCATATTAGTCTAGTCCAGAAAACAAACAAGGAATCTAGCAGCACTTTTAAAGACTAACAAATTTATTTATTACATGAGCTTTCCTGGAAGAGAATCCCACTTCATCAGACGCTTGAAGGTGTCCAATAGCATTTGTAAATTTCATGATCAATTGAAAGGTAGTTACAGGCACCAGAAGTGAAGCATCTTTTGTAAGACCCATGCTCTGGATCCAAAAGTTATATATTCTGTACTTTGGCTTGTGGGTTACTGCAAAATTTACAAACTCTACTGAAGGAAAGATATGCTGTAAGAGTATTACCAGGTCTGTGGAGATTCCTGCCAAGCCTATACAAATCAAAGCATCAAAGGAAAACTGAAGAATTGGAATTCATATGCAGATTTAAACCATTGCCTTAGGATTAAATAAGGATCCCAAGGTTTTTTCTTATTACAACAGTTGATTTGACCTGACATCTCTCTGTATGATGTTCCCCACTGTTTGAATCTAACCAACTGCTTCAACTTGCTGTAACAGTCTGAGCTGATCCCATCACTTCCACTCTCCTGCATTTATTTTACTCCCATTCTATAAATTCCCCATCTTCAAGCATCTGACAAAGTGGAATATTCTCCCACGAAAGCTCACGCAATAAACAAATTTGTTAATTGTTAAGTGCCACAGGGCTCCTTGCTTGTAATCCTGCAATAGTTTTAAAGATACCCCTATCTTTGCTTCTACTGCATTTATACAGAGAATCCAAAGAGAAAATAAAAGTTTCTCTGCTAAACCCAATTTTAGCCTACTCTGCTCTGCAATATGCACGATTCAAATTTGCCTCTGACCTCCCAGTTTGTCAGAATTTCTCTCAGGTCAAATTTCTATGCAGAAAATAAATTGAAAAACCTGAGGTTGCTCTGGCATGATAGTCTTCAGATATGGAAATTAAGATACACCATGAAGCTTTGTGCTGAGCTAGTGCTGCTATGAGCAGAACGCTGATTACTGCCCAGTGGGGCTCCCCTCACAATTCTGCCATCTGCAGGCTGGGAGGAGGCAGGCACAAATTCCAAGTATCTATTTCCTGTGCTCCTGGACCAGAAGATGGGGAGAGAAAAATTCCAGGGCTCTTCTTACCCATATGGGGTGTGGATTTTGAAGAGCTTGGAGGGTCTCCACCTTCTACTTGTCCCCTGGAATGGCACTGGAGAGGCTGTGTTTATTTATTTTAAACTCGCACTCAGGCAGCTATTCATTCTATACACAGGAAAAAAAACAGAGTGAGCACTGGCCATAACATGCATCAAATTCAAACCCGTTTTAACTGGAACACTCATAGGAGACTTCGGAGTGATGCTATTTCCCTACCATATTACAACTTTCTATTCCCAGCTGTTCTGGCAATAGATGGTTAAATAAGCTGCTGTTAGATTTTATTTCTCTATGTATTTATTTTTAATAGTGAGAAAAGTATATCTTGTAGAAAGATCATCTTCCTTCTATTCAAAAGAGATTGAACTGAGTTTATTAAAAAAAAAAAAAATTCTTTTTCCTAAATACTTTTAGGCAGATCCCAAATCTGGAAAATTTCAACTTCAAAGGCAAAAGCTTAAGAAAAAAGATATTGAGATAAGAATGGAAACCATTACATAAATGGTAACTTTGCAAGTTGCTGTTACACCTGCTACTATATACACATATATTTATTAACTGCTATCTGACTTGTGCACAACAGGGGCCTAAATGTTTTTTCACATCCCCACAGGAAGAGGAACAAAGCTCTCTTCCACCTCCCCCACAGAGTAAAGGCACTTACTTAAGAAGAATCAAATCGAGGTGGTTCATTTCCTAGAGCACACAGCTGGGGCCATTTCACAATTCAGTTCTTAAGAGAAAGCTAATGAAGGAATTACCACTTATGTCCCAAAAGACAGAATGTACCTACTGTAATTGCAAAAGGCCATATCCTCACTGATGACAATACATGGTGGGTAATGCTCTCATGAAGTGAGATGAATTGAACTCTCAGTTGGTAACAGGCCCATAACCAGGATCATTAATCACACAGTCAGTTCCCAGCGTATCCATTGGCAGTAATGGACTTCACACTGGAAAAATCCAACTCCTACTGCCAAGAGGTTAAAGGGAGAGAACATTCTTTTTTTCTGAAAATAAGGTCTTCCCCTATGGATTTCCAACAGAGCTGCAGCCTCAGAAAGACACGTTATAATTGACTGTTTTTACTTCGCTTTAGAATCATGTAACTGTCCTCTCTTGTTTCCCACCTTTCCACTTAGAGGCCTGAATAAGACTGCACAAATTGACACAACCTGCTGGCCATTGTGTCTTTTTTCCTTAGAATTTAGAGATATGCTGAACCCAAATGACCAGGAGAAATAAATGAGCAAAAATATAAAACACTTGGAGACGATGGAGGCTAATACCTGGATCACTGTGTCTTAATTTTTTAACATTAAGTTTTTTGGCACGAACAATTGTACACAGCAATATTCAGCTTGAGCACAGCTCTATCTATCAGTAGCTCTACGTATGACCATACCATTAACATCAAGACAGCCCAGTGTTTAGATAAGATGAGCTCATGGATGAAGTATCCAAACCACAACACGAGCAGCCTATGGATGAAGATGAACCCAATCAAAATGGAGGATACGCTGATGGGCAGACGAAAGAACTTTAAAAAAAAAATGTATCCTCCTTTGTTTGCTGGTTCCCTTACTAAGCCTCACCAATTTTCATTCCAAGTGTAAGATGCCCATCTTCAATGGGCCTTCTTTGATACACATAGCAGAATGAGCAATCAAAAACAAAATAATACACTGCACACACAACTGTTATGTTGGGGAGAGGATGTGAGAGAGAACAAGACACATATAACAAAAGCTAGTCACATTGCTTAATGCACTACTGGAAAATGCTCAGATACTGCACTACTAAGGGCAGAATAAGAACCTCTGTAGAAGAAAACAGTTCACATGTTCAGGTTTAGAAGAATAATGACCTACTAATTGGATGTATTAAGGAAAAGAATGTAGTTTTCTTTTCAAAAAAAAGTGGTAGCTTGTTATTGCTGTATTTAAACTCTAGAAAATGCCAAGCTAAATTCATTTATTTAATAAATCATATTTTAATCTAGCAAATGCTTGATTGTCTTGGAATTCAGAATTAGCTAGATGCATTTCATCTGGCTCATTCATCTGGCATTGTATTACAAACTACATAATTGTTTTAAATTACTAATATGGAGTTTCAGAGTTACAAAATTATTTAATTTAATATAAAAATTTGTCACTTTTGTGAAGTGCATAATCTTAGAGAACACAGCTGGTGGTGAACTGAAGGTTGCAAAGAAAAACATTCATGTCATTCCAATGTACAAAATAAATAAGATCTGAAGCAAGCTAACTGCATTCCCTCGGATTACCCTTTTGCACTTTAGCGTCATTCTCAATTTAAGTTTTTTTCATGAAATCAAGTTGCCAGGAATAGGCAGAATCATTCTAACTCACTGAGTCTAACATGACATGACTAACACAACCAGACATGATGTGTCATAGCAATGAATGACTCATCAGACTGGGAAATTCAAGAAGATGCAGTTTGCCAACATCCAATAGATGACCTTTACACTCCCCTCGAGATACTGTGCATACACATCTCAAACACATTTTCCTTCTATTAAAACAAACAAACAAAAAATACGCCTTCAACAACTTGCCAAAGGAAGAAAAATAGGGGGAAAGAGAGAGATGGTATTCAGTAAGCTTTGGCATTTCTTCACGAGTCACAAAAAGCATGGCTAAGTGAAATCCCAACCTTCTAGCATATTTCACCAGAAATTCCAGAGTTCTAATCCTTATTCTAGCATGGATTTTTTGAAGACCTTGGAGGAATGACTTACCCCTTGTTGCCTCACTTCCTCCCACTGTATAACAAGGACTATGACACTTCTGGGGTTAAAGTAAGATGGAACGCACCGGAACGCTATTCCAGGGCCCACCATATTTAGGGGCCCAGCGTTCTGGGGCCCCTAAAAATAGAAGTACAAGGTGGAACGCAGCGTTCCTGTGCGCTCCGCCTACTGTCCCTGCAGCAGTTTTGAAAGCTCCCAGCCTGGGGGAAGCTCCCTGCCAGCTGGAGTATCTTATGGCTGGCAGGGAGCTTCCCCCAGGCTGGGAGCTTTCAAAACTCCCACCCTGAGCATGTTTAGAGCATGCTGCGGGAACCCATGGTGTGGCTGCTCTGCTCCTTGCCACTCCGCTCTGGCAGTGAGGTAAGGGGACCCGGGGGCAGGCCTGGGCTGGATCTGTAGAAGCAGAGAAGGAGCAGCAGCTGGGCCTTTCCTAGCCACCCGGGGCCGGGGCCACGGCCAGGGCCGGGATGGTGGACTCGCTCTTGCCAGGCTAGCCCCAATTGGGGTCCCCAAGCTCCTCGTGGCCACAAAGGGGCATTGTCCCCTACATGTATGGCCCTAACCCCCCTGCTCCAAACCTTACCTGCCCCAGCCTCCCACCTCTTGCTTCCACCTACTCTTCTCAGCCCCCCTCTCCTGCCCCTTCCCCCTTCACCGCACCTACCTCCTCCCCCCCATCCTCCCACCAACCACCTACCCCCCTCTGCCCCATCTCCTGCCCATGCCCCCCTTCACCACCCTCACACCTCCTGCCTTGCCCTTCACAGCCCCCATTCTCCTGCTCCGGCCCCTAGCCACCTCTTCAACACCTCCACCTCCTGCCCTGCTCCATTCCTCCTCATCCCTCCCCTCCATCCTGTGCCTTCATCCTACCTGGGCTTGGGCCCAGACAATACGGGAAGGGAGCTCGCCAAATTACACTTTAACCACTGAACCCTTATCTACCTTGCATGGCTGCTGCAAGGAAATTAGTTAATGTCTGCAAAGCGTTTTCACTTTGATGTAATGTACTAAGCAGTTCTATTACTAATTTGTTTGCCTTTACTTTAATTTTTATTTAACCAGTCAACTTATTGCCTTAGCATTACTAAATCTGCAGGAGAAACATAAAGCTTCTTCTAATACTAATAAGAGGGAAAACTATCAAAGGTAGCCTTGAAGCATAGGGAAGAAACAGGACAGAGAGAAGGAGAGCTTCTCTTTATCAGGTGTATTAAAACATTTCTTATTGGATCCTTGCAGTGATTAAAGGCCAGATCTGGCAAGTAGGGTGATTCCTGCATGAAGACAAATTGAAATCAACGGTGGTCCATGCAGGTGGTCCATACCCACATATAATAACTTGCAGCATTGGAGCCCAGTTATTTATAGCGTTCTTAGTTGTTATACTATACATCTGAAATTTTTCTTTAACTATTTAGAGTTTGAAAACGTCAATAAGGAAATAATATGGGGAAAAGTAATAGTTAAAGATGGTAAACAATTATAATCATGAGAAATATCCCATTTTAAACCAGACGATCTGATTTAAATATCCTGATTTAAGGGTAGCTTACTATATGTGGGAATGATCAAAGTGTTTCTTTTATAATTACGTGCATTTTCAACCAACTGATCCAATCCAAATTTGAGCCAGAGTGCAGAAATCTCAAGAAAAATTCTGCCATACAAAAATCCACTATTTTTCTCTGTTATACAAGCTACAAACAGTATACATTACTCTCACTGTGAGAAAGGTAGCTAGGAGAAGAAACCAGACAGTTTGGAAGTCGTATCTAAAGAGATGAGAGAAGATTGTTAAAAGAAAGAAGGGAAATGAAGAGAGATCTGAATGCCAGAATGAATAGAGAATTTGTGCATGTCAGTGGAAACAAAGAGGAACATAAGATCAGGGGAAGCAATGTCGAGCCCATCAAGAAAAGCAAGGAAGAAAACCAAAGCTTAAAAATACCAAGAAGAAAGATGAAAGAAGGGCAGTGACAGATCTGTGTTGGATAAAAATAGAAATGAAAGAAATAATGGAGCAAAAACTACTGGGAAACATGAAGGATTTTTCTACTAAGTTGTACTAAAGCATTTGACTTTCCCACCACCCAGTGCCTGATGTCCGGGAAACCATGAGGCCCCTCCCATTACAGGGAAAGGAAACACTGGAGGGAGGCAGGAAGTTAGGAAGCCCAAGGATGTGATACAATTACCATTTGATTGTTTGGAGCCAGTTTAGGAAGAGCTCAAAGAGCTTTTGGAATCAATGATGAGAATGGGGAGGTCCCACTCAGAGAGAAGGCTACAGCACCAAGTGTGCTAGGTCCAAAACAGGCCATAGACCTGGGAAGTGAAATTTCTAAAAGGGAGCCAGCTTGGTGACGGGCTCACCTTCCTAGCACTGCCTGGGAGGAGGAACCCCGCGACTGGCAGCTCTTTCCACTTGACAGCCTCCTGGAGAGCTCTACTGTTGCAGTGGGTAGGCAGAGCCCTCTCCCCTGCTCCTCTCAGGAGCCAACACCATTTTCATAGGCAGAGAGGGGAGAAGATGACACAGAAAGAGTACAACAGCTCTGGAAAGCCCTCTTCCCACCTCCTCATACCTTCGTGGGATGTCCGCTTTGGTCCTCCCTGCAATGCCCAACCTAGGCTGGGGAGAGGGGACTCTGCTGCAGTATGCCCCCAGTCTGGGAAAGAGGCACAGAGTCCAGGAGCTTCAGGAAGGGCAAAGATGAGGCTGATGGAACAAAACTGATGTGGGGGGCTGGGAAGGCAGAACAGAGTCCAGTGACTCAGCTTGCCCATTGACCCAGGAAAGAACTGGCGAGGAATGGACGTATTCTCACCACTCCTCCTTCTCACTTACTGCCCTGATGTAAGAGCTAGGCGTTGGACTGTGCCTTCTGCATTCTCTCTATCTCATGGAGGGATGTTCTGTGAACCTATGCACACCAGCATTAAGGCCAAGATAAGGCAGCAATACAGAACAAAACAGCCACATCACACCAGAGAACCCAACCCCAAAGCTTGTCGTACAGATTCAGAGTCAGAGCTGTTAGTATCGTTATGTGGTCATCACTGCTCTGTCAATCTACTTTTTTCTGTCACTGGATCCTCAGCTCGTGTAAACTGTCATGGCTCCCCAGATACCATCAGGGCAATGACAACACACCCAAAGTTGAAGACCTGGCCCAAAATATCCATTCAATCTCTGCCTAGAAAGATTCCTGTTCCTCTGAAGCATCAAAAACTTAACCCCACTCTCTCTGACATACTAGCAACATTTTTTAATGCATAGAATGGAAGCCAACGAGACGGGTTGGGTTTATATGGGCACACATGGCACTCTGTTCACTTCTCCCTTATCAAAATGGCCTATAGAATGTAACAAGGATGAAGTCAATAGATTTCTATAGCAATTGTTCTAAAAACATACACAAATTTACAGACAAGATCTCCTTTCTAGATTTTTTTTCAGTAGAGTTCTACACTAGTTACATATTTTTGCGGAGTGGTTCAAAATGCTACTGGGGAGACCCTGAAGACTGCATAAAGATGAGTTCTCAGAGCTTTAACACTCCCATCCATGGGTTGTAGAGAATGGGCTGGGTTGTGAAGGCAGGTGATGCTTCTAAACCCCAAGGAATCCACGGAGGATAAAGAAGAGCTAATCTGTCAGGTGACCTCTTGCTGGTGTTGCCCAGCTTCTGCCTTCCTCAGTGGCAGTACAGTTCCACTAGGAACTAGCGCAAACAGAGTGATGGCTATCTGCAGGCACAAAGCCAGACTTAGAGATGCTGCTGCTAGAAGGCAGGATTAATGTATAAATCAAATGGGTGGATACTCCTTGGCTCAGTCCTTATTGCCCAACACACAGCACTATGTCAGGTAAAGGGTGGGGGCTCTGAGGACCTTGCAGGAATGGGGAAGCATGAAATGGAGATGCTGTTTCCACAGTTCTCTGCTCCTTGACTCTCCTGCTTTTTCTGCCTCTGTCCATGAAAATGGAGTGGAACATTTGGCCAATTATTACTAGTGGATTGGACAGGGCTAGCGTGAAGGAATCTGATTATACCCTTTACAGCCATTATTTTCATGATTCTACGGCATCATATATTTCTACTCACTCCCTGCCCTTACATTTCTTTTTTTTTTCTTTTTTTATTTTTAATGTGCCATTCTTATTTCCTTTGAACAGGTTGTAATTTCTGGGCTTATCTGTACTAATTTAGTAAAAACATAAGGAGAAGGGAATTCTGAAGCATTATCTATACGGATGTGTGCATATGAAAAAAATCAGATTCTAATCTGTCCCTCAGCTATTTGATTTTTTTGAAGATGGAAGGAGAAGCATTTGAAGAGAGGGCGCTTTTCAATAAATCATAATTAATTACACATTCACAGTAAAGGCATCAGATAAGTTTGGGCATATAATTAGGCAACTAATTATATTAATTCTGGCATGGGATACTTAAATGGACACACGCCCCCAGATACGCCCGGTTGTTTAGCTTTTTGATCTAGGTACACAGCTGGATTTTTGGTATTGTTTTTTTCCCTAAAAGCACCAACTGTTGAAATTTTTAAAGCAACTGCAATGGCATGCCTAATTAATCATGTAATCGCCACTGTTACAGGGACACCTTTTTGAAAATTTAGCCATCACAATGCTTTAATTACATGAAAATAGCAAGGAAGAATTCAAAAGTACAAAGGCTCTCAACCGTGTGTCTTTTTGCAGGGTTTTATCTTGCAAGGTACTGAGTGTCGCTTGCTCCCATTACAGTCAAAGTGTACCCACCAAATATCAGGAGATGGTGAGCATCTTGTAGGAACAGTCTCCTTAAAACTCAGAGGAAATTCAAATAACTTTTTCTAAGTAAAGAATATTTAAGCACAGTCTATTGTCTAGTGGAGATTAATGCAAGTAAGGGTTGGCTACACAGGAACATTTTTCTAGTTATGCTAACATTACCTGTCCATGTGGAGAGTCTGAACAATCTCGTTCCATTGCTTTTTTCTGCTTAGTTCCAACCCTTCCCAAGCAACATAAGCTAATGAAAAGAAAAGTCCTCTTTTATCAGAATAAGAGTGTTCCTCGGGGGAATTATACCCTGCAAACAAGGCCTATGTGTACTATATTTAGTATTCTATATCTAGCATACTATATCTTATTGCACCTAAATAACTTCAACTACTTTTACACATGGAGATGAACAGGTAGATCCAAATCTTCTCCCAAACGAGAAAGTTTTGAAGGTTTAAAAAAAAAAAAAAAAGCCAAAGTTAATCTTATTTTTCCCTCATTTTTTAATTTGCATAAAACTTCAGCTAGGGCTGGGAGCAGATGTGCAGAAACAGAACAAGAATGATTCTCCTTGTGGTACTTCCAGCCCAGTGTTACAGACTCAAAATTTTCAAGTTTTGGGGGAAGAGGGTTGTTTTTGTGTTTGGTGGGGTGGTAGTGTGGGGTGTCTTGTTTGTTTGTTGGGTTTTTTTTGGTGATTATTCAAATGGAGCCAGAAAACATTGGGATGGTTTTCTAACCACTAGGTTTATTCTTATTATAATACCATTAGGGCCAATTTTATGTTCAGTTATTAAAGTGACTTTTCCAGATCAAGTCTTTCAAAATGAAGTGCAATTTTCAATGTCATCTAGTGGAAAGAGCACTGGATGAAGAGCTGGATTCTAGCTTCAGTGTGGTCATTGGCTAGCTGGGTGATTTAGGGCAAGTCATTTCAGATCCCACATCTTTTAAATAGTGCGTAATGATGTCCTGATGTCCTTTGAGACCTACTTATAAAAATGCTAAGTAACAGGTAGGTAATGTTATATTGCACATTCTAAGCAGTTGCACGGGATATTGTTAAAAGTGCATGAATCCAGTCAAACATATCAACAGTGGCATGCAAAATCTCACATAGGTCATCCTGACAAAGTGAAGGCTGGGATTTCCTTAGAAATCAGACACCATATACGGTAGTAACAAGCACACTACACAGGCCCGTGTTTTCTTGTCTTGTTATGGAGGAATCTACTAATCTATTCCCAAAGCGCTATTGACGCTGAATTCAGTGGAGCTGTGTAGATGTAGAGATGACAGAGTTATTGGCTAAAGCACCAAAGAGCAGAAACACGGCCTAATATTTAGAACTGTTTGTAAGTCACCTGCATTTGTACCCATCACTGCTCTCTTTCACAGACGTTACAATTGTTTAGTCTTAGCAATGCATATGATAAATAAACTAGCTTGAAATCTTTTAAAAATATTAAAGGTTTTACAGTTAGTTGTGAGATAGTCTTGATTAATCCTTTGCATATAGCAAGAGTTAATATGCAAAGGTATCAACGTTCAGGGCTTTGAAAGTTCTGAAAGTCTTCTTGGTTAAAGGTAAAAAACTTTTTATAATGTATCTTGTGACATGCAGCCCTGAAAGACGTATCAATGCCACAGTACACAGGATAGTTTGTTACAAATTTTTAAAGGGTCTGGTGTCTCTCTGAAGTCCATGTTTCTGTTTTGGACTGGTAAGCAGGAACGTAGGGAGGAAAAAGCTCTGGAATACATCTTTTGAATGTCAACTTGGGTGTAGTTTAAAACAATGTCTATACGATTTCCCCTCCCAAGAGCTTTCTGCTTCTTCATTGCATAAAAACACCCAACAAACCAAAACCACATCAAGCTTCCAGGGTCTCCTACATGATATTCAGTAGACTAGAAACTCTCACATTAAACATAAAATGATGATAAATGAAAAACTTGACCTTTGGACCACAAAATCTCTTTGTATCATACACACGTAGTACAAGAGACCAACTATGTATTACGTAAACCTTGTGTCATCGCAGCAAGAAGGCTGCTTACAAGAGGACCGACCTTTCTGAATTGAATAGTGCCTTATTAAAATTACACAACTTATGCATGAGTTGTGTGGACAGAGAACAAAGAAATGATGAAAGAGGCACTCAAATTATGTAGATGTGTTTAGTTCAGGATAGGAGAGGAAGGAATGTTTGCAGGAAACCCACTGTAAATCTTATTGTCCCCAACTTCTCAAGCACCATTTGCCCCATTTTGTGAAAGTGTGCAGATGTTTTCTTGCTAATTATTTAAGCATTCAGAAAAGAAAAGCACTTGAATCAGATTAAGGAGCTGGTCTGGTTTAATAAGTATTGAATCAATGGGCATCAGCATCTTGCCCCCGTTACATTCACCCTACAATCCCTCTGAAACCTGAGGGCAGAATCTAGTACCAAGCATGAATAATTAGGAAAAAGCGTTAGTGGTACAGTATTTCTTAATGATCCATCCATGTGCTGCCCCCAGTCAGTGAGATCTGCCTGACACAGTATAGGAAATCGGAAATCTTCGTGACATAGTGTAAGAAGCCAGTCCCTAGTGTCAAAAAGGTTGAGAAACACTGGACTAAGAGACATAAGTTGGAAAGCAGATTGTAGATGGCAGAAACAGCCTAGAAAGGTTAGGCCCCTCAGAAAATGTGATCAGATGAAATCCAATATTTAAGGGGAATGTAATGGGACAGCTCCTTAGGGGGTACAAAAAGAGATGGATGGTTTTGGGAGACAGTCCACTAGAGAGAATAATTCCCATTGAAGGCATCAGAGGCCCAAACTCTGAGTCACACCAGAGCAAATCCTGATTCCACAGTAGCACCCACACACATACACACACAAAGAGGTGGAATCTAATTAGGACCAGAAAGTCTTCTGGTTTCTTTCGATATCTCTGCTGTGCTTTTATGTTTGACAGCTGATACAATGGTCAATGTGATTAAAATGGCTTAAACTAAAAGAAAAATAAATTTTAAAAAACCCTCCTGGAAGAATCCACCAGAGCCAGTTGGTTGGCAAGAGAGAGGAGCAGGATAACTGGATTAAAACACGACTGGCAGCCAACTAGAACTGAAGGAAAGAATGCTCACAGGGACTGAAGTGTTTGCGCCAGGCTCCAACTGACCACCTTGGTTGTGACAGACAACTCTGACAGCCCTTCTTGCTCTCAGAAACAGATCAACTACCACCATTTCTCAGGCTCCCATACAGATGGTATAGTTCGGCACAAATAAAGCTTGAGCGAGGAAGGGGAGACAATACAATTCAATTACCTCCATCTCTTCAAATGTTTGATGGGGGAGACTACTCAGGAAGCCATCCAGATTTCAAGAGGCGGCTAATCACCCTTTTTTTTTTTTTTTTTTTTTTTTTTAATTCTGGCAAAGAGGGGCTAAATTAAAGAATGACAATTTGCAAAGCAGGAACGTATTCTCTCCTAAATCAGGTCTGGAATAGCCATGAGATAAACTAATAATGCAGGCTGCAAGCCTGTGAGGCAAAGCTGTGCAAAAATGTTTAATATGGTCAAATCCTTTAATCCTCATATCTGCTGATACAGAAAACAGAATACTTCTGCAATTTATTACCAAAAACATTATTTGTAAAGTTCATAAATGTAGCCAGAAAATCTTACACAGCAAAGACTGTGGAGACCTTTGTGTCCTTAGCTGGACTATTTTCATTCTAATTTATTTAGACACAAAGCACTGAATCCACATAAACAGCTCTATATTTCTTTAAAGAAAAAGAAAGCATTATTTCATCAATTACTCTAGGTCTTTTTACCTTCCTCTTTGAGATCCTATAAAGCTCAGTAACTTGAATTGACCTGGAAAGCTTAGAAATTAATCAGACATGCAATGAAAAAAAGAGCCTTCTCTTTCCCATAATACAGGAAAATTAAATATCATTAACCTGCTCCAGGCTAGTACGGTGAAAATTGATCAATCCCTCCCTTTTCACACTGTCCCATATCACAAGAGCAATGAAGTCAGTTGATAAAAGCTAGTAAATTTTGAACAAATAAAAGGAAATACTTCTACCCCGTGAGCCTATAGAATTTTCTGTTACCAAAGGCCATCGAGTCAAATGCCGCAGCTGGATTTATAAAGGCTGGATGATATTTTGACCAACAGTATCTGCCAAGAGAGGTGAATGGGGAGATAACACTGTGTAGAGATGGGAGTGGAATAAAGTAATGGGGATTAAACTTCATGCTTCAAGGCACAAAACAACAGGAGTCAGGAAGGCTTTCCTCACACTGCATTGCACACATTAGCTATATTTGTTGTTGTTTGCAGCCGGAGGTATGTCTTCTTCTGCAGCACAGGGACTGGCCACAGCAGGATCGTGGATGTACTGTATAATATGTACTAGCTGCCTAGCAATTTGCATCTTCAAAATACTGTTCAGATATTAAATAAGGAATCCACATAGTTCCCAGATAAAGCCAGGTGGCATCATTTTCCACATTTTACAAATGAAAAAAAATGTAGCACAATATAGTGATCCAGGACAAGACAATGAGTTAGAGTGAGAATTGTATTTTACTGAATTCCTGGCTCACAATCCCAGTCCAAATCCACTAAACCATACCGCCTCTCATGGACAAACGGTCTGATCCAGCATGGCAAATCCAAGACGCTAGTGAAAAGATGCTGCTGTGATTCATTCCCACAGCTTGTGGGTGCAGATGGCAAAAGATGGAATGATTACCAGTAAAAAGCTAGTACTTCATAACAACCATCACAAAATATTATTCCCAACTCTCCATGATTTAGATTTTAAACTCTTTCAGGCAGAGAACTCATCTTTTCGCTGTGCTGGGTTCAGCACCTAACACAGCAGGTCTTGTTCCATAACTAGTGCTCCTTAGTTCTACAGAAATACAAAAAAAAACCAATTCCCGATGTATCTTGTTTTATTTGCACCTGATCTCTCGGATTCTAAACTGAGATTTTTGGAAATGCCACGTGAGTCAAGAACACAAGTGTCCTTGAAAATCAACAGGATTTGTGCTCTTAAGTCACTTCCATTTCACTGAAAACCCACCCTAAACTCTAGGGGACAAAGATTATCCGTACCTTTCTACAACACTTTCTACAATGCCAAACACATTACCGGTGCTAAAACATAATTATTAACAGCAACAACTACAGTTCGAGATATGATGTTGGTGAGGTAATATCTTTTATTGGACAAACTTCTGTTGGGATAGAGACAAGCTTTCCAGTTTGCACAGAGCTCTTCTAGAGGTCTGAGAAAATAGAGGGTGGAATAGATTGGTTAGCATAAGTAGTTAATACATATTTCAACAGACTATTCCAGTTGACGTGGCTTGTTTACACCTCTCCAGTCACAGGTCAGGGGAAGGGGAGAAAAGGTGAAAGAGAGCAGCTGGGGGTTGTTAATGGGTTACAGATTTTGGAAATCGGTCATAAATCCAGAGTCTCTAATTCAGGCCACGCTTCCCTCCTTTCCCGTACTCTCCCATCCCCCCATCACTGGAGGAATGGTAACAGCCACTTCACCTTGAATGGTCCCTTGAAATAAGTTATAAATACTTACGCTAAACAATCTGCACCATCTTGTATTAGCTGTAACACTCTGAATAGGTTTCTCAGACCTAAAGAACGACTCAGCCAAGGCTACAAAAGCGCTGCATAAAACTACCATGAAAGTTGAGTCTTTGAGAATCTTTGCCCTCTTCTTCCCTTCCCATTACTATTAAAATGAACTGAGTCCATTTATCACAGACATCCTCAGTCATGTTCAAAGGTGATCAAACAAAATCCTAACTTCAAGAAAATAACTCTAATTTTCTATATATACCTATGCTAAATCAGAAATGCCTGGCTCATTAAGAAGCAAGTCATGGACACTTGTCCCAAGCCCAGAGATGAGGTGTTAACATTCAGGGCGAAGTATATAATTTGCACATATCTAGTGGGCAGCCAAGTGACTAATGCATAATTGACCAATTGATTTTGATGAATTAGTACACTATGTAACTTCAGCAAGGATGGTAGACATTTTATTATCCAATCTACAGAAATAAGAAACATGAAGAGCAAATAAAAAATTGTAATTATTCACACTTGGATTTGAGAAAGACAAAAATTCCATTTCTTTCTCAAACACTTTTAAGATAATGGTGGCAGTGGCAGATAAGGGGTCGCAGGGCTCCTGGCCCCCCCACTGGAGGGCCTCCCACCCCACCAGCAGACCAGTGCTGGGGACATGGCTGGGGCCACAGGCCAGCCACAGCCTCGCCAGCTGGCCCTGAGGGAAGGCATGGTCGACTGCCGCGTGTGATCAGTGTAACTGGAAGCAAGTTGCTGATGCCCATTGATTCAATTTTGATCTGGGGGCAGATCAGCCAGTCCAGGGGCAGGGTGGAAGATCAGAGAGGCCAGCCCACCCTGCTCCTTTTCTCAGTGCCGTGCTGCTGGCAGGGCAGAGGGGGTCCCCGGGGCCTGGGACCCATGGGCCCATTCAGTAAGCCACCCCTGAATGGTAGCTGCTGTTTTTCACTCAAGACATGGCTACCCTCCTACGCAATGCCTTCACCGTGTGTATACTTTACAAGGGCCTGATGCTTTACTCAAACTTTACTCTTAGAGGTAGTCCCATGAACTCAGTAAGGGTTTCTCTATGTGATAGAGGCAGAAGCCGCCCTTTCTGGTGCCAAGTAAAAATTCTATATACATAAAATATCTACATATCAATAGTGAAGAAATTATTACGAAAAAAATATGGCTGTTTTGTTCACACATTGTCTATAGCAGTGGTTTTCTACCAGTGTGCCCTTGCACACTGGTGTGCCATGAGATCTGTCCAAGTGTGCCATGAAATTTTGTACAAAGGGAATGAAAATCAATGTAAAACAAACATTGTTTCATCTTAAACAATATTGTGTCCAACCAAAATTACAACTCGTAAAACTTGTGAAAATGGATCATCAGATTAAAAGTGAAGTACCAATCTTTCGATTCTAAACCATGAACAAACACAGGTGGCCAAAGGACAAAACTGAGATGACATTTTTTTTTCTGGTGGATTTGAAACGTTAATGCATTTGACCCTTCTTTAGCCTGTTGTGTGCAATATGCTGCAAACTTCTCTATTAGGATCATAACCGTAGTAAAAGTAAGTAAATGAGACATTCATGAGCAATTAATTCAACTGAAAAAAGTGTACGTGCCATGGAATTGTTTGTCTCACTGAAGTGTGCCATATTACTGAAAAGGCTGGGAACCACTGGTTCAGCGTATTGTTAAATTTTAAAGTCGTGGGGTTCAAAAGAAATTATCTAAAATAAAAAGACAATTGTATTCTCTTTTAATGAACAAACTGCTTCATTTTACAACAGGAAAGAGCAAAACTGAAGCACAAGAGAGGTCCTCTCTTGGGGAGGAACACAGGTGTGTCTGTCTTTGCTTCTTATAGAATGTTGTTATATATGTGGACAAGAAAATCAAATACTTTGCTTATCTTACATTTAAATCACTTATTGTCTATTGAATACCTTATTATGCCTCTATTAAGCTTTTTTCATGGGCAATATTTAAATCTTTATTATGCTGTTATCATGAGCAATGTTGAAGCAGCATGAGGTTAAAACTAATTCACAATGCCTTCTCCACTGGCATATGAATGCACTTCTTTGTACATTAGGATGGGGAAAGATTATGGTGGGTGACTAACTCTAAGTCTGATTTAACATTTGCCATCAGACAGAAATGTACATTCACAAATACACTAAGACTAGTAAATTAGCCCTGTTTTCTATTCCCAAGGCCCACTGTCTGTAAAGAAAACTATTTATATTTGCCATCAGATTGATACCCAGACTAGTAGTAAACAAACCATGACACTCTACATTGTATTTCCCAGAGCACTTTCCATATGGGAAGTCATTAGTTTTGGCCTTTTGGGGACAGATTTATCAAAAGAGACATTTTACTCCAAGCCCTAGTTTTACTATTAGACCTACATGTAGATCTTTATGAACCAGCAAGATTTTTGACCAGCTACCAAACTTAAAGGAATGTTTATCTCTACTGACTGTGAGCAACATTTCAAGCAGACTTGGCAATCACTGTCTCCTATTGTGAAAGACAACATGGTCAAGAAAGAAAATTACTCTCCCGTCTATACGATAATAGTGATTTCCAACTAAGACAGATAGCTTAACAATTGTGTGCACATATTTCAAAAACTGCCCTTTGATATCCTATCAGTTATTCAATAGGGAGATTTGAATTGAATCAAATGGAGCCATGGAGAAGCTGCATGCAATAAAAAATGTAATTATTTTCTTATTCCAAGGCTGCCTGCAGGTGACCGCAGTAATAAAAGCCCTGTAAGGAATCTGACTGACATGCATGGAATAGACAGACTTCCAGCCAGTTCTGATCCCTGCAAGGAGGTGCCTGCTTAGAAGTGATGACATTCTACATTAACAGAGGCTCAGAGTTGAAGAAAGAAAAAAGTGATTCAAATTTACCTCTTTATATACTTCTTTTTATTTATTTTCTAATAAAATGCCTCAGTGTCAAAATTAAGGATACCCATCTAGCTCCAGAAAGAGACTAACATCCATGCTGAATCAATTCAATCATAAACCTCAAAACTAAACAAATCCCAAACTCTTTATTTGCCTAATTCATGCTTGTTTCAACGTAAGAAAGTCCATTGTCCACTCAGCAGGCGCACTGAATTCAGATACCAACGAGCATTAAACACACAGACCAGAAGGAGAACCTCTTGTTAAGCTATTGATTTTAATGTGGGTTGTTTTGCACTCTACAACCTAGCCGTGACAGGAATGTAGACAGTTGCTAATGCAGTGAAATGTCCAGGGTTCAGCCTCAGGAGAAGAAAAAGATGTAAAGGAGGATTCACAGGTAACCCTATAGTAGATCACGCTGAACTATATACCTGGGACAGCGTAAGAATTTGGGTGAGCAGAAAGAGGGACAGAATTGCAACCAATGAATCTACAATTACAAGTATCTAGGAGCTATAAAATGCCATATTGGTGATAGAAAGGGGCCACAGAGGGGCTTACTCCTTCACCTCCATGTATATTTTAGGCAACTGAAAACCAGGATTTGGGAAGAAATGTCTCTCTCTCTTAACTACAGCATAATTTATCACAAATGCTACATTAACTAGTGAACAAACCGGTGTTACATTCAGCCTTAAGTTCTTTTTCTTAGCATGTGAGCACTGTACACTCATTGAAGTCATGCTGCATTATGGGTAGCTTTGTGAAGCAAGTTTAATTTATCTGACTTTTACAATTGTTGACATGCTGCTCAACTGACACCACTGCTGGCACTCACTGATTTACAGATATCTAAAAAGGTTTAAGTATAAAGCGGACTGAATAAAGCAATTCTAAAAATCCTAGTTATATCACCTAAAATCTAAGGTGCTAAACAAAATATTAGAATTCAGAATTTTAAAATTACAGCTTGAAAAAACACCAGAGAAAATTCATTCAAGTCAAATCATGACTTGGACTGTACCTTGCATGGGTGAATAAGAGCCCCTATTATATCTCTGTGCAATCACCCAGGCCCTGGATCCAAACAGGGTACCCCACAATCAGGGTGGAGAGATGACAGGGCCAAATTGCCAGCTCTGCTCAAGAGGCAAAATGTGCAAGCCATCTGTTCCTTCCCTCACTCATCATGCCCTTCAGTACCTGGGTGAAATTTAATGACCTGGGACACACAGGAGGCCAGGCTAGGTGACATTATGGTCACTTCTGGCCTTACACTCTATAAATCACTGAAATCTATGACTGTGTGCTGATGCAGAAATACAAGAGAGTTAATTAGAAACTACAGTTCCATGATCTAAAAACAGAGCCATTGTGTGTGAAGCTAAGAGAGACATTCACTGGGTAAAGCATGAACAGAGGGCCTGAGCTTGGTAAATCAGTAGGAGTTGTAAGTGCTGGATATCACCAAGGATCAGGGCCATGAACAGGAAAGATGTAGTGTTTATGCTTTGGTAAAGGAATGGTGTAGATTCTGAGAACTGGAATATAGACAAGCTGATCCACAATTTGATAGGTTGCTCCTGTTGTTAGCCTGCTACGTTCTCTCTCTTCTCAGTTAGCTTGAGCCCCGCATTTGATGTTTAAATCTCTCTCCCAAATGCCTTTACAGACCTTGGAACAGATACACAGGAATACAGAAATCAAACCAAAATAAAATGAGGCACCACACTGAACAACAGCTTTTCATTATACCATTATAAATGAGAGGGAAGCACACTTTGAGCTAATTGTACAGCATTTCTGCAGTGCAGCTATTTTAAACAATTCAAGAGTTTGGGATAGGCTTAATTCACTTTACTTTGCATCAGGACTCAATGCAAAGGATGATTCTGATGGACGGTTTTACGAGGATAAATTAACTGACTTACTCCAAAATTCCAGCTTGGCTGGGACAGGGTAAGGTTTTAAAATGGAGGTCTTGGCTCTTCCTGCTGGAGTGGTAAGCAAATTTGCTCCTCATTATCTGCAGCCCTGTCCCATAGGGGTCGTGATGAATCCTCAATCAGTGACATTTTCTAAATCAAGATCAGAAAAAAATCTGCTCCAGGAATTATTTTGGGGACATTCTGTAGCCTGTGATACAGAAGAGTGGACTAGATGATAACAGTGGTCCCTTCTGGCCTGGCTAACTGACATATCTCAAAGTATAACTCTAAATGGGGAATGAAGTGTATGTGTTTCAACTGTGGTCCCACAGGGGTCACTTCTTGACCCATTGTACTGAACATTTTTATTACTGACATGAAAGAAAACAAAATCATCACTGATTATCATAACAGAAAAATTGGAGAAGTGGTAGGTAAAGATGAGACAGGTCACTACTACAGAGCGATACAAGCAAACAATATGCATATCAACACAGCTAAAGGTATACATAGGAACAAAGAAGATAGGCCATACTTCTCAAATGGGGGCTGTATCCTGGGATGCACTGACTTTGAAAAAAATCTGGGGATTGTGACAGATCATCAGCTGCAGATCAGCCCACAGTGTACCACTGCGGCCAAAAAGGTTAATGCAGCCTTTGTGTGCATAAATGGGGAAGATCAAAGAGTAGAAGAAAGGTAATTTTACCCCCATCTTTGGCACTGTTGTGACCCCAACTGAAATATCCCATCCAGGTCTGGCGTTTTCAGCTCAAGAATCATTTTCATAAATCAAAGATGATTCAAAGAAGAGCTACAAGAATTGAAGAGTTAGAAAATGTGTCTTAGAGTGTAGATTGGTTGCATGGGGTCTACTTAGCTTAACAAAGAGAAGGCTGAGGGGTGACATGGTCACAGTTCATAAATATCTACATAGGGAACAAATATTTGATGATGTGGTCTAGAGTCTAGGGGACAAATGGGTAAAAGCTGAAGCTATACAAATTCAGACTGCAAATAAGGCATACGCATGTGGTGAGAGCACCGCAGGAACAACGCACCAAGGATTTTGATCGATTCTCCATTACTGGCCATTTTTAAATTAGGACTGGATATTTTTATAAAAGATATGCTCTAAGCATTATTTTGGGGAAGTTTTCTGGCCTGTGTTATATAGAAGGGCATACTAGGTGATCACAGCAGTCCCTTCTGGCCTTGGAATTGATGCATCTGAGCAGTATTAAAACACCAGTTTGAGATCAGAATTAGGTCCAAAGTCAGTGACTGACAAAAAGAAGGATAAGCAGTCATCATTTTGAAGTTAGTTAATTGTTTCTGATAACCACTTTCTCATACAAGACATTCAGTTCAGTGAATCTGGTGCAATCCTGAGTTTGTCATTTTTAAGACTGTCAGATTATTTGATACTATAAAGCAGATGAGAACAAGTTTCATGAACTAAAATAAGTGTACAGTTTAAAAAGTAAATTATCTCACAGATTTGTGTATGAGGTTATTAAGTGAAAGAAAAAATTATGTCAAGGTTGAGGGAATTAAAATTAGAATTTTAACCAGAACAGCATATTTGCAGCTGATTTCCTGATGAATATTTTATTTTTAATAACCTTCCTATCACATTCACTAAAAAGCCTTTCGAAGGACAGATCAGTAAGCAAATCTGGAAAAAATATCAGTGTTCTGAAAAATGAAAAACAAAATACCCTTCAGAGCTCAAACTCCCTCATGAATAATGGTCAAAAAGAACAAAGATGATCTAGTATAAAAAAGAAAAAACATAGGATGACTAAATAAGTGATAAGTACAACTTGTGCATCTTCTCTACATAATTCTGGCTGCTTAAAATTGTCATGCCATATGCAGATTTTCCTAATTGTACATTTCTTACTGAATGCATAGAAGTTCAGCCTTGGACACAAACTCAAACTGAAACCTTCCAAGTGGTTCTTTAAAGTCTACATAAACCAGCAGATTGATGTTACAGAATGTTAGGTGTATCTGTCTGATTCTGAAAACCACTGTATTCAGACCAGTATTTGACGCAAATTTCTGGTATATTCAGGAACTCCCACTTCTATTTTTCAAAGGGTAATGTCCATTTTCACCTTCAAAAAGGGTAGGCAATTATAAAGGTATCCTTTTACTCATGGTATTTTAAGCAAGTAATGGTTGCTCTTGGGAGAGACTTTAATTATTTCTGATGAATAGCTATGGCACAGGATCAGGAGAACACGACAGGAAGAGTGCAAAAACTGTGTTCTAGTGCTTAATTGTGTGACCAGCTTGCCTTTTCATCCTGAAAAATCCAGCATTGATTTTTTTTCCCTCCCAGATGATTTCACAAGATCGTCAATTTAGCAATACAAAGTGCATCCAATTCAAAAAGCATCATGACTCCCTTGGCCAGGGCACCTACGATTTCCTATCACAAATAAACAAATCAAAATGTAGATTGCTGTGTAACTCAGCTGCGGGAGAGCTCGGGCTTGTCAGCTTGACACTGGTTTGAACAGACGAGGGTATTCAGTGACAGCTGCCTCTCAACCTTCATGCAGAACACACTCAACTGAAAGGCTAACGGAATAGACAATGCAATTCAAAACATCAAGGCCTTATGACCTTTCATAAGTAGAAATACCAGTGTATACAGATACATCTAGCAACGTAGGAATTGCCATACTACATCAAACCTGTAGTTCATCTATCTGAGCAGTCTGCCTTTGACAGTGGTAAGGGCCAAGTGCTTCTGAGGAAATGCAAAGTGGACACTTCTGGAATATCTTGTTCATAAGGCAACTTCCTTCCTAGTCCTCCCCACTATTAGGGTTTGCCTTATGACATGTAACATCACAGTTTACAGCACTAATTTTTAAAACATTCTATTTAATTTATCTTTGGATGTTCCTAACATTTCTAACACTGAATTTCGTTTGGCAATACACATTCGCAACAGGCAAGAGTAAATTTAAATTATTGTTTTACCGTGTATTTCTCCAAAGAAAGTATTTTGCTTTTAGTATTGATTGTTCCAGTAACTGAACTGCAGTGTTGCCAGATGTGACACTAGATCTCTGATAAATTACCTAGAGATATAATAAACCCATGGCACAATCTATCTATGAGCAAAATTATGATGCACTTTTTCGGGGATGCTGTACAAGAGGGAGGTTTGTGTCTATTTAAACTGCAAGAGCAGGCTTGTGTATGTGGATATACAGCTGACAGCTGACTCTGGAAAGCTAACATGGTAACAAATCTTCTTTAAAAGAAATCAAACATGAGACAGAGGAAATGCACCTCAGTACTTGCACAGATTTCAGTTTCATAGTCATGCACTAGAAAACTGTACATGTTTAACAAATGTTTCTTCCACTCTCCCATAGCAACCATAAAAGCAAAGCAAAGAAAGCAAATGTCATATATTCTTACATGACTTCGCACCATCATCCTACAACAAAACACTCCTCTGAAATGTTTTTATTACAGGTGGCTTTTTTCCTCCATTTTGAAAATAATTGTTCCTGAATTATGATAAAAGGATAAAAAATGAGACAAATGTGACAGTAGAATTCACATGGAACAACAGAATTTGTTTAGCCAATCTAAACGCCTAACAAAATGTTTGTCTGTTATGGTAACATGTGATGTTTTATCAGAAAATATTGTCAACATTACTAAGGGCCCAAACCAGAAAGCAATCTGGGGAGGTCCTGAGCACAGCTGAGTGTCAGGTCAAGGAGTGGACCAAAAGTACAAGAATTCATTTCCTCTCCTCCTCTGACATATGCTAAGCCCAAAGAGCAACCACAGGACCACTTCATGGAAGCTACTACATCCCAAAAGCTAATGTACCTGAGGCCAGCATTAGGCACTGGAAGAGGAAGCGGGAATCCCTGACAGGAAACTTTAAACAGATTAGAAAAACACTGGATCCGCCTCAGTGCAGAGAGCTCAACCAGATGACTTCTTTAGGTCCCTTGCAGCCATCATTTCTCTAATACTATAAACAAATTACAAACACTGATAATAAAGCATGCTATAATGGGAGTTCCTGCCATAGTCTCTCTAAAGATTAGATCAAAAACTGTATTTGGATTCATGATTGTATAATGTATACATTGGTTCATACAGCAAAAGGTACTGAAGCATAAGAAACACCTGATGGGGCAATACCAAAGGTAACATTTTCTAGCAAGCAGGGTAACATAAAAAGAAATAAATGTGTAAACACACTGTAACTGATCTGTAAGAGACCAGATAAAAATGAGACCCTCCTGTTCCAATAGTAGAAGCATTTTTCAGAGAAATTAGAGAATCTTCATATGACCAATATTGCTACACTTAGCCAAGAAGTTCCAAGTTTATGATTTACAGGCCACAATTCCACCTACACATGAAACAGTTGATTTGGTTACAACATAAATCGCAGGTTGCTCTAAAGTTTCAATAACTTACAGCCTCTGCCTTCGAACTCCTTCGCACACAGCTCAAAAGGTTACCAACAAACATAAACAACTTAATACACAATGTCACTCCACAGTGTCTGGATATTACCCCAAACTTTTTAATAGTAAACTTCACTTGAGAACCCATTGTGCAGAGAAGCACTGCTTTGACACAGTAGCTATTTCCTCTTAGGTAGTACTCACTCTCATAAATGCGAGCAGAGGACAAGATGTAGAAAAAGGAGACAGTTTAAATCTCCCTCGTTTGTAAACTCAGTTCTGCAATGAAAATACTTCACCTCCCCTGGCAGTCAGTTCAAGGGACAGAAATCCACACTGATGTTGGAAATCTATTAAATAAGACTGATCAAATCATGCTAAGAGTGTCACAAACTTTCATCTACATTCCAAATAACTGGTCAAATAAAACATGCTGCTACCCCAGGCAGATTTTAGCTCACTTAACAATTTGGGGAACGAGTTCTGAATTCCCATATTTGTATACCAGCTAGAATATTCATGCTCAAAGAATTGCCCCTATTTGATACTCATCATTCCTCAAATGCTATTTGTTACTTCTCTTTTCAACGTATATTTTTGAGGCATGGATTGCATCTTCCACTGTATTGGGCACTACCCAAATTTAAATCCTGTATCAATAACGATTAGGTCTAAAAGTTCCTGTCTTCTAATCAGGGAGTAAAAATATTATCAAGAAATTTAAGCAACTGGTTACATACTATAAGAAACAAAGTGAACAGTTCACAAACATCCTCTAGGCTAAAATTTGTCTGCATGAACTATTTGCCAAATACATGCAAATGAAAAATGTCACAAAAATCAAGAATAGTTTACAAAATTCACAAAGAGAAAAAAAGGGGCTCAGTTCATCAGATGATTCACTTTTAATGAACAATATGATCAGATCTAAAGTAGAGAAATGCTCCAAGAATAGCTGTTATCACCTTCTGGATAAAATCTAGGTAGGAATTCGTCAACATTTGCTCCCATAGTTCCTCAGTTTAGGTGGTACATTATTTCCTGTTCTGTTCATATTCTTATAAAAGCATACACCTGACGCATAAGCTCTTTGTGCTACTCTGCAGACCATTCTTATTACCCCCATACATTGTTAAACACTTTGCAACTCCTGATGAAAGGGGCTGTAGAAGTACAAAGTACCTGGAGTGTTAATTATTGTTTCTCGGCTCTAGGAAACCAGTATGTTCATTAGCAGGAGGCTCCTCCGTAGAGAACAAAAGGATCTTGATTTTGTTCTCTCTTTCCAACCATTTGCAACTAAAAATAATTCTTCTGAGTCCTTTGAAGCTCAACCTGCACCAACAATCATTCTGACCTATTATTTCATTTATCCTTATCCCTCTCTCCCGTGTGCACGCAGACGCACACGCACGCGCACACACAAAATCTTTGTCAAATCTTCCCTAACATAAGCCTTACTTAATGAGGTACCTGTTTCACTAAGATCCTTGCACCTATAAAAGGGGATTTGCACTGCAACCGAATGAATAAAGTCAAAATATTGTTCTGCTGCTTTTGATCTCTATTTTTATCAAAAGTTAAGTGTTTTTTCTCCCATTTCATTCTCCACATTCCAAAATCCTTCAGATGTCACGTTACAATGCTTGTCAGTTCAGAGACGACCAAAGACATCACAGATCACATAGGAATAAGCTTTCTGTGAAAAATTCAGTCAGAAGCACTGGAAATCTGCATGTGCAAAGCCTCAAACTTTGCTCTTCCTCCTCCTCTTCACTCCTGTTTCATTAACCAGGTATCTGGATTACTCATTATTCAACCTAGTTAACATTTTGTTTAGCTTTACAGCACAGCAAATCCAGCTCAATCAATCAATTTTCATTGTTGCAGAGAAACGGGGAACTTAGAGATAGAAAAAGACCATTCACCTGCCAAAGCAAAATTATTCCTCATAGTATATATATTATTTTCTCCAGTCTGGCTACTAAATGTCCCTGTGACATGGCTCATGCTGTCCTCTTCCCTGACTTGACGCCAACCACATGCAATCAAGCTGAATGCCTTTTTCTCATTGGCACGCTGCATTACAAACACGTCTGATTCTATTGCACTTAATGGCCAGTCTACACCACACAGTTAGGTTGGTTTAACTACACCACAGAGCTGTGAAAAATTTTACACTGACTTTTATAATTAAACTAGATCATTGGAGAAGAATTCTGTTTCTTGAGTTATCACCTCTCAGAGATGTAGATTTACTATAAATGAAAGACTCCTTCCCTGGCTTTCATAAGTATCTACACTACACCAGTACAATTGCAATGCTGTAGCTGTATCACTGTGGCATTTCTAATGTGGACATACCCACAGCTTGTATACTTCAAAGCTGAATCTTATTTTGGTTTTGGTTTTCTGGGGGAGGTGGGGGGGGGTCTTATTTCACTTTTTCTTCCAGTAGGGGGCAGATCTGTTGAACAGATTGTGGGGAAAGAGAAACATAGTTGCACACCTGATGGCTCGGTCTCGGAATAAGAAGAACTGGGAAGAAAATTAGAGAGATTAATTTTGATACAGGGCCAGCCTGCTACAGACTCCCTGATCTGCTCACTTTATGGTCCAGTAAAGGATCTACATTTTTAACAGAATGAGAAATATTTTTTTTTATTGTCAGTAGTAAGACTTTGCATTGCACATCACTAGAAAAATGAGACTTCTCCTAGGGATTATGGTACAGTAAAATATGTACTGTCCTTGTAATGGAAACATTTTTACACCAAGTATGTACCCAAGAGAAGCACCAAATAGAGGATAATTTGGGAATGGGGCCACCCTTTTTAGTATATTCAGAAGATGCTCCCCAAACAGTAAGTTAGACTCTTTAGTCAGGTTCCTTGCATGGTAACGTGAATCTAAACAAGTAACATCCAACACTTATGGCTTATTGTAAGGCCTGTTCTACACTAGAATTTTGATACTGATACGTCTTTGAGAGGTATGAAAAATCAACACTGCTGAGTGATGAAACTATACCCATTTAACCTCTGCTGCAGAAAACACTAGATCAACAGAAAAAATCTTCTGTTGACCCTAGCTATCACCTCTCAGGGAGATGAATTGCCTACGCCGACAGGAGAATTGCTGTTACTGGAGTAGGTTGTGTCTACACTGAAGTATTATAGCAGCACCCCTGTAGTATTTCAATTATAGACAAGCCCTCAGTTTATCTTAAGAAAAAGTTCAAAACAATATATCTCAGATCTCTTTGTAGCAATCTTTTTCAGTCTGAAGCAACCATTAACTTGTAGATTACTTCTTTTTCCTGCTCATTAATAAAGAGGTTAAAAAAGGCTGGATCTAACACCTCTCCCTGTTTACCCAAGCAGACACCTCTTTTCAATGAAATACTAACCAGATTTATTCTTCGTGCACCCATGCTGCTTATTTGCCCTTAGTGCTTATTGCTGCATATTGCACTCCATCAGTCTTAATAAACTCAGTGATTTCATCTCTTTTATTTTACTCATGGTAGAAGGTAACTGTCAGGAATTTTTCTTTTGTGGAAAAAAAAACCAGTAAATTTGCTTTTCTTCCATCTTCCAATAATTACTCACTTTTTAATGGTTTTGTGTGTGTGCGGAGGGTGATTTTTTGGTTTGTTTTTGGGTTTTGTGAGACAATAGCTTTGGTGAATAATTTCCTTAAAACGAAGTTTACTTCTCCACAGATGGCCAGCATATGGTCTTGTGCATCATTTAGGGCTTTATCTCAACCGCGAGGGGGAGTGTATTTTTAAATCAAGTTAGCTAAATAAAGCTAGTTTAACTCAGTTGAAACCACCATTTAACACTAATGTAGACACGCTGTAACGTGTTTAGCTCTTCCCTAGGCATTATCTTGATCAGTTTAAATGTGTGCAAGTAGAAGTGCCTTGTCTTGGCTGGAGTTTTTGAAGGTGTAAATTAGATCAAACTAGGTAACTCAATCTAACATTACATTTCTAAATCCTAGTCTAGACAAGGCTCTTGTACAAATGGCCAACTGCAAAGTTGTGAATTCAGCTTCTCATGCCCTCTGAGTGCATAACATCCAGATCTGCTGATCTGCATAGGTTCTAACATTTCAACTATCCCCTTTCCTAATCTTTATCAATAATTATGGTATCTGATCTTCCCAGCACACTTTTGGGCCTTGAAAAAATAACTAAAATATTAATATGCATCAATTAAATAAATATTCTTATAAATAAAATAAAGAAAAGGTTAATAATTAATGACACTAATTGTTTGAACTTTTGGGGTGAAATCCTGGCCCTATTAAAATCAATGGGAGTTTTGCCACTGACTTCAAACAGAGCCGTGATTTTACATGCTCTTGATCTTTTTGTTGGTCTACTTACATTTTTAAAAGATTTCAGTCTCTCACCCATCTGGGTTATCATTAATTTCACCTTCCTCCTCCATTCAGTAGAACTACTCTCTCTCCCTCTAGAACTTATTCTCCCAATACACTGTATTTCTACAAGATTCTTATCCTCCATTGCTGACATTAACTCTCTCTCGCAGATGCTCTGATCTTTACTCTGTGAGTGTCACCTGACTTTATATTTTGTTTCACTACCTTGTCTACTTCCGGTGCAATTTTTTCTTCAGGTGTGTAAACAGCCCCTCTTTAAGCCACACAGGCTGCTGGCTTTATATTCTCTGCATCCTACTAGCTAAACTTCTTAATTCTCCAAAACGTAGATTCCTGAAAGCTAACACGTTAGTTATTGCTGCTTTCTGTAAACCCATTCCTTCCTCAGCTGAATTCATGCAGCTTTTATCTCTAGTTTTCATTTCCCTCTTTTTTCGTGGGTGAGCAAGCAACATCTTGTACAATTTCCCCAGCTGTATCTACAACGGCAGTGAACTTGATACAGATATGGCACATTCTGTCATAGCTATTAACCCATTATCTTGTAAGTGGCTTCTCTATCACTTGCTTTAGGGATCCATCTCATCATTTCACTGAGCTTTTGTCTCCCCATTCCACCCCTATTTAGACTGACAAATGCGATGCAATATATAGTATATTTAAAGATTACTTACGTAATGCTGGCAAACCCACTGTGCTTAGCAAACAAGTTAATTGATCCAATAGCGGAATCAAACCTAAATATAAACAAAAAAGAACTGAGCAAAAGAATGAAGATTTGAAATGCTGGATGAGAACCATGCTAACTACAGCAATAGTCATCTCAAGCATATGATTCTTATTAGCCCTTTTCCTGAACAGGATGCACATCGCTAGCAGGTTTTTTGCCCTGATAGGTGCTCTAATTCAGATAAAAGTCTTCAGTTTTGAACCTTCTCTGGTGTACAGTGAAGAGGAGCAATGAAGAAAAGACCTCAAAATGAAAAGATGGCCACCTACATTGTAACAGCTGAAATCTAGTATATACTTCGTGATAGGGAAGCAACAACCCAGACTGTATTATTTTCTGAGTACCATATGATGTTCATTTAAAATCTTCTTATGCTGTCTGGCCTGTTGTAATCTTGATAGCTTTCAGCCAGTAAATACTCTGCTGATTGTAAAGAAATGATGCCTAAATTCCTTTGGTGACCTTTTTAAACTTTAGCTGCATGGTCCCTTGTTTTAACACTTGGCACTTGTTCAAATAGGCTTTGCAGAATCTATTCTCTCTGTTCCCATCAGGGGTTTGTACACTTCAATAAGGTACACTCTTGATCACTCCCTGCCTCTCTGCTCAAAGGATAGAGCTCTAGCTGTCGTACATTTTTGAATATTTATAAAGATGCTTGCTTGAGCAAGGCCACCCATCTTTACAGTGATGCATTAACTATGCCTATTAACTTGACAGAAATTTGCAGACACAGTTTTGGACTTCACTTATATTCAGACAGAGACAAGTTATCCAACATAGATTTATTGCTTTGTGAGCATAAGATCTGTCCCTTGAAGTCTTGATGGGCATCAGCCCATCCTCCAGCAATTAGTGGTACTAATTAGCACCTACACCTTCCATAAGAGATAGAAACAATATAATCAATTGACTAGTCCTCCAATCAGCTGCTTAGTTAAATAGGAGTCTTTTTTTTTCTACCCCAAAAGACAGCTTGCTTAAAAATCCAGTCAGGAACAATTCTACTACACTGAATAGTGCACAAAAACTGAACGTTGCACAAAAACCAGACCTCCATCCAGTCTATAATCTGGTTCCAAAGCCCCAACTGCAAGGGATGAAATATTCTCAGCTCTGTTCTACTCACTAATGGTGAGTAGGAATGATTTTACTCCATAGTGTGTCCAGCTGATTGTTAAATATGGGGGTCTCATCCTTGATTAAATCCAGCCTGTCCTTGAACCTTGTGTGTGTACAGAATGGAAAATGGAGTGAAAGAAGCCATTCATATCCCTGTATTCCCCCTGCAAGTACCAGGAAAACTTACAGTATCAGTTTCAAGAGACCTTGGGAAATATTTTGGTTGGTTAGCACATCCTGATTATTAAACAACACCCCAACAAAAGGAATAGCCCTTCCTGAATACTGCAAAGCCAACATCTTAAGTCACTCTCTGAAGGAGGATGCTCAAGTCCAAGCATGGGTAAAGGGTTCAGGAATTTAGCTGAATATCTGATTTTGACTGCTGCAAACTGTGTACCTGCTTAAGCAGACCAGCACTAAAGATGCATGCCATTAGTATTTTAAACGCATCCTGGAGTAGACTGCCTACAATAATCTTAACACTAAAACAGCAGGGTTATTCAAAGGTCAGGACCAAGATCTTGTACCTCAGGCGAAAGGAACTTCATGAATTCTAACTGCAAGCTTCTCAGTTATTCAGATTCAAAGGCTGGCTTCCTTTAGGGCTATTTTTCCATGGACATTAACACAGAGATTATTATTAAACCTCAGGAAGAGGTTAACCATGTTCTACCACCATTTCACAAATGCCACTTTTCCCAGTGGAGAAATAGGGTCTTTAAATATATTTTTTAAATTGTTCCATAAAGTGGAAATCCCTTAGGGTGCCTTTATTTATCTGTACCATATTCACTTATATCCAAGAAATTCCCAAAAAACTCAGTGAAGCCAGAAAGTGAGTCACATAAGCACACCAAAAAAATCCCATTAGGCTCCTTCTGGCTTCTTAAGGTACTTAACTACTTTTATTTCCAAAGGGGTAGCTGTGTTAGTCTAGTTCAGCAAAAACAAACATGGAGTCTGGTGGCACTTTTAAAGACTAAAATATATTAATTGCATGAGCTTTCATGGGGGAAAATCTCACTTCTTTAGCCACTCTGAAGACTGGGAAGCTTACAGAATGGGAGGAAAGTAAATGCAGGTAAGTGTAAGTCATAGGATCAGGTCACACTGTAACAGCAAATCAAAGCCGTTGACAAAGATTCAAACACTGGGGAACAGCATATAGAGGAAGAAGAGGTCAAATCACCAGTAGTAATGAGAAAAAAAAATCTGAAGTCCTTATTTACTCGTGAAGAGAGTGTCAAATTTGCAAATGAATTCCAATTCTGCAGTTTCTGTCTGAAGCCTTGACATGTTAATATCAATGAAGTGACAAGGAATATTGAACTGCTCACCTAGTGGCTTTTGACTGTTGTGACTTCTGATGTCAGATTTGTGCCCATTTACTCTTCTGTGCAGAGACTGTCCTGTTTGACCAAAATGTAAGCCTGGGGGGAGGGAGCATTACTGGCACATGATGGCATAAATCACATTAGTGGATGAGCAGGTGAACAAGCTCTTGATGGAGTAGCTGATTTGATTAGGTCCCGTGATGGTGTCTTTTGTGAAGATATGTGGGCAACGTTGGCAGTGTGGTTTCTTGGACGGATACATGCCTGCTTTAATGCTTCTGTCATTAGGTCTGTAGTTGCTAGTGAGTATCTGCTTAGGGTTGGGGGGCTGTCTGTAAGGGAGGGGAGGTCTGTCTCCCAAGGCTTTAGAGGGTGAAGTATCATCTTGTAGAATAAGCTGTAGAATAGACCCTTGATGATGTGCTGCAGAGGTCTGACTTGAGGGTTGTAGATGATGACTACAGGCATTCTGTTATTTTATTTATTGGGCTTCTCCTGTAGTAGATGACTTTGGAGTACAAGTCTAGCTCTGTCAATCTGTTTCTTCACTTCCACACGTGGTTACCGTAGTTTTAAGAACGTTTGATAAAAATCCTGAAGGTGTCTGTCTCTGCCTGAGGGATCAGAGCAAATGTGGTTATATTTTAGGGCTTGGCTGTAGACACTGGATCGTCTGGTGTGTTTTGGACAAAAGCTTGAGGGAGGTAACCACAGCGATCAGCATATTTTCGGTATAGGGTGGCGTTTGTGTGTCCATCACTAATTTGCACTGTAGTGTCCAGACAGTGGCTCTTCTGTGTGGAGTGTTCCAGGCTAAGTTTGACTGTGGAGTGGAAATTGTTGAAATCTCTGTGGAAATATTCAAGGGCATCCCTACCATGGGTCCAGATGATGAAAATTATCATCAGTGAAATGTAAATTGAGAAGAGGTGCTTTGGGATGAGACTTGAGGAAGCGTTGTTCTAAGTTAGCCATAAAAGTGTTGGCATATTGTGGGGCCATGTGGGTACCCATAGCAGTGCCACTGATTTGAAGGTATAAATTATCCTCAAATCTGAAATGGCCGTGCATGAATACAAAGTCCAGCCATGAAGTGTACTGTGGCATCATCTGGGATGGTGGTTCTAATAGCTTGTCGTCTGTCTTTGATAGGGATGTTGATGTAAAAAGCTTCAAACTTCCATAGTGGCCAGGACGGTGTTTTCTGGAAGCTCACCAATGGACTGGATTTTTCTCAGGAAGTCCATGGTGTCTCGAAGATAGCTAGGGGTGTTGATAGCACAGGGTCTGAGGAGAGAGTTTGCACAGCCAGATAAGCCTGCTCTAAGAGTGCCAATGCCTGAGATGATAGCAGGCCGAGGGCTTCCTTTTTATGGATTTTTGGTAGTAGGTAGAATATCCCTGGTCAGGGTTTGGGTGGTGTGTCTGCCTTGATTTGTTCCTGTGCTGCCACAGTGAGTTTCTTGATGCACTTCCTTTTGGTATCCCTCAGCAGGGTCAGAGAAAAGTGGTTTGTAGAATGTGGTGTTGGAGAGTTGTTTATAAGCCTGCTGACTGTAATCCGATTTATTCATGACAACAACAGCATCTACTTTGTCAGCCTCCTTAATAACATCAGAGTTGTTAGAGGCTCTGGCTGGCACTGCGTTCTGCATGGCTGAGGTTATGATATAAGGGATGTTGTTTGCCCACGATTTCAGCTTTTGCCCAGTGGCAGAAACAATCAACATATAAATCTAGCCTTTTCTTCCAGCCGTCAGGAGGAGTCCGCTGAGAATACTTCTTGCAGAGTTGGGAGGAAGGCATCTGTAAGTCATTGCATTGATCATCGGTGTGGTGAAAATATTCCTTGAGTCTGAGACAGCGAAAGTAGCCCTCCAGGTCACCACAGAATCTTATCTTATGTGTGGGGGGTGATGGGGCAGAAGGAAAGCCCCCAAGATAGCAGAGATTCCTCTGCTGGAGTAAGAGTGTAGCACAAAAGATTAGCAATGTTGTTGGGTGAGTTAAAAAGCATCACCGTTGTTGTTCTTTGCGGTGCATAGTAGTTTAGACATTTTGGTTTAATTTTTCTTGTGTAGGAAAGCAAGTGTGTGTTGTGGATGGGCTGCTTCTTTTTCTTGTGAAACAAGCAAGGAGTCCTGTGACACTTCAAGACTAACAAATGTATTTATTGCATGAGCTTTTGTGCTGTGGAGGAAATGTGTTGTAGGTTGGTTTTGTATGAGAGTTTCCACTGTTGACAGTTCATTTTTAATTTTCTTCAGTTTGCTGTACAGGACACCAACCATGTGGTTTCTTACTTTCTGTGACAGTGTATGGCATAATCCCTCACTGTAGTCTGTGTAAAATGTCAATTGTAAAGGATATTTTACCTTCAGTCCCTTAGGTATAATGTCCAATTGTTTGTATTTGGAAAAGATGATGATGTCCGTCTCATTCTCTGCAAGTTGTTTCATGAAGTTGATGGATTTCCACTTCAAATGACTGTATTCAATGCCTTCCATGTTGACAAGTCCCAAAGGGGTAGCTGTGTAAGTCTAGTTCAGCAAAACAAACAAGGAGTCCTGTGGCACCGTTGAAGACTAACAAATGACCTCATCTTCCTCTGTAAGCTGTTCCCCAGTGTTTGAATCTTAACTGCTTTGATTTGCTATCAGAGTGTGACCTGATCCTATGACTTACACTTCCCTGTATTTATTTTCCTCCCATTCTGCGAGTTCACACATCTTCAAAACATCTGATGAAGTCGGATTTTCTCGCACAAAGGCTCATACGATAAATAAATTTTTTAGTCTTTAAAAGTGCCACAGGACTCCTTAACTACTCTTAGAAATTGGACCCGAGTGCCTAACAATCTTTAACGTATGTATCCTGTCAGACAGAGGAGGGCCCCTTTTGAAGCCTGGTAATTGATGCACAAAGACGCACAGGAAGTGCCCATCATCACCCAAAAAAGGTGTTATGGAGGCAAGAAATCCAGGTCTCCCAAATCCTACGCCAGTGCCTGAACCAACTGACCATCCTTCCAAGTGTAATCCCATGTCCCCACCCAAATTTTTTCTCCCCTCAGCAACGGATGGTGTTTGCCCTCCAGCACTCCCAGGCCTCGTCAGTTCGAGAGAGAGAGATGATTGTTTCAGAACCTAAATTGAGGGTATGTGTATGTTAAACTATTTCAGCACTTCTATGTAGATGCTCGCTACAGCGACAGAAGGAGTTCTTCTGTCATTCTAGATTATTCTCCTCTCCAAGAGGCTGTAGCAAGGTTGGTAGAACTCATCCATTGACCTAGCACTGTGGTTAGCTTGGGAAAGCTACATTTTTCAGGGGCATGGATTTTCTAACCTCTGAAAGACACAACTATACCAATTTCCAGAGAGGTAGCCACGTCAGTCTGTGTACAGTAAAAACAAGAGTCCTGCAGCACCTTAATGACTAATAAATTTCTTCAGGCATTAGCTTTTATGGGCTCCAACCCACAGCTCATATCTCCTGTATGCTAGTACAATACACTGCTACTGCACCTTAAGGCTGGCCCTATATTATTTGGTCTTAAGATTTTCTAAGCCATGCCTTTTGCTTACAGTAGGTAGGGAGGGAGGGAGGGAGGGAGGGAGGGAGAGAGAGAGAATTTTGTCACTAGTAAGCCACTGAGATTTCATACTTTAGGACATCAAAGCATGAATGACATCTTGCAATTTTCTCCACTTTATCTCATTAAAAAGAATATTTTTAGAGAACATTATCCCTTGAAGTCACTGGCTACCAAATTCTGCAAAACCCAAAAACCCAAAAACAAATGAACAAAAAAACCCACCTCTCTTTTGGCTATGGGTCAATGCTGCAAATAGATATAATGCATTTTTTTAAGGACATGTCAAACAATTTTGCATCCATGAGTTAAAGTCAGAGTGGCTAATGTGCAACATGGGCGAAAGGAAATCCGATATTGAATTTTGTTAAGGTATGCTTTAGGGAAAAAACATCCTAATGTGGAAGGATTTGCATTTCCACTGAGCTTCTTTACCAGATATTTTGCAGTGTGCTATTAAATGGCTGTAAACTGACACAGCATAATGATATACTGTCTCTGAAGAGAATTTTTGGTTAGTCCACCAACATCGTTTAACCAGTTTTTAGCCTGCAAAGCTGCTTGCTTCCAAGGCTACTGTTGGAAGTTCTAACGCCAACTCTCAAATTAACATCAAGCTCCTTCCATCGAGAGCATATTCTCCAACTCCACAGCGTTGACATTTGCTCCCGAGGCAGGTGAAAACAATCCATGTTATTTCCATTAGATTAAAAAGCAGAAATATCTTGTGGAGTCATAGCCATATTGCTGGACAAGTCGAAGAGCCAACATAAACCTGTGCTGTGGGATCAGGCCTGATATTGCTGTATGTATCACTGCTGCAGACAGAAACTACTCAATATGGAATACAAGGCTTGAAGTTTCCCTCGGCAGGACAGAGTGTCGGCAGGTAAGTCCATTTTCATGCACCTGGTGAAGGAACATGATCTGGTGAATGCATGAGAAAGAGACTTGATGCACCTGGCTCTACACCTGACACTCCCATTGTCCTAATATATGACTTTGGCCAAGTCACTTGCCACATGCTCTGTCCCTGTTAGCTTCTAATTCCCCCCACCTTTGTTTTGTCTATTTAGATTGTAAATCTTGGGGGCAGAAACTGTATCTATCTATGTGCTTGTACTATATAGTACAACAGGACCCCCAGCCTCAGTGGTGGCTGCTTGGCACAGCCATATTAACAGCTATAATTGCACACATCTAGTCTTCTCATGTATTACTCAATGTGTGCATGAACCATGGCTATGTCTACACAAACATTGCCACTGACCATGTCAATGCCCAAACACACCGTCTCCACATTTACAGTAGGCATTTAAGAGTCTTTTACACATTTGTCCTGTCACAGGAAGTCATCACTAAGAATACTGTTGATCGGTGTTTTGAAAAGTTATGGGCAATGTCCCTGATGGGCCAATGGCCATTACAGAAACGAAAGAAAAGCAAGGAAAACAAGACACAGCTTGGCACAGCTGGAGCCTGGGAGTCTCCTACTGCAGTGTACAATGGATTAAATACATGTCCCACCCTCCTATGCAATATCTAACAGCAATGCTGTAATGTGCTATTCTTGTATGGAGTGATAACACAATTAATGCCAATGGCAGAAAATACTCAGCAGATAAACTTCTTCACAAGCCTCTCTGATTACGCTGAATTTGTACATTCACAGTCACGTTACCTAACAATTATTAATCTCCTTTTCTGCAATATCAGAATGAGCTATAATGAATCTGCTAGTTGCAGATGGTACAGAAAACAAAGGTACCTTATTCGCTTTAAAAGCAAATCCCGCATGAACTCACTGCTCCTCTCCCAAATATTAGGGAGCTTTTGTTTATCTAGTGTGAACATAAAATTGATTCAACTCACTGTTTGCACCTACAGCAACACAGACAAACCTCATACTCCACCGCATGGACTGATCACCTACAGTTGCTGGGAAAGAAATTTTCTGCCATGCATGTTTCTGCCTAAATGGACAGGAATTCCAAGGAATTCTTTTTCTTTAGCATTCCTCTAAAGTTACAGACACAGAAAACAGCTGGATCGGATACAACGACACAATGCAGTAAGACAAATTCTCTACTCTTATTTATTCTATTTGATTACTCAGAAGGCTCCCCAAGTCTTTACCTCCCTAACAAACATTACCAGCATGGCTACAGGGCCTACTCAGGGGCCTCCAAATAATCCTTTTGAGTTTGATTTTAACACAATAGTCTCAGTCTGGAGCTCAGTTTCTTGGTCCATGAGTCTGATATGACTCTGGTGCTTGGAATTTTCCCCAGACCATTATGATTTTTTAAATGGGGAATTTTCACGCTCATGCAAGGTCATTTATCTAATGGCTATATTTGAAAGGCTTAAGTTATCTGCACTCTACTGAGCAAATAGAATACAGCTCATACACTTGGAAGGGCTTTGATTCTCCCATTTTTCATACATAGCTTTCAATAGAATACTTAACTCTCCAAAATACCATATATTAGGTCTGGGTCCCAATCACACAATTCACAGCATCTAGGAGGTGAGATTATGCACCATAAGGATTATACTAGTAACTGGATTTTGCTAGTATTTCAACTCCATGTCATCATTTATATCCCTGTCTCTCAAAGGAATGAGCATATGGAACAGGATGACAGGCAAGGCTACTGATGCATATAGCAAAATGATATTAAGAGACAAATAGATTTCATGATAAGGGGGAGGGGACAGAGTGACAAAATGGGACAATGTGGTAGAAATAAATCAACAGGGAACAGATGTGCTTGGCCAAATGCCTTTTCCTTTACAGTACAGCAATTTGTTATACCCTTATGTCTCCAGAACCCAGTCTACAGCACTGCATTAAAAATGCATAGACCAATTTGATATATAACAGGATTGCTTTTTGCAAAATCTGAGGTGTTTGGAAAGGTGCATTTATTACATTTATGTATATCTTTCTGCCCACAGAGTGAGGTTGGGTAGCAGGCAATGCTCTGCCACCATCCTCTGATGCCCCCAAAACAGCTTGGATCTACATTCTTTTAATGTCCATACTATACTTTATTTCAAAACCCCTCCACAAACATCAGTACAGTGCAACACCACAGTTTTCACTCCCTACCTCTTTCAGTTCCTCTTTACTAGGGCCCTCAGACAAAATGATGGCTACCTACCTTGAGGGCTTTTCCAGTTTGAATTCAGCCCCAGACCACTGCTCCTTCTAATTTTTCGTAGGCTGTGTGCACAGAAAATTTCTTTATATGTGCTAATACTAGTATTATTGAATTTTTTTGTGCCTGCTTGATTTTGTTGTGTGCAGGTTTCATGACCTGTGTGTGCTCGCATACGTGTGCAACTTAGATTGAATAGTGACCTAGACTTGTTATCCTTGTCATTGTCACCATCCCTCTCTCCTCCTTTGTACTATTTGTCTCCTGGATTTTATCAGGTTAACTAGCTGAGGGCTAATTATTCTTTACTTCTCCCCCACCCCTTCTGATTAGCTAATTGCTCAATCAGCCCTCACTGAGACTACACTGATCACTGTTCAGATCAGGACTCAGCATTTGGTCACAGGTTGCAACAAAAACATTTGCAGCCATGGGGTATCACAAGTAGCACATAATAAATGATGCCTGGTTTTGTGTAAGAGAAACAGAGGCTGTTCCCACATGTTGAACACCCAATAGAGGAGCAGGAATAAGGACAATGGCTACAAGAAGAGAACAGATCAGTTCTCATAGTAATTCTGTTGGACACTCAGTGCATTTAAGGAATTCATCTGATGCAACTGGGAGCCAAGGGTTTTCAGTGGAGCTCCTCAGGACTTTTCCATCAAAACAATGTTTTCAATAGAAAATACAGGTTTCACAAAATCAAAATCTATATTTCATACAAAGCTGGCTTGACCCAAAGTGGAACAATTTAGTTTGTTGAACTGAACTATTTCATTTAGGGTCTATTTGTTTTTAATTTACATCTGCTGTGTTGCTTCATTGGGGCAGTTATCTGTATGGCACATGCCCCCATACATTCCTATGGGCTGGGCTCTTTTGCCAGACTACGTCTCCCATGGTTCCCCTTCTGAATGAGCCATGTGGTGCAGCATTAGAGTCGGGTGACTGACTGCAGTTATTAAAGCACAGACCCTTTTGGGGCAAAATGTTGTTTGAAAATTTTCATCCAGTTCTATTCCTGCTCATGGAGCTCTAATGCCAGTCTTACACATGAGTGGGAGTGAAGCACAAACCTAGTGGTCCTCACCCTTCAGTGGTCCCCAGTAGCCTGTGATGCTCAGGGAGAATTCCTATTCATACACTGCACTTCAAAGAGCCTGGGTTTTCTTGGAAGCAACCTGACATTACAAGTTCTCATCCACTGGTGATATTTGGCTTTTGAAATCCTGCACAGGATGTTATTTGGCCTTAAAAATAAAAGCGATGAAAGGAAAATGAGTTCCAGCACAAGCACACCGTCGCAGCAGGAGAGAAAGAGATGGGTCACCTAAAAAATGGTTTTCTTCACTAAATCTGTCAGAGGGTGCATAGGGAATTTGCTGCTCTGCTTTTCCTAGTCGAGACTGCTGCAGCCACCTGTGACTACTGCACAGCCATGTGAAGGTCTGATCTCCCAGAATGCAGAGACACATTAATACCTTCTGTGGCACAGCAAACTCATACTATAAAATTTAGCAGCCTATGAAAACAACTTCTGAAAGTGTCACAAACAGCAGCCAAACAGGTTTGTGCTGCCATAGTACCATTAAAACTGGAAGGGACCATGAGTGGTCCTCAAGCCTGGTCCCCTGCACTCATGGCAGGACCAAGCTCCCTCTTAAGCCATCCATGACAGATGTTTGCCTAACCTGCTCTTAAAAATTTACAACGATGGAGATTCCACAACCTGCCTCGGCAACTTATTCCAGTGGTTAATCACCCTGATAGTTAAGAATTTTTTCCTAATGTCCAACCTAAACCTCCCTTGCAATCACTGCCCAATGTGTGTGTGTGCAATGGATGGGCAATGACTTCCTAGGAAGGAGTACTGCAGAAAGGGATCTGGGTGTCATATAGGAACATCTTAATCTGTATGAATGTAAACTTGCACAAAAAAGTCATCCTGTTTGTTCTGAAAAGAACAGTTTTTCTCAGTCATTCTGCCTAAAACTGCAGCATAGTCCTAGCCTTGAAAATGGCTGGGGGAATAAATAAAAAGGCTTTCATAAGGTGTTCTGACAACACAATCCACTGAGACAAGATTCTTCCGAAGTGTTGTTGGGGATCATTCAAGCGGCAAAACATTAAATGTTTGTATTATTTAGTGCACGCAGCTGGTTAAACTGAACAACATAGCAGGCTAATGGGAACATGGGAATAACTGGGTCAGCCAAAGAAGGCGTGAACACAAACTAAAAAAGCAGCAGGATGCCACCAGATTCACATGCATTATGAATGCAGACTTTGCTTCCTTCTTCTAATATCAAGGGTAGCTTTAGGAAGAAATGGCCTGTGTTGTTCCCATTTCAGGGCAATGAAGGGAATTTCACCCAGACCACCAGATCTACACCAGTTAAGCCCCAAGATCCATTGTCCAGGTGAAGGAAGGAGATCCAGAAAGAGTGGCTGTGCAGAGAGACAGCTCTGCATGTCCAACAAACAGTGAAGAGAGTAATTAAGTTACTTGTAGGCTAAGGTAGAGGGGACTACTGGGTGAGTTAGGAGTGGATCCACAGACCCAGCACCCACCCCTAATCTCTCCCAGTGAGCATGTGGAAGGCAATGGCTTGTACTGAAGTCCATAAGGCATAAGGTGTATTTCTGATCCACTGCAGAGTTATTGCTGGAGCCCAGGTGCACACACAGAAGAATTGCAGTGCCCTGAAACAGCTACATATTTCTTGGCTTTATCTGCTTGCTCTTACAGTCTTTGGAAAGTAACAGCCCGGGGGGGGGGGGTTGCATCCATCCCAGATTTTTTCCTAACTGACTTGGTTTTGGCCAGAACCTTTGAATGCTTAGGACCCTTTCCAAGAAATCTAAATCTCTTATGCTGCCTTGTGAATCAACTAGCAAAGCATCCAGTTGCTGCTACATCTCACCTTCAGGGTGATTAGGAAGAAGGACAGGAACACATATTGTACATTTAATACCAGGGAACATCAAACCCAGAGGTCAATTAGACTCAGAATAGTCTCAAAGGAATTGAGTGAAATCTGCAATGCTTGAAACACTTTGAATGGGGCTGGACAAAGCTTTAAATAACATATCATATGAGACTGGAAAGGGGATGTGGAGTATAGCAGTGATCCAGTAGGTCTTTTCCATCTGTAGTTTCTCCAATCGTATGATTTTTTCGACAGCGAACACACTGTCCTGAATAATTCAATCCCCACTTGACTGTGGAGTACAATGGTTCTGATACGCCTCAGTCCTTTCACGTCTCTTTATCAGAGCAGCTGTAAATTCTTTTACCCATACATTACTCTGACTTATGATAAAATAAGTTATGTCCCAAAAGATTCTCCTTTCTGTTCTAACTGTTGTTCTTTGTTCTTCACCTAACTTAAGAGAGAGAGAGACACACTATGTGCAGGCTCCATTTTCCCTTGATTTGCAAGTACAACTGTGAAAAAGGCCAGAAATTCTGTTTTGAGAAGGATTTTGAGATTTCAAAATCTGGCTTCATTCTGACTAGGCCAAAAACTGAACATTTTGAAATTCTTCATGAGGGAAAAGTCCAGAAAATAAAAAAACATGTTTTGCTTCAACAAAACAAAAATGTTTTGTTTCTATTTTTGATTTATTTTATATTATAATATAAAATGAAAACATTTACAAAGTTATTTCAAAACTTATACATTATTTGTCATTCAAAAAATATTAAAACATCTTCTTTCACCATTGTTTGAATTCATCCTCTCCCCAGTTTTCTTCTGAAACCAGATACTGTTGTAGCTGAGCAAAATTTTATATTCTGAAATTACTGTTTCAATTTCAGCAGAACCATGTATTTCAACAGAATATAGTTACGTTGAATTTTCTTCAACCAGTTCCAGCTGTAAGTTAGCTAATGTTATGCCCAAAATTTGTGTCAATGCATTGACAAATATTTAACTGTCTTCCAATTACAAATATTGGAGTTAGCACTGCATACAACCTTTAATTTTGGAAGTCCTTTGAGATTCACTTTCATACCTTCCACCCCACAAATTGGAAGAACATTTTCCAGTTCATTGTTTTTGCAGTCTGTTGTGTAATTTCTGCTTATATGTGACTGCTAAGGTAAGCAAACAACATTTGAAAGACTTATTTCAGCTAAATCAAACTTATAGTAAAGCTTCTTGTCATCTTATTTTCCTCCTTTAATGTTCTCTACTTACTACATGAGACTTAATAGCCTTGAAAACCATTTAGAAGCCAGTGTAACATGTAGCCCCTTTCGTTAATTAACCTCAAGTTTTAATGTTTTAGGGAAAGTAAGAGCTTACCATTCACAGAAAACTGCAGAGAGAAGGAAAGTCTTATTATGCCTCTGCTCTGAGCCTAAGCGAGGAAAGCCTGTAATTCTAGCACAGGAGACTAGAAACCTGTTGTTGCTTTTTTAAAAATAGGAAGAATTACAGCATGAGTTGATTATGACTCCAATATCTAGTGTTATCATAATAGGATATCCAGTCCCTCATGTGGGTGCTCAGATAAACTCTAAGGCTCATAAATATTAGTGCTTACTAGGAAACAGATATTTTATCCTGCAAATAATTTTGAGATTTCAGGGGAAAAAAATCATACCAAATCAAGATGAAAAGTCCAAATCTAAATGAAATTTGGAAACAAGATATCTGGGGTCAAAAAATGTTTCATACTGATAAATCATTTTGATTTCAATCCTTTTACTTTATTTTATATTTTAAAAAAAAGTTTTAAAACACAAAGCCATTTTGAAAACAGAAATCCAAACTTCTCATTTAAAAAATGGTGAAACTTCCCCTCCCATGCTATCTTTTCAACACTGGTGGTGGATATGCCAGGGACCTGAGAATGGAGGTTAGATGAGGTGGGCTCTGAATTATTACAGAGATTTCTTTCTTGTGTGTCCAGCTTTCAAGACTTGCCCACATGCTCAGGGTTTTTACTTATTGCCATATTTGAGGTCAGGAAGGAATCTTCCCCCAGGATAGATTGGCAAGGGCTTTGGGGATTTTTCAACTTCCTCTGTAGCAGGGGGCACGGTTCACTTGGCTAGCAGATTATCTGTACTTTGAAGTCTTTAAATCATGAACTGAGAACTTTAAAAACTCAGGTCACAGGGAAAAGGTTTATCACAGGAGTGGATGAGTGAGGTTTTGTGGCCTGCATTGTACAGGAAGTCAGACTAGAGGATCATGTTGGTCCCTTCTGACCTTACAGTCCGAGTCTGTGACTAAAATTTCATTGAAACTGAAGCAATTTTACAAATAAAAACTGGTTTCATGGAAAAGAAATTTTTCTGTGGCAAACTAGATTTAATAATTTGATCAACTATAATATCCCAGACACCCAATGCGTTGATCTGATTTGAAAACCTGTTCCCAATTAATGTATGCAGAAGTGCAAATTCCTGTCTCCCATCTGCCTCATTAGGCTTGAATTGAATTCTTCACCACTGGTGGGATTTTCAAAGTTGCTCAGTTTTGGGTTTATTCAGCCTCTACTGATGTCAAAAGGTGTTTTATCAATGGCTTCAATGGGAGTTGAGTTAGACCCCACACTGGTTGCCGCTGATCTCCCCAACCTGTGAATGTGCACACACACTTGGGTATTTGCCATCTCCTTTCACATCTGGAAGTGAGAGGCTATAATCAAAACTCTGCGGAGAAAAGAAGCTGCCATCTGAACCATTTGATTCATGTTTATATTCAGTCCTCCCAGCACCATCAAATATGAAAGCTATTCAATGAAAACATAAGTTGGAGAAGAAGCAGTGAATGCGTGACACTGGTGATAGAGCAAATTGAATTGTGTTTGGGACACTGACAAATATTCATGAGCTAATAGTAACCAATCTCAATACTCAGGTTAACAAAACAATCAAGCTGTGAATTCCCATTAGAAGTGGCCTAAGCGGTAATAAAAAGGTGGAAACCTAGAGTCATACACTGACACTGAGTCAGACCCACCGATGGGTCCATATTGCAAATGAGGATGTTTGTTAAAGATGGAAAAGATAATATGTAAAGGGACACAATAAAGCAGTTGGGTTATGATCTACATGGTTTATAAGTAAAAAATAAAAGAGCAAACTTTTGGAGAATCTAATACATGGATATTACAATGAGGTAACAGCTTGAGGAGAGGATGGAATAACTGTTTATATTATGAGTATGTGTACTGTGTACTTTTGGCCAGACCTTCAGAATTGGTATTTGTGATGTAACTCTCAAAAAGTCTGATTCTCTTGATTCTCTGCAAGTTAAACCAGGTGGTGATGTTAGCAGAAGTAGAAATTATTGTATATTTATGGATAAGATTTATTACAAGCATGCATACATGTTAATACATTCGCTTGTTAAGGATAAACAACTGCATAATTCAAATTATTGTATTTCTTCATGTGTATGTTAGTGACAAAAACAGAGGGTTTAAAAATAACAAAACAAAAAGAAAAGGATAAAGAATGGGATCTCTTAGAGCACAGAATCCATCCCAGGAGCACAATATTGTTTTCCTGGGGATAGTACAATATATATTCAATTGATGCTAAATTTGATCTTAAACAAAAGAGCAAGAAGGAATGTTATGGCTCATAATATTTTACTACTTTACAGGAACAGAGTCTGAGTATTTAAAAAATATTTATTACTCCAATGCATATGCTGAGAGAAAGCTATCTCCAAACACAACTACTCCCAGTACATGCAATAGGAGGATGATAAAATCTGAATCAAGTCCATCTATGATGGAATAATTAAAAAAGGCAGTGGACATTTTCGTTAACTCAGAGTTACTGGTAGTCAAAACGCTATGGCAGACAGCCTCTGACAAATCTAGAAAGTAAGTTTCATGCTAAATAAAGGGAGAAGTAACAAAAGAAATTATTTATTGTCCTCAGTCTCTGGGGCTTTAGCACTGCTCAGGGTTAGCAGACTTTGACTACATTCAACATTTACAAAACTTATTGTTAACCAATAGACTGCTTAATCCCTGTACAAATACAAGAGTTAGTGGCAAGTAAATTATTAAAATCCCCTTCAAATGAAGTCTAAAACCTCAGAAATCTGATGCTGCTCTTGCATACTTTATCTTTCAAAGGGTAGTTTTCACAGGTAAGTTGGAGAACCCAGCATTGTCCCCTGCAGTCTACCATTTTTCTGGTTTAAAATATTCCTATTCATTATGTTATCTCTGAGCTGCAGCTTGCTATGCCATTACATACTGTCCTGAGGTTGCAAGTGCCCAGTGGCATGTGATCTAGGTATGGGAAACATCAATGAACTTCAGCTCTGTCTGTGAGTATACATGTGAGGTTTACTAGCGTGCAAAATATCAGGGTTATAATATTTCATCTCTCAATCTCTTCTTCAGAAAACAACAGTTCTTCAAGCATTACCCAGAAGTCTTTGGAAATAGAAAGTCACAAACTTGCAAAACCCTAGTTTTAAAAAATGGAGGGAAGAGTGAAGTGATAACCATTTGCAGATGATGCAAAAATACCTAGGATAGTAAACATGTGAGGAGCTTGAGAGAGAGAGACCTAACAAAGCTACATGGTGAAAGAGGAGCCCATAAACAGGAGATTAGAGCTGAGTAAACTCTTTTGTATGAAGAAAGATTGGAATTGTTGGGTTTACAGAGAAGAAGAATAAAAGGGGACCATCACAGAAAAATGCAAAATAAAGAATGGTTAAATCAAGTGTCCTTATTTATCTTCTGTCATAACTCAAAAACAAGGAGATACAAAATGAACTATAGCAAATTGAAATTAAGTGTCCAAGACCTTAAGATACAGATATATACAAGGTATGAACCTTGTGCTTCAGAGCATACAACTGTTAGCATCTGATGGGAGCTCTGCCTCATTGACAAATTATTCCTCAATTGTACATTAAAGGAACTCTAAACATCCTCGTCAGAAGCTCCTGGTATTGTCTGCTGCTGAGGGGACCATACTTCACTAAATGGTCCCGTTCCTTTGTGTTATCTTGATAAGTAAATAGAAAAACAACAGCTGTTGTTTATCCGAAAATGTTCTATTCTTGCAAAAAGCTCTGCAACAAAGTGGCTTTCCCGTGGCCTGAGGAGCCTAGGGCTAAGCCAAGCAAGACCTGTGAAGAGTCATGGGATTTGCGTATAAGAGGAGCCAGGTTTAATTACTGATAGGGCCCGGCTAAGAGCTCAAGGGAGAAAGAAGACTCCTGCAGACCCCTGAGGTTATGTCTATACTGAAGTTAAACACCCATGGGTGGCTCATGCCAGCTGACTCAGGGTCACAAGATTCAGCCTAAGGGGCTGTTTAGTTGTGGTATAGATGTTCAGGCTCAAGCTCCAAGTGAAGCTCTGGGACCCTCCCACCTAGTAAGGTCCAAGAGCCCAGGATCCAGCTCAAGCATTCACACCACAATTAAACAGCTCCTTAGGCCAAGCCCTGAGTCAGCCAGCCTTGGCCAGATGTGGGTTTCTGGCTGCAGTTTAGACAAACCCTGAGTCAGAAGAAGATTCAGAGCAGGAAAGGAAGACCAGAGCAGGAAGAAAAACTCTCTGACTTGTTCCTGAGTCAGGCTGACCCACAGACAGACTGGAGAACAGCCCCAGAGAGGGAGGAAGGCTTTGTTTTGTGTTTAAAACATTTTGCAGATCTTTATTGCAGACAAGGGTGAGCCTGGAGGGGGTAGACTAAAGACTAATCTAGCCAGAAGGCTGAGTGTCTGGATGAGTGTCTGGCACAGAAACCACCATGACGACTCTTGGCAGGGGACATTAGCTCTGTGAAGGAGCTGTAATACTCTGCCTGGCCACAAGGACATGCCTTGAGGTAACTGGTCTTGGTTACCAGCTCATGAATTATCAATATGAAATAAGCATGATTACTTCTGCCAAAGCCAATGTAATCTCCTAAATTCACTGTATGCTATTCATCCCTCGTCTCCTAAATCTATTGCAGGATTTGGCTTAGGGCCTCACATTGTGAGGGGCCTCCAAATCTGTCAAAGATAATTAAGATTTAGTATAATTGAAACTGCACTGGCTTCAATAACCTTTCATATAAAATCCAACATCAAAATTCTGGACCCTGACCTCCCCCATTCTAATGCACCCAATCCAATCAACTTCCATACCAGGACTGCTGGATTATTCACATCATCCACAGGTTGCCCAACCTCACCTCAAACCTAAAGAGGAGAGAAGGGGACAGTTTATTATTTATTTTTTCATTACTCTTTCTGTTATAGTGCAATATACTTTTCTTCTCTTTATTTTTAATGGTAGTGGGCCTCAGAATCTTGACATAGTTTAAAGCCTCAACATGTCTCAATCCAGCCCTCCCTAAGTCCTCTGTATACTACACTGATACTGACCCTTACAGCTACTCGACACATATGGAAAGACCTCTGTATTATTCCAACTTATGTATAGGCCAAATCCCTCCATGGCAGAAGCCACACACCTGGCCAAGTTTAGAGTCTATGGACCTAATCCAACCACCACTGAAATAAGATGGAGTCTTGCCATTTACTTTAGTGACAGTTGGATCAGATAGTGTGTGTACATTCATGCAGAAATTTGAGCACAAATATTGCGGAGAGAGTCCAAATCGTACTATGGGAAGAAATCCTGTGCTGTCCGGGAAGTGCCTAAAATAACCTAATAAGTCTTTTCCTTTTCTGGTTTCAGTTACTCAGGTAACTTCAAAGATGCCTTCCAAGCTGAAGTGGAAAGGTAAACCATAACTTCACGATAGCAACATCCCCTTATTAATTTAGGTGAAAATGTTGGTGTAGTAATTGTCTGTCTAACCCCATTAGAATCTCAGTAGCACTGTATCAAAATATTTTGATTTTAATTAATATGGCAGGAAAGCCTCTAAGACAATTCTTCCGTATTGGCTCAAACTAATGAAATTAACACAAATTGAATAAAAAAAATTACGAAAGCACTAGAAACTTGCTAATGTGCTGTAATATCTGGGCAGGAAAAGTAAATTGATGGAGTCACCCATTCCTTTATGCTAGCCCATTCCACTGACTGCCACAGAGAGGAGCAGGATGGCACTTATGTAAAAGTGACTTAGGTCTGGGTCTACACTTGAAAGTTTTATTGGTACAACTATTTCAGCTAGGGGTATGATTATTTTTTACCCAACTTTTAACCTGGTAAAAGCCCTAAAGTGGATACTGTTTTACTAGCATACAGATGTCTTATCCTGGTATAAACAATTCTCTTTCCCATATAGGAATAGGTATACAAGTATAAAGTACCATAATACGGGTATAATACATCCATACTGGTGGCGGGGGGGGGGCTTGTACCCCTCTACTATGAATACCATCTACATTTGATCTGGGTGGTGTGATTCCTGCCTCACGAGATTTACCTGCACTACTTCTGCTTGAAGTAGCACCTAAAAACAGCAGTGTGACCACAGCAACACACTTGGGCTAGCTGCCCTAGAGTACAATCCTGCCTGAAGGATACATAAGAGCATTAGACAATATGCAAATGTTTTTTAAGGAATTATTGAAGGATTTTAAGCTCAAACAGATGCAATTCCATTTTCTCAAGAGTTTCAGAGTTAATGTTACTGGCTATGAAACTTCAACCTACAGAGGTAACAAAATGGGGATTTTTTGTTATTGACTTACACAGCAAGGTCAGAATCAATTTTTATAATAAGAACTCAGATGCAATGATAATTAGTGTATCCATATCATTCCTCGGCAATTCAAAATGCACACTAAAGGTGTGCACAAATAACGGAGGGCAAAGATCTAATTTAGTTCTGTGCTAGTATTCTGTTAAAGCAGATTAAGATACCCAATACCCAGCTAAAGTCAATAGATGCTGGCCATCTATTTCAAAAGCTGCTGTTAAGTGTCTTTTTCAGTGCTTTTAATAATTATCTATTATAAAATGTTGAAGAGGTTCATGAAAGAAAAAATAAATGTCTACATTTATTTACACACACAATTTTGCTTGTAATTGTAAATATACAATACTGCACACTGAATCTCAGCAACACCAATCTGTTCAATGTGGAAGTCACTCAAGGTTTTTCTTATCTCTAGACTTACAATTATTTCCATTCATTCTAAATATAAAGTTGTGCTTGACATTTTATAGGCCTTGTCTCCAGAAAGAGGGTTTTTACACTTTAGTTTTGGAAAATGTAAATATTTTTCCTTTGGGAGCATGGTATGAAACATTTTATGAAGCAAAGAATGTCTTTTTTTGGCACTTTCAGAATTAAGTTCATGTGTGTTTTGATTTACACACCCCTTGTGATGTATTGCTGAGGTCAGAGATCATGTGAATTTAGAGCATGAAATGTAGCACCAGAACACATTGAGAAGGCAAAAAAAGAAAATTGGGAGTAGCTCCACATGCATCAAAAAATGAACAAGTGCTAACAACAGGGTAATTAAGCTCCCTCGAGCAGTGGTTTTCAAATGAGGGTCAGAACAAGTACTGGACCACAGACGCACAGGTCATGATGCCCCCTGATACCACCAAAGAACTGGGATGCATTTCTCAAAGATGTAACTGCTGGGTCATGGGCATAAATGTTTTTTTTTTTTCCCAACTGGGTCCCAAGAAAAGAAGTTTGAAAACCACTGCCTAGAGCAACAGGTCTTCTAAACAAGAGTGGTGCAGTGCAATGTGCAAAGCCTGATATCAGGGGACAAACACAAGAATGACTCAAAATAAGAGCAGAAGACACAAGTAATCTCATTTCTAGCCTCAACAGTGAAGCACACTGAGGACCATCCCAGCGAAATTTTCCACATTATGCTGTGGAGCCTGCACATCCCCCGCAGCATACAGATTTTTGTTTAATTCCCCCCTCCCTCCACACACACACACAACTTTCAAAGGTTTAAATTATTTTACTGCTTGTGAAAGACAAATGTTTGACAACACTGAACCATAAAATCCTCAGAACAGGTACATCAAAGGCAGACACATTTTAAGAGGGGATGATGTGCTTCAATTCTGACCCGTAGAGACCTTCTCTAGAAACAATTTCCACTTCCATTCTCATTCAATGTGGGCATCTCTGCAGAGACTGCAATTTTATGATGAGAGCTAACTGAAAATTCGTTATTAATAATTCTGCCCATTTTGCCACCTTTCTTGTTTGTAGAATGTATGTTGAAATAACATTTTTTTTAAAGGCACTTGACTGAATTTTACTAATTTTGTCCAAATGTAAATAACAAAATTGCAACTGGCTGTAGGTCACATGGTACTGTTTGTACTCTGGGGCAGCTTAGCATAATTCTCATAAGGTTTCTGGTGCAAATGCAGTTAAACCCCAAAATGAAATACTTGAGAACCACACTTACAGCATTCCTCATCACAGTAAAGAAAAAATTTGGCTACAACATCACAGGCGAGAGAAAGAAGAACACAAAAGGATTTCAAGTGCAAACATTGCGCATCTGGAATTGAAGTTGGGGCAGAATGCTGCAAGTCTGTCTCCTTAGTGGGATTCAGACTCCTAAGAGTAATATTCTCAAATGTATTTAGGTGCCCAAAAATACAAATAGACCCCTAGTAAAATTTTCAAATGTAAACAAACAGGCAATATGCCCAATTGTGTTAGAAATCCACGAGAAATAGGTTCCTAACCTGTTTAAGAACTTTTGAAAAAGAAAGCTACATCTTTAGGCACCTAAATACATTGGAAAACCATGGCTGAAGTTCCTACATCCCTTCTGAAAACAGAACTTTGGTGGGAAATTTCAAAAATGCTAAAGTGTTTTCTGTTGTAGGATTCCTTGACAGAACAAACACCAGATCAATCACCCGCCTTATCAATAATCTCATGAATATTTTAAAACAAGTCTTCCCCATTTCCTGAAGGTTACCCACCATAACCAAAGTTCAGAGTGAAAGCCAAAGGGGCAGAAGAGAAGAATTTTACATTAAGTCAACTGTGAACAGAAGCATGTATCTAGTTACTTGCAGAAAACTTCAACATCCTTAGACAGGTACCATGGGATACCCCTAGATTAGACAGATAAAGATTCTGAAGTTGGTCAAATTAATCCATAGAGACAGAAAACAAAAAAAAAGTCAGCTTGGTTTTTTGAAGCTGCTGTAGAACTGGATTTTACCTGTGAGATGCTATGATCCAAAGACAGAAGGCAGCCCCATGAAGCCTGACTTACTTACACTCAAGATAAACTGCAATTTATCATTTTGCTTTGGTATGCCAATAAACCATCTGCTTGAAAACTACACAGATTGGCTCTTGGACCAACAAGACTGCCACAAATCTCAAAAGAGTGTAAGAGCAGCACAATATCAGCAGAAGCAAAGGCATCTCCTATGTTGTATCCAAAGTTCTCATAAATAATGATAAAATTTTTGGAAGGAATATTAAACCATGCACTTCAAGCCTTAAGCCAAATCTCTAGCTATTTGAGACCAGCAGGAGACCTTCACCTTCCTCTGAAGCAACCAGGCCTGGCAACTGTCAGACTAGATAGACCCTGCCTCTGAACCAGCATAGTAGGCCCTCTTCTTATGGTAACAGAAGAAAGAAGAGAGCTGGAAGCAGTTGGCAGGCATAGCAAAAGATGGTTGATCCAATGAAAATGGACGTGCAGTAAAAAAAAAGCTAAGGAAATGGACGGTTGGATCAGTCTAGCTAAGCCATTCATGTTTCCATCTCTGTTCAGGGACAGCTTCCATTCCTGGTAGAAGAAACACTTTACATTGCCTGACAGATCTTAAAGATAGGACACATCTTGTCTAGAAAAAAAAGAATAGCTTTATACACAGTATATTTCATGTTTGACAATCTTTTCTGGATGACTTCAATAAAGAGTGCAAACAAAATAAACAAATAAAGCTGCCTCTTCTTCAAATTTCTTCTTAGATAAAGTAGCTTGCTGGGGAGGGCCATCTCTCCCCCAGCACAGGAAATGAAAAATAAATCTATATAAGTAATCTCATGACTGATAAGGGAGACATTTACTACACTTGTCCATAGTCTTAGAGGAACTGGCACGTTTGTACATAATTTAGTAGCTACTTGTATGAGTTCATTATTATAGACTGAACATCTATTTTAATGGTTATAGAGACAGCCTGAGTTTTCAAGCTGCTACTCTGTTTCCAAAGAGGCAAATAATTTAAATAGCTATAAGAAAAACAGTATATAAATAATGCGGCACAGAGATGGATTTTCATCCACCAGAAACATGGTGTTTCTTTCATATTGAAAACTCAAGATGTCTTTTTTTAAGAGGTCCTCTTTGCCACTGATGGTCAATCCTTTCCCAGTCTGCCTCAAGGATCTGTACTTGGCCACCCTTTTAATAATAAGGTCTGAACAAGAAGGGCTTTAATGTCCATAGACATTCCTTTGCAAAGGCCTGATGCCTAGCACCATCTGAGTGTGCCATGGGAGATGAACATGCTCAGATTTTAGCAGGGTCAAGATCTAATAACAAGAACCAATAGGTAGAAATTAAAGCCAGACCAATTTATGTGATAAATAAGGCATACATTTTTAACAGTGAGAATGAAGAAGCGTTGGAACAAACTACCAGAGGAAGAAGTAGATTTTCTGTCTCTTAATGTCTTCAGATTAAGGCCGAATGCCTTTCTAACAGTTATGGTTTAGTCAAATTCAAGATGGTGAGCTCGGCACAGAAGTAACTGGATGAAATTCTATGGCCATGTCACGTACAATAGATAAGACTAGGTGATCTAATGATTCCTGCTGGCCTTAAAAAAAAATATATAAAAATCCACAAGTAATCACCTGGATGAACCACAGTTAAATCTCAAGAGGCACTCCTAAAATTGGTCATGCTCTCCCAGCACCAGTCATGGCCAACTGGGAATTGATCCTGAATGGTTTCTCTGAGCCCCTCCAGTGACGCTTCTCCCATGTGCCCTGTACTTGTCCACACTTCATGCAGTGTTGCTATGCATTAAAGTTGTGCACAATTTACATGCCACAAATGCTCCAACTGAAATGGCAAGAACTTACATATGGGTCATACCTTTGCATTGAAAAACTTCAGAAATTTAGAAACACTTTCTTACAACACCACATCTGTGAGGCAGAAGCTATCTGGCAGATCCTCAGCTTAGTGGAGCAACACAAGTTTATATCACCTGAGGAACTAGCTCTGTCCCCAAAATCATGCAGGCAGGCAGAACTTTTGACGCACGCTCCTGTGCTTAATCCACAAAACCATTCATGTGCCTCTGTACCGCTAACAGAAGATGCATAATTGAAAACAATGGCCAGATCCATCATCTGATGTGAACTGGAATAGCTCCACTAACATCTCCAGCTGAGAATCTGGCTGGCTGGAAGTGTAATTTTCTCTTTTGCTGTAAAAAAGTGATTGACAAGCTTGAGGGGAAAAAGCAATCTCCTACATAGCTGCTTCTTGAATAGAATCTTCTCTGATGTTTTAATGGAGACAAATCTGTAACTGGGTTTTATTTATTTCACTTCTCTTGTGAACAATTCTAATATGTGGAACCAACTCCCTGTCCCTTGCTTACTTCTGTGTCATTTTTAGCAGCCTCTTCTGAACAGTTTAAGCCTGGTAACACCTGGTTACCTTTCTAATAGGCTCATGGGCTTGCTCTCTCTTCTTGGTATAGTAAACTGTTACCTTTCAGGGTGGAAGAAAACATCAGCCTTTCAGGCTGAAGTGCAAATATTCACTGTCTCAAAACCAAGAAGCAAGGTACAGCACTTATGGAAGGAACAGTTGGTGAACAGCTGGTGAATGGATATTTTTATGCAAGGAATGCCCGAAGCAAAAAGGAGATAAAAAACCTTGCATGGTCTTTTCTTTGGGGGTGGGGGGATTTTTTTCATTTAACATTTAATATCTGTTCTTTTAATATTATAGATAAAAGGACCCTATGCAATTTGCCCTGCAAAAAATATTCATAATTGTTGAATTGGGAAATAAAAGGACCTGCAATGGAGATTTTTAAATTATTTAGAAATGAGCACAAGGATATTCTGAATTAATTTTACCATTTCCATATTGCCAATATATATAAATATATTACTAAAAAGAGAATATTCCATTCTTGGGAACATGCTGTGTGTGTTTAAGACCCAGAGTTTTCTCGAGAATGTCATCCATGATTAGAAACCCCATCAGTAGTAAGAGAGCCTTGTTAAAATATATATTATCTTTTAAATGTTTCTCATGTGCACCCCTCACTGGAAAGGCCAGTCTTCCTCAGCTAGGACACATGACAACAAGCCTTTGCTTAACGAAAGCAATCATGCTGTATATTTTGATCCCAAATTCCCTGTTTCTTCCAAATTAAGGCATCTGAACAGTTAGGTGTACAGCTCCCATTAGCATTAATGGGTGCTGTGAGACCAATACCTGCCACATCTGAGTGGCGAATTAACCTAGGTTGTCTCACTACCCTGTTGTTTTATGGCTACAAAAAAAAACTAACTACACTTGAGAAATGATTTAATTCCAGTCTACATACTGCTGTATCTAAAATGTCAATGGTCTTTACTAAATAAGATATTTAATACACGCAAACTAAAACAGGAAGGTCATCACTGGGAGCTGCTGTCATGCTTATTTTTGCTGCACTTTTTGTTTAAGTCTTTTGTTCCAGCGCTAAAGAACAACAGCGTATTATTCCAACACCCATATTTGTCCCTGGACTGGATCTCACTGACACTGCCGTAAATCAGGAGCGATATCAATGCATTCAAATGAGCTGCAGTGGTGTAAACATGGAGACAGAGAGCAGAGTGAGTCCTTAAATCCTTACTGAATGGAACACTGCCTGAAAATGAAATCTCAGAAAATTTACTTCCATGCAAAGGCTTTTTAAAGGGAAATCATGCCTCATCAATCTATTAGAATCCTCTGAGGGGGGTCAGGAAGCACGTGGACAAGGTGATCCAGTACGTATGGTGTTCTCGAACTGCCAGAAAATTTTTGACAAAAGTCTCTCGCCAAAGGCTCTTATGAAACATTAGTGGGATAAGACAGAAGGTTCTCTCATGAATCAGTAATTGGTTAAAAGATAGGAAACAATGGAATAAAGAGCTATTTTTCAAAGTGGAGAGAGACAAATAGCAGGGCCTGCAAGAATTGGGATCTTCAATATTCAAGATATTCATACATGATCTGGAGAAGAGGATAAGCAGTGAGGCGGCAAGCATGCAGATGATAAAGTTTCTCACAGTAGTTAAGCCCCAAGCTGCCTGCAAAGAGTTACAAAGGGATTTAAAGGTGGAGGAGACTTGGAATCACTTCAAGTCAAATAGCCCCTAAAAATAGCAGGCCCCGGAATGGCATTCTGCAGCGTTCTGGCAGGCAGGGGCAGAGCAGAGGGGATGTGCCTTAATAAACAGGCTGCATTGTCTCCCAGCCCAGTTCACAGCTGCCAGTAAGTACTGGGGCGGCCCAGCTTGCACTGGGGGTGGGTATTGGGGCTGGGGGTGGATTTAGGGACAGGGGAATGGATATTGGAGGCAATAGCTAGGGTGCATGAGGGGGGCCCAGCCAGGCAGAAAGGGGGCCCCAGCTCGATAGGAGTGTTCTGGGGCCCTCCAAATTATACTTTGACCCTGAGAATTGCTAATATAGTGCCTATTTTCAAGAAAGGGAAACAAAGTGATCTAGGTAACTACAGACCTGTTTGTTTGACCTCAGCAGTATGCAAGGTTTGGAAAAAATTTGAAAGACAAAATAGTTAAGGATATGAAGATGTGTGGTAATCAGGATAAAATACATCATGGCTTTACAAAAAGATTGTGCCAGACCAACTTCATCTCCTTTTTCAAGAAGATAGACCTTCTTGCACAAAGGGAATGCAGTGGACCTAATTTATCTAGATTTCAGCACAGCATTTCACACTATTCCACATGGGAAATTTATTAGTTAAATTGGAAAAGATGTAGATTAATATGAAAACAGAAAGGTAGATGAGGAACTGGTGAAAGGAGAGACTGCAAGTGTCACACAGAAGGGTGAACTGTCAGGCTGGAGGGAGGTTACTAGTGTCGTTCCTCAGGGATTGGTCCTGGGACTAATATTATTTAACTTTTTTACTACTGATATTGGGGAAAAAAGTGGAAATGTACTAATAAAGTTTGTGCACAACACAAAGTTGGGAGGTGTTGCTAATGATCAGAATATCATACAGGAATATCTGTATGACCTTGTAAACCAGAGTAATAGGAATAGGATGAAATTTAATAAAGGAAAGCGCAAAGTGAAGCATTAAAAGACTAATAATAATTTTTGCTATAAGCTGGGACCCCATCAGTTGGAAGTGACAGAGGAGGAGGACCTGAGTGTACTGGTTGATCACAGGCTGACTATAAAGTGCAAATGCGATGTGGTTTTGGGAAAAGCTAATGAGATCCTAGGATGCATCAGATGAAGCATGTCCAATAGAGATAGGAAAGTGTTAGTACCATTATACAAGGCACCGGTGAGACCTAATCTGGAATACTGGGTGCAGTTCTGATTCCCTATGTTTACAAAAATGAATTCAAACTAGAACAAGTGCAGACAAGGGCAAAAAGGATGTCTCACGGAATAGAAATTCTGCCTTATGAGAAGAACAAACAAAGAGTCCTGGGGCCAGGGGCATTGCTGGGGCGGGGAGGGACCCGGGGCACAGGCCCAGCCCCCGCCCCCAGCCAGAAGGCCATGCCCCCCGGCCAGGGACAGGCCATGCCACTGCAGGCAGCTAGGCCACAGCCCGGCCTGGCCAGAAGTGGCCACTGGAGGCCGGGCCTGCATACACAGCCCTGAATCCCCAGCCAGGGACAGGGCCGCCGCAGGTAGCTGGCCGGGCCTCGGATCCCTGGCCAGGAATGGGGCCGCCACAGCCGCAGGCAGCCAGCCATGCCCTGGATCCCCGCCTGGGGATCCGAGGCCTGGCTGCCAGTGGCCGCGGCGGCCCCGTCCCCGGCCGGGTATCAGGGGCTTGGCCACCCGCGGCCGCAGGCCTGTCCTCCAGTGGCCACTTCTGGCCCAGCCCCGCCGTGGCCTAGCTGCCAGCAGTGGCACGGCCTCCCCCGGCCCTATCCCTGGCCAGGGCTGGGGCCTGCCGGACGGCCAGCCAGGCCCCAGATCCCTGCTGGGGATGGGGCCACTGCGGCCAGCTCGGGATCGGGCCCCGGATCCCCGGCCCAATTCGGCCGGAGATCTGGGGCACTGGCATTGGGACTCGGGGCACGTGCCCCAGTTTGCCCAACGCCAGTGACACCACTGCCTGGGGCACTTAAAGACTAACAAATTTATTTATTGCATGAGCTTTCGTGGGAAAAAATCCCACTTCGTCAGATGCTCTGACGATGGGGGAATTTACAGAATGCTGTTACTGTGTGACCTGTTCCCATGCTATACACTTCTCGGCATTTATTTCCTCCCATTCTGTAAGCTCCCCCATCTCGAAAGCATTTTAAAAGGGCAGAGAACAGTTTCATATAGAGAGAGATTAGAAAGACTGGGTCTGTTAATCTTAGAAAAGAAATGACTAAAAGAGTGATGTGACAGAAGTCTACAAAATCACATATGGTGTGTAGAAAGTAAATAAGGTAGTATAAATCCCTTCACATAACACAAGAACAGGAGGTCTTAATTTAATAAAAATTAAATTAATAAGCAGGAGGTTTAAAATAAACATAAGGAAGTACTTCTTCACACAACACACAGTCAACCTGTGAAACTCATTGCCAGAGGATGTTGTGAAGACCAAAACATATGGATAAAGCACACAGGCTTAGAAAAGTTCTGATATCTGCACCCTATCTGGGTGGATCCAACCATCTATCTAAACTGTCTGTGGAGGCATTACCTAGGAAGAATGTTTGCAAAGAGCTCTGGTTCACCAAATGGTTTTCAGGCGTTGGCGGGAGGTTAGGGATCATCGGAAAAACCTCCTCTATGCTTTTCTGCACAAAGGAACTAAAATATGTCACCAAGGAGCTTGTACATGTGTGCAGAAAGGGAGCAGTGTTTATAATAAAATCAAAAGTAGCCAGGCAAGCTACTGTCAAGTGTACATGTAGGTTAGATATTAGACAAATGCTGAGTGATAAACGACCTTTATTTTGTTAAAAATAAAATTGCCAAGGAGAATCTTCTTTGGATTTTTAAGTAAATGGTATATTTGGGAATTAATTTATTCCACATTTGGTCAAGGAAGAGAGCAGCTGTTCTCCTCAAATAAATTGTGGGGAGGAAAGAGAAAAGAAAGGCTCTCTCTGCTTACAACGCCCAGCAAATGGAGCTGTAAATGTAACATAGATAACAGCAGTTGTCATAGTGTGGTGGCAGAACACTGACAACATTACCAGCCTATCAGAGACCCTGGTTACGTACTCAGATTGCCAGTTTCCTGTGAAACATGGGCTACCATGTCTTCATTACTACAGATTCCCACATTAGCTGGATGAAAGCTCACATGGATATGCCTACCCTTGTTGCAATCACACTTTCATTTGCAGTGGAGGCCTAACCGGCAAGATACCTAATTAGAGAAAAGCAAATACTTCCAAAAATATTTGCAGGCATTTGTTAAAATAAAATCTTTGCATTAACTTTAACAGGATTCACTACTCTCTGTATTCATTCTGACAAACATTCATTTCTTGCAAGTGATTGTTTGCAGACATCTTAGAGAAAAGACAAAATGTCACAGATGCATGTGCAAATTGGTATTAACATAGACTTCCAAGCTGTAAGTGTTCACACATCCATCCTGTGGGTCTGGGAGGCAGGGGGAGCACCCATAAACAATATTGGCAAAACATGACCTTACTGAAGTTACCATGGATTTCAACAGGGTTAAGATGTTACTCTGTGTACTTTAAGTAGTTATTACTTAATAAGAATGACTAATATTCATAGCAACAGTGGTAGTAAATAGCTCTCAAACACTCCTTAAAGCAGCGGTTTTCAATTGGTGTCCCACAACACACTGGTGTTCTGTGAGAACTGCCTGTGTGCCGTGAAATTTTGTGCAAAGGTTATGAAAAGCAATGTAAAACAATTATTCTTTCATCTTAAACGATATTCTATCCAACCAAAAGTACAACTCATGAAACTTGTGAAAATTAATCATCAAATTAAAAGTGAGGTATCGGTCTTTCATTCTAAAACCTGAATATCTGAAACGCAGGTGTCCAAAGGGCAAAATTGACAAGACATGTATTTCTTCCAGTGGATTTGAAACATTAATGCATTTGATCCTCCTTTAGCTTGTTGTATGCACCAAGTTGAAAGCCTCTCTGGTAAGTCCGTAAACGTAAGTAAATGTGATGTTTAGGAGCAATCAGTTCAGCTGAAAATAGTGAGTGTGCCTTGGAATGTTTCGTCTCATTGAAGTGTGCCGTGTTACTGAAAAGATTTGGAACCACTGCCATAGAGTTAGACTGAAATAGGTTTACCTAAAACGCTTCACAAATAACTTTGCATACCAAAGACTTTTGTAAAAATCAACACCTGTTCAGGGATAATTCAGAATCCCATAAAGGAATGTTAAGTTGTTTGTATGCCTTGCATAATGCTATTCCTGCAGGAATGTTATGAGAAAGAAATAAAGGAAGAAATTCCCCTATCAAAATGTATACCTATTTTAAACAGATTAGATTACATATAAACCTCCATCAAAATACATATATATAAATTGTTGGATATTCTGATTTTATTTTTATTTTCCATATTGGGACTTGTGGTTTTCGACTTTTCTGTATGCATTTGCCTTTAAAATTACAGAGAATTGTAGAGCTTTAATTTCAAAGAACTGTCTGTGTTCTCTCTGTGCACTAGCTATACTGGGATTTTTCATTTCATACATCATTTACAGCACATGGCCCTGATTCCACAGAGTTAGTGCACACCCTTAACGCCATGAACTGTTACATATACTCACTCAATATATATATGCAGCTATACATTTCATTGCATGTACTGCAGTAAATACATATCACTGTGCACAGGCAATGAATATTGGGCATAGTTTTCTTTGTACTCTGTCATTAAGAACTGTATTGACAGAAAACAAGTCACATTTCTTCTTCTCTAACAACATGTAATTTTGCTGTTGTTTGCATGTTTTCTTCAAGACAGATTGGACACAATTTGCCTTTCATTACACAAACCCTGCTGGCAGCAAAACCACATATCCCTGACACACAGAAGAAAGAAGAAATAGTTAACATATTTTGAAGAAAGGGCAGGGAATGTGGAGTTGCTGTAAGGGAAACGATAAGTATAACATGGGTATGTAGCAGTTGTTTTGGTGCATAGATCAATCAATGTAGCATCTATACTTGTCAAGACACAAAAGGCACATTACAGTTTAAGGCTTATTAATTCCCTATAATTTACATTCATATTACTGTGTTACCGAAGGAATTTATATTTAATTTTTTTTTTCTAAAAAGGGCTGAGGATTCTGGATGTGTTAAAATTTAAATAATTAGTCTATTACACTTGGCAGCGCATTTATTTAAATTTTGACTTGAGGACAGTGTTACAGCATTGCACAAAGGCCTGCTTCTGATTCTACATTCGTCAGGTTAATTCATTATTGAGATGACCACTAGCTATGATACTGTAACATTCAACTAAATAACAGAACTAGTTTTCCATTTTCATATAACAAAGATGAACCTAAATCAAAGCTCCACATCATAACACCCTTGATCTTTGGAAAAGTCAGAGTCAGAGATAAACTGCTTTCGGGGTGCATGGCCCTGTTGGAATAAGTGAACAATTTATATCACCTGGATATCTGGCCTCATGCCACTTTCTAATTTTAATCCCACTGTAATTGAAGACTATATACATGATCTCTGGATACTGCTCAGATGGATGATCTTTTAGTAGCCTACTAGTTATCTGATGATAGTGACCTACATTAAATCCTTCTGAGAAGCATGTGTTTGGAGGGGACCACCCAGGCACATACCAAGAAAATCTGTATTGTGAAAGGAAAGATCACAACAAAATGGTACCTGTGGCACATTAACGCATGCAAACATGGACAGCCTACCAACTACAAATGGGGTCACACCAAAATTCAAAACCCAGACAGTCAAAAGTTTTGGTATTTGTTGGTTAGGGCTGTGTCACAACATAAAAGTATGCCACAGCAGAGTTGCTGAGTGTGTCACATGGAATCAGCCTGCTGCCAACAGCCTAAAGGAGAGCTGTGGCAGCAGGCCGATTTATGCAGATGGCCCTTTAAGAGCTGAAGCTGCAGCAGCTACCTGCAAGAGCCCCTGCGGAATCAGCTGTTTCATGGCCTCGGGCCTCCCAGTCAAGCCTCCAGCTGCTGAAAAATCCCTTTTACAGGGAGATTTCTTCCATGGCAGGGGAACAGCAGCAGTGCACCCATCCCAGCTGTGTCACGATCGTAAAGGGGTTGAGAACCCCTGAGTTACGCCATGGGAAGGAGAGGTGTTCAAAACCCATGTCTGTGTATCCATTTGCACATACCCCTATGGTTATAATGGTCCAGATCAGAACACACAACCCAAATTTCCCAAAGTTTTCAGTGTCTACATGTGATGTACCAACGTTGGGCCAACTTCTAACATATATAACACAGGATTATGACACAGATCATCAGAGAGACCTAGCCATCCTCTTCCTCCACTGTTTCCTGTTCAGTTTATCTCCTGCTAAACATCCCTCAAACATCTGGAGCTACAAAAGAAGTTAATAAAAAAGCAGAAACTGCACTGACCCTATCAGAAGTTCACTCTGAGTGCGCACATCGCTTACGTGTTCTGACTAAAGTTCTGCAGTATTTTGGTCTACACCAAAGACTGTACTACACATTCAGAGACTGAAACACAAACCAAAGAATCATTTTCTTTCATACATCTTTAACTGAATCATTTCAATAGTAACTCCTCTAAAAGAAAACAGCTAAAGCGCTAACACTCAATAACAGAAATATAACCATTACGGGGAAGCTGGAACTAAACAAAAACCTCCAACAGCAAAGCTCTCCATACTGAATGTACATAATATAAACCATACTCAGTCTTTATAAGAAGCCACCTTCAAACCCTCTATCAGTTGACATCAGGCATCTAGCCTTAGATTTATCAACTGTGGTCAACAATGCTTGACTCGTCCATCTGCTGCCCCTCTCCCTTGCAGCCTTTTTTTTTTCCCGCAGCTCTCTTCACCCCTCTTCATGCTGTCAACCACATCATTACAATGGGGCCCTGGGCACTAGCATAATATGAATAATAATCACGTAGCACATATGCTAACATCTGTCAGAAATATTTCCAATGAGCTTTATAATGTGCTCTCTAAGCTGCAGGAGATATGAAAGAAACTGTACACCACATAAACAAATGATGGGGTTAAATGCTAGAGAAACATTAACAACAATAGTGACCTACGGCCTGCATCAAACACTTCCGCACAGATCAATGCGCCAACAATGATGCCAAAGAGGGAAGCTATGTATGACTGCTAGAAAACACATGCTGTGCGCAGCCAGAAAGGTTGCAAACAAGCTCCAGCTTCAGACTACTTGAGATCAACCACTTTCATTAAAAATTTAAGTATTTGAGGCTGTCAACCCATTTGTTATTCAGAAATTATATGTTCAACACAGACCCCTAAATGACTGGTACTTTATGCTGCCAAGCAAAACACGCTCAGCTAGGTGCCCAGTTCCTCTGCTTGCATTGTCTCCTTGGCCTCAGCTCTCTAGTCATTCTGCACCCTGGTTGAGAACACAACGGGGCCATACTGTTGTGCAGCATTTGTTCTTCTCTGTACACTTTTGCTCCACAAGGGCACCACACGACTTTAGGGTTGGGATTTCGGTATTGGCCCAAGCTCAGGAAAGTACTTCAACATATGTTCAAGTGCATCTCTATTTTGCATGTGCTCAATCTGAAGCATGTGCTTAAATCCCATTGATTTAAACATCTGTGTAAGTACTTCTTTAAACAGAAGCATAGTTTGTAATGGGAGTGCACTCTCAGTGGATGATTGTCATCAGACTTATTGGCTGACGTAGGAGTATGAATTAGAGATACACCAGGGAGCCTAAGGAACAGACTCTCTCATCCTGAGCAAAGTGGGGCTGGGAATTCAAACACAGTTAAAATAAATTGACCTTTTCTTTCTCACTGCAAAATTAAAACGCATTAGCCTCTTTTTCCTCAACATCCCTCAATTCTGCTGCTTCTCGGTAATGAAGGCTCCAAGCCGGCATGTCCTCATCAGAAATAGCTACACTCTCTCTCCAGAGGGTGAATCTGACAGCACAGCAGTCTAAGGAGTTAACGTGTTCTCAAGGACCAAGCTTTGATTTTAGTACTGCTGATCAGGGCAGGAATTACAAGAGCTATCACCAGTAGATTTCCAGAGCTCAAGGCAACAGATGAGTACAGCTCTCTTTGAAGTGATTATTTCCAAAGGGAAAGGAGGGGGAAACACAAAAACAGTAGTAATAAATAATAAAGCATCCTTTTAATAATAAATCATTGTTAATAGTAATAATACAGCACTGTTTCATCAGTGAGCTAATACAGCAGTCAGTGGACTGAGAGAACTCATGGAGGTGTTGATTGATGCAATGGGTGTTGATTGTTACACAGGGTAGGTAGAGTTACCAAGGTGTGGGGACACAGCAAAAAGCAGCTCATGATGTGGTGGAAAAGGGCAAAGATCTTGTCATTGGCATAGCAAAAAATCTTGCAGTCTGTACTCAGGTAGACTTCTCAGTCAATCGGACCTTTGCCTAAATAAGGAATAAGGAGTTCAGAATTGGGCCCATCATGATTTACTGATCAGATCTTCTAGTGGTAGGGCAACTTTCTGCTCTGATTTACACCTCATGTAATTCTGCTATCTTCCATGGGCTTGCACAGAAGTCAACAGAGTTGAATAGAGCATAAATCAGGACAGAATGCGACTGGATGATCATGCATCTCATTCGAAGAGAAGTCCTAAGACCGGGGGGGGGACCGACCGGGGGGGGCCACATTACAGAGCACAACAAATTCATGATGAAATCAGAACTGTTGCTTCATGCTATCTAAAAGCAGAGATTTTTCTTCCGTACCCGTCTCACTATGTTAGTTTATATTTTGGGAACGCTTCATCTCTTGGACTAGCCTGAATTTCAAATTTTTTCTGCTTTTAACTCATAATAAGTGATGGTACAGGCATTAAAGGACTTAGAATCCTTCAGCAGTCTCTTGAAAACCAGAGCCCATGTGCAAAGAGTTCAGATACCCCGTCTCCTTCATTTGAGGGGAAAGCTTGCCTAAGGCACAAACAAAGCTTCAAATTGATTTAATTTAAAATTTCAAACTGCTGTACGCTGCTCAGCTTCCGACTGCCATCTGCTTTTTTGGCTTGCAATGACACAGAGCACATTTTTATTGTGTTTGTTCAAGTGAGTCCATCAGTAAAATATTCATTTTCGGCGTCTGCGTTTTGTATGCTTTAAAAGCCATTCTAACGTATCAATGAGGCTGATCGAAATGATAGATAAAATATAATAAATTATTTTGCCAAGTTCAAAAATTGCAATCTTTCCCAGTGCAATATAGCTATAGTACATCATATTCTCTCTTTGGACTGTTTTTTTCTGATTTATTTGTACACACCAAAGGCATCTGATCCTGATGGTTACCTTTCAGTGCTACTCAGATATAAAATATTAAGTTAAGTAATTTAAGTAAATAAAATAATAAATAATGATATATATCAGACTAGGAACCCTAGAACCACATTCGGATCTGATTTGAGTTACACCAATACAAATTCTCCTTTGTTTTCAATGACGTTACTTTGGATTTGTGCCAGTTTAACTTGGATCAGAATCTGGCCCCTACTGGCTATTGTCTTGACACCATCTTTAGATCTTCCTGGTCTTTCTTCTCTTTCCTTATAGAACCGTTATTTCAAAAAGGAAAGCAGAAAACATGCAGATTACGCACTCTTCAGTATGTCATCAATCTGTTATTAAAGCTACTAAAGTGTAGCAATATGCCTGCATGAGAATATATATTATTATTTAATCTTCACATTAAATAAATTCTTAGTTTAGCCTTTACACTGTAAGTAGTGATCCTTCTCATCCTGAACATTCATATGCAGAATTAGAAAGAGGCAGAAGACACAATTAAAAATTTCAAGACCATGAGCTTTAGAGAAAACTTCAGTTTTGGTTCATTTCTGCTGAGAGGCCAGCACCATACAAAATTTTTGACTGTACTGGGAAGTTACACGTAGAGCCCTGTGCAAGTATAAAAATGTGGATCTGATCCGCATCCCACTCAATATCAGTATCTATCTGATCCACAATCTGTATGCCAGGTTTTATACGTATTTGCATCTACATCCACACCCAGACAAAGGCTCATCTACCTGCTCATCTACTAATATGATCTATGCCATCATGTGCAAGAAATGCCCCAACACCTTATACACTGGACAAACAGGACGATCGCTGAGCAAAAAGGATAAATGAACATAGAGCTGATATCAGAAAGCACAAAACAAAGAAACCAGTTGCTGAGCACTTCCATCTTTCTAATCATTCAATAAATGATCTTAACGACCGTCATCAGAGATGTAGCTGGGACATCAAGACTTCAAAGAGAAACAGCTGAACTTGAATTAATATGCAAGCTAAATTCTGTGAAAGCAGGATTGAATCCAGACTATGGGTTCTTTTCCCATTACAAAAGGTAATTTGACTTCAGGCTTCCAATAGTTTGAACCCAACAACTGCTCTGATTTGCTGTTACTTTATGACCTGATCCTATGTTTTACACCCCCTTGCATTTATTTTCATTCTATTCTGTAAGTTCACCCATCTTCGAAGCATCTGACGAAGTGGGATTTTCTCCCACGAAAGCTCATGTGAAAAATAAATCTGTTAGTCTTAAAGTGCCACATGACTCCTCTTTTTTTTCTTCTTCCTCACTGCCTACTCTAGCCTGTTAAATCAGTGGTTTTCAAATCATGGGTTGGGACTCGGTACTGGGATGCAGACCCTCAGGTACCGGGTCGCAGCGCCCCTGCTGCCACTGACGAAAGACTGTAATGCATTGCTAAAAGATCACGGGCATAAATAATTTCTTTCAACTGGGTCCTGAGGAAAAAAGCTGGAAAACCACTGGGTTAATTAGCTGCTACATTTCAATTCAGAAAGGGGTTGCATTTCAGTGGTCGGTGAAAGTATTTTATACACATGAACAGGTTGCATAGTGCTTTAGGATTCCCATCGGTGGCACTACACAAACATATAATTAATTAATAACTGAAAGTCTCTGTCAACCTGGGCTAGATTTGAATAGTGACCTATTATTAATTATTTACAATGCTGACAGTGTTCTTTGCAAAACAAAGATGATGACACAGTCTCTACACAAAGGTGCTTACAATACAAATAGTGAGACAACATATGCACTAGAGACCAAAAACAATCTTTGTTTTTTGTCATGGGTTGAAGGCATGCTTAAGATGGGTGGCATAATACTTGTGCATTTTCAAGAAATGAAAATTATAAAGGAGTCTGAAAGCAGAAAGGACGAGCACTAAAGATGCAAGTCTGGGTATGTATCAACTCTTTTTGCTGAATCTGTTTCTTCTCTCTGCTGCCTGAGTCACAGATTATAAAATAATAAAAAGCTATTGTCAAGTCCCTCAAAATGATCAACCAAGGGGGAAAAGCCCTAGAGACGCCTTACAAACAGATTCGAACTGTCAGGTTTTCCCTTGACTCCAGAGATGATGTGACACAGATGTTGTGAATTGTGTCAGGCAGTATTCTGAATGAAGTGCCTTTAAGGGTGATTTTGGAATATACATTTAAATCTTTCATCTGGTTACATGATACTGGTAATTCTCCACTCTGGATTCTTCACTCTGCAGCACTTAGCTGATAATATAAAAAGGAAAAAAAATGCTGGATGGAGGGGCGGGGGACAAAATAAGAAAGCTCCAGGTCTCCAGAGAGGGAGATGATGCTGCTAGGTATGAGCTACGCAGTAATTTGCAGACTGGTAGGGTAACACAAAGAAAGCGTCAAGGCACTTGGAAATGAAGATGCTTATGCTCTGATCCTCCACCTATTGCTGATTTGGGGTCCTCTGTGATCCATTCTGAGAGAATGAATATTGGGTTTAATGTAGATAAATGGCTAGCTCTGTACCAATAAAGACACATGGAAGACATATTTAGAAGATTTAGCCAATCGTTAGGGCTATAACTGCAGCAAGAAGAGTTAATCAAACAATTCCTTTGAACTAGTCTTTTTGATGACAGTGGATGTTTGAAGCGAGAGAGATATCTCAGCCTGGCTGATTGTCACGTGTGGAGACTGACTGTAAATGCATGGATGAGAAGAGAGAAGGTTCTCTTTTACGGAAGAATAACGGACAATGAACATAGGCCTGGAAGGGGATTTTTCAGTAAACATGCACAGTCCCTCCTATCTCAGGTAACCCATCATATACGCATTGATAAAGATCCAGTTAAGGAGAGCCTGTTCGCAACTGACCATGCCCCAGCAGAGTGACTTACTGAGGCTGAAATTCACCTGCATGCATAGATCTAGCAAAAGGCTTATGTGCAACTTATATAACCCACTAAATCTTACTGCGGTCTTTCGCCTAGGAATAAAACCTACAGAAAGTGATCAAGACTTAGAAGAGGAGTCGGCAACTCCCGGCACACGTGCCAAACCTGGCATGCAAGCCTATTCTGAGTGCCACGTGGCACTGCTGTTGCTCCAGCAGCTGGCCCTGCCCCCATCTGGGAAGCAGGGCCAGCAGAGAAAAGGAGCCTTGGTCATGGAGCTCCTGTGCACTGCTGGCCTTGCCCCCAAGCTGGGGAACATGACCAGGAGGAAAAAGGAGCTACAGCACATGGGCTTCCACCCCTTGCTGGCCTCACCCCCCGCACTGGGAAGCATGACCAGGAGGGAAAATGAACGGCAGCATGCGAAGCTCCGGAGAACAAGTTGCTGTCCCTCCCCCTGGCACCTGCTGACGGTGAGTTGGGAGGGGCTGGCACAGGGGCTGGCAAAGGTTGCTGAACCCTGACTTACAATTTCATTTAACATTTAACCTTTTGCACTGTTAAAAAAAAAGTTTCCATCCTTTCTCCACAAGAATCTTTCTTCCAGTCATGCAGGACAGTGGTTCCCAACCAGTGTGCCACAGGAACACCTGAAGTGTGCCACAAGAATATACTGGGAGCTGGGGTCATTTAAATCTCTCGCCCTGCTCAGACCACCCATGTGGGCTGTGTAGGGCAGGAAAAGGCTGCAGTAGATTCTTGCTGCAGGTAAGTGTGGCCTGGGAAAGGGGGGTGAACAGGGTTTGGGGCGGCCTTGAAATGGGGGGGGCAGGTAGGGGTCCCAGTGAGGGGGCATGGGACAGCAAAAGGGCTGCTGGAGCAGCCCAATCTAGCCATCCGTGGGGACCCCAGTGGCGGTGGTCCCATCTGCAGGGCCTTCCCTAGGTGGATGTGGGTCCCTGGGCGAATTGCTCTCTGCAGGGCCCCTCCGCCCCCCAGCACTGGGGAGCAGGGGCAGGCCCCTGCACCGGCAGGGACCAGGTGAGCCGGCCAAAAGGGCAGCCCAGTGCAGCACTGCCAATTACCACCCACCACCACCAGCCACGTGAGCTGCTCTCAGCTCTGCCAGAGCAATGGGGAGAGCAGGGAGGCAGTGCGGAGCAGGTCTCTCTATTCTGCGCCACCTCCTATCCCCTCCCCGCTGCTCCAGCACAGAGCCGAGAGGACCACACGTGGCAGGGGAGCACTGGGGCAGCGCAGTACCGGGACAGCTCTCCCAGTCCCAGAATGAGGGGGGGCGGGGGGCAGGCCCCACAGGCCCCCGGGCTGCTGCCCCTTGGGCCTAGAGGGAATGTTGTTGCCCAACCATGAATATTCATAAGTTAATTTGAATATCTATGATGTGCTGTGGCATAAATTGAAGGCCTCAGGGTGGGCCACAGCAGAGAAAAGGTTGGGAACCACTGACGTACGGTATTGGAATTTTAAGCTTTAACATTAACTTGAAAATTAACTGAAAAAATTGCATTTTTATTGCTACCACACCCCCTCTTTCTACTTTTGCCCAGCTGCCAATAAAAGTGTATTTTATACAAAAGGAAACTAACCAAAAACTGATTATTAGTACGTATTATTGTAGTGCCTAGAGGACCATTCTGAGATCAAGACCATGGTGTGCTACATGCTGTACAAACACACAGTAAAACACGACCCCATCTTGCAGAACTTACAGTTTGAAATGGACAAGACAATACAAAACGTTAGGAGGGGAAAACAGAGACACAAACTGATTAAGTGATTTTCCCAGGTCACACAGTAGGTCAGTGGAAAGGTCTGAGTGAACCCAACTTTTCTGCCTCCCAGTTCAGCATCCAGCTCATAGCACCACATATCTATGAACTCTTCCACTCTCTAAACCAGTGATTCCCAACTTGTGGTCCAGGGCCCCTGGGGGTCTACTGCGTTATTGCAAGGGGTCTGTGAATACATGCCGCCCCAGCCACTGACAGCCAGCTATCCATGTTGGAGAGGGCTCTAAAATTCAGAGTCTAAATGAATGTTGAAGAGGGCTCTAAATTTAGAGTCTAAATGAATTATATTTGCCTGCTGCGAGCAGCCACACTCTGGATATGTCCCCACCACACCCCCTGGGAGCAGGCAGGGGCCAGGTCCTCCACTGCCCTTCTGCAGCATGGCTGCCTGGAGTCAGTCTCCAATAGCAACTATTATCATTTGAGGCTCCATGAAATTTTTTGACATTACAAAGGGGTCCTCATACTCAAAAAGGTTGGGAACCACTGCTCTAAACCATCATATTTGCATTGAAAACAGCTGTGGGGAAGGGAGACAGATGCAACCAAGGGATGCAAAGATACATAAACGTTTCACCCTGAACAGCTGCCGGTGTGTAAATACAATGTTATTGCATATGCAAATGCATTTGATTTTGTGGGCACAGCCTTCAGGGCATCACAAATTATACAATCAGGAGAAGCTGCATTCTATAAGCTATTCAGATATTACAGTGATGGGCACAGTATAAAAGTCTGGCAGCGATGCATTTCAGATTATTAATATTTAATTTAGAGTAGGCTTATTAGCACCATGCTACAAAGCCAACCTGTTCATAACTCCTGTATGCGGATGAAGCTCTGACTTTGTTGCTGAATAAATAATTCTTGTGTGAACACAAACTTTTCCCCATCAAGAGACAGTAACTAGCAATATCTGTTCTTTACACCAAGGCCTGAAAATGAAATATAGTTCTGAACTCTGCTCTCTTTCCTTCCCTCTTCACACCCTAGCACAGTTAAGATAAAAAAGTAATGAACGGAACTTTCCCTGAATGGGTTTGTAGTAACACATCTGCAAAAGACATGGTTTAGAAAAACAAACATTCTTGTATCCACACAGAGACTGGCCAACCCTAAAAGTTTTCACCCAAGTCCCTACAAATGTTGAAGACTCAAATATAAACTCAAGTTTGGTGGAATTTATATTTTGTATTATTCTTTACTATGATTGGTTTGTAAAACTGACATCAACCTGTTTTTATCCAGCTTTCTTCATGATGGTGTATGTTTCAAAGCAGCCAAAGAACACATTTCATGATGTATAGGACATCTAAGAATGGAAGTCAGAGGTGATGTGCATGCCTGCATATAAAAATAAATTTCACAGACAGCTTTCTGGATGCCAAGAAACAATCTAATATTGAGGCTCTCTTCAACAAAATGATATAGTTGGGCAGGAGAAGGGGGACCTAAACAGTGCTTTTTATGCCAGTCTAAGAGCCGCTAATGAAAAAGAGCCCATCGTAACAGGGAGGAGAGGGGGAGTGAATGTGTTAGCATTACCTTTTAGCAACCACAGACACTTTAGAACCAGAACTACAAAATAGGATTTCTTAAAAGCTTTTTCTTTTCTAAATTCTCCTTGCAGATGCCTGCTTATTCTTTCATAATCACTTCAAAGCAAGCCCTAGCCTTGCAATGCAGTAAATTCAAAGCAATTAAAAAGTAGATCTACATAGCAAGAGCCAACTGTTCTTAGAGGTTTTCTGTAAAATGGTTTCATGGATATTTTCCTTGGAATGATACTATTCATATAAAAAGTATGTATTTTTAATAAAAAACAAAATTTTTACCATGAAAAACAGATAAGGTACATCTCTGGAGTGTGCTATTATATTGCAGTTTGCCAGCATAACCAATTCAGCACCGACCTAGTAAACTCATAAAGTTTTAGAGAACAATGAAGGGAGATGAAGTCATGTGTATTGACCTACAATAGTAGCAGCCACTGTACTACAACAGTTGCTCATTTATGTACGAAAACAAAATAAACACAACCCAAACACCTTTACATTTTGTACTCCACCTCCCTGGAGGCTTTGTTTTGCTAGCTCATCAATTGACATTTTCATGCTGGCAAGCCAATGAAATGTAAAACACATTCTTGCCTTACTCTAGTGAAGCTGTTACTACAAGAGGAGCTGAGCTATTCTGAACTTAGCCATGGTTATTTCATTGTGATGCAAATAAATGTAACAATTAAGAATATAATTTTGGAAGATGTTAGCAGCATAATTACTCATATGGCTTCCAGCCAATTAAGCAGTAGATGAATTAACCCATTTAATTGGGTTTGCAGTTTTGACACAAGGTGTTTTATGTTTCTGTTCTATAAACATTTGGCTGAACTATTTGTTAATAATTCTGACCCACCCTGATGTTATTTATGAAGCAAACTTGGCCTCCAGTACAAGGAACCACTGCTTGAGAGGTTGTATATACTCAACCAGCTGTGCTCCCAAGCCTGTAGGCAGACTGATTTCAACAAGGGATCCCTCTGAGGAAGTTGAAGCTCTTTGTTTTCCCCAAACAAGTAGCCCATGTTATACCAGTAGCAGTAGTCCAGAAGGTAAAAGGAAGAATCGGTTTAAGATTCTATAATTTAAAATCTTTTAAAATCTTCATAAGAAAATGACAATGAAAACGGTGACAATGTGTGATTATTCCCAATATAAAATAAGAAGCCTGTTGCACTCAACTGAAAAAATATTCATCTCTTTCTTGGAAGACTGCTTTGAATAAGCAAACAGCAGCTACTAGCAAATGAGCACTGCACACAAAGTCCCGGCTTAGATGTGAAAAATGCAATCTCTTATAGGTTAGCGGGGAAGTGCCACATGGCTACTCTAAGGAAGCATGAGATAGATACTCTGACATTAAAACTGAAGATTACACTGTTGATGACAATAACTGCATACAAACAGCTGATTGCACTGAACTCCGCTTCACAGGAAAAGATCAGGCTGAGACTTAAAAATCCTCATTTAGAAAGGGATTGATGAGAACAAGAGGCAAACTAATGTGATAGTATATGGCTATTAGCCCCAGAAAGGGAGGAAGAGAGTGTGATAAACAGCATATGAGCTGCTGCTCTTCTTACATCACAGCTAGATCTTTATATTTTACTTTTGAATCCTCACTTGTTAGTGCAGAGAAGCTCTTTGGGAACGATTACTGTCACTGATTAAAATTCAGTCACTGCTCACTCAGCACTGATTGAATGGCTTTATTCTGCAGGTTTAGTTTTTGAGAACTCTGGGAATAAGTTGCAGATCTTTAGTTACTAAATCTCTGGGAGGACAGTCAACCATCACTCCATAGCAAAAACAAATATGTGGCAAGGAGTGTGCATCATGGGATTTTTTTATAAGCAGGGAGGCTGGAACTTTATGAAATGGCTCAGGTGGAGTATATTGTATACACTAGTTTGCTTTTTCAGTTTTCACAATTTCAGGATATTCAATGTCTGATGCTTCTTTTACTACAAATGGACTTGGAAGGATTTGATTTTACTGACAAATGCCAATAAACATCAATTTCATTGTACACACTGAAACTGACAAAAACTATATTCATTGATAATCCAAATTTACAGCTAGGAAAAGAAATAAAAATACTTCTTGAGAATGTATTAGAGATTGATTTAAGGATATTTACTTTGTGAATTTTGATGTAGGATGTTGACAATTTGTGTTTTAACAGTTACCAGGCTTTAACTTTTTGACTCTCAGCATCTATTGTCACTAAATAATTATTGTCTGGACCCAACTCCATAATTTCCCACAACTTTGAAAACTTAACAGTTATAAAAATAGGGGGAAATTCTTTAAAATAACTTGATATCTGTCAGCAGGAAACGCTCCACCCCTACTCCCAATATCACATCCATAGAGATTTTAAAAAAACCCAAAACCCCCAGTATTATGCCTTGGCAACAAGAGAGGAGGAATCTCCTCCAAAGGTGTTAGTGGCTGTGAAGCCACATGAAAGCTGAGGCTGGGAGGATTGGGGCCACTGTTCCCAGAAGGAAATGAAGGTTGGTAGTCACTGGTGACTCCTTTCTAAGGGAGAAAGAGGCATCCAATTGCAGGGCTGAACTAGCACCCTGAAAAATGTTCTGCCTGCCTACGGTCTCGTATCCAAGATGATTCGGTGCAGCTGAAGATAAAAGGGGGAAACACAAGGATTATGTCATTGGTGAAGTCTGATACAGACCACGTAACCAGGAAGAAGAGGTAGATGAAAGACTTCTTTAAAATCAGCTAAATAAATCATGCAAATACAGGTCTTAGTGATGATGGGGGACTTCAACTACCTAGACATCTGTTGGGAAAACAACACAGCAGGGCACAGATTATCCAACAAGTTCCTAGAATACATTATAGACAATGTCTTATTAAAGAAGGTGAAAGAAAGCAACTAGGGGATGGGCAATTATGGATTTGATTCAGACAAACAGTGAGGACACTAGCTGAAAATGTGAAGATAGAAAGCAGTTTGATTCTAAGGAATAGAACAAGGGAAAACAGCAGAAGACAGACAATGAATTTCAAGTAGGCCAGCTTTAAACTTGGAGAATTGGCAGGTAAGATCCCATGGGAAGTATGTGTGGGACAGAGAAGGGGAAGATTTCAGGCAGTTTTCTGAAGAGATGTTATTTAGAACACAAGAGGAAACTATACCAATGCACAGAAAAGAGAGGGACTATGGTAAGGAATCATCCTGACTTAACCAAGAAATCTTCAATTATTCGAAACTCACAAAACAGTCATACAAGAGGAGGAAGTTAGGTGAAATTACAAAGGATGAATATAAAAAATACCAATATATGCAAGTAGGGGCAAAATTAGAGAAGCCAAGGCACAAAAAGCGGTTAAACAAACAAAGATTATAAAAGGTAACAAAAAACATTTACAAAGACATGAGACGCAAGAAGATGACCAGAAGTGGGATAAGCCCATTACTAAATAAGGGAGGAAAGACAACAACAGAAAAACACAACAGCGGCCAAAGCATTAAATGCCTTTTTTGTTTCAGTTTTCACCAGAAAAATCTAGCAGAGATTGGATAACTAACATACATAATGAACATCAGTTTAAGCCTGCTAGTAGACAAGACTAATACAGGAAAAGAACAAGCTGAGGACGACTGAGACAAGTTAGATGTCTTCAAGTCAGTAAGATCTGATGAAATACATCACAGAATCCTTAAGAAAGCAGCTGAAGAGATCACTGAATCATTAACAATGATCTTTAAGAATTTGTAGAGCATGGGAGAGATCCTAGAGGACTTTAAAAGTGAAAATAAATACTTTATATAAAAAGGGGAATAAGAACAACCTAGGCAATTACAGACCAGTCATCTTGACATCGGTACCTGGAAAGATAATGGAATGAATAATCAAATCATGCACTTGTATGCACAAAGAAGAAAATAAGGTGATAAGTAATATTCAAAATGGATTTGTCAAGAACAAATCATGTCAAATTAACCTAATATCCTTACTTTGAGAAGATAGCAAGCCTTGTGGGTGGAGCGAAGCAACAGATGTATTATATTTCAACGTAAGATCTTTGATATTGTTTCACATGATCTCTTTGTAAACACACTGGAGAAATATCGTCTAGATGAACCTACTGTGAGTGCATAATTAGCTGGAAACCCACACCCGGAGTAATCATCAATGGACCATTATGAAGGTATAAAGGCATTTCGAGTGGGGCCCTGCAGGGATCCATCCTGGGTCTGGTTCTGTCTTTATAAATGCTTTTGATAAAGGCATGAGAGTACACTTACAAAATCTGTGCATAATACCAAGTTAGGATGGGGTTACAAATGTTTTTGATGACATGATTAGAATTCAAATTGATCTTGACAAACTGGAGAAAAAATCTTTATTAAACAGGATGAAATTCAACAAGGATAAATGCAACATATTACACATAGGAAAACAAATCAGTTCAACAAACACAAAATGGGAAACAACGGCCTAAGAAGTCGTCCTTCAGAAAAGGATCTTACTCATTCAGTAGTATCATCTTTAATGAACCCTCAAGATAATTACAGTTCTAGTAGATCATAAACTAAATGTGAGCCAACAATACAACACCGTCACAAAAAAAGCAAACGTCATTCTGGTATGTATTAGCAGGAATGTTGTAACCAAGACACAAAGTAATTTTTCTGCTCCACGCAGCACTGATAAGACCTCATTTGGAGTACTTTATTCAATCTGGGTAGAACACTTCATGAAAGATGTGGACAAATTAGAGAAAGTTCAGAAGAGAACAACAAAAATGATTAAAGGTCTAGAAAATGTGACCTGTAAGGGAAGATTGAAAAAATTAGAGCTGTTTAGTTTGGAGAAGAGAACAATGAGGGTGGCATGATAAAGTCTTCAAATACATAAAAGATTGTTAAAAAGAGCTGGGTAATCAATTGCTCTCTTTAACCACTAAGGACAAGACAAGTAGTAAAAGGCTTATACTTTCACCAAGAAAAATTTAGACTAGACATCAGCAAAATTCCTAACTGTACGTGAAGTTAAGCCTCAGAACAAATTACGTAGGGAGGCTGTGGAATCTCTATCATTGAAGGTTTTTAAAAACAGGTTAGACCAACACCTATCACAGATGGCCTAACTGTCTTGCCTCAGTGCAGGAGACTGGTCTAGATGATGTCTACACTACAGGCCTCAGTTAAGTTGACTTAATAAGGTCTGCTTAAAGTCAACTTTATTAAATCGACCTAGTGAGACCCCATTTGTTTAAGCTGACTTTATAGAAAGTCAACTTAAGCCAGGGGACACATTTACAGTTGACTTAAAGTTGACTTTGAGTGGGTATCCTGGCTTCAGTCGACTTCATAAAGTTGACTTAAAAGGCTCTACTGCACTAGATCGACTTATTAAGTTAACTTTAATGAGCACATTGCATTGTTGACTTAATAAAGTCAACAAACCTTAAAGTTGACTTTAAGGGCAGGTGTTATTAAGTCTACTTAATCAACTGCTTAAGTCAACTTAATGAACTCCAAATGTGGCCAGGGAGTTAAGCCCCTAGTGTTGACAGACATACCCATTCAGTCCTACATTTCTTTGATTTTATGTCTATAGAATTCACTGGGCATACCTTTTTGCAATTGAAAAGTTTCTCTGGTATACTAAAACATTTAAACCATATCTTATGTACGCCAGAGACACACTGTCTCCAATGTTCAAATATCAGGAGACCTAGGCTTTATCCCTGTCTCCTCCACCCCCTGGCTTTATGACCATGAACAAGTTACAGTCTCCGCAGGGGTATGGCTACACTGCAAAAAAATATCCATAACTAGCCCATGCCAACCATCTTGGGCTCACAGGGCCCAAAAGGCTGTTTAATTGTAGTGTAGACATTCAGGCTTGGGCTAGTCCTCTGCACCCTAGGAACCTGTGAAGTTGAAGGATCCCACAGCTCAGCCTGTAGCTGGAACCTGAATATCTATGCTGCAATTAAAGACTCCCTTGGGTGTGTCTGTATAGACATAGACTAAGAACCACAATAGGTGAAAGAGAACTCTTCAGCAGCTTTGGGACTCCTACGAGAGTCTGATTTGCAATATATTATCAGAGACTCTTCTTTCTAACACTTACGTTATTTAGAGTACATGTGTGTTGCATGAAGTACACACAGATTGAGCCACAGCCAGTTCAAAATTCCCTTCGCAAGTCCCCTGAATCTTCCACTCTCCTTTTGGAGAGATGCTGGTGTCTAATGGATGGAGCCCTGCATGGATACAAAGTCTGTACGCACATCAGATCTGCAATCTGCAAAACTGGGCCAATGATACAAACATCCGTGGATGCGAACAGCTGAGGATATAAACAGATTTGCAGGGCTTTATAATGGAATAGATAGTTCAAAGCAAGTTGGTAGAGAGAAGTCATTCTGGGGATAGCTAAACAAGTACCCTGGGCTGCTCTAGCTAATTTATTTACTTGTAGCATCATCTGTACATGCTGGGTCTCCCAGCAAGCATTCATTAATCATCATGCTGAAGATGAGGACAGCAAATATTTTTCCCCTCTTGAAAACTCTAGAAACAGAGAAAGGCAGGACTCCTTCTCCCATTCTACCACAGGCTGTATTTTAAAGGACATTGCCATTGCCTTAATATGGAAATTTCTCTCCTCTGATGCAATCTTCTGGACTAATTCTCAGAGAAAGGAAGAAAGAGACAGTAGTAGAGGCAATAGCTTACCATTCTAGAAACTAACAGACACAGATATGCAAGTTAACAAGGAGTCTGGTGTCACTTTAAAGACTAACAAATTTATTTATTGCATGAGTTTTTATGGGAGAAAATCCCACTTTGTCAGATGCTTAAAGATGGGATCTTCAAGTGCCTGATGAAGTGGGATTTTCTCCCACAAAAGCTCATGTGATAAATAAATCTATTAGTCTTCCAAGTGGTACCAGACCCCTTGTTTGTTTTGCTGAACTGTACTAACATGGCTACCCCCTTTGGAACAGATCCCCAAGTTGATACTCAAGCATCAGGACAATGAAACTCCTAGTGGGGAACAAAGACTTGAAGTGAGGCTTAAACAACCCATTGGACTGAGCTGTGCAATGACTTCCTGGGCAAGCTGATCAACACCAGATCTGAAACCACTCAAGGGAGAGGTTCTGGACCCATTTTCTGCTACGAGCAGGCCCCCACATACTGCCAATGGAACTGGATCTGAAGCTGAAGGGCTCCTTCATGGTAGATGGTCTACTGTTGACTGCAGACATCCTGTCAGCTATGTAGGTGAGTAGCAATGGAGACACACCCTGGGACCTTGATTGGCCTCCAAAAGCTGCTGCTGTGGCTGCCATTCCCAGGGCAGTGTCATCATGGAGCCAAAAAGAGCCTGTGAGGAAGACCCAATTTGTGCCATCACAGCCTGAGCATTTCCAGGCTCTTTTGTTCTTTGAGAGAGCTCTCCCTTGCCACGGCTGCCCACCTTAGGAAAGGAATTGAAAGGGAGGAGGGTGGGGGAAAAGAGCTTTAAATAACTTGAGTGAAAAATAAAAAGTGTCAGGATGTCCTCTACTGTTTCGCTCTTCAGTGAAGCGGAAGAACTTATTATTATACAGGATCAACAGAATAACCTCAGAACTCACACCCTTCAGTTCAGGGGAAGATTGAAAAGTATCAAGGATATGACTCATTTTGGCTCATTATGCTGTCTGACCTGCTGTACTCTTCATGTCAGTTATTTGCTGGTGGAGAGACTGGATTATCTCAATTTGCCTGCTAAATGGTCCAGAATATGCTGTACACCAACCCCTTCAGCATTTAATTAGGGCCCAATCTTTCAAGTGACAGAGCCTCTTGTGACTGCTGTGTGGCCCTTACCTGCCCTAAAGACAGAGGGAGCTGATGGGTTCAGAAAATATCTGTCAGTCCCTTCGTGATTGAAAATTAAAACAAACATGTCTCAACATATACACAACATAGCATCATCATGAAATAGGGAATTTTTGTTATCAGGCAGAGAGAGAGAGAATGTGTGTAAAGAAAGCAAATGCTATCTTGTGCAGCAGCACTGTGTATCTACATACTGTTAGTGTAATTTCATCTCATTCATCATACTGAAAGCAGTTATTTATTCTAGTTTTTATATAAAAATCTCTAATCACAAAGATCACCAGTCAGTGAAATTCTGTCTCTTATCTTTGTCAGATCTTAGACAAGACAGAATTACAGCAGTAGACACTAATTATGCCTTCTCAGCATATACTCACCCCCTTGAGGTAAAGATAACATGAATTCTTTATTGTGCTCTATTTCAATGTCCAAAGATTAGCATATTTCACCACCTTTATAAATAATACAGTTTCTAGCACTTCCTGCATTCAGTGCCCACCACTAGAATTTATATAGCCATTGATTTTAAATATGATGAATTCTGTGCACTGGAAGTACATCACCTCGTATACTGTACCATTCGTCCGGTCAAACAGCCCACAGAACTGGTGATTGAATTTACTGGCTAATAATTCAATTTATTGCTCTGAAAACAATAATATAACTATAATACTTCCACTAGCCTGCTCCCCAGGGGAGCAAATTTACTCTGGTCTCCCTAACTCATTGATAACATATTTAAATGCCAGTCAGTCACTAATCTGTAGCTACTCCATCCTCCGAGAGCTGCTTTATTGAACACTGTAATTGCCTGGATGTTGTTTTTCATTTCTGTAGCTGTTGCTGTTAATTAAATATTTTGTGGAAAGCTCCCCGCGACATTTCTTACTGCATTCTTAATATCTGATAAGATGCATGGTCTCTACCTGCTGCATTCTGCTGATACTTTTGTCCTAGATTCAAACTCCCAAAACACTGAAGAAATGACACACTTTCTGAGAAATTAGAGCTTGCCACTGTTAAAAGATTGAGCGGATTTCAATGAAATAGATGCATATGTCAAGTCTCTTAGATCACTTACGCTAGCTAAAGTGGGAGTGCTTCTGAACTAAAAGCTTTGCCCAGTTTCTACACGTGCATATTGCAGATGTGCACTCCATTCCAATGGCAGTCGGATCGATTTTCAGTATTCAAACCTGGGCAGTAAATGTCAGGCTGAACTGCAGTCTTCAAGTTCCTCAAAGCAAAATGTCTTGGAGACTGTTCAGGTTCAGATTGAGTCAAGTCTCTGTATCACATGCCATAAGATTAATATGGGTCAAGGATGTTACATAGTTGAATGAGCGACTTGGGTTTTTTCTTTAAGGAGGAATGAGGAAACGCATCAACTTGTGAAGGTTCAACATTAGATGCAAGAGAGACAGGCTGAAAAGTTGGTGTTTCAGATGGGAAAAAGATCCAGCCATTGTGGCAAATCACAGCAAGCATTTTAAATAAATTACTGTTGTTTTAATATAAACTATTATTTAAAGACCCCAAAATTAACAAATCAAAAGGGAAAAAATGGTAATACTTTCAATTAAACTGTCTGACAAGTGTCAATTGGTTGTTAACATACTACACAGCTGTTAATCCTCAATAAATGTTTGGAGAAATTATCAGGTATTTAATTATTATATATCCTAATTCAGATCTTTCATATGTTATTTAAGCATTAAAGGCCAAATTCTGATGCTATTGAAATTTATTGGTACGCTTCTCATCAACTTTAATGGGCTCTGCATTTTTGTTTTATTTCCACTATTATTTCTAAAATTGGTTTCTTTAACCTTAGCAATGTGCTTGCTGATGTGCAATATTCAGAAATAAAGCCAGATCCTGGCCTAAAGATCATATACTCTAAAAGCTCTGTCCCTTGAAGATGATTCAGTTTGGTTTACTGACACGTAATATATATGGTACCTATCAAATGGAAAATATCAGTGCACTTGTAGGACACACAAGCCACGGACAGTCAGGGTTCTTGGGATCCCAGTAGGTAGATTTATTCAGTAGACAGGATAGTCTGTCATGAAAATCCACACAACAAAGGAAAAGTTACCTTCCCTAGCAGTAAGCTGCATAGCCCTGTGTGCAACTGCCTTGACTGCATCTCTGCTGAATCGCTCCTCTCTATCTGCATTTTAATTTGGCCCCATAGTCGCCACTCCTGCTCAGGGACCTAATCACATCCCAGCTCTGCTGATAGTAGGAAGTCCGTTGTCACTCCACCCTCAACACAACTCCCTGGGGTTCTCATTCTTTTCAGAGTTCATTTCAAATCCATTTTCTCTGGTTTCAATAACTTTTCATGTCCTGGTGGATCTTGGCTGAGATTTGGTTAGGTGACTTGTGGATCTTAGCTGAGATTTGGTTAGGTTACTTTCTTCTGGCCAGAGGAGGATAAAGCTGTTATTTAATTCTAAAAGGATAAAAGAAAACCTCTTATTCCTCTGCCCCCTATAGCTGACCCGCTCTGTCGTTTCTTTTTTTTTCCCCGTTACAATAGATAATTCTGCTCTCCTTTTTCCCCTCATCTCCCTCCTATATGCTGTTGTCCACTGTTTGAATCTTTAATTGGCTGTAACGGTCTGACCTGATCCTATGACTTACACTTCCCTGCATTTATTTTCCTTCTATTCATCTGTACTTCTCCATCTTCAAGAGTCTGATGAAGTGGGACTTTCCCACAATTAAGCTCATGCGATAAAAAAGGTTCTTAGCCTTTAAAAGTGCAACTAGACACACTGTTTTGCTGAACTAGACTGACACAGCTACCCCTTTGGTACATTTTTATGAAAGCAGCTATATAAAATATAGTTGTTTTACAGTGTACAAATAGCTCTCACTAGATTGATAAATGAAGGAACAGATGGGCAGTAGTCAGTCAGGTTAGGCCTGCCCTACTATCAAGGTTCAGTCATATCCCTTTAAAAATTCTTTCCTAGCTGGCTGACAAAGTCAATGAAGAGAGAGCCCACTCCAGTGTTAAAACACCCAGGGGGATTTCCTGCCTGAGACAGCTATCTTCACTGAAACCACATATGCAACCCTTAGGGGAAATAAAGGAGAAAACTACACAGCTAGTTTCTTTCTTCCTCTTGTCTTTGTGTTTACGAGAAACACGGGGAGAACCTAAGCCTGGGGAATACTTTTTGCTTCATCTGAGTTTTGGCTGGTATCAAGGAAAGGTAAGAACACTATTTTTGGTCATGCAGGGGAAAAGGAAAGCTTGTGAGAGCTGCTATTTACTCCCTCACAAAGCCTGATACTAGGATGCAGCACAGCAGCTTCTCACTGAAATGAATAGCGAACTGCCTATACTAGTCGGTTGCTTCTGTTTGTTGTTCTCTGTGGGGTTACTGGCAGGGAGAGCCCTGTACTTTCTCCTGGCCAGAGGAGGATAAAGCTGTTCTTTAATTCTAAAAGGATAAAAGAAAACCTCTTATTCCTCTGCTGCCCTATAGGTGACAACAGTAAGGAACCAAGCAGTGCTGGCAGTACATGGCTCTGGCACACGAGCCAGAAGTATTTCTAGAATGCTTCTTACTCTTGACTGTAATCTGAAATGTTGTGAATGACGACTCTCAATTCCAAGCTGCACCAGTAGCATGATACACTAATGTTAAAAGTGGGATGTGAACTCCTCCAAGCCACCTATGAATGAGGATGAGTTTTATCTAAAGGAGCATATAATCAAAGTCTGCACTTTGGCACAAACCACCATGCATTGTCTCCTCCAAGTGACCAACAAGTCACTCAGCATCACGACAACCATAGATGGCCCCAGATTTTGTTTGTAGTGCAATGAGTCTTCAGGGAGCTGAGTCAGCCATCACTCAGCTCCCTGAAGGAAGCCCACACTATCCTGGCTGCTCCCCAACCACCACCAATCCCAGCCACAGAGCAAGGACTTTTCCACTACCAGGTGGGAGCCAGCAGCAGTCGTCACCTCTCCCTCCCCGCAGCACACACCCCCTGCCACTCACCTGGTCCCAGCTCATGGCCAGGAGCTGGGAGACAGCTGCCCAAGCCTTGGACACCAGTGGATTATAAGCTGCTGTGGTTTATTGGTGCTTGGGCTACCAGAGAAACTGGCTGCAAGCTTGGGTGTGGGCAGCTATAGCTCTACTGGCACCCCGTCTGCTGGTAAACAGCATACGACTGCCGACCTAGGATATCGGCATTCCTTAGGTGGCTGTCCCCTGGTTACCAGACCGGCATGGGTGGCTGCCACCCCACTGGTGGGTTGGAAACAGCCACTTGGGACTTGCTGGTGTCCTGAGGCAGCAGCCACTCATGTCTTGCCCCAGCTGGGCACCTGGGTTGCCCGTACTCGCAGCCAGAGCCCAGCAGCTTGTGGAGCCAGGCTCCAGCCCCTGCTTCCTGCCTTACTTGTCTTCTTCACTGCTCTAGTAATGAAAACCTCTAGTGGAGACAAGACCTAGACATCTCACAAACAGAAAAACCACTGTGCTAAACTGCATACTGCCTTTGTAAGGTGAACAAATGGGGTTTTACATCACAGTTAGGCAAAAAGCACATTTTTTCATTTTGTGAGAAATTCCACAAGTCCTAAAATTTTCTATTCCAAAACAGAGCAAAACAAAGTGTTTTGACATTTTCAGTTAAATTAATTTTTTTTAAAAGTTTGTCCTGTATCAATCAAGACATTTTGTTTTGCAAAATTCAGATAATTTCATTTTAATAGCCATCTATATATAAAAATCAACTAATTTCATTTTGAAACAGAAAATGGAAGTGTTCCTCTCCAAAAGTGTAAAAATGGGATTTGTGCTTTTTTTCTCAATGAAAGTCTGTCAAAATTTATAAGTTTCTTGAAACTTTTCAACTTAGACTACAAAATACCTAAAGTATTTTTACAAAAAAGTTTCCAATCTGCTCCCTTAATATCAGACCATCATACTCACTCTCATTTATGACATAAGAACATAGGCATCAAAAGAAGATCAAGTTGCATTGGTATGCGCACAAAGCTCAGTGGCTGAAGTAACTAATTTTCTACAACAGTCCAATTTGGTAATAGCATTACTAGTTCAGGAGAGCTGGCAGGTGGTTTGTTTTCTTTTGTTTTGTTTTAAGAGATGTTATTAAAGGCACAAGAGCAAACTGTCCCCATGCACAGGAGAGACTGGATGCATAGTAAGAGACTTAACCAAGAGATCTTCAATGACCTGAAACTCAAAAAAGAGTCATACAAAAATTGGAAGCTATATCAAATTACAAAGGAATAAATAAATAATAAAACACAATACAAGCATGGAGGGACAAAATTATAAATGTCAACGCACAAAACAAGATTCAACTAGCTAAGAACATGTGGCACTATAAGAAAATGTTTTATAAATACATGAGGAACAAGAGGAAGATCAAGAAAAGTGTAGGCCCATTACTCAGTGAGGAGGGAAACACAGTATCAGAAAATGTAGCAATGGCCAAAGTCTTAAATATCTTTTCTATTTCAGTTTTTCCCCCAAAGAGATTAGCAGTGATCAGATGACTAATATAGTGAACATCAGAGATCATTCAAAGATGTATTAGCAGGAGTGCTGTAAGCAAGTCACAAGAAATAATTCTTCCACTCTACTCAGCACTGATGAGGCCTCAACTGGAGTACTGTGTCCAGGTCTGGCACCCCACTTCAGCAAAGATGTGGACAAACTGGAGGAAGTCCGGGGGAGCAACAAAAATGATTTAAAGGTCTAGAAAACAGGATCTATGAGAACACATTGAAAAAACTGGAGCTGCTTAGCCTGGAGAAAAGAAGAGTAAGGACATGATAACAGTCTTCAAGTACATAAACATTTGTTATAAAGAGGAGAGCAATCAATCGTTCTCCTTAACACTGAGGACAAGACAAGAAGTAATCGTCTTAAATTTCAGCAAGGGAGATTTAGGTTAGACATCAGGACAAACTTCCTGAACATATGGGTATTTAAGTCCTAGAACAAATTACATATGGAGCCCATGGAATCTCTGTCATAGCCTGTAAGGTTTAAGAATAGGTTAGACAAAAACCTAACAGAGATGATCTCGATAATATGTAGTCCTGTCTCAGTAAAGGGGGCAAGACTAGATGACCTATCATGGTCCCTTCCAATCCTACATTTTTATTACTTTTATTATAATAATTATTCTATATAGTCCTTGTTTTCTGTTTTAATCTCTGTAATTAAAGTGTCTAGCTGCCACCACAACAGACACTACAACAGTGTGTACTGTATAATCATAATAGTAATTAAAACTCCAAAGTAGCTAAATTACAGGGCAGGGACTAGATTATTTAGGAGATTAGAAAGGAGATACAAAACCTTTTGCACCTAGATCACTGGTTTAAATGTAGCTCAGCAAAAGAGTGGGTGTACATGTTTCCAGTCAATGGCTGAATGGTGTTCTGACTGAAATAAATGTGGAGAATCTTTTTCTGTTCCTAGTGAACAGATGTTTGCATCACAAAGCTATAGGTGGGCTGGTACCTCGTAGACAATTTTAACAGAGTAACTAAAGAATAAAAAGGCATGAGAAGCAATGTGCCCTTTTGTCCTAAAAGGAGGTCCATCCAGGACAAGACTAAGACACTTCCACACTCTATGCAAGTTTTCTATGGATAACCAGAAAACATAGGGCTTGTTTACAGGTTCACATAACACATACTCCAAGGCTGTGATTTCTAGAGTGCATGAATTTGTAGCTCATTTGTGGGTCTGCGAAGACCTGCTGGTGTGCACTAAAATGTCTTTGGTGTGATTTAAAACTACTGTTTGAAACAGCAATACGCTAAAGTGCACCAACTGGGTTTACGTGGGCAAATTAATGTTCAACCCATTAGTGCACTTTACCAATCACCCTTTTGTGGAGCGCATCACTGCATATGTAAAGAAGCCCTTAGATGGTACCTTCAAAGCAACAAATTCCCTTTTGAAAGCAGCACAGAAAGAGTCATAACCAGTTTTGCACAAGCAGTAATTTGGAACATAAAAAGACTAGAAAGGGCCATAAACATGAAAACAAAATCCACTGCCTACTTTTCCAATGGGCAGCACTTAATTTGAGGCAAGGCTGACCCCTGCACCTCTAGCTTGGCAAAAAAAGCAAGGAGTCCTGTGGCACTTAAAGACTAACAAATGTATTTATTGCATGAGCTTTAATGGGAGAAAATCCCACTTCATCAGACGCTTTGAAGAGAGCTTGGCAGCTCACCTCTGAGTTTGCTGCATTAATTATGAATGTAAAAAATTGCTTGAGCCCTGGCATCTCTTTCCTTACAAATTAAGCACTGCCAGCCCCACTCCCTCACACACACTTTTTCGGGCCCTCCACTAGACTGTAGCATCATTCACACAATTGTTCCCAGGACTTCTAGTTCCATAATTAATACTACAGCCTAGTGACAAATATAGGACATAGCATCCCCCCTGCAGAAGTTGGCAAATTAAGGGGGGGGGGGGAGTACCCACCCTACCTAAAGTGATGTGCATTTCCTTGTTTGGAGCCATTTCGTAGGACTACCTAAGGCATCTCTAATCATGAAGAGTGCTGATAGCAAGCCTGTTTTGGCAATCCCTGTCAAGGGTGAACAAACTGATTGATTATCAGATAAACAGCAGAAAGCAAAGAATCCTGGCAATAGAAGTTATGAGAGCGGGCCTCAGGAGTAGGGGAGGGGAGGGATGTTCAACAAGGATAGGGAAGGCCTTTAACTGCTTCTAATCTGCAGAGATTTAGGCCTGGTCTACACTAGAAAATTAAGTCAACATAACTAGTGAAAAATCCACACCCTTAAGTGACACAGTAAAAGTGACCTCACTCCCAATATAGTCAGCACCCCGCTAATGGGAAATTCTCCAGATGGCCTAGCTATTGTCACTTGGGGAGGTAGATTATGTATGCCAGTGGGAAAACCCCTCCTGTTGACAGAGGTAATACCTACACTGGAGTATTAAACCAATGCCACTCTAGCTTTCTAAAGGTAGACACGCCCTAAGACAGAGGCCTGTCTGCACTTTTCCTCCAAGTCAACAGGAGATGTGTGTTCTACAGCATGTACCCTGCATATCTTCTGTCAACTTACTTATGCTCCCTTACTGCAGTATCTTCATGGGACTGTGCCAGTGGGAAATGACCTCCAGTTGGTGCAGCATTCTCCATTTTTTTTGGGGGGGGGGGGCAGGTGGTGGAGTTACTGCATCCAATAGAAACCATTTCTGGAATCAAATTGAGCAGGTCTCCACTGGCTGCTCAGTCAATCCCTCTGTCAATCCACAGAGCCCAACACAGTAGATTTAGTCTAGAGATCCAGAGAAACCATCTGTGAATGCATCGCCTCTGCCAATGATAATGAACAATGTGGGTTCATCAGTACAGAACAGAGAAGCAAGGACACTTCAAAGGAGATTCCTATCAATTGAGTAATTGGAATGAAAAAAGGCAAGAAAGCTCAGTATTGAGGAATGTAAACTGATTTTAAAAAATCCAAAGTAATACCTAGAAGTTTAATGATGGGAAATGCATTACAACATTTGTGAGAATGAATGGTGATATTCAGCCAACAGCTGGAATGGGTGAAATGCTTGAACTGGTTAATTAACTCAAGATGAAGTAAGCTGCATAATAGACAAGAAGGCAGAACTCCAGAAAATAGACCCCCCATGACTTACATAGACAATATCAGTCTGAAACCCAGAGCTTGGCTAGGAATCTGCAGAGTGAAAGGAGGATTAGAAAGTGTGTGGGCGCGCATGTGCTTAAGCCTTATTTTAATGCAGCCTATCATTGTGCAGTAGATTTGTGACATCACAACATGCAGACAATCATGGTTAATATGATGCAAGGAGGATACCAGGAGACAGAGACAGAACAACAGACGGAGTGTGGGCATCTCAAAGGGCTACACAAAGGATCTCAAGCTTCACAGCCCTCCATGAGGTAGGAAAATATTAGTTCTTCCGGTGTACACATAAGAAAAAGGAAGCAGGAAAAAAGTTAACTGATTTTGCTCAGCTTCAGTAAGTTAATGGCATGGCTTGAAGCAGAGCCCATGTGGTCACTCAGGCAGAAGTCCTGAACTGGCCCTGCTTCATAGCAATCACAGCACAGCACCTGCCAGCAATCCCAGAAAAAGTAAGGGACATAGTCACTGATGACAGCCACCTGGCCAGCTTCCTGAAGGTTAAAAGCACTAGTTCAAAATGGATCTACTTGGGATGTGCTCAGCTGTAAGCAAAAGAAAATTACCTCAAAAGACCCTCTCTGTGCTCTTGACCAGAACTTTGGAACAAGTTAAGGCAGGTTCCTAAATAATTATTCCAGGTTTTACATAGGCACATGCTGGGACAGGATATTTGGGAGTGTTTAGCTGATTCCAGGCTGTCTGAATCTATTCAATAAGATTGCAAGGCTTTAAATTAATACTCAGTCTTAGTGTATTAATTCTAGGCTCCCATTGATCTGGGATATGACACAGAGTCCTTAATCTAGTTATTTTCCCCACTGTGGCAGAATGTGTCAAGAAGATTTAGCTTGAAAATATGTAATTTATACAGTGGAATTCCTTTTGATCTGTGCTGTAATTTAAAATACAGCGGAATATTTGTGTTGACTTATTTACATAGTCTTATTAAATACTAATACTACTTTGAAACTCTCCTCTAAGGACCTCAAAGTGCTTTGCAGATCTGAAGTCAGTCAGAGAAAGGTTTTGCCATATCCAGTTTCCAGATGCATACATAAAGACAGAGAAAAGTTAAAGCCGAAGTTTACAAAAGCTGGGCACCCAAAGATGTGCACACAATATTAGGCACCTGAATTATCAGAAGAAAAGGGAACCACACGTGTGGTGAAAGGCAGAATGTTAATGCAACCGGGCGGCCTCCTCTCTCTGCAGGCAGGCAGTCAGGACTAACAAAGCATCCAAGAGGGATGCAAGTAGCTCTGAGACGTCTCCACGGTGCTACGATAAGAGACTCACAGACACAGTAAATAGGGTTAATCTTTCCCTACTGAACAGGATGCCCTGAAGATAAATTAAATGCGTGGGAGGTGCTTGGATACTTCATTAACAGAGACCATACAAGTATTTGGATAAGAGGTTGAGCTCTGCCCCAAACCGTCAGGCCTGAAAGAAACATAGTTGTTTCTAGAGCAATAAAAGATGCATCATTTGCTGCTGGGCGAGAGAGGGTGGGAAGGCAGATACTGGCTCCTATAGTTGAATTCTTGCATAGATAGAGGGAAGCAAGACTCTGAATAATTCCTTCCAAATCCAAGAGTCACTGCCCCACATACACCAGAAAAACAATTCTAACCAATGGTTCTCCATTGCCCCAAGTCTGTCTATTCCCTCTCCCACACTGACAGTCCATGTCTGTTCCTCCCAGCAAGCTGTAGAATTGGCTTCTCCTTATTCTCCCAAGGTCAGACCAGACTCCTCTCATCAGCATCCCTTCTCTACCAGAACTGTGTGAAGCTGCTGTTGATCCTGCTTGGCTAGTAGCAGAGACTCCCACCTGTCCCTGATGGCTGCTCCACCCTGCATCACCTCAGCACCTGATTCAACCACCATGGGTATATAACCATTACGTACTTCTGCATATCAGTCACTCATTTACACCAAACATAGTGAAATCCAGGGTTTACAGGGATGATAAATGCTAATGCATGTAAAATAATGATGTTGCGCTGACTTATCATGAATCTTATGGTTACCATCATTTCCAGCAGACACGGTAGGGAGAAATCATTTACCATGATTGAAGGTCAACCTGACGTGCCCAAGATGAAACATCAGAACCATTATACATGTTGCCTTTCCTCATGTATCAACATTACTTTGAAGGTGAATCATGTGAGCTTTCAAAAAAAGTCTGTGGTAGAATTGTCTTTTGTTCTTATGCAAATTATGTCATCTAAGATCTGGTCCTATTGATGGCAACCTGCTTTATCCTCTCACTCCTCTGACAATTTATAGCTGCAGCATACAGATGTTGATTTATTATGTACACCATTAATTCAATTTACTCCTCATCATGAAAGGGATTTTCAGCAGTTACTCTAACACTCTGTATGGAAGCTATGGAATTCACTGCCATTTAAGTTCTCCATCCCCCTTTTGAATCCCATTATTTAAGAAGTTTCCTCATTTCAAAGACTGGCTTGTAGCTGATTTAGTGATGTTAAGCTGGGAAACCAAACAGATTGCACAAAATAGGCAAATAAGAGGTACACCTTGACATACTTGCAGTAATTAGTGTATTTTCTCATTAAATCAGCACCAGCACCTTCAACCCCCATGGACTTCCACTTCAGTTGAAGGAACACGGGATCTGGTCCTGCATTTTCTAGCACTGTACCCCTGCTTCGTTGAACAGCTAGACAGACATGTCAATATTGTGAGAAGTTAATTTGCTTTGATTCAGTAAGTTGCACTCTATGTATCATCAAACAGCAAATCAGAGCATGCCCTTTGTGCAAGTTGCTTTTGAAAATGAAGTTGTGATAGTTATGTATAACAATAACACAGTGAAAGCTTCATATTATCCCTGGATAGGGTAATGGTCTTCAGCCACAGACAGTACAATGGGGTGAATTTATGAAAAACAGGAAATATTAAAGATATCCTTCAGAAAAAGCATTGAAGACACCAAAAATTAGATGAGAGCCAAAGCCACAAAATGCTACCACTTCCCAGCAACCAGCAGAGACAGATATGCATTCAAACAAAATGGGACCACCCTTAATGATAGATTTCAAAATGAATCTGCACAACAGCAATTTTCTGAGCAAATGTAAACCACCATTGCTTTTGCCAATATGTGCTCCAAGTCAGTCCAGTGATTTTGCTGTTCATGAAACTCTTGGTTTGTGCTCACTAGAACCAGACGCATACATAAAAAAATATTTGTGATTTTGAATTTCTTTCAGTTCAGCCATGGTCTTATCCAATTTTTACCTGCTTTTCTGCGTAGAGTCTTACCTTATTCAGCAAGTAATTTACTAGAGATCAACCAATCAAAGCAGGCCAGACATGAGGATTACTCAGTATTGGTTCCGGTGGCAGAACTGGGTCCTAAGATATTAAGGTAGAACCGCTCTGGCCCCCACTTGAGTAATTCTCAGAGCTACCCCATCATCTTCAAAACAAATTTACATGTTCCAAGACACATGCACATCACAGTGCTGTATGAATACTTGCAGTGTCTGCCTTCGTTGAAAGGATATAAATAATTTTATTAATACAAACATTTCTCACCACTGTTTCTTTGATCAGGGTTTTTTTTTCCCCACGCATATCAAGAGCAAGTTTCCTTTCACATATTCTAGATTCTGTTCCTGGACCAAGACTGACCTTACTTAACCAAAAATAATTTAACCTCATGTGGGACCTTTGCCTGAGTAACGACTGCTGGGATGGGGCTTTAAATGTTTAAAACATGGAAAAAGCAACAAAACAATGTTTTTGGAAGACATATCAGCAAAGGGAGCAGTTTGGAGAATAACCTTTCCCCAAAAGTACAGCTATGGGTTGTCTGGCACTTGGAAGGGATACAAGTTTAAAGCTGTTATTTTATGCAGCTAGCAAGCCAACTTCTTCCTCTAAAATGCTCGACCTGCGCAGGTTTTTTTTCGTTTATCTGTGGTGACTGAAAGAGCCTCTCTGAGGTGTTTAAATGTGTTCTTTCACAGCAGTTGATTATTCTAGACTCATTGAGGCTGTGTGAAGAAGAATTAATGACCTCTGTATCAAGTGTGTTTTCTGGACCAAAGATGGCATTCCTCTTCTCCCCCGAGAGCCTACGTTACTAGGGACTGTCACTGCCAGGAACTGGTAGGGTTTGCCGGCAATTACAGTATAATTTGATGGGCCCTGGAACCTTCCTAATCTCCAGGCGCCCCCCTCCTATATTGTCCGGGCCCCCTTCATGTACGTGCATGCCCCAGCCCAGGTAGGCATTTTTAAGCCCCACCAACTCTTTCCTCACAAATGAAGCACAGCTCTCCCAAGTCCACCCACCCTCCCCCTTCTTCCCATGCTCAGGGTGGGATTTTTAAAAACTCCTAGCCTGTGGGAAGCTCCCTGCCAGCCGAAAGACTGTGTCTTCCAGCCAAGTAGGGGATGCAGCTGCTGGCCCACTGCAAGGGGGAAGCATCTGCACAGGGGTAGTAAGGGGGAACGCACCGAAACACTGTGTTTTGCCCCTATTATTCTATTTTTAAGGGCCCCAGAATGCTGGTCCCTAAAAATTGTGGGCCCCAGAATGGCATTCCAGCGTTCTCCCCCTTACTATAACCCCTGGTGTTTGCAGCCCTGCAAGGCAGCATGCCAACTCAGTCGATATGGGATAGCACTTCCACTTATTCTCAATTCTTTAGGGATAGTTCCCAGCTTGGAAATCTGAACCATGTTACTTGCCCTTGTTCAGCGACCCTAGTGACTACAGGTGCCTCTTGTAAAATTACTTATGCTTCTCGGTCATCAAAGCTTCAGTCTTTTTAACTTGTCTTAGGCATGATGTCTTGGGGCCAGGTGAATAGTGGATCAAAAGAACAGTAACAGCATGAGCTCAGCAGCAGGTTTATCTTCCGTAATTCAGGCTTGACTTGAGAGAGCAGCCAAATGGAAACTGCTCATCCAGTGTCTCAAAGATCAGGGACTCAGTAAATCCCAAATGCGAACATATGATCAGTCTGAATAAGGATGGCTGCTTCCCCACACACTGAGCACAAATACATCTTCATCTGGACTCTGCTCACATCCTGGACTCCATCCAGATCTGGTTTAAATTCTCCCTTTTGACACAGGCAAACTGCTTGTTCCTATGAAGCATTGTTGACTAAGTCATAGATGTTAAAATCAGTCAATGGAATGAAATGTGTCCATTATACATGCATAATTAAGACATACGATCTTGATTTTGTTTAATATTTCTTTAAAAATACCCAAATTGAGCAACAATGCAAAGTTTGCCACAGCTGGGCTTTAAACACCATTCTTTTCTCCACACTACTGCCCTCCAAAACCCCCTTTCCCTCAGTGTTTCTAAAAGAGAGAATGATAATATTGTACATTTTTCTAGTTTTTTCATCCCAAAGAAAATTCTTTACAAGTCGTGAAGCCAGGATTGCTCTCCCTATTCCAGGGGTAGAACACAGGAACAGCAATACTCAAACAGTTTAGGAAAAGTCATGATGGACAGTACCACAGCTAATTGAAACTATAGGGGGATCTGGGCATGCAGAATACAATTCTCATTTGACCAGCACAAACTGGAACATTAGCCAGGGCATGAAGTCCAACAGTCCGTTTCTTGCCAAATGTGCCAGGAGATCATTAATGAACACAAATGGCAAGGATCTCGGTTTTATGTCCCATATGATGTGGCTTTTAAAGGAAGATATCCATTGAGCAAATCTTTTTTTTCCTCCCAATATGACTGTAATGCTGGACAAAATAGTCCTGTTTAGTATGTTCCAACTCAAGGAGAGTGAGACATTCTGTACAATGTAAAAAAGCTAAGTAACCATCTGGCAAACCTCGGCTTGTTTACAAATCTCTGCTCTGTCAGTGTCCTAACTCTGAAAAAAAATCTCTAATCAATTTAATCAAGCTTCCTTGGGCCTGGAGTGATATTTTATTTGTGGAAAAGAAAAACCCTGTAAATAATGAGATCCTTTTCAGCCCAGCAGCTGGAAGTGAAATAGGAAAAGTAGAGCTTTCAGTACCTCCAAGGGATCATGTAGTCAACTCCAAGACTCTGCATGATTACTGTAATTCTCAGAGGCATCCAAATGTATATGTAATTTGTTTAGAAGTAAAGCCATTCTTTCTCTCTTCTCCTTCGCTGTACAGACAGACACCATAATCTCCTCCCTATTGAAAATCATCACTAGAGTTAAATAGACGGAGTCTGTGTAGAGCAGCTCCTCTTTATGTTCTCTGATAGAGTGCCATTTCATTGGTATTCTAGCAACACCACCACCCAAGGGGCAAACTTCCCCTTCAGTTACATGTGGAAGTCGTCAGTGAAATCAACAGAGGTCAGTGGAGCTGCACAATTGAAATTTGGGACAAAATCTGACCGTTGACACTTATTTAGTGCCTTTCATTTTGTATCCAGATTACAAATGTAACTCACACGCTTTATACTGTGGCATTTGACTTTGTTTCTCCCAGGGAGGAGAAAAGAAGCAGTAGGGAGAAGACATGGATCTTACTTGACTATTACATGGCTCTTGCACATATGCAAAGAGCAGGACAGGGAAACACAGCTAGAAGGATCCAGAAACATCCCAAACAGGATGTGGCAGTTACTAAATATGCTCTGTAGTTATTTCTGAGGCAGTGAAGGAAGTTTTCATTGCTGGCAAGTCATCTGGCAAGGCACACCCTCATCACCCTTTGAGAGCTCAGCACTGATCCATGCATAAACAAGAAATACGTCTGCTGTGAATGCTGGGTCCCATTCTGAGGAGCACTTTGGAAACAGTCAGTGCTATTCCAGCACTATTTACCAGGGAAGCCCTCCATTAGGATGATTTTTGGTCCAATGTATAGTGTTTTATAGACCTAGAGGGACAGCTGGGGAGGGGACCATTTGTCACCCCTAGTGCCTACAGAGTCTGTGGGACGTGCATTGCATTATTAGCTAACTGCTTTAAATTAGACACCGTTTCAGCTGATGAGAGAGAGAAAGGGGCAGAACACAGTAAGATCCAAGTATGGGAATTCTTGCCTGGTTTAGCTGGGTTTTTGTGGAGAAGAGGTGCCCTGAAGAATGAGAACCTCATTGAGATCTAGGGAATGGAAAATTTATCTCTCTATATCATTTTGGATACAGATTACAGTCTTCCATTTTACCAGCAAATGAGAGGACCTGTCAGCTGTGACCCAAGTGCTAGGAATGCTGCTAGGTGGAGGGATTCCCAGACTGTTTGCCGGCAGTTCTGAAGTGTGTGGAAAGACTCAGGCACCACCATTTCTCAAACTCTGAAGAGTTCAGGTGACACACGCTATATATTCTGGTTACATCATAAACTCTGAGAAATCATCTTCAGAGATAATCAAATGGAAATGTGTCCTGAGGTAACTGCTAAAGTATAGAGAACGTTCAACTGAAAACTTACATTTGAAAGTTTGCAGGAGCAACAAAAGGGGAGAGTCTGTATAAGGAAAACCAGTAAATTTCCAGTCTAAACGTTGTGTTTATAAGTTATTCATATTATTCCAAATACTATTTACAGTGTTTTCTACTAGTTACAATGTGTTTTGTGTGCATTAAATGTGTTTTTACTAAGAAGGTGTATGGTGCGCTCTCTTTGAAATTGACTGGGGAAATTAATATCCATTCATCAGGATTTTAGTTACTGTAGCCCTGGGGCTTAACTCTGTGTGATGCTTTTAGAAAAGGCCTGGAAAGAAAGAACTGTGACATATCATTCAGCAAAGAATTAAGCAGAGCTGCAGGAAGAAAGGGAGCATACCGTTGCTGCACAGAACATTGCCTGACCATCCTCCTGTCCCCATTACACAAACATTAACGAGCAATCAAACAGCTCTATTTCATCAGCCAGTAAACAGAAGCCATTTGAGAAGGAAGGCGTTTAGATAAAAAAGCTGACCATGAATTGATCTGCACAACTCTGTATTTAAGTCAATAGATGATGTGTGCACATATTCAGTGGCATACGTGACACTTAAAAAGTTGTATTATCTGCAATTAATAGAACTGCAACATGCATTTACTAAACATGTTAGTGAATATTTCTTCTGATTTTGTTAAATAATTTTGATAGGAAAATATTTCCTCGCTTGTATCACCTATAATGTCTGTTTCAAAAATATAAGAACGTCTTTCATCAAGATCATCCGACCTACAGGGAAGAGTCCCATATCACAAGAAAAATATTAAAGTAATGTTACACACCTCGGAGCCCTGTGGGACCTGAAAAACTGATGCTGGAATTAAAGAGTAACTAATACATAGTGTAATTGTATAGCTATTTATTTTAGTCTTATTTTACTGTTGTGCACTCCAGTCATGAGACACAACTGCATTAGGTAGGCTCTGTACAAAGACAGATCAAAGAAATGGTTCCGTACCCCAAATAGCAACACTGAGTTTGATCATTTTTCTTAAATACATCATCTTGCATGTCAGTTGACTCCCTTTTTGAAAAGGGAATGCAAAATGACCATGTGAACTGTTTTCACAGAAATAATAATTTGAATAAAATCATAAGCCATTTTGCCAATCAATATCTGTTGTATATTGGATGCACTTCTGTATTATTTTTCCTTTCACCCTGCTTCTGGAAAACACTGCCTTAATTTCAAAGAAAACAATATGCATAGAAAGAGTTTGTGAAATATCCATTCTGAATACTGGCAATGAGAAGTATTTCTTCCTTCCTATGATGCTAACATGCCCAACCAAGTTCAGTTACATTTTGACCAAGGGTACATTATACCATGAACTATGATTTCAACTACCATTTCCCAGGTCAGTTTCCATATACATTGTGGACAGTCAGAGAGGCACTTTTGAAAACTGCGCCAATTGTATCTAAAATAAAACTACTAGTAGATCTGATTTTTTAAAAAATAGAACAACAATTGCAATTTTTTAATTGGTGGTTTGTGTTTCACAAGGTTTAAAATGAAAAACAGAAAATGGGTCCATGACATTTTTAACCAAAAATTTAATAAAACCAGTTCCAATTAATATAGCCAAAATGTTTTCTTACTGAGAAACTGAAATTTCATTAACGTGGGTAAATATTTTGAGAAAGTTATCAATAAATTGTCACAAAAAATGGAAAGGGGCCACATAGTCCACAATTTTTCCACTCAAGAGTATTAATTTTGAAAAATGACTACAATTTAGCAAAACCAAAACAAAATCACTTTCTGCATGAAAAATATCAACCACTTCTATTATTGATCTGACCTGTTTTCCTTTGGGCGAGGGTGAAACACACACTCTCAATATCTATTTCCCCATCTCCTTTATTGCTGTTGCCTTTTCACTCCTCAATCCCTCTTCCTACCATCAGCTGTTATTACTGGTTTTCTGTTTGATTTAGATAGTAAATTCCATTGGATAAGGATCTTGGCCTTTTTCTATGTTTCTAAAGTGGAATGCACAGCAGTGGCAGCCCAAAGTAAATACTAAATTAAACTGAAATGGCTTCCTCTAAATATGCTTGTATATATAAAGAATTCAAATGTTATCAAGAACTTTGCAGAACCTACAGCAGCTAATATAGGTTGATAGACATTGTAATTTAGACTATTAGAGAATCCTTCTTTCTTTCTTTTTATGTCATGCCTGAAGTTGTCCTCCTGGAACGGAATTTGACTCCTTTCAGCTGTGTAATTTTCAAAGAACAATGGACTTCTCTCTTCCTTTTAAGAAAAGAAGTTATTCCATAATTGGCATTCAACCAAGGAATCTGTATTTGACTGAGGTAGGACTTTTCTATAATAAAACTGGTATGTGATATGTGACTATCAATGTGTGTGACTCTTATTAGCTTGCTTAAAACTGACCATGTGCTCAGTAAAGTGCAAAAAATGAAGACAATCCCTATCTTATGAAGTGTTCAGTCTTAAAAAAAAAAATAAAATACAATACAATAAAACTACCTTGGAGTTAAAGCACAAGTTAGGGAATCAAAAGACCCGAGTTCTTCACAGCTCTGCCCTAGACTTCCTATTGACCTTAGATAAGTAACTTTACCCTTCTGTACTTCAGCTTCCTATTTGTAAACCAGTGATATTTAATCCTCACTTAAACTCTAGGGATACTTGAGAGTCAACTCATTAATGCTAAAGTACTCTGAGAGCCTTATGTGGAAGGCACTTTAACAGTGCAACAAATTAGTATTCCTTGTTACAGCCCTTTTCACATTCTCTTCATTTGTTAATGAGCAGCAGCACTCATGAAGTTTACTTTGTACTTAAATCTGTTAACTTTTGTTACATAAAAGAGCCAATAACAGAGAAGATCTCTGAGTTGCAACCTCATAAAATTACATAGATGTCATTACATTTTCCTACCATTAACCTTTCAATTGCCATGGACGTTCTGCCTGTATGCTTTCATTTGGCTCTCAAAGTGGAAAATTGCTGCCAGGATAAGATCTTAAAAGGAAAGTCATCATGCAGAAGATAAAAGGAGAGGATTTATTAAAATTGACTTCATAATACCATTGTGCATGGAGCTATAAAAACTTGAAAGTTTGCAGTTTAGAGGAATTATTTATACCCTCTAATTTCCGTATCAGCAAAAGCTACTGTACCTGTTCTTTTAAGACTCGTGGAAGCAAAGACCACAAATCATGATCAGCACTAGGCTCTAAAATGACCACCCAGAATCCTAAAAAATACTGATAGAAATACAGCCACAAATTTACCTTTTTCAGCCACTGATGACTTGTGAGTCACGGGAAGAAAATAAAATCCAAGAAAACCAGAAAAGGGAATTTTATGCCCATTATAAAATATTTGATCTTATGCAGTTTTGCACAATGCTATTTATTTTATTGTTGGCATGCTCTGTTATATATTGCCCATGCTATCAAAGTTCAGTAGTATCTTGCTAGGCATGCCTTTCCCACTGAAACATCCTAGTGTCATTGAAGCCATTGGGAGTTTTAACATCAATTTTAATGACTATCAAATTCAGCTATATATTGATACTGACAATTAATCTGAATATGCACTTCCAGGTCCTGTTTATAATTTATTACAATTATATGCACGTGTTTCTCACAAGTGAAACTGGCTACAGAAACATACTCAAAGAGTAGTTATCAGCGATTAGCTATCAAACCGGGTTGGCATATCTAGTTGGATACTGCAGGAATCAGTCCTTGGCAATATTCAATATTTTCATTAAGAACGTGGCTAACGAGTGTACAGTAAACTTGTAAAATCTGCAGAGGACGCCAAGCTGTGATGGGTTGCAAGTATTTTGGCAGGATTAGAATCCAAAACAATCTTGGCAAGTTGAAGAACTGGTCTTAAATCAACAGGAAAAAAATTAATCAAAGACAAGTACTATATTGAGACTGGAATAAAAAAATCACATACCTAACCACAAAATGGGGAATAACTGGCTAGGCAATAGTCCTGCTGAAAAGGATTTGGGAGCCATAGTCTATCACAATTTGAATATAAGTAAACAATGTGATGTTGTTGTGAAAAAGGCTAATTTCTAGGATTATTCACTGGAGCGTTGCATATAAGACACTGTAGGTCATAGTCCCATTCTTCTTGGCACTAGTCTTGTTTCACCTGGAGTATTGTGTCCAATTCTAGGCACCATTAGACAGATTAGACAAACTGGAGAGTGTCCAGATGAGATCAACAAAAATGTTAAATGGTTTAGAAAACATGACCTATAAGGAAAAGTTTTAAAGAAGTGTGTGTTAGTCTTGAGAACTCGATAACAGCCTTAAGGATTATTATAAAAAGAATGGGGAACTACTGCTCTCTGTGTTCACTCCAGGTAGAACAAAATGTTAACAGGTTTAATCTCCAGCAAGGGAGGAATAAAGTTAGATCTTAGGAAAAGCTTTCTAACTGTAATAGTAGTTAAAGTCTAGAGTAGGATTCTAAGGGAGGTTGTAGAATCCCCATCACTGGAGATTTTTCAGAGCAGGTTATGCAAACTGCTATCAGGAATGGTCTAGATAGATTTACGTGATCCTGCTTCTGCACAGGAAGGCTGGATTTGATGACCTCTCAAGCTCTTGTCCAACTCTCCATTTCTATGATTCTATAAACTCTTGGCTGGTCCATTTTCCTGAAGGAGTTGGTGCACTCCATGTGCTCAGCTTTGCAAGCTTGCTGCTTTCTCTGCTCAGCAGGCTGCCCTTTAGCATGCTCCATCTGGCAAATCTATGTTGACACCCTTCTGCCACTGTGCACCGCTAGATTTATAGTAACTTTCTCCCAACTTCATTCCCACCAGTGGTTGCCCCCAAGACAATGTATTCCTCAGCATTTTAAGGGGAAGGAAGGATCTTGGGTTTCTCTTTTTGAAGGCCAGTTAATACAGTTTCTGCTGTGCATATACATTAACTGTGCTGCTAAAGCTTTTTAGTAAAAGTCTCAAAACAATTTTACTCTAGATGGCTTGAATTTGCTCTACATCTTATTTAATTTAATTCTTCCCAGTAATATTAGAGAAGCTATTTACGAAAAGCTGGAGTACATTTGATCATTCTGACATAGCTAATATCCCTGTCATCCTCGCCCACCACATCACTGCATCCTGAAGAGGCTTTTCTGTCCATCTTCATTTCAGATCACACCAGTTTCTATTCTGAATCTAAAACCTGTAGCTCTCATAAGCTCTTCACTCATCCTAGTCCCTCCACTAGTGTGGCAGTCAATTTATGTAATTTTTTACTGACCTTTATCAACCTCATCTGAAACTCAAAGAATATGAGAGGCTAAATCTTCAGCTGTGTATGTGCTCATCCTAAAATGTGCAATAGATGTCCTCATTATTGCATGTGCTGATTCAAATTATGAAACTGGGGGGGGGGGTGTTTCCTATGTTAGAATTTATTTATTTATTTATTTCATTTTCTGGTTTTAAAAAACAAGCCTCTCAAAGTCACTTATCCCTGTAGTACCCAAGTGCTTCACAACACTCATGAGATACAGAAATATTTTTCCTTCTACGTAAATGAGGGCATTGAAGGATTTTTGTGACTTACTCAAGATAACGGAAGAAAACTGTGTCAGACGTGGAAATGGAACCCCAACCTCACGCATTCCAGACTAGTAGTCCTTAACCACCAGCGCAGGCTACCTCTGTTAAAGATAATTGCTCAGAGACTGTGAAGATGAGCATACTATGGAAACCAAGGCAGACACATTAGTCTAATGAGCAAGAATCAGGAAATAACTATTAGATGCGCCAGAGGTAACCGATATGTCCAATTGCGAGCTATGTATCATTCACCTATGGCTGAAAACTAGCTCTCTCTTTTGAGAGGATGATAGGCAATTGCGAGCCTAGCACACTCTTTCCTCTTGGTATGTGAAGAGATATAGAAGGCTGCTTAAGTTCTCCCCACTACCATTGTCTAGAATCAGAGCAGAGAGGGAAAGAGGAGAGTGGAAATGGAGCATTGTACTCCTTCCCTTACTTCATGGAAGGAAAGGGGGAGACAAAAAGCTTTTCTTAATCCTGTGTAGACAAAGGAGGAGCTGTTTCCATTGACTGGCTCGCATAAGAACAGAAGCAGCCTGTAAAATCCCTCTATTCATTATATTGGAGAAAATGTAGTTAAATCAAATGCAACATGCTTTACCTTTTAAATACATGAACTCTATATAGTCATAGGAAATTTTAAACAATTAGCTGCGTAATAGGAGAGAATAAAAAGATGTTTCTGAAATCAACTGCTCTCAAGGTAACTAATGAAAAATGTACTTACACTGTCAGCCAGCCAAAGAGATAGCAGTGACCTTAATTTGCCATTGAGATCTTTGATGGATAAAAAAATATTTTCCTCAAATATCTTAGAAGTACAGGATACTGCCTAATGAGCTAGAGCTCTCCAACCCACGGGTGCCACATTAATTACAAAGGGGTGTTTAATAAAGAAGGCCATCATTATCTAGCTTTGGCATCTGAAGAATTAACAAACCCAGATAATGAAGGAAAGAAAGAAAGGAAAGAGAAATTCATAGCCTAATCTACTATACACTGAAAAATAATCACTATAGAGACAGATTTCATTCGTTCATATCTAGTATTTCTAAAGTCTTCTGGCAGTTAAAATGCCAGATGTTCACACGCTGTTATTATTGTCAATGCCATTAATTGGGAAAGAGAGAAAGTTAATCCAATTTAATTCCTGAAACTAAGTAGAGAGATATAGAAGAACACAATAACAGAAAAATACAACCAAGACCAAAATCCCATAATTTTCTCAAGTTTCAAATCTATATATTGTATGCACAATAACTGCAGGATCCAAAGGGGTAGCCATGTTGTCTAGTTCAGCAAAACTAACAAGGAGTCCTGTGGCACTTAAAGACTAACAAATTTATTTATCGCATGAGCTCTGGTGGGAGCAAATCCACATGCCATCCGCAGCTAGCAAATGTTTGATTTGTTGATACAAAGAACAGCATATGAATACCTAGGTGTACCCAAAGTGGCCCTCTTGCAGAGATTCTCTTAATATCTGAGCTTTGCATACATTAACACTCAGGTTTAGTTGTGATATAGATTTTCTTGGTGAAGCACTTTTTACCTCCTCATTGGTAGAAACCCAGTAAAGAGATTTTAAATTCAGTACACCAACAAAAATAAAAGCCACCCCTTCAGAAAGACCGAGCCTCCCTGCAAATATATGCAAATTCATGTGTATAACAAAGCAATTTACATGTGCCCAAAGCCTCAAAGTGAGTGTATTTGCTTTGATCAAAGCTTATAATGGGATTTATCTGGAGGGCATAAAAACAATGTTTGCCTTAAAGAAAACAGCAGTGGCTTTAGATGACTGAAATGAGAGCCTTCTTCCATTGTAGCACTGCTGTTTACAACATTATTAAGGTGTGAGCACATCTATTATAATCCCCTATTTCCAGTGTCTTATAACTTGCCTGGTAAAATCTTTCTCTAGACGACTATTTGACACATCACATCTTTGAGTGCTAACCATTTTTTTCAACTTAAAAAAAAAAAAAAAAAACCATTTGTTTGTTTTTAAGTTATTGGCATCCAAGCTGAATTCTGTCAAAATTCTGCTTTGGTTTAAAGTAGGACTAAGCAAAACTTTCTTAATAAAATGTGCAAATAGGTTTCCAAGCAATTCAAAGGAAAAAAAATCCACAATTCTGACAAGTTATATTTTTAGATCACTGAACAATGGCTGACAGCATTCTACAAATAACTCATGCAAATATAAACCAGTGTGTTCAAAACTTCCTGATGCCAGCCTTAGTGCTAAATGCATGGTTTGAAAACCTCCCCCCCACAAACCCCCAAAAAAGAAAAAAAGCTTTGATGACCTGGTATAGAAAGCCCTAAAGAGTGTCCCATTCCACCAGAAAACAAACGTCTTCATCTGTTTCATCCAAACAATACACAGAACTTGCAACCTAACTGAGATGGTAACATACACAAAACTCAAGCCTTGCTCACTGGAAGGTGCCTTGGGGCTCATAAACCTTTAGCAAATGCAGGCAAGTATTCGGTAAATCCAAGCCCTATTTCAAGTGAAGTAGAGCCCAATACACCAAAACTAGGTAAAACTTAAAGGTTTTTGCTGTTACTGAAAATTTTTGCAAACCAATATGAAGCTACATGGAAAGGATAGGTTGATAACACTTGAGGCCAAATTCTACAAATTTTCCATGGACAAATACCCACTGAAAAGCATGGAGATTGCCAAATTACAGATATCTACTGCAATCTGTTTCTTTTTATCTCCAGCAGGGAGAGTTAAGGGCAGAATGACATTCTTGACTCAGTATTTACTAGATCTTGTCACTTAATGTCACAGTGCAGGTATACACACACTCACAAGTATACAGAAAACTTATTACAACATATTTTGTGCAATGCTGAGTTTTCTGTTTCATTCACCATGAACAGTAGAACACAACAGACCAAATTCCTCCCTAGGCGTGCGCCCATGTAAGATCACTCTCTTCAATGGATATAACCCAAGAGTAGAATTTTGTCTGGTAACTATAAACCGTTCCACTAGCATAAGTAACATCATCTGCATTTTGCACATTATGGATGTTGTTATACATGCTGACTTTTAGCTATCGCTTAGTTAACTATGCTCTACAGCCACTTCACATGCATACACAGACTGCTCAGAGGCAGGAAAGACTAATTGCATATGCATAAGTACCTCAACATGCAATTAATTGCTGTATGCTGAAACAGAAGTAATGAATAGGACTCATTTTCATTTTAATACATTGTGAGATATATATTAAGTACATTTGTATGTATACATCATCAACAAATATCACTTGGCTTTATATCTGCCACTTATTATTACCTCAGATATTCAAGAAATTACCCCATTTAGTAAAGAAATTGGGGGAGGACCTTTTTAAAAAAAATACCATTGCAACCATGCTAAATCTAGAAGTAATTCTTTATAAGCAAAGATAGTTGCTATTTTTTATTGCTCTACTCATCTTGAAGCACTGGCAATATGCAAAGTAATAGGCTGTAATATTGTCATACTGTTTCCGACCATTCAGGCATTCAAATAATTCAGCTATAACCTAGTTACAACCAAGGCTTCTGATGGCTTTGACACTTCCATTTTCACTTTCCCAGTTTTGATGCGTCTCATCATTATAGCAACTCTACTCTGTAATTTTTGTTAAATGACCCTAAGCAACAGAGCCAACAAAAATGACTCAACTTTTATTTTGACCTTATAAAGCCATCTAATTGGCATGGGGCCTTCAGGCCAGATTAGTTTCTGTTGGATTAAAAGCTATATCAGACACACAAGACTCTCGCTACTTATGCTCCAATGTAATTGGTTCATACACCAGTTCTAAAATTTTTCACAGTATGGTTTCTGGCAAATTAAAATAAACTGTTAATATGCATTGGCTACTGTCAACATTCTTTATATTGACTTCAGTATAGCTGAAGTCTGTCATTACATTCGGGACTGTGAGTTAATCATTTTAGGAACAGAATGTATTTGAACTGAATTTATCAGACTCCTAAATTAATGCACCCAAGAAAAGATGTTAATGAAGATTTAGTACTTTTTAACCTTGAAACTGTCATTTAATAGATATTGATTTCATCTTTATTTTTACTATACACAAAATGTGATAAAATATGTCTACCAGTGACTTGTTATACAACAGAATAAATAATTATGACTATATTATAAAACAGTGTGGTGACACTGCACGTTTACTTTTAAAGCTTATTATAAAAATCAATGATAATATTTATCTTGCTTAGACCCATTCTTTCTAAATAACAAGGCTATGTCAAAGAGAAGTTTTCAGTAGTCCAACTTCTAATTCTTATTCCTCACAACTGTCTGTAATGCCCTCTTAGTACGTCTTACTGGTAGAGAGTTAAAATACAACCTTCCATTAAAATAATGCTTTTGCATGTATGTTTGCAGTGGTGCTGAAGTTGATCTTAAGCTTTTAATAGTGCTTGTTGCAGTGTAAGATAAATAAGATGGACTCAGCTGGTCAGACCCCCACCCCCTTTTTTTCCCCTCTTCCTAATGATCGTTCCAAACAGATGCTGGGATGAAATTCTACCCTCACTGAAATCAGTGGCAAACACACTCATTTTGGAGTCAGAATTTCACCTAGTTCTCCTAAGTGAAAAGAGACTCTCAAGCATGCAGGGACAGAGAAGGGAGTGTTTTCTAGCAAAGCATGCAAGGAAACAACAAAAAGAATTGTACAATGGGAACAATTGTGAAGGAGACTTGGCAGGAGCACCTTTTCAAAGATAATTCTTAAAAAGAAAATAGCAGTCTAGCAAGGAAAAGGTATTGACAGGAATGGAGGCACCAGGGGGAATCTACTGAACATTGTAGGATTATCATTATCATTATTATTATTTTACCTTAAGCATTCGCACAAGCCATATAGAAGATTTGTTTGATTTTAGCAACCAGCCTTTTGTTAGGACTTACAGAGCAATCCCTGATGGTGCGCCTCATACATCCCTATTCTTCCACCTCCCCACTGATATCATCACCAACAATGGCAGATATGCTCTAGACCCAGGCTTTTATAGGATACAGTAAAGCTCTATTCCCCTTCCTCATTAACAGGCATCTGGCTTTAATACAAAGCCTTGCCTATACTATGAATACACTTCAAAAACTCGTACTCTGTTAAAAGCATCCTCCCCTTCTGCCTGCTGTCATTTAACCAAGAGAAAATAATAAATGGTCCTTTCAATATTTTCCCTTCAGAGTTTTAGTCATTTCTCCTTTTCTGAAATCCCCCTTTTTGTTATTGAATGGTGCATACTGAATGCTGTACTCTTAAGTGTGGGAGGCAGGCAGGGGTCTTAAATATTACACCTCAGGTTTCGTCATGCATGATGCTTCTGCTTATGTATCCATTATTGCACTGGATTTTTATGAAACTACACTGAATTGTGAAATTTTATTTTTTAAAGTCTCTGTTGGATTGCTGGAGTCTTCTTTGCTGTAGGAAAAAAATTTACTGTACAATGCCATGTACCTGTAACTGGTAGATAGAGCACATGCTTGCTATACCACACACCCCCAAAAGTGCTATTTTATATGCAATTATTTATAAAACTACATTGAATTGCTGACTGGACAGAATCAGGAGTCCACCAAATTTATTGCCATGTCTTGTAAATGTCTTACCTCGCTACTCAAGCAAGGACACCCAACTATGGACAGGATCCAATATTCAAGTCAGTTATTCAAATAAAAGCCTTCCACTGATTTCCATAGGCTTTGGATCTGGTCCTAAATTTGCTGAGTTCTAAGTATAAATCTATGCCATGGTTTTCCATTTCCACAGGAGTTGAACACAGCTGCACCCTGCCACCTATGTTATTGGATCAGGATTGATTGGTTGATGGATGAGCTTGAGAAGGCAGCTGTCAGTGGCATTGACTTGAACGTCACTTTGCACAGAGACCTTGTCATACAACAACACTGCCCTGTTGGATCATTTTGGAAATCACTGCTCCTAATAACTGACGTGGTCAGGCAAGAAGCAATGTTCAGCAGTTTGATTCTCAAATTAAACAAAACTAAGTTCCTAGCTATTTCAGTCAAGCAGCTTCCAACTCACATAACAACCAGCTCAGTATTAACCTGTCCAGATGGGATATTGAGCAGCTGGCTCTTGTCAAATTCTTGGGAAGCATCACAGACAATGCTGGAGGATCCTCAAAATATGTGATGTTTGCATGGTTGCAATGGCCTCCATGTTCCAGGCCCATCAATGACCTCTTTGGAGCTTTTTATAAAGCTGCTGATCTACAGAGTCAGCATCATACCAAATTCACTACACAAGAGTAAAATGTGAGCACTGATGAAGGCTGAAGAACATTGGACTGACTTTTTCAATTCTCATAATCTTTGTCAGTTGCTCCATATTCAATGACAGGATAAAATGAGCAAAGAAGATATCTGTAGCTGATCCCAGCAATCACCTCCATCAGCAATGGTTTAGTCTTGGTGGCTTTTTTGGTAAAGAAATATTATTAAGATGGAAAACTAATGAATTACAAAGCACATTTTCCATAGAATACCTCTTGCCTGGCCAGAAATCACATGATCATCTAAAGTTTCAGTATTACAATAATGTCGCCAATCATGGGCATAGCCTGAAGGTCTAGCCTGACCATTTTAAGAACCTAACTAAAGATTGATACCAGGAGTGTTCAGTCTGTAAGAACGCTACGTCCTTTTAGGATTTGCATGGATGATGACAACGACGACAACATATAAATCTGACTTTGACTTAGACTTCTTTAGGCTCCTGCTTCATTATACAGAAAGCTACTCTAACTTCCAATTAGCTCTCATTGCTATTTTCTTAACGCTATAAATTAATCAGGATGACAATGGATCCAAGACAGGGTCATTGCTGGCACTTGGCACACAGGGCATGGGCCCCGAGTCCCAATGCCAGTGCCCCAAATCATTGGGGTGCCCACTGCCTCTCCCAGTCCCAGCCCCAGCCAGGTATCCAGGGCTGGGCTGCCCATGGTGGCGCCTGCCTCTCCCAGCTTGGATCACCCATGGCAGCCACCGTCTTGTCTGCTCCAACCCTGGCCAGAGACTGGGGGCCAGGATGGCAGTGGCAGGAGCTCAGGACCTTGACTCCAGATCAGGGCCAGGGGGCGGGGCTGGGAGCCAGGGGGTGGAACCTGGGCCCGGGCCCCAGGTCTTTCCCCAGGGCACCAACACTCCTGTCCAAAATATTAAATATTTGCTCACCACAGAATGTATCCTGAGGTACCATAACCCACCTGAAGGCCATAAGGCTGAGCATGCTAAGTGTGATACTATTGGTTGCGCATGAAGTTGTGTATAGTAACAGAAAACAGACTATGCTTGGGTAAGCAAAATTTCACCAAAATAAGATTTTATTTTTCCTTTCGCCTTTAGCATAAAGTGTCAAATGAGCAGGTTCACAGAGTATGTATTAAAGTTGTCACTGTCAGTCTATATATAGTAAAAACAATTAGAACCTTGTGGCGCCATAAAGATTAACAAATTTCTCTGGTCATATGCTTTCAGGGGCAGCAACCCACTTTGTCAGATGCATCTGATGAAGTGGGTTGCTGCCCATGAAAGCCTATGCCCAAATAAATTTGTTAGTGTTTAGTGTATGTATTGTGGAAATATGTGTATTAGTAACATAGGATGCCCAAAAAGAGTGTTTTTGGAGGGTCTATTTTCACATTGTCATCCCCTAACATAACTATGGGCAAATTTGCAGCTGAGGAAAAAAAATACATACAATCTATGAGCACATTAAACACACATTTGTGTGAGCAAAACATCACATGTGCTAGGGACTACTTGTGTACTTATTCTGTATATGCAATGGTTGCATGAAATGCAGGAAAATACACTTTTAACAGCTACCGTACATACTCAGCCATAAGCTGATCCCCCAATTTTGAGCCCAAAAAAGGAGAAAAAGGGGTGCCCCATGTATAAGCCAAGACCCCCCCCCCTTTGGCCTTGGCCCCTAACCTCCCCACCCACTGCCACTGCTGGCTTCCCCTGGGGTTCTCAACAGCTTCCCTAACCTCCAAATCTCTGCTGCTGCTTTCCCCTGCCCCCCTGCTCTGTCCACTCCTCACTCCTGCCCCCCTGCTCTGCCCTTTCCTCACTGCTGCCCCCCTGCTCTGCCCCTTCCCCACTGCTGCCCTGGTGGCTCATCACTGCTGCCTCTCTGCTCCCTTCTCAGTTCCCTGCTGTTGCTCCCCTGTTCCCCAACACCCTTTCCACCCCTTTCCCCATCACCTCCCAACCTCTGCTGCTGCTCTTCCCAGCCTGCCAGGTACCCCCCCCCCAATCCCCAGTCCCTGTCGCTACTTCCCTGGGCTCCCCAAAAACCCTGGGTCCTCCTGCTGCTTTTCCCAGACTCCCTGACCCCCCCCC